>CM075978.1:179979104-180154104 GCA_038087875.1 Malacoraja senta
GAGATTCTTACTCCTGTGGGCAAGGCCACGCTACGCTGTAAGATACTAGAGACCTCTCGGCCCCTCACCTTCTATCTCCTCAATCGAAAATGCATTCCCCTGCTGGGGATCCAGGCATGCCAGGAAATGGGACTGGTGTACTTCCACCGGGACATCCACCAGGTGCAGACTCTTATGGACCCGCTGGCCGATTATCCCGACCGCTTTGATGATAAGCTAGGCAAACTACCCTGCAGCTACAAGATTGTAGTGGACCATAAGATCGTTCCTGTGGTCCATGCTCCTCACCGTGTCTCCTTCGCCATGAGGGACAGAGTGGAGGCGACCCTACACAGTATGGTACAAATGGGCGTCCTAAAGGCGGTCGTCGAGCCCACCAGCTGGGTCTCTTCCATGGTTGTTGCTGCTAAAAAGGACATGAGCGAGATACGCATCTGCATCAACCCCAAAGACCTCAACCTGGCCATTCGACGCCCTCACTACCCTATGAGAACGGTGGAAGACGTCGCTGCACAGGTTGGTCCAGCAACGGTTTTTTCTGTCCTCGATGCCAAAAGCTCCTTCTGGCAGATACCACTGGACGAGCGGTCGTCCATTTTGACAACTTTCGCCACCCCCTACGGAAGGTTTCGGTTCCTCCGAATGCCATTCGGGATCAACTCTGCCAGCGAGGTATTTCAGCGGACAATGGAGCAGTTGTTTTTAGGTCTACCTTGCGCCATAATTGTTGACGACATCCTCGTTTACGGTAAGGACGTTGCCGAACACGATGTCAACCTCCGCCAGGTCCTGGACCGGGCCCGGCAAATCAACTTGAAACTGAACCCCAAGAAGTGCCGATTCCGCGTCTCGGAGGTAACCTATGTTGGACATGTATTCACCGCTGAGGGATTAAAGCCAGACCCGCAGAAAACGGCTGCCATCTCAGGGATGCCCCCTCCTACCAATGTGGCAGGCCTGCAACGCTTCCTCGGCTTGGTAAACTACCTGGGGAAGTTCATCCCCGACCTCAGCGAGCTCAGCGCTCCCCTGAGGGATCTGATCAAAAAGGACACGTCCTGGCTTTGGTTACCCAACCATCAGAAGGCATTTGACATTCTTAAGTCTAAGCTGATCAGCACCCCCACGCTCAAGTTCTTTGACCTGCAGCGTCCCATTGTCCTCACCTGCGACGCCTCTCAGTTCGGACTCGGTGCCGCCTGTCTCCAGGTCCATGACGGCCTGCAGCTGCCTGTCTCCTTCGCGTCCCGCACCATGACCGCCACCGAACAGCACTACGCGCAGATTGAGAAGGAGCTACTGGCCGTGGTGTTTGCCTGCTCCAAATTCCGGGACAACATCGTGGGCAACACTTTCACCGTTGAAACTGACCATCAGCCACTTGTCACCATCCTCAACAAGTCGATCCATGTGGCCTCATCACGCCTGCAGCGCATGATGCTGCAGCTCCAGCGCTTCACGTTCACGGTGGTTTATCGTAAGGGCAAGGACATGTTCGTGGCCGACACGTTGTCTCGCGCCCCGCTGACGTCCACTGCTCGCCACCAATATGAAATGTCTGAGCTATTGGTGCTACGATTGAACATCGCCCCTCACAGCAGATGAAGTCCCTGGTTGAACACACTACCAATGACCCTGCCCTGCAACAGCTGTCTGCCGTCATCCGGCAGGGCTGGCCTGACCGTCGTTCGGACTGCCGGCTGGTGCCGTGCCCTACTTCCTGATTCGGGACGAGCTCGTACTGCACGACGGCGTGGTGGTGAAGGGTCACAAAGTGGTCGTGCCCGCGGCGCTGCACGACCACTATTTTCAAGTCGCTCACCGCGGTCATCCTGGGGCCCGAAGCCACCTTGTCTCTCGCCAGGAGCCAGTTCTATTGGCCGGATATGGCCAAATACATCCGGGAGAGGGTCTCCTCGTGTTCCACCTGCAACAGCCTTGCCCCCCAATCAGCAGCGTCAGCCGGCTTCTACAGCAGCCCGCGCCCGAACTGCCCTGGATGGCGCTTGCCGCTGACATTTTCGAGTGGCAGGGCAAACATTTCCTGGTTCTCGTTGACTCCTACTCCAGCTGGTTTGTGGTCGACCGGCTGCATTCCATGACCTCTTCGGCCATCATCGATAGGTTGTACCCTCATTTTGGCACTTTTGGCCCCCCGGCAAGCCTGCAGTCGGACAATGGCAGCCAGTTCACGAGCTCCGAGTTTAAAGCGTTCGCTTCCAGATGGAACTTCGCCATTTCACCAGCAGCCCGGAGTACCCGCAAAGCAACGGTTTGGCCGAGCGCGCAGTCCGCAGCGCGAAGCACCTGTTGGAACAGTGTGGTGGCATTAACTCCGACTTCCATCTGGCCCTCCTCAACCTTCGGAACATTTCCGCGACTCTGCCATGGGTTCACCTGCTCGGCGGCTCATGTCTCGCGCTACCAGACTCCCGCTCCCTGTGGCCCAGCGCTCCCTCAACCCTCCATCCTCCCACTTGCGGCGGTTCAGAAACGCATTGCCTTCAGGCACGACGTCCAACAGCGTTCCCATGACAGGTCTGCCACCCGCTGCCGTGCCTCTTTCCCCGGTCAAGTTGTCCGTATGCAGACCGCTCCCGGTCACTCCAAGCTTCGCTACTGTCGTCGGCTCTGCGGGGTCGCCCAGGTCCTATCTCGTCGACCACGCTGGAGCCATTTACCGACGGTCCCGCCACACCTTCGGCTCGTCAACGAGCCGCGTCCTCCTGCCGCGGATCCCTTTGCTCCCCCACTGCCTGTTTCGCGTCAGGGCGTTGCTCTGCCCGTCCTCCTGACATGCAACGTTCTGCTCCTCCTCAGCCCCTTCCGTTCCACCCCACTCCGACTAGTCCTCGCTCGCCTGCCTGCGCTCTTCCCGGTCCCGACCTCGCATCCCCTCCGGGTTCGGTGCCGCGGTCTCCTCCCGTCTCCTCCCGTTCTCCCTTTCAGGTTCATCTTTCCCCGCCGGTGCCTCTTCCTCCTGCAGGAAGGGTGGATGGCGAGACGCGAACCCGGCGGGACGTCTTGTCAAAACCGCCTGACCGCTATGGCGATTTTGTTTAACTATCCTAGCGCATGAGCCATGGTCGCCATGTCACCATTGTATTTGCCTGTCGTTTCGAAGAGGAAAGATGTAGATGAGATATGCATGTGCCTTTAACATAGTGACCTCATACCTACTAACCACTCCCCATCTCACAAGTATATCTACAACCTCCCCACCCACAGATCGCTCTCTAGTTCCTGTGACAGACCACGTACAGCTAGTGCAACGTGTAATGCTCCAGTATGAATAAAGATAGTAAAGTAACGATGCCTCGTTATGAATTCTTTACACTCCTACTCTTTGCTTCCTGTCTGCCAGCCAGTTCTCTATCCACATCAATACTGTACCCCCAATACCGTGTGCTTTAAGTTTGTATATTAATCTCTTATGTGGGACCCTGTCGAAATCCTTCTGAAAGTCCAGATATAACACATCCACTGGTTCTCCCTTATCCACTCTACTAGTTACATCCTTGAAAAATTCTATAAGATTCGTCAGACATGATTTACCTTTCATAAACCCACGCTGACTTTGTCCAATGATTTCACCATTTTCCAAATGTGCTGCTATCCCACCTTTAATAACTGACTCTAGCAGTTTCCCCACTACCGATGTTAGACTAACTGGTCTGTAATTCCCCGTTTTCTCTCTTCCTCCCTTATTAAAAAGTGGGGTTACATTAGCTACCCTCCAATCCTCAGGAACTACTCCAGAATCTAAAGAGTTTTGAAAAATTATCACTAATGCATCCACTATTTCTGGGGCTACTTCCTAAAGTACTCTGGGGATGCAGCCTATCTGGCCCTGGGGATTTATCGGCCTTTAATCCATTCAATTTACCAAACACCACTTCCCGGCTAACCTGGATTTCACTCAATTCCTCCCTCTTATTTGACCTCACGGTCCCCTGCTATTTCCGGCAGATTAATTAAGTCTTCCTTAGTGAAGACAGAACCAAAGTAGTTATTCAATTGGTCTGCCATTACCTTGTTCCCCATGATCAATTCACCAGTTTCTGACTGCAAGGGACCTACATTTGTTTTAACTAATCTTTTTTCTCTTCACATATCTATAAAAACTTTTGCAGTCAATTTTTATGTTCCCTGCCAGTTTTCTTTCATAATCTATTTTTCCCTTTCTTAATTAAACCCTTTGTCCTCCTCTGCTGGACTCTGAATTTCTCCCATTCCTCTGGTAGGCTGCATTTTCTGGATAATTTGTATGCTTCATCTTTTGTTTTGATACTATCCCTGGTTTCCTTTGTTATCCACGGATGCACTACCTTCCCTGATTAATTATTTTGCCAACTGGGATGAACAATTGTTGTAGTTCATCCATGCAGCCTTTAAATGCCTCCATTGAATATCCACTGTTCAACCTTTAAGAATCAATTGCCAGTCTACCTTGGCCATATTGACGTCTCATTACCCTCAAAGTACCTTTCTTTAAGTTCAGAACTCAACCTATTATGGTCACTCTTCCCCAAGGAGCCACGCACAACAAGAACTGCTAACTACCCTTCCTCATTACTCAGAACGTATCCAAATAAATAGAAAATATGGTAAATGTGGTGTATGCCAAAATGCAGAAACAGACGCAGAAAGAATATGTGATACCCTCTGAGCTGCCATGCAACAACGCATGACACGCCTTGTTTTGTTCATCTATAAGCAGCAATGATACTGATCGCAGCCTGCTACTGTTTAACATTTCTATTCATCAGGAGGATGAAACACCTGAGGGCATCAATGATTTATACAGCAGTACATACTCAAACTGATTCAAACTGATACAAGCTGCAGTACATATCCTTTTGTTGTGCATTGAATACCTCAGAAGTTCATTTTGATAATGGAATCCAGTTCACCTCCAAGAGTTCAAGGCGTTTGCAGTAGATTACAGGTCCATCAGCACCACCTCCTCCCGCACCATCCGAGGGGATGCATTTCATAGAAAGGTCCAGACAGTCAAGAAGATGCCCATCAAGTGCCAAGAGACTAAGGTAGACCCAACCTTGGCTTGATCTCAGCAACCCCATCTCAGAATCATTGAGAACTGACGTTAAATCACCAGCCACAGAATGGCAGAAAGTAAAAATCAACCCTGCCCAGCAAAATACATCCTCCACATGACCAGGAGGAAGTGAAACAGCAACTGACCATTGCTCAAACTGAAGGAAACCAGTACTTCAACGAAATGCCAAAACATTGCAGAACTGTTGAGGTGACAGCATGTTCATGTCCAGGATCTAGTCCTGAAAATATGGACACCTGCAATTTTTTTTGGAAAAGCAGAGACTCCCAGAGCAAACAGCATTGAGAGAGAGCCTGGAACAAAGGCCAAACCCGACCAACACGTGATCTATTAAACCAGAAAAGTGTGCCAACAATAGCAACAACACTTACAACCACATTCATAACAACACGACAAACGTACAATCTGTTATATCACCAGATGTCAGGAAAAAGCAGTTGAAAAATGCTGAACACAGAGTTGCCATGAATGCTAGGTCTACAAGAATGAAAATAAGCATAAAACCACCAGCCAAATACTATGTAGACAAAAATACTGGAGAAACTCAGTGGGTGCAGCAGCATCTAGGAGCGAAGGAAATAGGTAACGTTTCAGGCCAAAACCCTTCTTCAGAATGATGTGAGTGTGTGTGTGTGTGTGTGGGGGGGGGGGGGGCGGGAAGAAGAAAGGAAGAGGAGGAGCCAGAGGGCTGAGGGAGAGCTGAGAAGGGGAGGAGACAGTGAGGACTACCTGAAATTAGAGAAGTCAATGTTCATGCCGCTGGGGTACAAACTGCCTAAGCGAAATATGAGGTGCTGCTCCTCCAATTCCGTTGTTCCTCACTCTGGCCCTGGAGGAGGCCCAGGACAGAAAGGTCGGATTCGGAATGGGAGGGGGTTGAAGTGCTGAGCCACCGGGAGATCAGGTTGGTTATTGCGAACCTAGCGGAGGTGTTCGGCGAAGCGATCGCCAAGCCTACGCTTGGTCTCACCGATGTAGATCAGCTGACAACTAGAGCAGCGGATGCAATAGATGAGATTGGAGGAGGTGAAGGTGAACCTCAGTCGCACTGGAACGAACTGCTTGGGTCCTTGAATGGAGTCAAGGGGGAGGTGAAGCGACAAGTGTAGCATTTCTTGCAGTTGCGAGGGAAAGTGCCTGGAGAGGGGGTGGTTGCGGGTGGGAAGGAACGAATTGACAAAGGAGTACGGAGGGAGCGGTCTCTGCGGAAAGCAGACAGGGGAGGAGATGGGAAGATGTGGCAAGTGGTGGGGTCACGTTGGAGGTGGCGAAAATGACGGAGGATTATTTGTTGTATGAGACGGCTGGTAGGGTGGAAGGTGAGGAATAGGGGGAATCTGCCCTTGTTACGAGTGGTGGGATGGGGAGAGAGAGCAGTGTCACGGGGTATCGAAGAAACCCTGGTGAGAGCCTCATCTATGGTAGGAGAGGGGAACCCCCATTCCCTGAAGAATGAGGACATCTCCATGCCCTGGTGTGGAACACCTCATCCTGGGAGCATATGCGGCATAGACGGAGGAATTGGGAGGAGGGGATGGAGTCCTTACAGGAAGCATGGTGGGAAGAAGTGTAGTCCATATAGCCGTGGTAGTCAGTGGGTTTATACTGGATGTCGGTAAGAAGTCTATCACCTGCGATGGAGATAGTGATGTCTAGAAATGGTAGGGAAGTGTCCGAAATGGTCCAGGTGTATTTGAGTGCCTGATTAGCCAAATACTACGATATAGATTACAAACAAAGACAGGGTTGAGAAATCAGAAATGCACTCATAGAACTGGACGGCAGAACAGGATGTACAGAAATCAGCATTATGCCCAATCTGACGATGACGAAAGAGATTTTGGCGTAAAAGCAATAATTCCACAAACATTGTTTAATGTTGTGAACACAAATTATAGTTTAGTTTAGATATACAGCGGGGAAACAGGCCCTTCGGCCCACCGGGTCCGCGCCGACCAGCGATCCCCGCATATTAACACTATCCTACACCCACTTGGAACAATTTTTACATTTACTAAGCCAATTAACCTACAAACATTTACGTGTTTGGAGTGTGGGAGGAAACCGAGGATCTCGGAGAAACCCCACACAGGTCACGGGGACAACGTACAATCTCCGTACAGAGTTTGTAACTTTACATTTGTGTCCTGCTCAGATTACTTTAACGGAAATGTAAACGTTTAAGAGAGGAGGATGTTGTATTATAATATTTTGCATAATTGTTGTTGTGGCATACAATTTAAGCACCACGCACTTGGCGGCTGGGCACTGACGTCATGTGAGCAGAGAGTGCAGAAGCCATTCAATGTGAACCACGACCACAAAATGCCGTTTCGATTCCTTTTCTTTCGTCTTCGCAACCACAACTCATAATATGGATAGGCGACTGGTTGGGTCAGGACCATTCTTCAGACTGATAATAGTAGGGAAGAAACCTTGAAGAGAGGTGGGGGCGGGACAAAACCAGGCAAATGATATGTGGATACGGGTGAAGGAGTCAGTGTATGTGTTATCTCCTTACCTCACTACCTTTTCTCTATTGATGTGTGGCATTTATCCAGTCATCTGCCAATTACCTCCCACTCTCTTCATCTGTATCCAACTACCACGTGCCTCCCCAATCCTTCTTCCAGCTCCACCGCACCACCACCGCTACTATCAATCTGAAGATAGGTCCCGACCCGCAACATCGCATACCCACGTTCTGCTGAGATGCTCCCTGGTCCACTGAGTTACTCAAGCACCATATGTCTCTCTTTGTAAACCAGCATCTGCAGTCCCATGTATCTACAACGTTTTAACAGTCTCTGAAATATAAGCCTTTGCGTTCTGATGTAAATATGAGCAATATGCGGCAAGTGCGGAGAATGTTGATTATCTTGTCGCGTTGAATATAAAACGTTACACAGACCAATACTCTAGTTTGTACCAAATTCATTCTGCTGACAAAAGCTGTGAATCACTTTTATTTGGGAAATTGATTCATTTGAATGTGATTCTGCAGGGTCGGGGATATCGATATTCAGAAGCTCGATTCATAGGTTTTCATTCCCAGCATCAATACGTTTTCTGCCGCTTCAACTGTTCTTTTAAAAAAACTAAAGTTCAATCATTCAATGTTGACATCTGATGCGTCTGAACTGGAACATGTGCAATTGAAAATTACATTTTCAACAACAAATTAGTTGGTACGTTTAGGGAGATGTTGAAATAGCTGACGTAGTGGTGGCGTAGCTGGAAGAGTTGCTTCCTCACAGCGTTAGAGACTCGGGTTCGATCCGAACCCAGCACAGATAAATGTTCCACTGATTGGTGCAACACGCTTGAGGCGACTAATTGTGTTTTGGGAAGCCAGGGTGTGGAGTGTGGAGAAGGTTACAAATATATCAAGAAGCAACGGTTAGTGGTAGAAACAAATATTTTAATATTTTCATTATTATTTTAGGAGTATTCTCAATACCATCTCGAAACATACGTTAATTCAGGTAGCAAAATAATTATGGAGACCCAAGGAACTGTGGCTGCTGGAATCTTGAGCGAAACGCAAAGTGCTAGAGTATCTCAGCAAGCAGTTAGCATCAGTGGAGGGAATAGATAGCGACGTTTTGGATGGGGACATTTCTCACTCACTCCTTCCCACCTAACTCACCCCTCTCAAACCACTTTCCCCGGCAACTGTTGGAGTTACTGCAACTCCTCAATCACTTGCAACAAGGAACTCAGCAGCCATTACAGGCGAGAAAGCCTTTTGCATTTGTTGTACGAGATGTGGCCTCTTTAACATCGGTGACACCAAGCGTAGGTAATAGTTTCGCCAAAGCCGGCTGGAGGTCCCAGTTGCGTTCTAATTTCGCTCCCCCTCCTTGAATGTCCTTACCACCTCCGTTACCAGAGCGAGGCCACTTGCAATGGAACAGCGGCACATATTCCGCTTGGGTGACTTACAATCCAACTGTATGAATATTGAATTGTCCAATTTAATGTGTTACCTAACTACCAGATCTCTTTCTCCTGTACACCCCTCTCCCAATTCCTTGCGCTCTCATCTCTCCCACAATCTCCCAATACCCTAGACCCATAGTCCTTCCCTAACGCGTACACACAACCCCATCCCCTAGTCGAATTTCCTTCCTCTTACCCCATCCCCTATCACCCATAATCCCACCCTCTGCCTTTACATTTCGCCCCACCCTCCTTCTTTCCTGACACACTTTTATCTCATTTTCAACGCTAGCTGCTGTCACTATCAAGATCTATCAGCCAATAACCCCCACCCACACTCACCAATAGTCACACATCACTTCCCAGTCTTTGTCCCACCTCCAACTCTCTTTTCCTACTCTATCCCCCCCCCACCTTTGTACCCCACTCATCTCTCTGATGAAGGGTCCGACCGGAAACAGCGTCCAGCCATTCTCTCCACAGATGTTACATGCCCCGCTGCGTCCCTCTAGCTCTTGGTGTTTTGCTCGACATCTTTAGCAGCTGCAGTTTATCTCAAATTGCCATGATGCATGTGCACCGACACCTGAGAATTGCGAAAGAAGGCTAAAGTAGTGGCATTTAAAAAAGTTTAATAAATGGCGAAGTGCATACGAAGATACATATACTTTTGCACGTATCTCGTGGTTCATGCGTTATGTGTATATATACGCTCAGCTTCAGTTTGATTTTTGTTTCGAACAGATCTATGCAAAATAGTTTAAAAAAATAGAACGAGTGGAACTAATTAGACTGTCTTAAAGATTCAAGTCACAGTGGAGTTAAGAAACAGTGCAACAGAAAATAACGCTTAGATTCAACCTTCAGAGTGACCATTAAAACGTGTGCGTGTTGTTTATCAACTTTTGTTATGCAACGCCCAGTATAGTGTTGCAATTAACCTATATATTTGAAATTTGAACTGCAGATCTGTACTGTTGTAACAAGCTGCGGATAGATTAAGTTACAAGACACTTAGAAGTTGACAAAGTAATCCCCGAATAATTTTAAAATTGGTATAGCCGCGCGGCAGAATATCGTAAAACAAAAAGGTCTATTTTTCTGCTTGGATGCACAGAATGACATGCATTTGGGGATGACGAGGAGCTTCACTGTTTGAGGTGTGAATTGTAATTTCAGTCCTCCGACATGTTGATGATTGCTGTTTTTTTTCATTTTCCATTGGATCGGTATTGTTAATGTGTCTCCACCATAAATCAAAGTCGAGCGAGAAATCGGAAACCGTGCCACTGATTATTCGATTCTCGTTTCTCTCCGCGCATATTCTTGCTCGTTTTGGATTTCTCCTGAGGCGCTCAATCCGCCGTCGTCAGCAACTTGTTTTATCTGAAAAGGAAACGCTTATAAATATCGACAACGATCTATTTTGTTACATTTTGGTTTGTTTCCAATGTACATTTTAAACACAGGAGAACAATGTTGATGGCGAAACAAGGACAATGTCTGACCAAACATAGTCCCTTAAAAACCGCCGAATTACGGATAGTTGACGTTTTCTTTCCGAGCAACTAATCTGAAACCTGGATATGTTTCCTCTGCATTAAAATAGAAAAATTCATTAGACCAGTCAGCACCCTCTGGGAAGGAGCACCATTCAGATTTTCTAGGCTGCGTCGCTTCATCAGTTTAGTTGTTATTCGGAGAAAAGGCGAGGGAGCGACGTGTAGTACAAATTGCAAATTGCATTTGTAGAATGATTTAAAATGGCATCGATATCAGCACTTTACGGTTCTGCATTGTGTTATGTGCATTGTTAATGATGAGCTGGTGGGTTTGCCCTACCTATTATAACTTAATAAATAGTGTATGAACAACTGAACTAGTATTATATAAAAAATGAATAAAGGAATTTCTGGAATTGCACATTAGGTTTAGCTTGTATTTGATACAATTAACCCTATAGAAATATTATGGGGTCCACCGAGAATATGCGCAGGAGGTAAACCTTCTGGTGTTGACGACCTTGTCAGCATCTTAAAGCTATTCACAGATTCTAAACATAACGGTTTCGACGAAGGTACCCAATTGTCATCTGCGTTTTTTTGCCGAATGATCTTCCCAATTTTATTTTCTCTCCCCATAGCCACATATACTGATTTCAATATTTATCAATACACTACTCGACAGATGCGTCCGATCGTTCATTACTTCGAAGAAATAGCTTTGACTGTTTGCAACAATGCATATTTCCACTTATGCCTCTTCCCGAAATCAATATATACACTTACCAACTTTCCATGGCCAACGATCCTTTTGTATTTACCTTGAAACGGACGATATTTAATTAATAACAATGGTTAAAATCTTCACTCTATTTACCATTTCTGATCGTTTAATATTTTTTATAATGAACATAAAACATAATATGAAATTAGATTTTATTCGGGCAGAGCAATGAATTTTGGCAAAGAGTAGACGGCTACATAGATGCTCCGTGAATTTTGCTGGCATCGCTAACTGACAGAATGAAAGTGGTGAATTTTCTGGCATTTTCAATCTCCCTGGCATTTTGCAAACTCTTCGGTGCAAATGTCTAAACAACGCTTAAAAGAAAATCAATAGATTGTCGAGCTAAATTGATAATCCGCTGGTATTTAAGTCATGGGATTGAACCATCCCACCATGCAGTACCGTTCTATTCTTTTGGTTTATATGATCCATTCTGACTATTAACAAAGAAGCTCCAACGTACGACATACGCTCATCCAATTCAAAACATTACATAGACTATATTATTCCAAAACTAAATTAAATAAAATCTTTCCTAATGTTTCACCAATCTGTGATAAATGTCTATGTCAAGAAGCTACCATAGCGCATTCTTTTGTTTTTTGTACAAAAATCCAAAATTTTTGGTATGAAATATTTGATATTTTCTCAAAATGAATTAAAAATAAAACTGGTACCAAACCAGAATGGATCATTTTTTGGAATATCGGAAGGTATCCCTGAATTAAACGTGTATCAGAAGAACTTATTCAATTACGGGCTAATAATGGGAAAAAGGCTCATACTTAAATTCTGGAAAAATGCGCCCACACCAACAATAAAAATGTGGACATCAAATATGTTGGAAACATTACATCTGGAAGAGATGAGATTCCTCTTAGCAGGGAAAGCAGACCAATTCAAAAAGACGTGGTCTACGTTTTTGGACCTATTACAAGCATGAGGTGCAATAGTAATTTAAAATATAAATAAATAAAGAAATGGTATCAGGACCTGGTAATGGGAGGTAAAACAATAAAAACAGACTTGGTCGGTGGTTCCCTTTCTGCGATTGTTCCTACTTTCTTTTTCTTTCTTTTCTAGGATCTACTTTCTTACTTTACTTCCTTCTCTAACTTCTTTTCTAAGGGGCTTTCTTTTCACAACACTCTCTTGCACCTCACGACTCTTGCACACTTTCTTTACTTTTCTTACTTCTATCTTTCTCTTAAAGCTCAAAAAAATGAAGCTGTATAAAAAATGTATTAAGATATAAGTGTTGTGTATTACTGTAATTTACCGTACTTCTAATAAAAATAATTTAATTTTTTTTTTTTTTTTAAACAAAGAAGTTCCGAGTTCCCATAGAAGACAAGCACTGATCTTTCTCAGTCCCATGGATCTGTGTTACCAAAATATGTCATCCCTGAAGCGTCTGCTCCGTGGTATAACAGTAATATTAATGTATAGAAAATATTATTTTTTCCATCTTGCCCTTTCAAAAGGTAAGGGTCCCTTATAACTTTAGGGTATAATGTCTACGTTTACTTCCAGTTATTGAGGGACAGATTTGAAAAAGGCAAATGCCGTGGGTTGGAATCCAACTGAGTCCTAACCGGGTAAAACACCGTTTGTCTCTAATGGACTTTAAACGACCACTTCATGTGCTACAAATGCTCTGCCGTTTCATAATCTCTTGTATTTTGTCGATACCTGGACTGTAAATAAAACGTTTAAATCATAGATCAAATTAGCGAAGTATCGTATCAGAATTTACTCCTACCTTCACAATTATAAACCGAGGTATTCCGATTGTGGCCATCATAAATAAAACATTAACACGCCGTTTTGTCTGACACTGAACTGCAAGACAATGCGGATTATAGCATTGAGTAACTGGGGATTCTGGGTCATATTACTAAACCATAACTTCTCGAATAAGCTTTGGGAATTTTTCGCCATACGGGATGAATTTCAAGATACATTAACTGGCGATAATCCCCTGCGATTATGTAAAGATTTGTTGAAAGGAATTGTGCGTGGTATTAGGTGGATAGAAATGGCTTTCATTATCTGAGATTGTTTTTAGCTTTTGCCTTTCCCAAATTATGCTGGAAATGTGAATTCAAGAACTGCCTTCGGTTTTGTTTGCGGTCGTTTCACAGGGCACGGGAATCCACAGCAAGGCGCATTCTCGAAATTGTATGAATCGGTCATTTGGATTCCAATCATAATATATCCCTGAAAGTCGAGATTTCTCACTGTACATTACCACAAAACTAGTTTCCTTGACTTTCGTATGCATCCTTAAATTATATTTATGAGCTTAGTTACCATTTGCGTGATTTTAATAGCGTGGAACCACGGAGCAGCAATATGACCAAACAATTCAATTACTTATCAGTGAAGTCGACAGGGACCTCAGTGAATACGAAATATAAATTATAAGCATAATACTTACAGTTATTCTTCAGTTTGCAGAATCCGACAATGACAGTCATAATGAACAAAAATGCGATTACAACCGCCGAACGGACAGAACTCCAGATGACTGTTTCTGCAAGTTTAGAATGGCAGATACTGAATTCTACTTTGAGCCGACCATTGTTTGTTTTAAAGAATCTCTTTAGAATTTGGTGATTTGCTATCGCTCATAATTACATGCAAAAAACATTCTGCTTGAATCTGATATTAGAAACAACGTTGTCCCGAAGAGTGAGAATGAATAAATTGCCATCTGTACCGGATGCCGTAAATTACTTTAAGCGAGTTTAATTTCAGACGAATAAGTAGGGGGGAGGAGGATGGGGGTGGAGTGGATATATTTCTTCACTTTTAATTGGAATGCAGCAGCACACAAAGCTCCAACGTCTTAGGGAAGTGCTGATTTGGTTGAGGTCCAAGGCAAATCTTCTTTCCCTTATGTACAGTATCAAGGTGTACTTTTTCCAGACACGCCTGCAGATCTTAAAGATAATGAGCTACGGTCATTATCATATGGTAAATACGCTATAGTAAGTCCCAGGGCGCCCTGTCCTCTAAAAAACGTTCAGTGATTGGCAATAAATCGCTCCCCATCATCGCCCCCCACATGCAGTTATTATATTGAGTGAAACAGCACGGAAACCGGCCCTTGGCCCAGCACGTCTATGCCGATCAAAATACCTCACAATACCAGAATAGGAGTAATTGCTGAAACCCACCATACGGCGCTTGACCAGAAACAAGATATGAAACAGTTCCCTGCTTTAAATCCAAACAGGTTGGAAGGGACGACATTTTTTCTACACAGGATCACAAATCGGGATGAATCCACAATGATAGGAATATGAATTCAATAAAGAGCTGCAAGTGGTTGTGTGTGGAGCAAAAATTAAAACCGCCCCCTCTAATTCGTTACCACAATTTGAAAACAACAAATTTTGCGCGAATTTTCTGGAGAACTGAGTCGATACTATTTACGAGGATAGTATTATTTGCATTCCAATTTACATGATTTATCATCCACAAACACAGAATTGAATCGTAGGTTGCAAAACGTCATAGTGTTTTTAAGTCATACCTTTGAAAACGACGTGGAATTTGCGACTTTGGTGGGAGATATGAGACACCAGATAAACGTAAATGTTTCCATTCGGCTCCGACTGTGTCACGGGCAATGAAGTAGAAACTGCGTACAGCCCTTCAGTATTTTTCTGTTTAACGTTATTAGTCTCAGTTCTAACTGCGGTACCATGTTTATGCCATACAAGAGTTCACTCGGGTGAAACTCGGCCGTTTCACAGACGTGAAGGGATAAAGGGAATAAAGGCAGTAGTTGTGTGGGAAATAACTGCAGATGCTGGTTTAAACCGAAGATAGACACAAAATGCTGGAGTAACTCAGAGGGACAGGCAACATCTCTGGATAGAAGGAATGGATGACATTTCGGGCTGTGACCCTTCTTCAGACAGAGAGAAAGAAGTAGCTTCCGAGCCTATTGCCCCCTGGCTTGTGAGGGGAACTTTCTGACAATTAGCTGAATTCTAGAACTTTTTTAAAAGAGTCTCCAAAATGAAAGGGATGCACCAATTTTGGGCAGTTCCTAGACATCTGTCAGCAAATTCAGTAGCAGACACTAAACAATGGATGTAGTATGAGGCTACGGGAGAATGCGTAGTAACGAGCAGACAATGCAAAATATTTCGAGCGAAAATGAATGCCATCCCTTCACATTTCGACAGTTACCTGAAATAGCGGGTCATTCTGGGACCCGTTAGAGACAGTGTTTACGATGATAGGAATGGCATTTGTCATCCTTTTAAAACAAACGTTGTCAATATCAACACACTCAGATGTCAATAATAAGTTATAAAATTATACGGTGTTTCAAGTCATACCTTGGTCAGGTTTGCGAAGGGCGTGCGTGGCAATGGCGGGTCTTTGGAGGGAGATGTGCATCACCAGACAAATGTAAATATTCCCGTTGGCCTCCGACTGCGTCATGGGTATTGAACTGGAAGCCGTGTACAGCCCTTCACTATTTTTCTGTTTAATGGTATCAGCCTTAGCTGTAACAGCAACGCTATTTTTATACCATATAACGGTTAGATCACCCGGGTGAAACTCGGCCGTTTTACAGACAAGCGTTGTAGCTGCAGATGAATTGCTCTCGGATATCCAGTTAAACTTCAGTGGAGTTGGAAGGGCTGTGGGGCAGAGTGCGAAAATATCATATTACTGGGATGAAATTAAGCAAAGACAGTAGGAGCATCTGGTTTAGAAATCCACATATTTTACCCGATCCCTTCAAGACAGAAGTTAACGAATTATTGATATCTGTTACCTCATACAGCGGAGCGCAATAACCGCAGCGGAAAGTTAATTTTGTTTCAACTCAACAAGCGTTCAATGACATGAAATGTGGAATCTTTTGGAGGTACAATTTATATTGATTTATGCTGGATCGTATTTGAAGGTGTGATGATCTCTTGATTGAAAGCTATTGTTACCTGTTTTGAAAGACATCTTATTTGCTATATTTTTAAAATATATTTTCGGCATAATAATATCCATTGAACGTCGTAAATTCAATAAAACGAGCATAAAATTATATGGTTAGCAGTTTTCACATAATTTCATTGGGCCTTTCTCTCTCTCTCACAAATCGGAACTCTAATATAGAAATATAAATCTTGTGCAATATTATCGGCTATTCTGCTCACTTTTGTCACTCACCACATACTGTTAGTTCTGACCCTCTTCCTTCTCCCCTAATTTCCCCCTGACGCATGACTACACAGCGATAGTTTCCCGAATCCTGGTAGGTCGTGTTCAGCAAATCAAAATATCCGCCTGCTCTATTTTTGAAGGTGAATCGCTTTCTGCCATCAGCGTCGCTTTGTATATATTCATTCTCCCCCTGTTTTCGCCAACGCACTTCGATTCCCGAACTGTCATACGTAAGTGGGATTATGCAGTGAAAGGTGACGTTTGCTCCCTTCAATATAACCTTTCGTTCTGGAATTTGGGTAACGTGGATCGCAGTTTCTTCAGCAGCTGTTGGAAAAACGTTTAAGATTTGGTTAATTATATTCAATGTAGTACCAACTCTTTAGATAATACATTGGCATGAAAAACAAAACTAACAAAGACAAATAGAACAAATAGTTTTCACCAGTTAAGCCAGGAATAGTTTGGGATATTTTGGCATTTAGATAAGTCTATACGAGATCGTTCAAGTACCTGTGCAAATAATCACGGAGAGAGACAGAACCAGGACCAGAAACATTGCAGTTTTAACATTCCGAGCAAATCATTCAACTGATGCCTCACTACGATATTCACTCTAAGCAATGGTTACTTTGAAATGTGTTGCGATGACGTTTGGCGCGTTTTCTTACGTGGGTAGGACCACACTTCGCATTCGCTGGTGAAGGAACATAAGTAAGAGTGCAGCATGTATAGGTAACAAAATAATGTTTCGGGGGTGTTTTTTGCAGGGCTAAAGGAGGTTTTTAAAAATAATTGTAGAATTTAGATCTTAGATTGCAATTAAACTAGGGAATTATCAGAATTATCAGAGTTGGGGAATCCCTAAATGCCAGAGATCAGGGCGAGATTACAAAGAGAGTGATGGACAATTTGCGCCGATAATTACAAATCGTGCAGTAAATTAATCAAGGGATTCCTGTTTTACTGGACATCGTTGTGATTGATCTCGCATGGGGTGATATATTATTTTGCCATAATCGCAAATATATCCAAGTACAACAACAGATGGAAATGACAAGTCAGAATAGTAGAACTAAAAGGTAAAAGAACGTCATAGCCGAATGCATCAGGGCCATTAAAGCAGAGGGAGAATCGGTGTTGGGATCAAGATTCATATTTTGTTGCTGTTGGCACATATATTGTTCACTGCTCATCTAGATGTCAAATTTAACACCGTGTAGAGTCTACTTCAGTTTTCGACAGCTATCGGGAAGAATCGCATTTAGCGGGAATCCAGTTAGCGAACATAAAGTGGTTTTATTTGCATAGTTTTAGATTTTAATTGCGTAGATCGTCATGGAATGCGAGAATATCTGTGAGCCCATCAATATAACCACTCTCTCCGGAATTTGAATCACGTGGTTTCTTCGGCACCTGCTGCAAAAGCGTACCCAATTTGATTGTTAATATTCAGCGTGGAATGGTACACTCCAGATACATTTTGGCATGATTCATTAAACAGCAACATATGGAAAAAAATTCTTCGCGCGGTTGAACCAGTAATTGTTCTGAGTATTCTGGCATTTAAAATAGTTTCAAAGAAAATATAAGGATACCTGTATAAAAAAATCATCGAGAGAGACAGGAGCTGGAAGAGAAACATGTCAGTCATAACATTCCGAGCATATCGTTCAACTGATGCCTCGTCAGGCGAGCAATGGTTGCTTTGTTGTACCTCGCAAAGCGTTGCATTGACGTTAGGCGTCACTCTTACGTGTGTAGGTTCCCACTTTTCATTCGTTGGCGAAGGAACGGAAAGAAGAATACAACTGCTGCCATACCATAAGCATTTCACAGGACAATAGTCCTAAAAACAAAACGAAATGGATGGATGGGAGATTTACACGAGGAAAGAGTGCAATACGTTTTTGAAACAGTTGTACAATTCTAGGCTCGGCAGCTGGTGACACGATCGCAATTGTATTTGGGAAACATTAGAAAACCGACTTTGAGAAATTTCCAAATATCAAAGATTACAACGAGATTGGAGGGATACAAAGAGAAGTTAGGTAGCGATTTTTTTTAAAGTGCAATAATTTAAGTGCGGACGCGCTGATTCGCCGGACATCTTTTGAGATTCTGCTGTGCTGAGCCAATGCGATTAGAAACGGTCATCGCAGCAGGGTTATCTAAGTACAACGGAGCAGACACGACAACTCCGAATAGTAAAGAGGAAAGAAAACAATGGATAAGTGCTTCAATACCACATAGGCATGTGGGTTTGCAAATCTAAAATTAGCATTCTGAGTACTGTGTTCGCACGAATATGCCCATTACTAATCAGAATGTCAGATGTGACTCCAAATCGTGTACAGTGGAGCCACAAGAGACCGTAGATGCTATAATCTGGATCAAAACTCAAACTGGAGAAAAAGCTCGACCAGAAACGTCGACGTCCACATATGCTGCCTTACCTGCTCTATTGCTCCATCGGTGTATTTTTTTTAACTCCGAAGCATGATTTATGCCGTTTCTATTTCCAACATCTATACAAAAGTATTTCTGATCGATGGCTAGGTGACGGAATTGGGAATTGAGGCGAACGACAAATAGTGCCCTCCACCATAGTTAATCGGGAAAATTTTATTTTCACTCAGATTGCCCGGGGAAATGACAATGAAGCGGCGAAGAGTGCACCTGGTGTCGAGACAATAATCTTTCTTGCAATTTCAGCAAGACAAAGGATATAGTAGTTGGCGTCAGGAAGCGAATCGGGTTGCATTGGCGGCGCTGAAGTAGAGATGGTTGAAAGCTTCAAATTCCTAGGGGTAAATATCACCAACAACTTGTCCTGGACCATCCATATTGAAGTAATGACTAAGAAAGCACACCAACGCCTCTACTTCTTTAGAAGGCTGAGGAAGTTCAACAAGTCCCCAAAACCTTTCACCAACTTCTGCAGATGTGCGGTAGAATATATGTTATCGGGATGCATCACAGCATGGTTTGCCAAGACCTCCATCCAAGAAAGCAAGAAATTGCAGAGAATTGTGGTCGCAGCATAGACCATCACACAAAGCAACCTCCCTTCTGACTCTATTTACACCTCACGCTGCTTCCGGAAGGCTATCAGCATAATCAAGGACGAGTCGCTGCACGGCCAGTCCCACTTTTCCCTTCTCCCAAGGGGAAAAAAGGCATAGAAGTGTGAAAACGTACAGGGACAGTTCTTCCCAGCTGTTATCAAGCAACTGAACCATCCTACCAACAACTAGAGAGCAGTCCTGAACTATTTTACTTCGGATTCACGTGAGTGAGTACGTGAAGAACCCCGCCAGTGCGCCTGCGCGTCATTACGTCAGACGCCTTGACGCAAACGGACGTGAGGAGCAGAGCTCCTCCAGTGGTTTGTAGTCTTTCAACTACAAGGTAAGTAAAAACTTTTTTCATGTTTTCCAGGTCCGTTTACTGTGGGTCTGTGGGGATTTTCCCACAGACGCCATGGGAAAAAACGGGCAGGGGGAAGAGGCGAGCGACTCAGCCGACAGAAAGTCGGGAAAGTCGGGAGTCCGCGGTTAGAGACCAACCGCCTCGAAACCCCGGTACAGTCGCCAGCGGTGAGCATAGCGACTGTGGACCTGGGGCTGGTGAAAACACAGTCAGCGCCTGTCGGGCAAAAGGCGACGTTTTAATCCCAACGGCCCACGGAGGGAGTCCCAGGCAATGGAAGTAGCTCCAGGGCTAGATACTGCTTTCGAGCGTATTGCCCAAATAGAAAGCCTTTTACATAGGCTGTTGGAGCAAAGTTCACTCAGGGAGGAGTGTACTAAAATCCAAGCTGCTGGAAGCAGCTCAACAGCTCCTGGTACAGGGCTAGATACTGCTTTCGAGCGTGTTGCCCAAATAGAAAGCCTTTTACATAGGCTGCTGGAGCAAAGTTCACTCAGGTGAAATCCAAGCTGCTAGAAGCAGCTCAACAGCACCTGGTACAGGGCTGATGGAATGCACCCTCAGGGATGAGGAGCGTGCTACGGGTCATGAGATTTCAGACCCCGACTCTGACGGTGAGGCTGTACAAGGCGATGAATGGCAGCTGCCAGATGTTCCACCCCTGGCAGTAGGATTCACTGCCCCGTCAGGGTCAGGAGAGCCATTAGGAGAAGAACTGGCATCCTTAAATAAATTACTTGGTTTCCCATCAGCTGGAACAGCAGGAGATGGATGAGACTGCAAGAAAGCAGGACACCCCAAGTAACTGTGGGTTGCTGAAAGCAGCAGCAGTGAACCAAATTATCTGGAATCAGTTGGAGAGAATATTAAAGCTGCTGGGTTCTGGAATAACTGCTTTTACCAGAATAGCAGATAACAGCCAAGAGATGACGAAGTTGCATCAGGAAGCACTGGGGTTGCTATGCAGCACCCACTTCGAGATCAATTATCTGAGGAAGGTGCTATACGGCCTACTATGAATCCGAAATTTGCAGCACTCTGCAAACCAAGTAATATACAATTACCCAACTTACTCTTTGGAGAGGATCTCGGGAGACGTATTAAAGAGTTGGAAGATGAAGCGAAAACAGGATTGATGAAAACATCAATGGTTGCAAAGTCTGTAAAGAGGAAGTATCCTTTCAGACGTCATACGGATCCTGGACCAGGACCAAGTCGCTCATCAACGCAGGGACGTAGCTGGCGGCCTGCAGCGGGAGTAAGAACCAGTGGTGGTGCTTCCGGGAGAATCCAGGGATCTCAGAGTACTCAAATGACTCAAGAGGTAGGTGGACCTGGTTCTCATGGGAACATACTAACTGGATTAAGTCCAAAAGTTGGAGGCAGATTACGTCTCTTCTATAACAATTGGAAGAAGATTACTTCAGATGTGGTAATTCTGAATAATATACAAGGATTTCGAATTGAATTCAATCCAAATTATGATTTGCCTGTCCAGCATGTTCCGAGCAGAACGCTCCACTTTGCAAAGTAATGGAGGTTCAAGCTGCACTTCAAAACCCTATATATAAAAGGTGTTATTGAAGAATCAGTCTACCAAATTCACCAATTTGGGTCAAATATATTCCCTCGATCAAAAAAGGATGGAGGATGTAGGATTATTATAGACTTGACAAGTCTGAATCCTTTTGTTCAGTGTCTGTTCACTTGGAAGATATGAAGTATCTTAAATGTACATGGATGAACCAGTTAGGGCAAAGCTCTGCCTAATGGGTTAACGTCCGCTCCCAGAATATTCATAAAATTGTTAAAATCAATTCTGGGGTTGCTGAGAGCCAGGGGCATGTACTAATGGCATACCTGGATGATGTCCTGATTATAGGAAGGACAAAACAGTCAACAGAAGCATCTGTTGCAGTTATGAAATCAAACTTTTGAAAGTTTGGGGGTTTCTAAATTCATCCAAAGAAATCAAGGTTAAAAACATGTACCTTGTTTGATTATTTGGGGTTCACAATTGATTCAGCCCAAATGAAAATTACTTTGCCCAGTGAAAAAAGGGTGGAGTTGATTAAAGATTGCAGTAATCTGTTAAACGAGCAAAAACCTTTAATCAGACAGGTGGCTCGGGTACTGGGAAAATTAGTAGATTCCCAGCAGTCCAGTATGGACCATTACATTATCAACAGCTGCAGAGAATCAAAGAACAGGCACTGAGAGTAAATGCTGGTCATTTTGATAGACCATGCAAGTAACAACAAATGCTGTTTCTAATCTGCAGTGGTGGATTCTACATGTCTCAAGCAGTTCAGGCAAAGTGCTGATTGAACAACCTTCCATGATATTACAAACTGATGCCAGTGCACTAGGATGGGGTGCAACTGACTTAACATCTAGCTGCGGAGGCAGATGGAACCAGGAAGAGTTATTGTTACTGCAGACATGGGGAATTCCCTATTTGGAGCTTTTAGGAGGTTTCTATGGACTCCAAGCTTATTGTTCTAACACAAGTTCAAATTAATAAACACAACAGCAGTTGCCTATATTAATGATATGGGTGGAATTAAGTCGGTGTCATGTGACAAAATGGTTAAATCAACTTTGGTCTTGGTGCATTGAAAAGAACATTTGGATTTCAGCTATCTATCTACCAGGTAGAATGAACACGATAGCAGACACCAGGTCACGAAAGTTCCATGATAATAAAGAATGGATGTTGAATCAAGAGGTATTCAATGATATAGTAATCAGATTTGGAATGCCCGACTGACTTAAATCATCAGCTATCGAGATATGTCTCATGGAAACCAGATCCAGGACCAGTGGCGATTGATGCTTTCTCGCTACATTGGGGTGGTATGTTTTCATATATATTTCCACCTTTCTGCCTCATAAGCCAATGTTTGCTTAAAATCAGGCAAGATGCTGATTCAAGGGTATTGGTAGTACCAGATTGGCCTACACAGCCATGGTATCCGTTGATATTAGAATGAACATCACATGATGAAAGTCCCAAAAAGGAGTAATTTATTGCTGCACCTTGTAACAGGGGAACAACATCCATTATATGATCATTTGGATTTGTTGCTTTGCAGGTTTTAAGAATGCCTTTTCTGGGACGAGGACTGTCTGAGCGTACTGTGGACATGCTTACGGCAGCCTGGAGGAAGAGCACTCAAAAACAGTACCTTTCTTATATTAAGAAATGGGAAGAGTTCTGTGTACAAAATAATGTGCAATAAAGTACTGCAGATATTTCAAATGTTTAGAATTTCTGTCAAAAGTTTATTATGATGAAGGTCTGAGTTGTAGTGCAATTAATTCAGCCAGAAGTGCATTGTCCTCATATTTGGTTCTGGATTCAGAAAGAAACCCAGTTGGGTCACACCCAATTGTTTCCAGACTAATGAAAGGAATCTTTAATTCCAAACCACCGAAACCTAGGTACATGACAATCTGTGATGTAAGTGTGGTACTGAAACTACTTCGTGAATGGTCATCAAGTGTGTCTTTACCTTAGGCCAAGCTCAGTATGAAAGTATTCATGCTTATGGCATGAGTGACAGCACAACGAGTGCAAACACTTGGAAAATTACAAATAGACAGTATGGAAGTAACTGAAGATAAGGTTACATTCTATATCTATGACCTACTAAAGCAAATTAGGCCAGGTGTGACAGGATTTAAAATTATGCTAGCAGCATATCCAAATGATCCTTGTCTCTGTATTAGGACATATTTGATACAATACATTGAGGTCACAAAGAATTTGAGAAGTACGGAAACTGGGTTGTTGATCACACACAAGAAACCACACAAGAGAGTTTCAATACAGACTATTTCCAGATGGATAAAATAAGTCTTAACAGCTGCTGGTATTAACACTTATGTTTTTATGTCTCACTCGCCGAGGGCAGCAGAGACGTCGGCGGCCAGGGCAAAAGACGTCCCCGTCGACCATATCCTTGCAGCCGCCGGGTGGTCCAATGAGTTGATGTTTCAACATTTTTACCATCGGCCTATTGTTAATGCGGGATTGTTTGCAGAAACTATTTTAAGTTCTGTGTAAATTCCTCTGGTTTAAAGGGGATCTGATTAATTTAATTATTGAAATGAATTACTGCATTTGTGGTACAAATGTTATTATGAATGCATGATTGATTATTTCTCGTTCCGAGTCAATCAATGCAGTGAGAAGCCGGGATTGATCTACGGCATGAAATCACAAAGCTTTAAAATCTTCACGTAGTCACTCACGTGACTCCGAAGTAAAATAGTAAGATTAAACGAGAACTTACCTAAGTTTGAAGTTTGATATTTATTTTATGAGGAGTTACGTAGGTGATTACGTGCCCGCCACGACCCTACCCTCTATCATAAAGGTCAGATGGAAGTTGTTGTATTACTCATTTTATTATGAGACTATATTACTTCGGTTGTTGTTTTTTGTGCGCCGCTGCTTTGAAGATTGAGGCACAGGCGCACTGGTGGGGTTCTTCACGTAATCACCTACGTAACTCCTCATAAAATAAAGATCAAACTTCAAACTTAGGTAAGTTCTCGTTTAATCTTACTATTATCTACCTCATTGGAGATCCTTGGACAATCTTTGATCGGACTTTACTGGATTAATCTTGCACTAAACGTTATTCACGTTATTCCCATTATCATGTATCCGTACACTGCTCGATTGTAATCATGTATTGTCTTTCCGCTGACTGGTTAGCACGCAACAAAAGCTTTTCACTGTACCTCAGTACAGGTGACAATAAACTAACCTAAATCTCAAACTCAAACAAAGCCATGAAGGGTGCGAAGAAACAAATCGAGACCAAGCTAGAATCCCAGAATAACTGCGCAGTCACCTGTTGATTGTGGCAAGGCTCGCATGCTATAATAGGCTATAAAGTGAAGTCATACAGTATGGCTGCTAACAACGCATCCTTCCCAGTGTGGCTCTTTGTATTCAATGCTAGTTTTGAACATACGTTCAGTGGAATGACGCTATCTGCCCCGACAACCTTAGGAGCACCCATAACCAAGTTCACCATTGCTGACACCAAATCGATCTTCTTGAGATTGAACCTGCAGGAAGGAACTGAAGAAGTCTCTGACAGTGACTTCAAAAGGACACAGGGGACACTGGTACTAGAATATTCGTGGACATTTTTACTTGCTCCTCAGTTCATTCCGATGTGTCCACCCGATTTAAGAAGTCTGCGACCATCTCATTACTAAATGGCAAAATAGCACGCATTGATGAATACCACCAGATGGCTCTGTCGTCCACCATCATGAACTACTTTTCGAGGCTGGTTTTGGCGCAAACCAACTCCAGCCTCCCATGTAGCATTGCTCCACAGCAATTCAATTATGATAAGTCAGTGGCAACGCCATCTCCTGAAAAAGATTGATCCCTGGGACGCATGGCGGACTATTTATTCTCGATAGCTTAGCCTTCAGCTCAATAATTACGAATGTTCATACTCTTCTACCTAGCACTCAGCAATCCCACAGCACATGCAACCTTGACTTTCTGACCCACAGACTAAAATTAGTAAAGATGGATGACAAAACATTCTGCATGATACATTTCAACAGGTTGCTTCTCTGTGCCTTATAACATGTTCTACATTCTGACGGAAATTTGCAAGCTCTACAAATATTCGCACCATACTTCAGCCCAGTCTTCATAAGTTCATAGGTCATGGGAGCAGAGATAAGCCATTCGAACTTTGAGTATACTCCGCCATTCATTCTTGGCTGATCGATCTTTTCACCTCAAACCCATTCTCCCAATTCCCATAACCTTTGTGACCCTTAATAATCAAGTATATGTCAATCTATGCCTTAAAATTGTTCATTGACGGCCTCCACAGCCTTCTGTGAAAATTAATTCCACAGATTCACTACCCTCTGATGAAAGAACTTCATCCTCATCTCCTTTCTAAAGGTATGTCCTTTTATTCTGCGGCTGCGCCCTCCATTTCTCGACTCTTCCATTAGTGGAAACATCCACTCTATCCATGCCTTTCACTATTCGGTTAGTTTCAATGAGGTCCCCTCTCATTCTTCTAAACTCCAACAAGTACAGGCAAAGTGCCATCAAACACGCATCATATGTTAACCCAATCATCCCGGGAACATGCTCATAAACCTCCTTTTGATCCTCTCCAATGCCATCAAATCCTGCCTTAGAGTCCCGGCATCATCCTCATAAATCTTCTCTGCACCATTTCCAGCTAGACAATATATTTCCTGTAACATGGTGGCCAGAACTGAACACAGTACTCTAAAGGTGGCCTCTCCAACATCTTGTTATCTGCCAAATGACCACCCAAGTTCTATACAATACTCTAACTAATGAAGGCCAATGTGCTGAAAGGCTTTTGGCCACGCCATCTTCCTGTGGTGCCACTTTCAAGGAACTATGTACCTGCACCATCCCTCTGCTCTACAACACTCCCCCAAGCCCTATAATTCACTATGTAGCACCTGCCCATGTTAGTTTTCTGAAAATGTAGCAATTCACATTTCTCTGTATTAAATTCAATCAACCATTCTTCAGATAAAATGCCCAACCGATCAAGATCCTGCTGCCATTTTTGACAACCATCTTCACTATCTACAACACCACCCACTTCTGTTTCATCCACAAACTTGCTAATCATGCCATGTACGTTCTCATTCAAATCATTGATATAGATGACAAACAGCAGAGTGTCCAGCACCGATCCCTGAGGCACACCATTAGTCACGTTTCCAGTCTGAAAAGCAATCTTGCAGCATCAATATCTGCTTTCTTCCATTAAGCCAATTTGCTATCCATTCAGCGATCTCTCTTGGATTCCATGGGTTCTAACCTTCTAGAGCAGACTACCGTGTGGAACCTTGTCGAATACCGTGCTGAAATCCATATAGACAACATCTGCAATTCTGCCCTCATCAACCTTTTTGGTCACATCTTCAAAAAACACAATCAGATTCGTGCAACCCACGTGCAAACCATGCTGACTATCCCTAATCAGCCCTTGTCCATCTAAATGCACGAATATCTTCTCCCTCAGAGTGCCCTCTAGTAACTTTACCACCAGATGTTAATCTCACTGGCCAGTAGTACCCAGGCGTATCCCTGCAGCCATTCTTGAATCGAGGCACAACATTTGCCACCCTCCAGTCTTCTGGTGCGTATTAAATGACGACTCATAAATCTCAGCCAGGTCACCTGCAATTTCTTCTCAAACTTCCCACACGGTTCTCGGATATGTCTGATCAGGCCCGGGAGATTGGACGACCTTCAGACGCGGCAATACCTTCAGCACCTCCTCCAACGTAATACTGACTGCTCTCAAGAACTTCCGTTGACTTCCCCAAGTCCCCCAGTACCCATGGCTATCCTCTCGAGGAGAAATACTGGTTGAGACCTTGCCCAACATTGCCCATGTTGAACCGTTATTCTCGGGATCAAAATGTGAACAAGTGTCACGTGATCTCTTATCACCACTATCTCAATCCACAGTGTTGGCCAGAAGTCTATCAACCTGGACAGAAGTGCTAGTAACTCCAGGTGAAATTATTGTTTGAACATCCCAACCAAGAATGGTGAGACTTTAGTTGATAAACAAGTCGATAGGCCATGTTTCTAGAAATGCCATAACTGGAAACGCCAATTAATAAAGAAATTGGTTCGCCTGCCAATGTGTTTTATGAGATTTAGATATTCAACAATTCTCTATTTCAATTACTGAAAGACTGCTGACGCTTTAAAGGTGATGGGAACATTCGTCATTAGCGCATGCCTTCTTTGAGAGTTGGCTGCTGAGATATGAGAGGTAATCTCATGTTTCAGAAACTCACTTTGATTGTGAGAGGATAGTGGTATGCCGCAGGGAAAGCCTGCTGGAGGACAGTTGACCCCAAGAGTTTGAAGTAGGATCTATACTTGTGCATGAGTGAAATAATCTATGCTAACTTGGGGCTTGGTCACTAAGGGCATGTAAACATAAATGTCGAATGCAGCTCGATTAATGTGACTTTGATCATCTCGGTGATGAATCAATCTAGCTCTCAATATTGGCATTAGAAAATATATGATGTCACAAATTCTATTCTATAGCTTTATTACTTTAAGGAAATACAAGTAGCCAGTCATGCACAGTGTCTGGTGCACTTGATAATTACTTCCTGTTACAGATATGTCGCTGAAACCTTAATGTTCCACAGTTCACAGTACACTAATGAGCATTATGAACATTAATGTGACGAAAATAGTGAACCATTTCAGGAAGTTAAGAGCCTGAGAAACCCTGGCCAGGGGACGTAGTCTGCAGGAACTTAAAATGTATGATGGAGGCAAGACCATGCTGTGTATAACTTGGAGGCCGATAATGAAACAACCAAGTCACTTGATTTGTGCCCATGAACAATGTGGGCGAACTATCTAAAGTTGAAAAATGTTCTGGAATGCAGGTTCCCAAGATGAGATAGGAAATGTTCGAAAGTAGTCGAAAATTATGCAAGTTTAACCCAAGAGCTTACACTCTACAGAATATGTTAAACCCAAGAGCTTACACACGACAGAAGCCAGGTAGGAAGAAAGCCCAAAATAGTTAAGGTAACATAAAGATCATGTTCGGAAAGCAATACAATTTTGAAGATTGCAATGCACAGCTCGCAGGAGTAAAAATAAACATGGGATGCTCTAAACTGGGCAGAGCACAACAAAACTGATCACGGGAAAAGAGGAGTTTGCAGGACAAGTGGAAGAATGATTCTCCAAACTACAGGAAGAGACGTCCTAGCCGGTTAGCCATAGAGAAATCCAGGGGAAATTATGCAAGGGCTACAGACAACAAAGAAACGTTGTTTACTGGTGAATTATTTCAAATATATAAAATCTGCATGTAACCATTTCTGCGAACGTTCTAAAATATTGTTGGTGTTGGAAGTCAGTGAAGCATCCCAGTAAAGCACTCTTGGAGTGCTTCCCGGTATATAACGGTATGGCCTGTATAAGAAAGAGTAAAAATAGCAGAAGTAAAGCGCGCCCAGGATGATGAATGTTAAATCATAATGAGGGAGAATCTGTCGCCCACCGCCCTGTCAGTGACGGAGTTTAGACCATGACGCATATACATATGGGCATGACGCGAACTATGGGCTACGTCCACCCCAAGAAAAAAATGTATAGAAACTAGCCGCGGTCCTAGTAGCTCCGATTCCGGCAGTAAGCAGGACGACAAGGGGACGAACTACACAGACATACTCTGTGTGAGTTTTGACAGCCTCGGAGAAACACATGAGCTTTACATGAACTGTTCTCAATTAGAACGATGGCAAACATCTTTTATGCGATAAGATTTCAAAGGTAAAGGAGGCTCAGGTGTCCGCAGTAGCGTGAATAAATAAGGGAACAGGGAAGCGAAACCGCAGGCTATATGTTTTTATTGTGGGAAACCAAGTCACTTTTCTAAGCAATGTAGATCATCCAAACAGGAAGGGTCAGGATGTCACACAACATTTAAGTGCTTGGAAGAGTCTGATGCGACGTGGGGATGCTTAAATGTATGGCTTTGCGTGAACAATGTCTTCCAGCATTCTTGTGTATCAAAGCCTTAACAGTTTCAACGATTCCTTGAGGCGTGTGTGATTGTGTTTTGCACATGTTTTGTTTGTGTTTTGCTGATGTCCCATAAACCCACCACCTTCTGTGTGAAAACTTTGCCTTTCAAATTCCACTTGAATTTTTCTCCTCTCACCATAAATTTATCTCCTCTAGTTCTCGATTCTGCTGCTCTGTGAAAACGATGCTGTGCTTTTTTCTCCCTCTCTATTTCCCCCATGATAAGAATTACATTTAACAATGGGATAAAACAGTACCGATTATTCTCTTGACATAGAGCACAGAGGCTGAATTCGACATAAACATTTTTATTTTTTTCAATTCAAATAATAAACAAATATGTTTCAATGTAGTATCTTGCGAGTGAGATCGTCATATTTTGTACTTAACATGCAATCGATATATTCATTTAAGTTAATTGGCATCTAAAATCCCGATGTCCTTAAACATTCCTACTGGGAATATGCTTTACCAGTAACATTGCGCACCAATGTTGTAGTGTAAGAAAAAGAAGAATAAAAAATCATAGATTCAGGGCACATCATCTAACAACTTGGTGCTCGAGTCTACTCTGTACATTATTCTGGGCAGGGTGATTTTAGTCTTTCTATTACATTAGTCCGCTGTGATTAAAAGATAGGTATTCGCAACTCTTCTCCGCAAATGATCCTCGATCAATAATGTCATTATTGGGAAAACCTATAAGTAATTGAGCTCACTTCAACTTTGGGACAGCGTTTTATCTCATGAGCAGATTTCCGCGGAACCTAGTGAACAAGCTAATCCTATAACACATATGTTTGCCTCCAATGCTCTTAGATGCTTGTGCTATGAATACATTAAGTCTCTCTTTCTAATTTGGTGACCACAGTATATACGAGCATAAATTGGTCAATAAATTATGACTTAGGACAAGAACATAATGATTCATAATGCTGATGGCCCTCGTGGTGTGTCTGCTTTTGTAGAAGAGACGCGGCTATTTGAGGTCAGCTCTCTTTCCATAATCAAAGGATTCCGATAGTGTTTTCAAAGGAAACGCCAATCGATTTACATTCCTTCCAGTCTAGAGAATTGATGTCTGTGTTCAGAATCTGACCTCCCCGACATTCGCCAAATCAAGGGCAGATCAGATGATTCCTTTGCAGCACGCCAGTACATAGGAGCTTCTTGATCCTTGCCATATTAATCTGCCATGCCATTTACTCCATGATCAATCTGCCTCATGCATTGTTCAGCACGTAAATGCATGCTTGAGAAGAACAATACGATCCGGACAATATAAACTATTCTCCAACTTTATGTAATTCACCCTTCCATCCAGCCTCCAACAGAACCGACCATTTCTGCTGTATATCATCCACCTGTAAGTAAATGTTCTCTGAAGATAGATACAAAATGCTGGAGTAACTCAGCGGGACAGGCAGCATTCTCCGGATAGAAGGGATGGGTGACTTTTCGGGTCGAGTCCCTTCTTCAGACAGAGTCAGGGAAGAGGGTAGAGTTCTGGATTAATGGAGATGCAGCTGCAGGAAAATGTAGAATGATTCATTGTTAGCTGAGGGGGAGGTGAAACGAGGCATACAATCAGTAAAATTTAATCAGGTGGACAGTGAAACTAGTCGGAGAGCTAGGATGGGGAGGGACGGAGAGAGAAGGAATGCAAGGGTTACTTGAAGCTAGAGAAATCAATATTCATATCGCTAGGTTGCATGTAATGTTCTCTGTAATTTTCACTGCCTATTAATACAGGTGGACATGCTGACATGTCCCAAGGTCTTGCTACTAGCAACACAAAGAAGCATGATCACAATCCCACGGCATTTAGAAACAGAAACATGGAAAAATAGGTGCAGGATAGGCCATTCGGCCCTTTGAGCCCGCACCGGCTGTAGGAGTGATTTCTGTTTAGGCTAGCCACTGTTGGCATATTATATTCTTTTGTCTAGATATTTCTAGCAGTATCATTTTGAACACTTGCGGGTGGGCATTTGATGCATAGAGAGGCAGAACAAATGGGCTTAGTGGACAGGTAGTGATTCCGTTCAGGCGGAGGAGGTGGAGAGTACACAGTTCTAAACAGACCTCGAGAACTGAAAGTTACAACTTGTATGAGAATAAGGAGGACCAGGTATGTTCATTAAAAACAGACAGGTGGGCAGAGGGGATGGGGTAGCTCTGTTGGTGAAGAATGAAATTCAGTCCGTTGCGAGGGGTGACATTGAATCAGGACAATCAGAATCAGTTTGGATAGAATTGTAAGGGTAAAAATACCCTAATGGGAGTTATCCACAGACCCCAAACAGTAGCCTGGATATAGTGTGCAAGTTGAATCAAGAGTTAAAATTGGCATGTCGTAAAGGTAACGCTACGGTTGTTATGGGAGATTTCAACATGCACGTTGACTGGGAAAATCAAGTTGGTACTGGACCCCAAGAAAGGGAGTTTGTGGACTGCCTCCATGATGGATTCTTAGAGCAGCTTGTACTGGAGCCTACCAGGGAGAAGACAATTTTGGATTTAGTGTTGTGTAATGAACAGGATTTGATAAAGGGAACTCGATGTAAAGGAGCCATTAGGAGATAGTGACCATAATATGATAAGTATTAACCTACAATTTGAGAAGGAGAAGGGTAAATCGGAGGTGTCAGTATTACAGTTGAACAAATGGGACTTTGGAGCCATGAGGGAGGAGCTGGCCAAAGTTGATTAGAAAGATAACCTAGCAGGGATGACAGTGGAACAACAATGGCAGGTATCCAAGGGGAGTAAGGGGCGACCGTGGCTGACAAGGGACGTCAGGGACAGTATAAAAATAAAAGTGAAGTATAACATAACAAAGATGAGCGGAAAGCCAGAGGATTGGGTAACTTTTGAAGAACAACAGAAGGTAACTAAAAAGGCAATATGAGGAGAATAATGAGGTACGAAGGTAAGCTAGCCAAGAATATAAAGGAGAATAGTAGAAGCTTCTTTAGGTATGTGAAAAGGAAAAAATAGTTAAGATCAAAATTGGACCCTTGAAGACTGAAAAGGGCAAATTTATTATGGGGATCAAGGAAATGGCAGACGAGTTGAACAGGTACTTTGGATCCGACTTCACTGAGGAAGACACAAACAATCTCCCTAATGTAGCAGTCGCCAGAGGATCTAGGGTGATGGAGGAACGGAAGGAAATCCACATTAGGCAGGAAATTGTGCTGGGTAGACTGATGGGACTGAAGGTTGCTAAATCCCCAGGGCCTGATGGTCTGCATCCCAGGGTACTTAAGGAAGTGGTTCTAGAAATCATGGACGCATTGGTGATCATTTTCCGATGTTCTATAGAATCAGGATCAGTTCCTGTGGATTGGAGGCTGTCTAATGTTATCCCACTTTTTAAGAAAGGTGGGAGAGAGAAAACAGGGAATTATAAATCAGTTAGCCTGACATCAGTGGTGGGGAAGATGCTGGAGGCAATTATAAAAGATGAAATGGCGGCACATTTGGATAGCAGTAGCAGGATCAGTCCGAGTCAGCACAAATTTACGAAGGGGAAATCATGCTTGCCTAATCTTCTGGAATTTTTTGAGAATGTAACTAGGAAAATGGACAAGGGAGAGCCAGTGGATGTGGTGTACATGGACTTTCAGAAAGCATTTGATAAGGTCCCACATAGGAGATTAGTAGGGAAAATTAGAGCACATGGTATTGGGGGTATGGTGCTGACATGGATAGAAAATTGGTTGGCAGACAGGTAACAAAGAGTAGGGATTAACAGGTCCCTTTCAGAATGGCATGCAGTGACTAGTCGGGTACTGCAAGGCTCTGTGCTGGGACCGTAGCTATTTACAATATATATTAATGATTTAGATGATGGGATTAAAAGTAACATTAGCAAATTTGCAGATGACAAAGCTGGGTGGCAGTGTGAACTGTGAGGAGGATGCTATGAGGATGCAAGGTGACTTGGACAGGTTGGGTGAGTGGGCAGATGCATGGCAGATGCAAATTAATGTGGATACATGTGAGGTTATCCACTTTGGTGGCAAAAACAGGAAGGCAGCTTATTATCTAATTTATAAAAAGCTGGATATAATTACTGGAAGATCTGTTCCTTTTTGGGCTGCGTAGGACGACTCCTACTTACCTGTGTAATAATGGCAAGGGAAAGTTGGACATTGGAAAAGTTAGAAATTGCCATTGCAACCTCCATTCAATATGATCATGGCTGATCATCTCAAATCAGTACACCATATCCCTTGATTCCTTAAGCCCTAAGAGCTAAATCGAACTCTCTCTTGAAAACATCGAGTGAATTGGTCTCCACTGCCTTCTGTGGCAGGGAATTGCACAGATTCACAACTCTCTGGGATCAAATGTTTTCCCTCATCTCAGTCCTAAATGGCCGACCCCTAATTTTTAAACTGTGACCCCTATTTCTGGACACCCTCAAAATCAGGGACATTTTTCCTGAATCAAGCCTGTCCAATCATTTAAGAATTCTATATGTTTCTATAAGATACCCTCCCATCCTTCTAAATTCCAGTGAATACAAGCCCAGTCAACCCATTCTTTCATCATATGTCATCCCCGCAATCCCAGGAATTAACCTTGTGAACCTACACTGCACTCCCTCAATAGCAAGAATGTCCTTCCTCAAATCTGGAGACCAAAACTGCACACAATACTCCAAGTGTAGTCTCACTATTAACCTGGTGAACATACGCTGCACTTCCTCAACAGCAATAATGTCCTTCCTCAGATTAGGAGACCAGATCTGCATACAATTCTCCAAGTGCGGTCTCACCAGGGCCCTGTACATCGGCAGGCGGATGTCCTTGCTCCTAAAATCTAATCCTCTTGCAATGAAGGCCAACATGCCATTAGCTTTCTTCATTGTATCTGCTCTATCTGCATGCTTACTTTCAGTGACTGATGTACAAGCACACTCATGTCTCGTTGCACCTCCCCTTTTCCTAATCTGAGACCATCCAGATAATAATCTGCCTTTGTGTTCTTGCCACCAAAGTGGACAACCTCACATTTATCCACATTATACTGAATCTGCCATGCAACGTACACAGACTCACCCAACCTATTCAAGTCACCCTGCAGCCTCATACCATCCTCCTCGCAGCTCACACTGCCACCCAGCTTTGTGTCATCCACAAACCTGGAGATGTTACATTTAATTCCCTCATCTAACTCGTTAATATATATTGTAAATTACAGGTGTGCCAGTACCAAGCCTTGCAGCACCCCACTAGTGACTGCCTGCATTCTGAAAAGTTACCATTAATTCCTACTCTTTACTCCCTGTCTGCCAACCAGTTGTCTATGGTGTCAAAGAGGGAATTGGAGGGCCATCTGAAATCAACGTACACAGCCAACCAAAGATTTGAGCAGAGGGGGATACCTCCAGACATGCCCCCATTCCTCAACCAGAACACCAGTTGGACGACAGCCTCCCAAGGTGCAGCGAAGTCGAGAAGCCCGTAAGGAAGGCAAGGGCAACTTCAGCTCCAGGACCAAATGGAGTTCCATACCGGCTGTACAAAAATGCTCCAAATGTTCTACGGTTCCTATGGAGGCAAATGAAGGTAGCATGAAAAAAGCAAACCATCCCAAAAGCATGGCGAAGAGCAGGGGGAGTGGTGATCCGCAAGGAAAAAGATGTCTCAAACATCGACGTATTCCGGCAAATCAATCTCTTGAATGTTGAAGGGAAGATCTTCTTTAGCATTGTTGCTCAAAGGATGATAACCTACCTGAAAGAACAACTTGATTGACACGTTGGTACAGAAAGCTGGTATACCAGGCTTCTCTTGATGCTTAGAACACACAAGCATGATATGGCATCAAATCCAGCCTGCAAGAAGGGAAGGAAGAGATCTGCACGTCTTATTCCTGGACCTAGCCAATGCTTTTGGATCGGTTCCCCATTCTCTCCTCTGGACAGCCTTCGATTTCTTCCATGTGCCAAAGACCATTACAAACCTGGTCAGAAACTACTTCCAAGATTTACAATTCTGTATTACAACAGAATACACAACATCATGGCAATCACTGGAAGTGGGAATAATGGCAGGTTGCACCATCTCCCCGCTAGCCTTCACCATGGCGATAGAAGTGATCATCCGAGCTTCCAAGTGGGTCATAGGAGGAGAGCGGCTGCAGTCTGGGCAGCGGCTACCTCCCATTCTCACCGACATGGATGACATGACCACCCTGACCTCAACCATTGCATGTACCAAGCGCCTGCTGGAAAAGCTTCATGCGAACATAACATGGGCCCGGATGAAGTTGAAACCCAGCAAATTCAGGAGCATATCCATCATCAGAGGAAATATCGTAGACAAGCGATTCCACATTGATGAAACACCTATTCCGATGTGTTAGAGCTGCCGGTCAAGAGTTTAGGATGGTACAATGCAAGCCTCAAAGACTCAGACCAGTGTGACCAACTGAGGGAAAAACCCATCAAAGGCCTTGCTAGCATAGACAAGACCTCGCTTCCTGGTAAGCTGAAACTGTGGTGCCTGCAGTTATGGATTGCTCCCCCGTCTGATGTGGGCCTCTGATGGTTTACGAGATCCCCATCACCAAAGTCGAGAAGTTGGAGAGGACAGTCAGTTCATACATCAAGAAGTGGCTTGGACTCCCACGTTAGCCTCAGCAATATTGGCTTGTTTGGACACAGTGCTCTGGAACTGCCTGTCTCTAGCCTCATATAAGAATACAAATGCACCAAAGTGAGGCTGGACATGACCCTGACCGAATCTCAAGATGATGCGGTACGAGCGGCTGCTCCCAGACTGGCAACTGGGAGGAAGTGGACCCCATCGGAGGCTGTACAGCAAGCAAAATCTGCTCTCAGGCATGGAGACATTGTAGGACAGGTGCAGCAGGGAAGAGGTGGGATTGGACTCGGGACAAGTCGACCCACATGGTACACGGCAACATCCACCCAGAGAAGAAAGCTGGTAGTTGCTGAGGTCCGTCAGCAAGAGGAGGCAGAGAGATGCGCAAAGGCAGTCTCACAGTCCAAACAGGGTCAGTGGACTACCTGGGAAGACATGGAGCATCGTAAGCTTACCTGTAGATCGGCTATTGCATGCTAGCCAATCATAGTACATGCTTTATAATATTAAGAACTCGCCTACGTCAGTAGATGTAGCAGCTCGGAGATGTAACGTACTGCAGATCCAATGCTGTAAGTGTTTAATAAAGATGTGTTGTATCTTTACATGTGTCTGAGTCTCGTAGTTACAAGGTGTAATTCAGACATTGCTGAGCGATGGCGTCATTTTGAACGTGACTACACTCATTATATCCGCATCATTCATCGGAATGACCCTACTGACCTGAAAGCATCGCTCCTGCTTAATCTAGCGGGTCCTGAGGCAATGAATCGTGCCGACAACTTTGACTTTGCTCCTGCTGTTCTGGATGCCAATGGGCAGGTCCTAGTTCCTGCCGAGACTATAGTTGACCCCATGGTTTTGCTCAGAAAATTTAGAGAGCTGTGCGATTGACTTCCAACCACATAATTGAAAGAACAAAGTTCTATGCTCGTTCGTAGCAGGTTGATGAACTTATTGAACGATTTATCAGCGTCTTAAAACACATGGCTGTGCGCTGTCGCTTCGGTGAGTTGACTGATGAACTTGTTAGAGGTAAGCTTGTCGGGGGCATGATTGATAGCAAACTGAGAGCTGAGCTTCTTCACAACACTGAATTAACACTTAACCAAGCGATCCACACAGGACTTCCGGTGGCGCCATGGAGCAGTTAGGGCGCTGCATTGAGCTCCGCTCCCGTTAAAATCGCAAAAAAGCCGTTTTGGAAGACAGGATCAATTTATAAACACTCACCGGGGCTGTTTGACGTCGCGTAAGTGACGTCATCAGAAATCACCGCGAAATAACGGAGATTAACGACAGTTTTAAATGAGAAAAAAGAATCTTCCTCAGAGACCTGAAAGACCTGCCACAAGAAGCCATCTTAAAGAACTTGGCAAAACTCTGCAAACAGCAGCTGAAAGCTCAGAAGAAGGAGCTGATTCTCAAAGGTTACCTTTTGAAATGGCTGCGAAGGAGAGACAGATGGAACAAATGGAACAATCGGTAAGAGCTTCAGTTACTAAAGACATTTCTCAAATGATTTCTCAAATTATACTGGATGGGAACGTCATACTGGAGAAAAATCTGTCTAGAAAGATTAAACAAGGTAACAATGAAATGATTGAGCAATTTGCTACTCTAAAGAAACGTGTGAATGAAGTTGAGAAGGAGTTTACTTCAGAAATCAAGCGGGTGGAAAGAGTCTGCAATGAGAAGTTTGATTCTATTCTCAAGACCACTCAAAAGTATGACACGGTTATGGAAGAAATGGAAGTTGCAATGAGTGAGATGTCTAAGGAGATAGAGAGACTGAGAAAGGCACAAAAAGCTGCTGGGGAGCAACTTGTTAAAATGACTGACAAATGCTTGGAAGCGAGATCGAGAAGGCAGAACTTAAGAATTGATGGAGTAAAGGAAGGGAGGGAGGCTGGAAAGCACCCCCGAGAGTTTGCGGCTAACTTAATTAAACAAGTTTTTAAGCTGCCGGAAAACCCGAGAATAGATGTGGCTCACCGGGTTCGTCGTGCTCAGACAGGACCTGAGTCCCCCCCAAGACAGATTATTGTGAAATTTCTTGACATCTCTGCATTGGAAGATATAATGAAACAGATTCCGTACGGATCGAATCTGACATACGAAGGGGATAATCTTCTTTTTTTTCACGACTATCCAGCTGAAATCATTAAAAAAAAAAGGAATATGTTCACATAGACAAGACACATTTTGAAAGGAATCCCTGGTGTAAAATATGGTATAATGTATCCTGCAAAAATGAGAATTACCTATAACTCCAGGGTTACGTGCCTTTATGGACCCAGAAGCGGCATTTAAATATGCACAAGATATCGCAAAGGAGAACGACTGAGAACCAAAAATATGACAGAGCAGAACCGGTGAAGATAAGACCCTTTTTTAAAAATAAAAAATAACTTGTTCTCATTAAGATGGCGGAATTTTACATGAGGCGTTGGCCAGACATGTTATCTCCCTCGAATATGAATTCGAGGTCGCAAGCTATGTTTCACCTTGATTGAAGGACTTCAAGAAAAACAAAACGAAGTCGGGGAATGTGGAAAACAACCTCGAGCCTGAGAACATGGAAAATAATACAAATGGACTTGAATATAAAAAAGCTTGATTTAAGAAAATTGTTTTTTTTATATAATCATATACTAACATAAAATAATTAACCAACCCAACTAACTCAACAATACTAACCTACTTTTAATGTACTGCTAAGTTTAAGGATAATGAGCTAAAATTATAGATATATACTAACAACAATATTAATTAATTAAATGTTCATAATAGAACTAGCATAGGTTTTGTGTAAATGAGGGGGGAGGAGATTCAGACACTTGGAAGGTATCCAGGAGTCTGACTCGGTTAACCCCTTGGAACCTGCTGTTGTTTAAAATGAAAGGTTTGGACTTAAGTGGGGAATTGAAGGTAATAATGGTTGGGGTATAGGTATATATGGGTATATAACTAACATATGGTAAATTTCAGTATATATTCAAGACTAGACCACTTGGAGATGCATATAGATATTTAGAACCCAAGTGTTTTTGTTTTTTTCCCGTTTGGATATATTTCATAGCCTTGAAACGGCCTTTCTTCCTTTTTACAATATTTGGTCAAGGGAGCGGAGCTGAATGTATAATAATAACGATGGAAGCTCATAAATACTTATTTACCACCGTTAGGTGGTTTCTCTTTATTAAGGTGTCCCTCTTTAGATACTTTATCACCACTTTTTTTTAAATTATTATTATTTTTTCATCACCTCACTCTTTCTTGTTGGTTTTAAGGTTTACTTTGGAAAGGAGATGTCAAATAAATTCAATAGTTCTGGATGACCACCCAACACCTAGAGCTCTGAGGTACTTGGTTGCATCATATGACTTAAGGGTAATAAAATGATTCACAATGCAAGACGATAAACAAAAGAAGACAGGAGGAATCGCGTTTTGTAGTTGGAATATAAGGGGCACTAATCAACCAATTAAAAGGGGCAAGATATTCGCCCAATTAAAATCATTTAATTCTGACATAATTTTCTTGCAGGAAACACACCTGAAACAACAAACACAAATAAGATTGAAGGCAAATTGGATCGGGCAAACATATTATTCCTCATTTACTTCTAAATCTAGAGGGACCGATATTATTATTCGTAAAGGTATACCATTTAAATCCAAGAACATCATATCAGATAAAGAGGGGAGGTATGTCATAGTTATGGGAGAAATTCACTCCACTCCACTTACTATGATAAACATTTATGCGCCTAATTTTGACAACCCTCAATTATTTAATAAAATTCTGGATATGATTTCAGAGTTTAATTATCAAAATGTGATAAAAGGGGGGTTTCAACTGTCTTAGATCCATATTTAGATAAATCTGCAAAACACAAAAGGAGTAATATAAAATCTAAAACAAGCGAACTCCTAAATACATATATAAAAAATACAAATATAACAGACGAATGGAGAATTGCTAACCCAGTTGGAAGGGAATACTCATTTTACTCATCGGTACATAAAACTTATTCACGAATTGACTATTTTTTAGTAGACATGAAATTAATTCCGTATACAATCAACCCTAAATATCATAATAGCATTATTTCTGATCACTCCCCGTTAACTTTTTAAATTAAAATTAGAAGGAATGATGGATAAACAATCATTTTGGAGGTTTAACCCCCAAATTCTAAACAACCCACAAGGTAGTACATATTTAAAACAACAGATGAAACTCTTCTTCGAGACCAACGATACAACAGGTATTTCACCTTCGTTATTATGTGAAACTTTCAAGGCATTTATTAGAGGAGTTATAATTTCATATCAAGCCTTCCAAAATAAAAAGAATAACATAGAACAATTGCAGTTAGAACAAGAAATTAGACAATTAGACCTAGATAATGCCAAAGACCCAACCATAGACAAACACAATAAGATAACTTTATTGACATTTAAATTAAATAAAATTTTATCGGCAAGAGTAATAAGATTATTTCAAATTACAAAACAGGAAAACTTTGAATTTGGCGATAAACCACATAAACTTTTAGCACGGCAGCTGAAAGAACGGGAAAAGGAAAATACAATTACAAAAATTAAATCAGATAAGGGTGAATTATTAACATTACCTAAAGATATTAATAAAAGATTTGCTCAATTTAATCAAAATTTATATACATCTAAAACAGCAGCAGATAACATTAAAATTACAAATTTCTTAGGTAAGTGTAACCTTCCAAAACTTACTTTGTTGGAACAAGAGGAGTTAGGAGCTCAGATTACACTTAAAGAAATAGAAGAAACAATAAACCCATTGAAAAATGGCAAAACACCAGGACCAGATGGTTTTAGTAATGAATTTTACAAAAGATTCCACAAGATAATTTCTCCGCGCCTACAAATATGATATACTAATGCCTTTAAAGAAAACACATTACCAGAAAGATTAGCTGAATCAACTATTACACTTATACCAAAAAAAGATAAAGATCTAGAAGAACCAGGTTCATATAGAGCTATAGCACTCTTAAATACAGATCAGAAAATACTAGCAAAGACTTTAGCGAGAAGACTGAGTAAATACGTTAGTAAACTAATAAACCCGGATCAAACGGGGTTTATACCTAAAAGATACTCAGCCAACAATTTGAGACGCTTGAGTCACAAATTTGAGTCACAAAAAACTGAAGATGATGTATCAATTATTTCATTGGACGCAGAAAAAGCATTTGATCAAGTAGAATGGCAATATCTGTATAAAGTATTGCAAAAATTTAACATGGGAGAGAATTTTTTATCATGGGTAAAATTATTATATGACAAGCCGACTGCTAGAATACTGACTAACAATATGTTATCTTTAAAATTTCATTTAACAAGGGGCAATAGACAAGGGTGTGCACTATCACCCCTGCTATTTGCCCTTGTGATAGAGCCTTTAGCAGAAAGTATAAGAAGCCATCCGAATATTCGGGGATATAATACCAAAGATTCAAATAATAAAATTTCACTATACGCAGACGACGTATTATTATACATTACAAATTCGCAAGTTAGTATACCAAATATACTAAATTTAATGGAGGAATTTGGCTCCTTTTCAGGATATAGAATAAATTGGAATAAAAGTGAAATTATGACGTTAAAACCCCAAGACTCGACACACCTGTTAAAATTTCCCTTTAAAATTGCAACAGAAAAATTCAAGTATTTGGGTATCCAAATTACTAGAAAATATAAATCACTATTTAATGCAAATTTTATGCCTTTATTAACTAAATTGAATGCGTTGATTAAATTCTGGAAAACCCTGCCGGTCTTTAATAGGTAGAATAAATGCTATAAAAATGATTTTTCTACCACAAATATTATATCTATTTCAATCAATACCAATATACTTACCAAAAAACATCTTAAAAAATTAGACTCCAATATTACAAACTTCATATGGGGCCTACAGATCGCACAGAATCCAAAGAAAACACCTGTGTAAACCTAAAGAATCTGGGGGATTGACACTCCCGATCTTTTTATACTACTACTGGGCAGTACATATTAAAAACATAATTTATTGGTTGGACAGCTCTACCCAACAGGTAGAATGGATAAGAATGGAGAAAGAGGATTGCTCTCCTTTTAATATAGGAGCGATCCTCTTCTCCCCGATAAAATTAAACAACACAATATATAAGAAGAACCCAATTATCCACAACACAATTCGAATTTGGAAACAAATAAAACTAACTTTGAAATTAAGAAACTTATCGCTTTTATCTCCAATAGTAAATAATCCCTCATTTAAACCATCTCTCACTGACAAAACGTATACCTATTGGGAAAGATTAGGAATTAAAAAGATTGGAGACTTGTATGAAATGGAATTTTTAAAAATCATTTCAACAATTACAATTAAAATACAACTTGAAAAATAACCAATACTTTAAATACCTTCAAATTAGAGATTATTTGAAAAAACACATACAAGGATATCAAATTCTAACTCTAGATTTATTAGATGAAGCAATGAATATTAAGGCAGATTCATGCAATTTAATATCATACATATAATATCATTTTAAATATAGAATCACCATCGACAGAGACAATCAGAGCAGATTGGGAACAAGAATTACAGATAAAAATTTCGAAAGAAACATGGGAAAAATACCTGATATACATACATAAATGTTCGATTAATGCAAAACATAATTTAATTCAATTAAAAGTTTTACATAGATTATACTACTCGAAAACTAGACTGAATAAAATCTATCCAAATATCTCTCCCATCTGTGATAAATGCTTATCTGAGAATGCCACCATAACACACTCTTTTGTCTCCTGTATAAAACTTCATAAATCCTGGAATAAAATTTTTGAAATGTTTACAAAACTATTTAATAGAAGACTTGAACCTTATACAGAAAGGATTATCTTTGGATCAATGAAAGATGGGAATAAGCTAAATACGTTTCAAAAATCTCTACTTTATTACGGTTTAATAACGGCAAAAAAACTCATACTTAAATTTTTGAAAAATGCGCCAACACCAACGCTCAAAATGTGGATTTCAAATATGTCGGAAACAGCATATCTTGAAGAAATGTGACTCCTTCGACCAATTCTTATTGATTTGGTCTCCTTTTATCGACTTCTTACAAGCATATGGTGCAACACAATCATAGAAATAAAATGGTTCATAATCAGGTGACGGGTGGCCAGGAACATTAAATAGGTATATCGCTTTCAATCTCCTTTTTCCTTTTTTTCCCCTCTATTTCGACTCTTTCTCTTTCTCTTTCTACTTCTTCTTCTTTCTTCTTTCTTCTTTCGGGCTATCTTTCTATTTCACGCAACACTCGATGTCAATCTCTCCTTTTCTATTCTTTTCTCCCTTACTCCTGTTTTATTATTAAATTAAAAATAAGAAGTTGTATATGAAATGTAATATGTCAACAAGTATTAGGTACTGTGGTACCACATTATTGTACTTACTTCTAACAAAAATAAAAAATAAAATAAAAAGCGATCCACTCGTGTCGAATTTCAGAGATTACTGCTTCGCATGCAGATTCTGTCTCTTTCAACCCACGACAGCAACACAATATCAATCTTACTGACTACTCCTCCCGCAAAGCCTCCAATGTGCCTGCTGCGCGATGTCAGAATTTAAACTATTTTCATGCGAAGGGTCGCCAGTTCTGCATAGCTTACGGAAAGATCTGCAATTGTTGTAAAAGCAAAATCATTTCGCGAGAAGTTGCCGTTCCTGTGGGACTGATAATGTTTCAAGGACAAACTTGCCCCTGCTTCGACATGAGTTCTCTGATACTGAACTGAACTGAACTGAACTGAACTTTATTTATAGAGCACTTTAAAAACAACCACTGTTGCAACAAAATGCTGTACATGACTTAATCATAAACATAAAACAAAACAATAAAAACATTAAAAGACAGTAAAAACAATAAAAAACAATAGAAACACAGGAACAAAGTCTCATGCAGGGTCAAAAGCCAAGGAATAGAAAAGGGTTTTAAGACTAGTTTTGAAAATGGACAGTGAAGGGGCCTGTCTAATGTGCAAAGGTAGAGTGTTCCATAATGTCGGAGCAGCAACAGAGAAGGCTCTATCCCCTCTGAGCTTCCGCTTAGACCTCGGTACCTCCAGGAGCAGCTGATCAGCTGACCTGAGGCACCGAGCAGGAGCGTAGGGATGAAGCAGCTCAGAGAGGTAAGGCGGGGCGAGACCATTTAAAGATTTAAAAACAAATAAAAGAATTTTAAAATGAACTCTAAAGTACACAGGCAGCCAGTGGAGGGAGGCCAGAATATACGTTATGTGCTCCCTCTTACGTGTTCCAGTTAAAAGGCAAGCAGCAGCATTCTGAACCAACTGGAGGCGTGCAAGGGATGATTGTCTAACTCCAAAATAAAGTGTGTTACAGTAATCCAGCCGAGACGTGATGAAGGCACGGATTACTGTTTCAAAATGCTGTCGTTCAAGAATGGGCTTCACCTTTGCCAGCTGCCTTAAATGAAAGAAGCTGAACTTAACTACCACGCCTATTTGACGCGGTAGTTACTGACTCGCAAGAGCCTGAAACGCCATCCCACCAGCAGCGTTCAGACAGTGCTGATAACAGTTCTGCTATTCACTCCCTCCTCCCATTGTCTAACAAGCTACTTGACCCCGAAGTAAATGTGTTCGTGAATAACAGGCCCATACTCGCCAAAGTAGACACGGGGGCAAAGGTCAACGTCATGTCGATAAGAGAGTTTAATAAAATTCGAAATACATAAGGACTCCTCAACACTTCGGGCTTACGGGGCAGAGATCCTTCATCCACTGGGAAAAGCTGATTTAAAGTGCACAGTAGACGAGCAGACACGCACACTGCAGTTTTACATTGTCAAATCAAACTCAGAGACTTTGCTTGGTATCAATGCATGCCACGATCTAGGCCTGGTGTATTTTGGAAGTGCGGTCCACAAATTATTCCTCACTGATGAGCCAGCTCAACAACTGCTTTCCCAGTACAAAGACCTGTTTGATGATGGACTTGGCAAGTTGCCTATAAAATATCGAATCACTGTTGATCCTACAGTCACACCTGTAGTCCGAGCACCACATCGAGTTCCACATGCCATGTGCGACAGAATACACGATGAACTCAGACGCATGGTCTCAATGGGAGTCATTGCTGAAGATACCAACCCGTCTGACTGGGCTTCCACCATGGTCGTTGCAACTAAGAAAAACAAAGAGATACGTATCTGCATCAATCCGAGAGATCTGAATACTGCAATCGAGCACCCCCACTACCCAATGAGAACCACAGGAGATGTCGCTGCATAGATTGGAAACGCATCAGTGTTCTCAGTCCTGGATGCCAAAAGCTCCTTTTGGCAGATTCCATTAGACTCGGACTCATCTAACCTCACTACTTTCGGTACACTCTTCGGCCGTTTCAAGTTTCTGAGGATGCCCTTCGGCATCAACTCCGCCAGCGATGTTTTGCAACGCACCATGGAACAACTGTTTGCAGAGTACTCGTGCGCCATCTTTGTTGATGATATTCTCGTCTACGGTCGCGACCTGGCTGAAAATGACGCTAATCTGAAGTGAGTGCTCGACCATGCAAAAGACATTAATCTCAAACTGAATCACTAAACTGCAGGTTTCGAGTTCCGGTGGTCACCTACGTCGGACATGTTTTCACCAGAAGTGGTTTCAGTCCTGATCCACTGAAAACTGCAGCCATCAACGAACTGCCAGTTCCCACTGACGTCACGGGTTTACAATGATTCCTCGGCAAGGTCAACTACCTGGGTAAATTTATTCCTAACCTCAGCGAGCTATCGGCTCCTCTGCACGAGCTGACACACAAAGACATGGCATGGTCCTGGTACCCTCAGCACCAAACAGCTTTTGACACCCTCAAACTACAACTGGTCAGCGCGCCAACACTTTCATATTTTGATCTAAAGTTACCGGTTACGATCTCCTGCGATGCATCCCAGTACGGGCTAGGTGCGGCCTACAGACCACTACCGACGGCGGCATCAAGCCTGTCTCATATGCATCCCGTACTCTGACTGATACCGAACAGCAATATGCCCAGATTGAAAAGGAACTGCTCGTGGTGGTTTTCGCATGTTCTAAATTCAAGGACTTCCACATCATCTACAAGAAAGGTAAAGGCATGCACATAGCATACACGCTATCCAGAGCCCTGCGCAGAGCCAGTGAACAGCACCTCTCCGAACAGGACGAATTCTCAGTCATGAAGGTCTCGTTTGTGCCCACTCATCGTTTACGCCGTCTTGCCGAACACATGGCTGCGGATGAGACTTTACAATTGCTGTCAACAGTCATACGGGACGGTTGGCCCCACAAATACCCCGCTCGAGTAACGCCCCTACTTCCTAGTTCATGATGAATAAGTGCTACAGGACGGTGTCATAGTCAAGGGCCACAAGGCGGTGGTCCCAACCGCACTATGGGATGAATACTACATCGACGTCCACAGGGGCCACCCCGGCATGGAGGCCACCCTCCTACGGGCACAAAGTATGTTTTACTGGCCCGGAATGACAAAATACATACGTGAAAGAACCAAAATGTTTGCTGTCTGCAACAGTTTAGCACCACTTCAGCAGAAGCAGCCTCTTCTGCCCCAACCAGTTCATCCTCTTCCGTGGTCCTCGCTGGCCACCGACATCTTCGAATGGCATGGGAAACACAATCTGGTTCTTGTTAACTCTTATTCGGAATGGTTCAAAATAGACCTACTGCAAACCATTTCCTCGGAGGCAGTGATCGAGAAGCTGCAATGGCACCTTTCCGTGCATGGTTCCCCTGCACGTATTCCGACTGACAATGGCAGACAATTCACCAGCCAAGCATTTAAGGCCTTTGCTGAAAGATGGGACTTCCGACGCATTACCAGCAGCCCCGAGTTCCCGCAGTCCAATGGACTGGCCGAACGGGCTTTTCGGAGTGCGAAACAACTTATGGAAAGTTCTTACCTTGCCAAAACCGACGTATACCTGCACTTGCTCAATCTACGAAACATTGCATGGGACCCCATCCTAGGCTCTCCAGCCCAGCGACAAATGTCTCACCAAACCCGTGCACCCCTGCCTGTCTCTCAGCAGCTGCTGCAGCCGCGCGTTCACTTCCCGCCCACGGTACATAAGCAGCTACAATTCAAACGGGACACACAGAAGTGTTCTTCGACAAGTCCAGCAAGCCACTTAAACCACTTGCACATGGACTGCAATCCGACAAGGGCCATACACGACATTTATAGCCCGTCCAAAGAGCCACGTTCATACCTGGTCGAAGTGGACAGAATTATCTACAGACGCAACTGTCAACATATCCTTCCAGTGAAGGAACCACATCCTTTAACTCCAGGTCCTGATGCCCCGCCTCTCGTCTTCGCTCCTACAGCCGTTCCAGCGACTCCACCACCAGCCGTTACTACTGCCGCGGGTTCCCCACGTCGGTTGACACCTGGCTCGCCTATGGCATTTCCCACCAGGCCTGCCAGCTCGCCGGTCGTGTCCCCACTCCCTTCCCCTGTCTTTTCTCCCGCGAAAGGAGGTGAGGCTGTCTCCTACCGCACGAGAGCTGGACGGGTTTGCAAGCCACCTGTTAGATATGGCGATTTTGTATAATCTTGCTGCCGGGAAGTGGTGTTAGGTAAATTGAATGGAATAAAGGCCGATAAATCCCCAGGGCCAGATAAGTTGCATCCCAGAGTACTTAAGGAAGTAGCCCCAGAAATAGTGGATGCATTAGTGATAATTTTTCAAAACTCTTTAGATTCTGGAGTAGTTCCTGAGGATTGGAGGGTAGCTAATGTAACCCCACTTTTTAAAAAGGGAGGGAGAGAGAAAACGTGGAATTACAGACTAGTTAGTCTAACATCGGTAGTGGGGAAAATGCTAGTCAGTTATTAAAGATGGGATAGCAGCACATTTGGAAAGTGGTGAATTCATTGGACAAAGTCAGCATGGATTTATGAAAGGTAAATCATGTCTGACGAATCTTATAGAATTTTTCGAGGGTGTAACTAGTAGAGTGGATAAGGGAGAACCAGTGGATGTGTTATATCTGGACATTCAGAAGGCTTTCGACAAGGTCCCACATAAGAAATTAGTATGCAAACTTAAAGCACACGGTATTGGGAGTTCAGTATTGATGTGGATAGAGAACTGGCTGGCAGACAGGAAGCAAAGTGTAGGAGTAAACGGGTCCTTTTCTGAATGGCAGGCAGTGACTAGTGGGGTACCGCAAGGCTCAGTGCTGGGACCCCAGCTATTAACAATATATATTAATGATCTGGATGAGGGAATTGAATGCAACATCTCCAAGTTTGTGGATGACACAAAGCTGGGGGGCAGCATTAGCTGTGAGGAGGATGCTAGGAGGCTGGAAGGTGACTTGGATAGATTGGGTGAGTGGGCAAATGCATGGCAGATGCAGTATAATGTGGATAAATGTGAGGTTATCCACTTTGGTGGCAAAAACAGGAAGGTAGACTATTATCTGAATGGTGGCCGATTATAGGAAAAGGGACGATGCAACGAGACCTGGGTGTCATGGTACACCAGTCATTGAAAGTAGGCATGCAGGTGCAGCAGGCAGTGAAGAAAGCGAATGGTATGTTAGCATTAATAGCAAAAGGATTTGAGTATAAGAGCAGGGAGGTTCTACTGCAGTTATACAGGGTCTTGGTGAGACCACACCTGGAGTATTGCGTACAGTTTTGGTCTCCTAATCTGAGGAAAGACTTTCTTGCTATAGAGGGAGTACAGAGAAGGTTCACCAGACTGATTCCTGGGGTGACAGGACTTTCATATGAAGAAAGACTGGATAGACTCGGCTTGTACTCGCTAGAATTTAGAAGATTGAGGGGGTATCTTATAGCAACTTACAAAATTCCTAGGGGTTGGACAGGCTAGATGCAGGAAGATTATTCCCAATGTTGGGAAAGTCCAGAACAAGGGGTCACAGTTTAAGGATAAGGGGGAAGTCTTTTAGGACCGAGATGAGAAAATCATTTTTTACACAGAGAGTGGTGAATCTGTGGAATTCTCTGCCACAGAAGGTAGTTGAGGCCAGTTCATTGGCTATATTTAAGAGGGAGTTAGATGTGGCCCTTGTGGCTAAAGGGGTCAGGGGGTATGGAGAGAAGGCAGGTACAGGATACTGAGTTCGATGATCAGCCATGATCATATTGAATGGCGGTGCAGGCTCAAAGGGCCGAATGGCCTACTCCTGCACCAATTTTCTATGTTTCTATGTTTCTATGCTAACATATTCTTAGCATCCCCTCGTCATATTATTTAAGGCACCGTAGTTTATTTATTTTCTACAAGAAGAGATGTAGATCGGCTATTGCATGCTAGCCAATCATTGTGCTTGTTAGTAGTAGCCCCGCCTAGTACATGCTTTATAATATTAAGAACTCGCCTATGTCAGGCAATAGGTGCAGCAGTCGGAGATGTAACTCCAATGCTGCAGCTGCAGATCCAATGCTGTAAGTGTTTAATAAAGATGTGTTGTATCTTTACATGTGTCTGAGTCTCGTAGTTACAGATCGGTGGGAGATGGAAGCCATCTTAGCTTCATCAACAGAGCCACCTACGATGTTCTTCCCTCACCCAAGAACCTAAACGAGTGGCTTGGAGAAGATCCATTATGTTCTCTCTGTCAAATCCCAGCAACATTAAGGCACATCCTCACTGGCTGCAAAACCAGTCTTTCACAAGGCCGCTACACCTGGAGGCACAATCAGGTTCTGCGACAACTGGCAATTACCTTGGAAGGAAGAAGAACTCCCACCAATGCCTCCCTCCCCCACGCCTGGTTTCTCGAACACCACCCCTTTTGTAAAGGCAGGACAACTTCCAGAAAAGCCATTTGCAAGAAGGGAACCGACCCTCCTGGACACTGCCCGGGACTGGAAAATGCAGGCTGATCTAGACCAGAAGCTCATCTTTCCACCAGAGATCATCACAACCAATCTCATGCCGGACCTGATCTTGTGGTCAACCTCATAGAAGTCCCTGTACATCATGGAGTTAACTGTGCCTTGGGAGGCTGCAGTTGGGGAAGTGCATGAACGCAAATGTCTGAAGTATTCATAATTAGCAGCCGAGGCAGAACAATGCGGCTGGCATACCCAGGTGCTCCCTGTAGAGGTTGGTTGTAGAGGGTTTGTAGCCATGTCAACAACCAGACTCCTGAAGGGAATGAGAGTTCGAGGATAGGCCTTCCGGCAAGCCGTCAGGTTGCTGTCAGAGGCTGCCGAGCGAAGCAGCAACTGGCTGAGGCTGAAGAGGAAGGACTCCAATTGGGCTGCAAAATGACCAGCAAGTGGGGTAAAATGGAGGGGAGCACACCTGGGATGCCAGGTGTTGCTGTTGAGCCCTCTGGAGGTGTCGTGGGCCTATCAACAAAACATCAAGGAAGGAGGGTGCCCACCTGATGACCCCACTGAAGCCTTTACCCCTACCCCCACTCAAGATATTAAGAAGGTGCCAATTGTAGTAGGGATTGTAATATCAAGTCTTATAAGCTCAACAGATAAGCTGGAGAAATCCAGTGACTGCTGTGAAAATGCAGCTGACAACTAGGGAAAGACCATGTGATGGCGTGGAAAGACAGCTGTCAGGAGGAAAAGACCCCAACGGGGTTAGCATGGACTAGCTATCCATGACGGCTGGCTCCGTCACTGTGAATTGTGAATAGGAGTCACCCCTCATGGCAACGAAAAATTTAAAGAGGAAAATACCCCCTGAGTCTGCGAGAGAGGGGGTGGAAGTTGACTCATCGGATGACAACCCGGTAACCGACCCTTGCATGAACACGATGACGAAGAAGATAATCGGCATGGCACTTACAACATCAGCTGCAGGACAAGAACTCCAAGAGTGTCGCTGTGGCTGGTCCAAGGTAACATCGATCAGAGGCCTATAAATACATCAAGGGCGGATGAAGTGCTTGAAGGAGGTGAGGCCTGGACCTCGCATTGATCAGTATCTCCTGAGAGAAAGATCAAATCAGTCGAGTGAAGCTCAGCGGCAGGATACAACCCAGTCCAACGAGCATCAATACCCCAGTGGCTAAGGAGAATAATTCAAGCACAACATCTGAGAACCCGGAATCCAGCCAGACGCAGCCTGCTTTGGAGAAGAAGATGCAAGGCCACAGACATCATGTGAAGTGGCCAAAGTCCAGCAGCAAGAAAGAGTGGGCAACAATCGACGCAGACCTGAGTAAGATCCTAGACGGACTTCACGGAACAGTGGAGAAGAAACTGGAGAAAATGAGTGATCTGATCTACTTCTACGGGGCAGAAAGGTTCAGAACCAAAAAGAAGGAAACAACAACCCCTCCAAAGCTCAGAAGGCAGCGAGAAATCGAGCGCCTAATCAAAGAGAGAAGGGACCCGAGGTAATGGTGGAGGAAATCCTCACTGGAGGAAAGAGTGGGCATCAACCTCCTGCAAGCAGATCTAATGGAATGCCTGGGAAGACTACGGAGAGCAGAAACCCTCAGAATTCAACGCAAGAAGAAGGAGAGGGCAAGAACATCATTCTACAAGCATCCCTTCAGATTTGTGAAAGGACTCTTCACAAAGGAAAAGACTGGGTCACTTAAGGTGTCAAAGAGGGAATTGGAGGACCATCTGAAATCAACGTACACAGACTACCAAAGATTTGAGCAGAGGGGGATACTTCCAGACATGCCACCCATTCCTCAACCGGAACACCAGTTGGACAACAGCCTCCCAAGGTGCAGCGAAGTCGAGAAAGCCGTAAGGAAGGCAAGGGCAGCTTCAGCTCCAGGACCAAACGGAGTTTCATAACGGCTGTACAAAAATGCTCCAAATGTTCTAAGGTTCCTATGGAAGCAAATGAAGGTAGCATGGAAAAAGCAAACCATCCCAAAAGCATGGCGAATAGCAAGGGGAGTGGTGATCCCCAAGGAAAAAGATGCCTCAAACATCGACCAATACCGGCAAATCAATCTCTTGGATGTTGAAGAGAAGATCTTCTTTAGCATTGTTGCTCAAAGGATGATAACCTACCTGAAACAGAACAACTTGATTGACACGTCAGTACAGAAAGCTGATATACCAGGCTAGTCTGGATCCTTAGAACACACAAGCATGATATGGCATCAAATCCAGTCAGCAAGAAGGGAATGAAGAGATCTGCACGTCTTATTCCTGGAACTAATCAATGCTTTTGGATCTGTTCCCCATTGTCTCCTCTGGACAGCCTTCGAGTTCTTCCATGTGCCAAAGAACATTGCAAACCTGGTCAAGATTTACAATTCTGTATTACAACAACAGAATAGACAACATCATGGCAATCACTGGAAGTGGGAATAATGGCAGGTTGCACCGTCTCCCCGCTAGCCTTCACCATGGCGATGGAAGTGATCATCTGAGCTTCCAAGTGGGTCGTAGGAGGAGAGCGGCTGCAGTCTGGGCAGCGGCTACCTACCATTCGCGCCTACATGGATGACATGACCACCCTGACCTCAACCATTGCATGCACCAAGCGCCTGCTGGAAAAGCTTCATGCGAAATGACATGGGACCGGTTGAAGTTGAAACCCAGCAAATCCAGGAGCATATCCATCATCAGAGGAAAAATCGTAGACAAGCGATTCCACAATGATGAAACACCCATTCCGATGGTATCAGAGCTGTCAGTAAAGAGTTTAAGACGGTGGTACAATGCAAGCCTCAAAGACTCAGACCAGTGTGACCAACTGAGGGAAAAAAACATCAAAGGCCTTACTATCATAGACAAGACCTCGCTTCCTGGTAAGCAGAAACTGTGGTGCCTGCAGTTTGGCTTGCTCCCCCATCTGATGTGGCCTCTGACCATCTACGAGGTCCCCATCACCAAAGTCGAAAAGTTGGAGAGGACAGTCAGTTCATACATCAAGAAGTGGCTTGGACTCCCGTGTTGCCTCAGCAATATCGGCTTGTTTGGACACAGCGCTCTGGAACTGGAAGTCTCTAGCCTCATAGAAGAATACAAATGCACCAAAGTGAGGCTGGACATGATCCTGGCCGAATGTCAAGATGATGCGGTATGAGCGGCTGCTCCCAGACTGGCAACTGGGCGGAAGTGGACCCCATTGGAGGCTGTACAGCAAGCAAAATCTGCTCTCAGGCATGGAGACATTGTAGGACAGGTGCAGCAGGGAAGAGGTGGGATTGGACTCGGGACAAGTCGACCCACATGGTACAAGGCAACATCCACCCAGAGAAGAAAGCTGGTAGTTGCTGAGGCCCGTCAGCAAGAGGAGGCAGAGAGATGCGCAAAGGCAGTCCCACAGTCCAAACCGGGCGAGTGGACTACCTGGTAAAACCTGGAGCATCGTAAGCTTACCTGGAATGATCTGTGGGAAATGGGAAGAAGCTGTCTTAGCTTCATCATCAGAGCCACCTACGATGTTCTTCCCACACCCAGGAAACCAACCCAGTGGCTTGGAGAAGATTCATTATGTTCTCTCTGTCAAACCCCAGCAACATTAAGGCACATCCCCACTGGCTGCAAAACCAGTCTTTCACAAGGCCGCTACACCTGGAGGCACAATCAGGTCCTGTGACAACTGGCGATTACCTTGGAAGGAAGGAGAACTACCACGAATGGCCTCCCTCCCCCAACGCCTGGTTTCTCGAACACCACCCCTTTTGGAAAGGCAGGGCAACTTCCAGGGAAGCCATTTGCAAGAAGGGAACCGATCCTCCTGGACATTGCCCGGGACAGGAAAATGCAGGCTGATCTAGACCAGAAGCTCATCTTTCCACCAGAGATCATCACAACTAATCTCAGGCCGGACCTGATCTTGTGGTCAACCTCACCGAAGTCCCTGTACATCGTGGAGTTAACTGTGCCTTGGGAGGTTGCAGTTGGTGAAGCGCATGAACGCAAATGTCTGAAATATTCAGACTTAGCAGCCGAGGCAGAACAACGCGGCTGGCGTACCCCAGGTGCTCCCTGTAGAGGTTGGTTGTAGAGGGTTTGTAGCCATGTCAACAACCAGACTCCTGAAGGGAATGGGAGTTCGAGGACAGGCCTTCCGGCAAGCCGTCAGGTCGCTATCAGAGGCTGCGAGCGAAGCAGCAACTGGCTTGTGGCTGAAGAGGAAGGACTCGTATTGGGCTGCAAAATGACCAGCAAGAGGGGTAAAACAGAGGGGAGCGCACCTGGGACGCCAGGTGTTGCTGTTGTGCTCTCTGGGGGTGTCCTGGGCATATCAACCAAATACCAAGGAAGGAGGGTGCCCACCTGATGATCCCAATTAAGTCTTTACCCCTACCCCCACTCAAGATATTAAGAAGGCACCAATTGTAGTAGGGATTGCAATATCAAGTCCTATAAGCTCAACTCCATGTCAATACTCTACCACCAATACCATGTGCTCTAATTTTGCACACTAAACTCTTGTGTGAGTCCTTGTCTTTTTGAAAGTCCAGATACACCACATCCACTCGCTCTCCCTTATCCATTCTACTTGTCATATCCTCGACAAAATCCAAAAGATTAGTCAAACATTATATCCCCTTCATAAATCCATGCTGACTTTGATCGATCCTGTCACTGCTTTCCAAATGTGCTGCTGTTACACCTTTAATAATCGACTCAAGCATCTTCCCCACTACCTGGCATATAATTCCCCATTTTCTCTCTCTCTCCTTTCTTAAAACGTGGAGTTATGTTAGCTACCCTCCAGTCCACGGGAACGGATCCAGAGTCTATCGAACACTGGAAAATGATCACCAATGCATCCATGATTTTTAGGGCCACCTCCTTGAGTATGGGATGCAGACCATCTGGCCCTGGGAGAATAAAGAGGGAAGATTAGACTTTATTGCCTTCCATCACAGTGAGGAATGTAGGGAATCCCCTGTGGTGGATGTATATGTTGACTTTTATGTAGTTGTGTGTCTTGTTCCTTTTTCTAGTATGGCTGTATGGTAAACCGAGTTTCACTGTACATTAATTGGTACTCGTGACCATAAAATACATTTGAAACCTTTGAAACCTTTTATCTGCCTTTAGTCCCAACAGTTTACATCACACCATTTCCTCACTAATGTGGATTCCCTTCAGTTCCTCCCTCCCGCTAGATCCTCAGTCTCCCAGTATATCTCCAGTATTTAAGAAACTTGATCAAGGCATCCTTGGGCTCACAGATATTCTCGCATTCCATGACTATCCACGCAATTAAAATCTAAAATTATGCAAATAAAACCACTAAATGCGATTCTTCCCGATAGCTGTCGAAAGCTGAAGTAGACTCTACTCGGTGTTAAATTTGACATCTAGATGAGCAGTGGACAATATCGGTGTCAACAGCAACAAAATCTGAATCTTGATCGCAGCACCGATTCTTCCTCTGCTTTAATGGCCCTGATGCATTCGGCTATGACGTTCTTTTACCTTTTAGTTCTACTATTCGGACTTGTCATTTCCATCTGTTGTTGTACTTGGATATAGTTGTGATGATGGCAATATATTGTATAACCCCATCTTCTTCTTCTTCTTTCGTGTGGCGTGCACAGCCTAAAGTTGTTGGACAACTTGTTCTATTTGATCTTCCGTTTGTGCACGTCGAGTTGATTGCATTAGTCGAAACAGGGCAGACCACGTGAAGGTTGCAATCTTCCACCCCGTATAATCCCATGCTAGATCAATTACAATGGCGTCCAGCAACACAGGGGTCCCTTAATTAAATTATTGCACGTTTTGGAATTATCGGCGCACATTGTCCCATACTCTGTCGGTAATCGCGCCCTGATCTCTGGCATTTAGGAATTCCCCAACTCTGATAATTCGCTAGTTTAATTGCGATCTAAGATCCAAATTCTACAATTATTTTCAAAAACCTTCTCGCTTCGCTTTCGCCCTGCAGAAAACACCTCCCAAACATTATTTTGTTAGTTACCGGATGCACTCTTATTTATGTTCTTTCACCAGCGAATGCGAAGTGTCGTCCCACCCACGTAAGAAAACGCGCCAAACGTCATCGCACCACATTTCAAAGTAACCATTGCTTAAAGTGAATATCGTAGTGAGGCATCAGTTGAATGATTTTCTCCGAATGTTAAAACTGCAATGTTTCTGGTCCCGATTCTGTCTCTCTCCATGATTATTTGCACAGGTACTTGAACGATCTCATATAGACTTATCTAAATGCCGAAATATCCAAAACTATTCCTGGCTTAACTGATGAAATCTATTTGTTCTATTTGTCTGTTAGTTTTGTTTTTCATGCCAATGTATTATCAAAAGAGTTGGTTCTACGTTGAATATAATTAACCAAATCTTAAACGTTTTTCCAACAGCTGCTGAAGAAACTGCGATCCACGTTACCCAAATTCCAGAACGAAAGGTTATATTGAAGGGAGCAAACGTCACCTTTCACTGCATAATCCCACTTACGTATGACATTTCGGGAATCGAAGTGCGTTGGCGAAAACAGGGGGAGAATGAATATATACAAAGCGACGCTGGTGGCAGAAAGCGATTCAGCGTCAAAAATAGAGCAGGCGGATATTTTGATTTGCTGAACACGACCTACCAGGATTCGGGAAACTATCGCTGTATAGTAATGCGTCAGGGGGAAATTAGGGGAGAAGGAAGAGGGTCAGAACTAACAGTATGTGGTGAGTGACAAAAGTGAGCAGAATACCTGAGAATATTGCACAAGATTTATATTTCTATATTAGAGTTCCGATTTCTGAGAGAGAAGGGCCCAATGAAATTATGTGAAAACCCATACAATTTGATGCTCGTTTTAGTGAATGTACAACGTTCAATATTATTATGCCGAAAATATATGTTAAAAATACAGCAAATAAGATGTATTTCAAAACAGGTAACAATAGCTTTCAATCAAGAGATCGTCACACCTTCAAATACGATCCAGCATAAATCACTATAAATTGCACCTCCAAAAGATTCCACGTTTCATGTCATTGAACACTGGTTGAGTTGAAACAGAATTAACTTTCCGCGGCGGTTCTTGCGCTCCGCTGTATGATGTGACAGATATCAATAATTCGTTAACTTCTGTCTTGAAGGGACCGGGTAAAATAGGTGGATTTCTAAACAAGCTGGGACTGGCAGAGGTTTGCTTCCTTCTCCTACTGTCTTTGTTTAATTTCATCCCAGTAATATGATATTTTCGTACTCTGCCCCACAGCCCTTCCAACTCCACTGAAGCTTAACTGGATATCCGAGAGCAATTCATCTGCAGCTACAACGCTTGTCTGTAAAACGGCTGAGTTTCACCCGGGTGATCTAACCGTTATATGGTATAAAAATAGCGTTGCTGTTACAACTAAGGCTGATACCATTAAACAGAAAAATAGTGAAGGGCTGTACACGGCTTCCAGTTCAATACCCATGACGCAGTCGGAGGCCAACGGGAATATTTACATTTGTCTGGTGATGCACATCTCCCTCCAAAGACCCGCCATTGCCACGCACGCCCTTCGCAAACCTGACCAAGGTATGACTTGAAACACCGTATAATTTTAAACTTATTATTGAATGCGTTTCTTGATGTTGACAAAGTCCGGTTTAAAGGGATCACTAATAATAATAATAATAATAATAATAATAATAATAATAATAATAATAATAATAGTAATAATAATAATAATAATAATAATAATAATAATAATAATAATGATAATAATAATATCGTCGTAAATACTGTCTATTCTAACGGGTCCCAGAAAAACTCATTATTTCTGGTAACTCTGGAAGTATGAATATGAGATGGAAGGGATGGTATTTATTTTCCCTCTAAACATTTTGCGTCGTTTGCTCATTCTCCCGAGGCTTCATACTAAATTTATTGTTTAGTTTACATTGCCGGATTTCGTGACAGATGTCGAGGAACGTTACGTCGTTTCTTTGTTCTGGAGCCTACCCCTAAAATAGTGCATCTCTTTCATTTCGGAGATTCCAGAATTGAGTTGTCAGGATGTTTCCTTTCCAAGCCATGGGCAATGGGCTCGGAAGCTCCCTCCTTTATTTTACACGGCCTCATCCTTTTCACTAATATCGTACTAAATTATGGATTCACAGAAATAATGGCAATGTATATTTATATAACTGGAAGGTACACAAAAATGCTGGAGAAACTCAGCGGGTGCAGCAGCATCTATGGAGCGAAGGAAATAGGCGACGTTTCGGGCCGAAACCCTTCTTCAGACTGATAGGGGGTGGGGAACAAAAAGGAAAAAAGGAAAAAGGCGGAGGAGGAGCCCGAGGGCTGGGGGAGGGGAGGAGACAACCAGAGGGCTGATGAAGGGGAGGGGACAGCAAGGGCTAGCAGAATTGGGAGAATTCAATGTTCAAGCCCCCAGGATGTAGACTGCCCAAGCGGAATATGAGGTGCATTTCCTCCAATTTACGGTGTTGCTCGCTGTGGCCATGGAGGAGACCCAGGACAGAGAGGTCAGATACGGAATGGGAGGGGGAGTTGAAGTGCTGAGCCACCGGGAGGTCAGGTTGGTTATCCCCGGATGCTCGAGAAAATGTGTTTTCCGCCTTCAATAATCGTTGCAATCTCTGTGTGAATGGACAACATATGTGGAACTGTGGCTATGATGGTGGAGTGCGAAATGTGCCTACTTTCATTACCCTCGCTGATGAAAGTAGCCGGTTTGGTAGTTACTGTCGAACTAATCTTGGCGAGCCCTCTATTTTTATCTGCTTCACACGCACTATCGCGATGCAGGATCTAATAAACAATAACATAAGCATGGTCTGAAGAAGGGTCGAAACGAAATGAAAGGGTCGAAACGAAGGGTTGACCCGAAACGTCGCCCATTCCTTCTTTCCAGAGATGCTGCCTGTCCCACTGAGTTACTCCAGCATTTTGTGTCTAACTTCGATTAAAACCAGCATCTGCAGTTCTTTCCTACACAATAAAATGAGCATGATGTACTGATCCTTGCTACTGCAGATCAGCGAAGGATATTAAATATAGTGTTTTACTCAATTCAAGCGAATTGTTGGTCAGAGTATGGGGCGCCATAGTTTATTCTATTGCCAAGCCAAGTCAAGTAAAAGAAACATTACTCCCTTCCAGCAATACGTATTCACCTGTCTTTAAATAATGCTCAGTACACCGGAGACTGATACGGTGCAAATTATTCACGGCACGCAAATTACTCAGGTCGCATGTTACATTTTGCCAGAAAAAATAATTACGGATGTCAGAATAAAAAATACTTTAAAAATTAAATGCAAATGTGATTATCTTTTTACAGTTATCTCGCGCTATTCCGTGTAGTTATCGTAAGCTTATAAATCAGTTCAGTCACAAGTAATTCAAATAACTATTCTTTTAACGTATCAAAAGTACCCAAAGTGGAATTCATTATTTTTCCTCATCTTTCAGAACTCGATAACAAATATTTCTATATCTGGGCTTCTGGAAGCGCGGTCGGTGGAATCGGCATTTTGGTGTTTGTATTTATCATTGTCCTGAGGTGCCGTTCGACAAATAAAAGCAAGTATTATGCTCACCGATGTGTTTTCTGAGAACCTAGACAACACCGCAGATAATGAATACAATTTCTAAATGATAGAGCTGCTATGCAATTTTGCAGGAATTCGAATTGCACCGGACATGACCGGTAATTCAGTATTTATAATTTAATAGTGATCACAGAAGAAATAAATATAAATATTATTCTGCTTATTTGCAAGAGTATGTTTCAATTTTACATATGGAAAAGCGAAATCTAGATACATTTCAGGTGCAACTGGTTTGAGCAGGATGGTATTAGTGCCCAGTCGAGAGGAAATAGCGGATGCTTGGCGGGCTCACATTTTTAACTTAAATATGATATGTCAAAATAATTTCCAACCACAAATGCAAACTTTATGCTGTTCATTAAGGAATTGTAGAGAACTATCCTCATTTGCTACACATGAAAATCCAATTCTCACCATGATCTCTTATTGATAAACTTTCTAACATTGTTTCAAAACTTCCCATTTGGTTGAATCTGCAAGAGTCCTCCAATTACCCACCTCCCCCCGCCACAGTTCATTCAAAACTTTTCTCGATACGATAAGGAACGACACATTATAGACAAGGGCAATCGCAATCGCAATCGAAGTCAAAGGGGATAGTATTTAGACGCAGCAGTGTGAAGCGTTGTGAACACCTTTTTTCGAAAAGATATTTGAAGTAAAATCTCATGTGACGGATGCAGTATAGATCTCAATGTAATCGTTGGATTATGACATGCTGAATAACACGTTAATGTTGCTTAGATATATAATCTTGTAGTTTTATCTGATTTAAAATAAATAATGTAGTAATCGCACAAAAATATCGTTGAATATTAAGAAACGTGGAAACTAGAGGGAGACAGAAAGGCCTGGATAGAGGGGATGTGTAGAGGATGTATCCACTTGTGGGAGAGTCTAGGACCAGAGACCATAGCCTCGGACTAAAATGACGTACATTTAGAAAGAAAGGGAGGAGGAATTTCTGCAGTCAGGATGGTGAATCCGTGGAAGTCATTGCCACAGAAGACTATGAAGGCCAAGTGAATGGATATGTTTAATGGCGGAGAGTGATAGATTCTTGATTAGTACGGGTGTCAAAGGTTATGGGGAGAAAGCAGGAGAATGGGGTTGAGAGGGAAAGACAGGTTAGCCATAATTGAATGGCGGAGTAGACTTGATCGGGCGAATGGCTTAATTCTGCTCTTATAATGTATTAATATATGAACAGTAAACGCTGCATTTGCGTGTGACAGTTGCATTCTGCATTTGAAGTAAGATAACGTTTCTCACTTAAATAACGCCTGTCTTAAATAACTCAATTATTCACGAGTTTATATTAAATTAATCATATCATACTAGAAACATAATATTGTGTTTCCTCTCTCCGTGAAATTCATTGTCCTCGTTAAAGAAAGAACGGTTCTTATAATTGCACCAACCCTCAAAGTCTTGCATCGTTTAACGATGTTCTCGGATATGAATTTAACCCGAATTTCAATGAATGAAATCATCCTTTGATATTGCTTGATGCTTTGGATGGGCAATTTCATTGAAGAGTCCGCGAAGCTCCAAAAATGCTCTTCGTCACTTTTACAATTCACAATGTTCATGCATATACATAATCGAATATATGTGTGACTGTGTGCATTGCCCGTCATTTTTGCTGAATGGATAGCACATTGGCTCCATGGAAGGAAGCAGAGGGTGATAGTGGAAGGTTTCTTCTCAGAATGGAGGCCAGTGACTAGTGGTGTGCCACAGGGTTCGGTGCTGGGCCCGTTATTGTTTGTCATCTACATCAATGATTTTGGAGAACATACAGGGCCAGATTAGCAAGTTTGCTGATGATACAAAAGTTAGCGGTTTTGCAGCAGGATCTGGATCGATTGGAATTTATTCTTGATGGAATTTAATACAGAGAAGTGTGAGGTGTTACATTTTGGGACGTCGAACAAGGGCATGACATACACGGTAAATGGTAGGCCTCTGGCTAGTGTTGTAGAGCAGAGGGATCTAGGAGTACAAGTGCATGGTTCCTTGAAGGTCGAGTCACAAGTAGATAAGGTGGTCAAAAAGGCTTTTGCCACTGGCCTTCATCAGTCAGAGTATTGAGTATAGAAGTTGGGAGGTCATGTTGCAGTTGTATAAGAAGTTGGTGAGACCGCATTTAGAATATTGTATTCAGTTCTTGGCACCATATTATAGAAAAGATATTGTCAAGCTTGAAAGGGTTCAGAAAAGATTTACGAGGATGTTGCCAGGACTAAAGGGTGTGAGCTATAGGGAGAGGTTAAGCAGTCTGGGTCTCTATTCCATGGAGCGTAGGAGGATGAGGGGAGATAGAGGTATATAAAATCATGAGAGGAATAGATCGGGTAGATGCACATTCTTTTACCCAGAGTAGGGGAATCGAGCATCCGAGGACGTAGGTTCAAGGTGAAGGGGAAAAGATTTAATAGGAATCCCAGGGGTAACTTTTTCACACAGAGGGTGGTGGGTGTATGGAACAAGCTGCCAGAGGAGGTCATTGAGGCGGGGACTATCCCATCGTTTAAGAAACAGTTGGACAGGTAACTGGATAGGATAGGTTTGGAGGGTTATGGATCAAGCGCAGACAAGTGGTAGCTGGAACATTATTGGCCAGTGTGGACGAGTTGGGCCGAAGGGCCTGTTTCCACAGTGTATCACTCTATGACTGTATGACTATTTAATCTCATTGCTCATCGCTTTCCCTGCATACAATGATAGTCTCTTGTTTTACTGTTACCATAAAAAAAGTATTAATAGGACACGGGAAAATGTTTTACCGTTATTTATAATTTAATTTCATTAACTTTTAGAGCCAAGAAGTACCGGGGGCCATGAAGAATCGGTATGCATTTATGTATATATACATATATATTACATTTGAGAAAACGGTTGAAGCATCTATAAATAAAGTTGTAAAACAAGTATTCTGTCAGAACTATTTCGCAAAAGTATCAATCGCTATCGCGGATCTGTTAAATTGGGTTTAACATTAATTTGACGGCAGTTGCGACGTTTGTGTAAGTGGTTATAGGAAGAGACAAATTAAATTGATTAATTAATTCCGCATATACGTAAATAATAACTACATTCATCGATCCAAGTTACGTTTGAACTCAGTAATTCCACCTAGTGATGCTGAATGACAGTGAAACCCATCAAGTTTAAGTTCAGTAGATAAATTCTACTTAAAACCCATACAGGTCTTCTAGTTTTAGATTTATAAACTATATCTTTTGTATGTGTTTGGAATTTACTCCATTGCGCTTACTGGCAAATGCGCAAACAACGATAATGGCACGTGCAGTCATGTAAATTATTTTCTTTCTGATCCATGCAGGTTGAAGCGAACAACACCCTGACTTATTCTGCTGTAGATATGAGCAATTCCAAAAGGAAATTGAGACAGAAAAGCGAAGAGGAGACAGCCTATGCACGAGTAAGATTTTGCAGCACATAAAGAAAACATAGAACGCGGCGCAGAAAATAGGTGTAAAAGAGCCATATCCTAATATCATAAATCATGAGACATAGAGCCCATCGAGTCTGCTCTGTCATTGGATCATGGCTGATTTATTTTTCCCACTCAACCTCATTCTGCTGCCATATCTCCGTAATCTTTGACAACCTTACTAATCAAGAATATTGTTAAATCTTTGCTTAGAAAATATCCAATAAATTGTCCGCCACTTCCGTCAATGAATCTTCTATCCAAGAATCAAGAGTCAATAATGTTTTATTGTCATATGTCCCACCCAGGCTAGTACCTTGCCTCTAACACCATGAACTCCTATCTTGTTCAGCAGCTTCATGTGGGTCCTGAAAATCCAAGTAAACGTGGTCCATGGTCTCTCCTTTGTCCATCTCCCCTTAAAACTATGCTGACTTCGGCCTGTTTGACAATATTTTAAGTACCCCGAAACCTCATCATTCGTAATGTACACTAATATCAGACCAACCACTGAATGTCTGGGATTATAGGCACAAGTGACTGCAGATGCTGGAATCCTGTCCAAAAAACCCGAAGCTTTTTGCATCCGAGGAAGGAAAAATCAGGTGCCATTTTAATCCAAAGAAGGGTCGAGATCCATCACATAGTTTCTTATTTTTCTTCCACAGATGTTGCCAGGCCTACAGTGTTCGTTCCTCCGGCACGTTGTCTATTTACTCAATATCTGCGTTTGTCCCAACGTTGGTAGTGTGGCGCGTCTAAAGTTGTTCCGATGTTTTTGATATCTGACTTGATCCGCAGGCCACAAAGTGGTTCAACAATGACATATTTTGCAACCGTTGGTTTTTCAGGTAAAACAAGGGGCCGCCCGGGAAGTACTTACATACGCATCTGTGGAATTGTCTCAACCCGGGAATGCTGGTAAAGTTAAAGCCAGGGATAAGATCACGGAATATGCAGCGCTGCAGACGGCAAATCCACGAAGAGTAAAAGAAGACGGAAAGTAATCAAGGAAATTCTACGATGGCCTGGTAATACTTTACGGTCCACGATGTAAAGGGTCTTCATTATATACACGTTCACATCCACCTATGTTATAGAAATACCGAAATTGGACATATTACGCAACAATCATATTGATCTTTAATTATTCAGATTATCTGTCTGCAATTGATGAATTCTAAAAAATATTCACAATAACTCAGTTATTTAAAACTATTAAAAATATACTAACAGCATGCATTAATTGTACGTCATGCTATTTTCCTATATGTTTGTTTATCCGATCTCATAGTTTATACAGAAATATTAAGATATCTTCGGGAACTGAAAGACAATTAAAAAAAAAAAAAAATCCCTTCAAATCCAGTATATCCCGGCTTCTTTTCTAGCCGATACTTTTGGAGTATTCGTTACAACATTTCCGCTCTTTGGATCTTTCATGGAATTTCTGAATTCTACTTTAAATGATGGTAGAATGTCATATTTGCACGCAATGTTGGTTGGCTGCCCAATCTTTTCCGGGCCGCATATTCAAATTACTTCCGAAGCCCCAAAACTCTGGGATAATCAATTTGCAAAACGGTACTTAGAATCTTCTAAGACTAACAATATTCCGGAGTGCTGCATGCGATTTTATTTGTGTGAAAATATAAGCACTATCCGCTTTATATAAACATATGTACATATATATGTAAAGCCCATAGGAAAGAGCGAATAAAATACCACCGCCTGTTACATCTGAAGCGGCTAATCGCTTGTCTTTGAACTTGAAATTGCGGAAGGCGACGCAAATCAGCATCTCTTTTTTGTAACTGTCATGGTAGAGTTCTTGTGTACGTCACCAAACAGGAGGATCGATACGTTCGTATGTGTTTTACATGCCAGAAGCATTACCACATTAAAATGGCATCATTATTTTTCTCCCTAAATAATTACATCTTCCTACAAAGTCTCCAAAGTCATCAGTTTTCCATCTTTTAACGCAAATGCTTAAAATATGAACCAGTTATTTGACTCAAATTCTGAAAATGAAAAGAACTTAAAAATTCACACAATCCAACTATTTTGTAGAGCATTTTGCATCACCATTCTATAATTTGTGAGTATGTTAGCTTTGCTCGTATATGTTAATTTTCATGGCTCAATGGCCATAATTCAACAATTGTTTATAAACATGTTACGTTTTTGCAAGTTCACATCAAATTTCCGCAACTATTGTATTGAATGACCCTTTTCCAAATCGCTACATAACCTCAGCCCGCAATTTCTTAAGGTCGTCGCCTATTGTCAACCCACACCTTCGCACCTTTTTCACCTATCTTAATGTAAATTGGAACTTTCATGATAGCGTTGGGACGGCAATCGAGATAAACTCAAAGAAAGTCAAAAAGTCAAGATCCATATTCTCCATTCTTTCCCTTCTTACCGAGGCTCGGAGAATATTGCATATTTTCTACGCAAAAGGTATCACCGCCGATTTGCATCTTCATTTGATCTTCAAAAATAACGTTTTATTTCACATTCCTCTGCCATCTGCATCTGCTGCTATCTCTCCGTTCAGGTGTCCCCGCCAATATCTATCTTCGGGATTTCACATGACCTATTTTAGGTTGTCCGATCTCAGTTTCAAATTGTTGCCATCGTTAAATTTCGAGGTTAATCCCAAAACAATTTATATATTCAGCAAATGAAAGCACTGCCACTAAATGGTCCAGGAAACACCCGCCATGAAATATTTGGATTCCAAACTGCTTCCCTTCTCTCTGATATTTTTATTTGCACCGTTCTACCCACTCTTGTTATTTGTGAACATATCATTTAACGTTACCTTTGAGCTGCCTTGGTAAACGCCATTCAGAAATCAGTTATAAACACCTTTATGGTCATCTTTTGAATATTCCTTCAGTCATTTTTTCAGGTATTTTCTAAGTTAAACAGAACACACTTTGCTGAGCCAACGTTAATGCTCATTGGTCTCGGCAAGCAGTTGGAGTAAAAAATCGAAATAAACAAGATGCAGCAATACGTAATTAAATGAGTTTAACCTCGTTACATATGATTTTCTATTAACAAAATATATTTCATTCTTTGTAATCAGTTCTGACATTCATGGGCCGTAACCGAAAGGTTAACCAGTGGAAAAACATGGTTTTGTTAGCTTATTCGCAATATTAACACGCTTCTAAATATAATCGACAATGACGCATTAGTTTCCTGCGCCAGATATAAGCGGTTAATGAAGTAGGTACGGTTCTGCAGTTCTTTGCAAATTTAGCAGTTACCTGTCTGAAAATATGTCGTTTGGTGCATAACGGAAGTGCATAGAGCTCATGGATCAACACGTAACTGTCGCCTCAAAAGTAGATTCTAATCGCTATTTTCCATTGCAATGTTTCCGAAGAAGAGTTTCTATTTTCCCCATCTCCCATATTACATTGCGTAGGCGTCTTGCTGAAAGAACAATAATAAAGTGATGCTGTATACGTGAATGCATCCACAAATAGCTAGATATCTGTATAATGCTTATTTGGCTGTATTCAACCGCAAACTTGTATTTACGAAGTAGTGTGATTACACCTTTCACAGCTACCTAGTGACTTGATATTTACCCCCATCAAACCTACTCCGTGATCTTTAGCTTAATTTACCACGTGCTTTTTCACCATAAGCCAAAGGACACGATTTGGCAATAAGTTGAAACAGTATTTTTTCTCTTTGGAAAACACGTTCTTAGTGAATCAATGCATTGCCGGGGCTCTGCGAACAAGGCAAAAAAACACAATGGAATATGAAGAATAGCACCCTTAGATTTATTAGTGGAAGCAAGCCCATCTCCAAGTTAAAGGTACAACTATGGGCACTCACACGTGCCCCAGCTGTGCCCGCCTTTTTGTCACTTACGTCAAACAGTTCTTTTTCCAGGTGTGCACTGGCACACTCCCCTGTGCAGAACTAATTGATTTCAGATGTGTCGATATTTACTGTTGAATAAAGGTAACTACAGAGGCGTGAGGGAGAACTGGCTAAAGGCGATTGGAAAGGGACCCTAGCGGGAATGACAGTGGAGCAGCAATGACACGACTTTCTGGGAGTAATTCGGAAGACACAGGATCTTTTCATCCCAAAGAGGAAGAAATAAACTTCCTCTGTGGCAACCGTGGCTGACATAGAAAGTCAAAGACAGCATAAAAGTAAAAGTGAAGGCATTTAATATTTTAAAGAATAGCATGAAGCTGGAAGGTTGGGGAGCTTTTAAAAAACAACAGAAGGCTTTCCGACGGGCCGCGCGGCCAGAAGGTGTCCCGACCACCGGGAACGCGGCCGGAGGCCTTTATCGAAGCGCCGCGGTCGCGATGCCACCCGGATCGCCGCGTAGAAGCCCGGGTCGGGGCCTCGCGGATAGAAGTCCGGGTCGGACGAAGCGGCCAACGGAGCCCACGGCTGGGGCCCGGATCGGCACCAGGGAGGCGTGAAGTGGGGCGTCGACAGTGGTGAGTCCTCGCGGTCGACGGTCGATGAAAGCGTGGTGGACCACAGTGAGGGGGGAGGGGGAAGAACAATGGATGACCCGGCGTGGGGGGGGGGGGCGCCGTGAGGGAGGAGGGAGGGAAACAAGGGACAATGTGGGTGGGGGGGGGGGGGAGGACACAGGGCAATGGGGACCCGACGTGGGGGAACTGATGGGAGGGGTGGGGGACAAAAGGGGGAGCCGGCGTGCTTTGTATCTTTGTCAGCGCCGTAGGTGTATGCAAGCAAAGAATCTCACTGCCTAGTCACATGTGACAATAAAGTTTTCCTATTCCTATTCCTAAAAAGTTAATAAAGGATTGTGCTTAGCATGATGAGAGCCCAGGTACTAGCATGGATAGATTGGCTGAAAGGCAGAAGGCAAAGAGTGCGAATAATTAGGGTTTTTTTCTGCTAGGCTGCCGATGATTAGTGGTGTTCCACAGGGGTCGGTTGGAACCATTACTTTTCACATTGTATATTCATGATTTGGATGATGGAATTGATGGCTTTGTGGCCAAGTTTGCAGATGATACAAAGATAGGTGGAAGGGCAAGTAGTGTAGATGAAGCAGGGAGTCTGCAGAAGGACTTTGACAGGTTGGGAGAATGGGCAAAGAAGTGGCAGATGGAATACAGCGAAGCAAAGTGAATGGTCATATAATTTGGTAGTAGGAATCAGTGCCGGATTTAGATGAAGAGAGGCCCTAGCTGTTCCACTTGTGAGCCCCCTCCCAATCCCCCACTCCCACGACTAGAGGAAGATGGAAGAGTCCATCAGATTGACACCGATTTGCAGCCGAGCGTGGCCAATGAGATAAGGGGCTGGAAAGCTGCGCTTTTTATTTATTTATTTATTGCCAGTGCTAGTGTTGAGTTATCGGCTTAAAACACTATTATTCTGAAATGGAGGGCAAGGAAAATTACTGGAGGGTTGTTTAGAGACTACAGTGCATTGTGACAGCATATGTAAGAAAGGCCTATGACAGTGTCAACAATATTATACACCTTGAACACCTGGTATTGTGTGGCGGTGCCTTGTGGCTGCGGCTCGCCTGCAGTCTGTCTGTCTTTTTTCTTTTTTTTTGTCTTGTTAGAGTATGATTTCGGTTTATTTTAGTTGTGTTTATGTGGGGGAGGGGGTTGGAGGGGGGTGGGGGAAACTTTATAACTTTTTAATCTCTTCCTTGAACGGAGACGCGACCTTTTCCTTGACGTGTCTCCGTTTCGCTGGGGCCTAACATTGTGGAGCTGGCGGCCTCCAACCTGAATCAACTTGAGGGCTCAAGTCGTAGAGCCTGCGGACTCATTTACCATCACGGAGCTGGCTCGGAGGCTGTGGTGGCTCGGCGGCTGCGACCTGACTGCGGAGCTTCGGAGGCTTCAGCCGTAGGCCCTGTAGATGGTAAAATCGGGAGCTTGCAAATGCCTGGTGGGAGACCGATTTTCGGGAGCTCCCGCAACGGTAACTTCACCCGCCCCGAATCGCGGGGTTTGAATTGGCCTGTTGTAGGGCCTTACATCGCTTGGTGCGGCTTAATCGGCCGCGGGACTTACCAACGCCCGCCGGGGGCTTTAACATCAAGAGCCTCGATTACCTCAACACGGAAGAAGAACAAAGAACAGGGAAGTGATAAGACTTTTGCCTTCCAACACAGTGAAGAGGTGTTTGGAGATTCCTGTGATGGATGGGTGTGTGAGTGTTAATGCTGTGTTATGTTTATTCTACTGTTATGACTGCAGGGAACGAAATTTCGTTCAGACCTCTGTTTGTTTGAATGACAATAAAGGCAATTTGTTTTGTATTTGTATTGCAGGGCTCTCACTTAACTTTTTTTCTCTGTTGTCAGCCGAGCAACCTTGGCAGCTTTTAAGGTTGCCAAATGACAGCTTAGGTGGTCATTTAAGACAGCTTGCATGACGCGTGCGATAATGTGCTCGGACGAAGTGCTTAGTTACCAGCCGGAATTATGCTCAATGAAGCATTCACATATTATTTCTGCTTCAAATAAAGTCACAAATTAAACATATTCACCAATCAAGGCATGATATATACCGCAATGACATGCAGCAAAATTATAATACAGTATCTCAACTCTTTTTACACGTTGCAATGAATGCAATTTCTATTATTTCTTTCCACTTCCAAACAAAAATGTGGTTGGATTATTCAGCGTATGATCAACCTCGGTGAGACCGAGCGCAGGCTTGGCGATCGCTTCGCCAAACACCCCCGTTCGGTTCGCAATAACCAACCTGATATCCCGGTGGCTCAGCACTTCAACTCCCCCTCCCATTCCGAATCCAACCTTTCTGTCCTGGGCCTCTTCCATGGCCAGAGTGAGGCCCACCGTAAATTGGAGGAGCAGCACCTCTTATTACGCTTGGGCAGTTTACACCCCAGCGGTATGAACATTGACTTCTCCAATTTCAGGTAGTCCCTGCTTTCTCATCCCCTTCCCAGCTCTCCCTCAGCCCACTGTCTCCGCCTCTTCCTTTCTTCTTCCCGTACCCCCCACCCTCACATCAGTCTGAAGAAGGGTCTCGACCAGAAATGTCGCCTATTTCCTTCGCTCCATAGATGCTGCCTCACTCGCTGAGTTTCTCCAGCATTTTTGTCAACCGATTCACACAAGTTCTATTATCCCACTTTCCTCACCCACTCCCTACACATTAGGGGCAATTTTACAGAGACAAGTTAACCTACAAAGCCAAACCTACAGATAAATGGAAAATTGAACTAATTAAAACATCACTAAGTAGATTAACAAATAAAACACCAGCACTGAGACAGCTCCTCATACCAGCCCTTTGATCATGACTGCCATGGACACTCACATGAACCCATATGCTATGCATACTCTTTTATTAGTTATGTCAAGTTGTCCTTGCACACAGGCACCATCCCCCAGCTCTTTCTCCACTACATTGATAATTGCCTTGGAGCTGCCTCCTACATCCTTGCAGAACTTATTGATTTCATTCATTTTACCACTAACTTCTGCCCTGCCCTCACATTCACAGACTATCTCTGACACCTCTCTCCTCTTTCTTGATCTCTATCACAGGGGATAGACCATCGACTGACTTCTGCTATAAACCTCCTAACTCCTAGTGCTATCGGAACTGCACCTTCTCCTACCCTGCTTCTTGAAAAACACCATACCCTACACCCAATTACTGTCTCCACCGCATCTGCTCCTGAGATGAGACTTTCCACTCTGGAATATCTAAGGTGTCCTATATCTTTAGTAAATGTGGTTTCCCTCCTGCTGTCATAGATGAATCCATCACCCACATATCCTCTGTATCCCATTGTTCAGTTCTCACTCCCCCTTTCTCCAGTCCCCCAAGGATAGAGTTCTGTGTAGGAAGGAACTGCAAATGCTGGTTTACACCAAAATAGACACATGGACAAAATGCTGGCGTAACTCATTGGTTCATGCAGCATCTCTGGAGAAAAGGAATGGGTGACTTTTCGGGTCAAGATTTCTTGTATGAAAAGTTAGAAAAATGGTAACTACTTCCATTTCTGGAAGGAATCATTTTAAATTTGTGTAACATGATATTGGCCATCCATTATGCGCAACATTTAATAAACTTTATCTTGCTGCTGCTGCAAGGTATCTGGCATTTCTGGCCATATTGTGTGCTGCGTCACATAGTCACTGGCCTCCAATCTGTAAAACAGTCTGGAAGATTGTTGGTCGGGGGAATCTGTTTCCACGCTGTATCTCCAAACTAAAGTAAACTAAAGTAAGAGTGGGCCATATCACAAGCAATAATGAGTCACTCCCTGATGAAGTCAATACATTCTATGCTCCCTTTGAATAGGTCCATGGAGGAATGTCACCCGGCCCACCAGCATGATGTGTGCCTATATCAATGGTTACTGTAACAGATGGGAGATCAGCCTTCCTAAGCATGAATTCACAAAAAGCAACAGGCCCAGATGGAGTCCCTGGCTACATCCTCAGGAGCTGTGTGGGTCAGCTGGTGGAGGAATTCACAGACATACTTAACCTTTCACTACTCTATTCTGAGATCTTTACTTGTTTCACGAAGACCACTATCATCTAGGTGCCAATGAATATTAAGGTAGCATGCCTTAATGACTACCATCCAGTGGCTCTGTCATCCACTGTCATGAAGTGCTTTGAGAGGCTGATGATGGCGCCCATGAACTCTGGCCAGCTTTGATCCACTGCAGTTTGCTTTCAATTACAACGTGCATAGCTGACAACATCTTTCTGGCTCTAAACTCACTTGTGGAACATTGGACTCCTAGGTTAGACTCCTATTTTTCTAGTTCAGCTATGCTTTCGACACCATAATCACACCACAACTCATTTCCAAACTCCTGGACCTGGGAATCAGCACTTGCATCTGCCACTGGATCCTTGATTTTCTGACCACAAGATCACAATCAGTGAGGATAGATGACAACATCTCCACAATAATTTTCAACACCAATGTTCTGCAAGGATGTATTCTCAGTCCCCTACTATACTTCACATACATTCAGGACTGTGTGACCAAATGCAACTCTGACATCACTGTGGTGGGCCAGATCATGAACAAATACGAGGCAGAGCACAGGATGGGTGATAGAGAACTTAGTTTCATGGTGCCATGAAAATAACCTCTCTCTCATTGTCAGCAAATTGAAGGAGCAAGTTATCCACTTCAGGAAGTGTGGTGGAGTACATGCTCCAATCAGCATTAATGGTGCCGAAGTGGAATGGGTTGAGAGTTTCCCCTGGGTTAATATTACTTGTGATCTGTCGTGGACCAACTACATTGATGCCACAGGCAAAAAGCCCGCCCAATGCCCCTCCTTCCCGAAGAAGCGGAGGATATTTGGCTTGTCTGCAACAACAGTTGCAAACTTTTACTGATGCACCATAGAAGGCATACCTTCAGGTTACATCACAGCATGATTTGAACAGCTTTGCCCAAGACAGCAAGAAATTGCAAAAAGTTGTAGATGTAGCCCAGACGTTCCACTACTGACTCCATATATGCCTCACACTGCCTCGGAAAAGCAGTCAGTTTAATTAAATACGTCCCAACCCGGCCATTACTTCTTCTCCCTGTTCCTATTCAGCAGAAGATACAGAAGCTTGAAAGTGAAGCTTTTGAACGGTCCTTCTATACACTAGTGAACTGCCCAATTCATCTCTACCGCATTGGACTTTGCGTATGGAACCGATGCGCTGCACTACTGAGACCTACATTCTACCCTCTGTATGGTGGCGTAAGGTCCAGAGGCTGAATGATCTATTTAAGTTTTAGTTCAAATGTTCTTGTTTGCCAGTCATTCAATTTCGCTTGGATTCTGCCCCTCTGTTAATCGCACATCGCCGCCGGAGTGGATAGGGGAGAACCAGTGGATGTGTTGTATCTGGACTTTCAGAAGGCTTTTGACAAGGTCCCACATTAGAGATTAGTATACAAACTTAAAGCACACGGTATTGGGGGTTCAGTAATGATGTGGATAGAGAACTGGCTGGCAAACAGGAAGCAAAGCGTAGGAGTAAACGGGTCCTTTTCACAATGGCAGGCAGTGACTAGTGGGGTACCGCAAGGCTCAGTGCTGGGACCCCAGCTATTTACAATTTATATTAATAAACTGGATGAGGAAATTGAAGGCAACATCTCCAAGTTTGAGGATGACACTAAGCTGGGGGGCAGTGTTAGCTGTGAGGAGGATGCTAGGAGACTGCAAGGTGACTTGGATAGGCTGGGTGAGTGGGCAAATGTTTGGCAGATGCAGTATAATGTGGATAAATGTGAGGTTATCCACTTTGGTGGCAAAAACAGGAAAGTAGACTATTATCTAAATGGTGGCCGATTAGGAAAAGGGGAGATGCAGCGAGACCTGGGTGTCATGGTACACCAGTCATTGAAAGTAGGCATGCAGGTGCAGCAGGCAGTGAAGAAAGCAAATGGTATGTTAGCTTTCATAGCAAAAGGATTTGTGTATAGGAGCAGGGAGATTCTACTGCAGTTGTACAGGGTCTTGGTGAGACCACACCTGGAGTATTGCGTACAGTTTTGGTCTCCAAATCTGAGGAAGGACATTATAGCCATAGAGGAGTGCAGAGAAGGTTCACCAGACTTTCCTGGGATGTCAGTTCTTTCATATGAAGAAAGACTGGATAGACTTGGCTCATACTCGCTAGAATTTAGGAGATTGAGAGGGGATCTAGATGCAGGAAGATTGTTACCGATGTTGGGGAAGTTCAGGACAAGGGGTCACAGCTTAAGGATAAGGGGGAAATCCTTTAAGACCTAGATGAGAAAAAACGTTTTCATACAGAGAGTGGTGAATCTCTGGAACTCTCTGCCACAGAGGGTAGTTGAGGCCAGTTCATTGGCTATATTTAAGAGGGAGTTAGATGTGGCCCTTGTGGCTAAAGGGATCAGGGGGTATGGAGAGAAGGCAGGTACGGGATACTGAGTTGGATGATCAGCCATGATCATATTGAATGGCGGTGCAGGCTCGAAGGGCCGAATGGCCTACTCCTGCACCTATTTTCTATGTATCTATGTATCTACTGTTGCTGTTTCATTGGTATATGCCTTGTATATTTTTCCTCGACCTCCACGAAATTGTGGCCTGGAAGGAGGTGATGGGAAATTTTGTTCATCCTCTCTCAGAATGTACAAAATGCTCACAAATTAGTTCACATTTCTGCGATTTTAAACGCGTTTGGGTCAACCGACAATCCCTGAAGACCAGCAACAAACATGGTTTTCACGTTTAATTCCCGCGTTCACAGGAGTTTGTAGCTAACCCTGACGGCTTGAACTAAACTTCAGGCTTTACTGTAGTTATTGCCTTTTCGGTCATGCAATGATTAATGTTATCACTAAAATTACCAATCCACCTATCGCATCATCCGGAGCACTGCGTGTAGATAATACATTAAAACTGTCTGCAAGTTTAGAAGGAACATTTGTTATGGCAAAGTCCGCTAAAGATATTCCACTGAACATTATACATTTTCTGTGATATGCAGTGCTGATACGTTGCGAATGCCCAAATAATGTTTTCCAATTATGTGAAGAATCAAAGAAAGTGAGAAAGTTGCTTCAAGTTTTCAAAATAGAAATTAGTAGAAACTAGACTAAATGGGACCCATTGGATCCCATGTTCACAAGGTCCCCCAATGCAATATTCCACCTCTCCACCAATTCCAATATTGGTGGCCAGTCGGAGGGGGGGGGGGCTTTCTAGAGCGCCAGTATGGGTGTTGTGGGCTGAAGGGACTGGTTTCCAGAGGACTGGTATGGACATTGTGGGCCAAATGGTTTCTTGGGGTGGCAGCTCAGTCACTCAAGCCTGATGTGCTGGCAGCTCACTCACAGCTGGTGGGCTGGCAGATGACTCATGGCTATTCCTTGAAATTCCATTTCAAGCAGGGTGCAATGCCACCAAATTCAAATGCAGTTTCCTACCATTTCAAGCAGGGTGCAAGGCCACCAAATTGAGCTGCAGTTTCCTACCACTTCAAGCAGGGTGCAAGGCCACCGAATTCAAGTGCAGTTTCCTACCACTTCAAGCAGGGGGCAAGGCCACCGAATTCAAGTGCAGTTTCAGACCACTTCAAGCAGGGTGCAAGGCCACCGAATTCAAGTGCAGTTTCACACCACTTCATGCAGGGTGCAAGGCCAACGAATTCAAGTGCAGTTTCCTACCACTTCAAGCAGGGTGCAAGGCCACCGAATTCAAGTGCAGTTTTCTACCACTTCAAGCCGGGGACAAGGCCACCGAATTCAAGTGCAGTTTCAGACCACTTCAAGCAGGGTGCAAGGCCACCGAATTCAAGTGCAGTTTCACACCACTTCAAGCAGGGTGCAAGGCCACCAAACTCAAGTGCAGTTTCATACCACTTCAAGCAGGGTGCAACGCCACCAAATTCAAGTGCAGTTTCCTACCACTTCAAGCAGGGTGCAAGGCCACCAAACTCAAGTGCAGTTTCCTACCACTTCAAACAGAGTGCAAGGCCACCAAATTCAAGTGCAGTTTCGTACCACTTCAAGCAGGGTGCAATGCCACCAAACTCAAGTGCAGTTTCATGCCACTTCAAGCAGGGTGCAAGGCCACCAAATTCAAGTGCAGTTCCATACCACTTCAAGCAGGGTGCAAGGCCACCAAATTCACGTGCAGTTTCATACCATTTCAAGCAGGGTGCAAGGCCACCAAATTCAAACGGGGAATGACAGACCAGTTAGTCTAACATCGGTAGTGGGGAAACTGCTAGAGTCAGTTATTAAAGATGGGATAGCAGCACATTTGGAAAGTGGTGTAATCATTGGACAAAGTCAGCATGGATTTACGAAAGGTAAATCATATCTGACGAATCTTATAGAATTTTTCGAGGTTGTAACTAGTAGAGTGGATAAGGGAGACCCAGTGGATGTGTTATATCTGGACTTTCCGAAGGCTTTCGACAACGTCCCACATAAGAGATTAGTATACAAACTTAAAGCACATGGTATTGGCGATTCAGTATTGATGTGGATAGAGAACTGGCTGGCAAATAGGAAGCAAAGAGTAGGAGTAAACGGGTCCTTTTCAGAATGGCAGGCAGTGACTAGTGGGATACCGCAAGGCTCAGTGCTGGGACCCCAGCTATTTACAATATATATTAATGATATGGACGAGGGAATTGAATGCAACATCTCCAAGTTTGCCGATGACACGAAGCTGGGGGGTAGTGTTAGCTGTGAGGAGGATGCTAGGTGGCTGCAAGGTGACTTGGATAGGCTGGGTGAGTGGGCAAATGCATGGCAGATGCAGTATAATGTGGATAAATGTGAGGTTATCCACTTCGGTGGCAAAAACAGGAAAGTAGACTATTATCTGAATGGTGGCCGATTAGGAAAAAGGGAGATGCAACGAGACCTGGGTGTCATGGTACAGCAGTCATTGAAAGTAGGCATGCAGGTGCAGCAGGCAGTGAAGAAAGCGAATGGTATGTTAGCATTCATAGCAAAAGGATTTGAGTATAGGAGCAGGGAGGTTCTACTGCAGTTGTACACGGTCTTGGTGAGACCACACCTGGAGTATTGCATTCAGTTTTGGTCCCCAAATCTGAGGAAAGACATTCTTGCCATAGAGGGAGTACAGAGAAGGTTCACCAGACTGATTCCTGGGATGTCAGGACTTTCATATGAAGAAACACTGGATAGACTCGGCTTGTACTCGCTAGAATTTAGAAGATTGAGGGGGGATCTCATAGAAACTTACAAAATTCTTAAAGGGTTGGACAGGCTAGATGCAGGAAAATTGTTCCCGATGTTGGGGAAGTCCAGGACAAGGGGTCACAGTTTAAGGATAAGGGGGGAATCTTTTAGGACCAAGATGAGAAAAACATATTTCACACAGAGAGTGGTGAATCTCTGGAATTCTCTGCCACAGAAGGTAGTTGAGGCCAGTCCATTGGCTATATTTAAGAGGGAGTTAGATGTGGCCCTTGTGGCTAAAGGGATCAGGGGGTATGGAGAGAAGGCAGGTACCGGATACTGAGTTGAATGATCCGCCATGATCATATTGACTGGCGGTGCAGGCTCGAAGGGATGAATGGCTTACTCCTGCACCTATTTTATATGCTTCTCTGTTTCTAAATGCAGTTTCATACCATTTCATGCAGGGTGCAAGGCCACCACATTCAAATGCAGTTTCATACCATTTCAAGCAGGGTGAAACCACCATAAAACCACCATAAAACCACACAAAACACCACATAAACACCACATAAACACCACATAAACACCACATAAACACCACATAAACACCACACTCACTGTTCAGTAGACATTCAGTGTGTTCAGTTGATTCACAGCTCTGACAGAGTCGTGACCTCTCCCTCCCCCATCTTGCAGAGACCGAGCCACATCCACACTTCCGGGTTTTATAGTCCCTCCCCCTCCCACCAGAAGGGGCGTGGCCTTCATGGCGTAATTGACAGGAGAGAGATTCTCAACATTTTTTAAACACTAATAACACATTTATTTTTCATTGATGGGAAGAAGCCTCTGCACCTGATGAGCGGAGGGGGACTGAGTAAGATGGCCAAAAATCACAGCCGTAAGTGGTAGCGTTTTATCTAAAATCAATATACAGTGCAAACAGGATGTTGTCAAGTTTAGACTTTTTGCTGTGCTTCAGTTCAAAACCAACCACCACCAACCATTTGTTGTGCTTCAGTTCAAACCCAACCACCACCAACCATTTGCTGTGCTTCAGTTCAAACCCAACCACCACCAACCATTTGCTGTGCTTCAGTTCAAACCCAACCACCACCAACCATTTGCTGTATTTCAGTTCAAACCAACCACCACCAACCACCATTTGCTGTGCTTTATTTCAAACCAACCACCACCAACCACCATTTGCTGTGCTTTATTTCAAACCAACCACCACCAACCACCATTTGCTGTGTTTTATTTCAAACCAACCACCACCAACCACCATTTGCTTTGCTTTATTTCAAAACAACCACATTTTCATTTTCAAACCACATTAAGGGCACTCAAGGTCAGTAAAACCACACTCACAGTTTAGTAGACATGTGTTCAGTGTAATTCACAGCTCAGACTGAGAGATGTGACCCTCTCGCTCCCCCATCTTGCAGAGACTGAGGCACTCAACACTTCCGGGTTTTATAGTCCCTCCAGAAGGGGCGTGGCCTTCAGGAGAGAGAATCTCAACATTTTTTAAACACTAATAACTCTTTTATTTTTCATCAATGGGAAAAATCCTCTTGCCCTGCACAGCGGAGGGGGACTCTGAGTAAGATGGCCAAAAATCACAGCCGTAAGTGGCAGCGTTTTTTCTAAAATCAATATACAGAACAACAGGAAGTGGTCAAGATCAGACTTTTAGTAATATAGATATTCATTAACACGGGTGGTATCTGCTGTTAGAGAAACAGTGCAGCAGCTCGAAGACTACTTTGCTAATTTGGTTCCGCTTGAAAGTGAGAGGATGCTGCTGATGTTTTGTTCTTCAGAACGTCTGGAGGGAATGTATGTAGAAGGAAATGAATGATTACAGGGGAGAGAGAAAAATCTTGAGGCTTGAGGTACAAAATACTGTAGATATTAGGAAGGTAGACAAAAGTGCTGGAGAAACTCAGCGGGTGAGGCAGCATCTATGGAGCGAAGGAAATAGGCAACATTTCGGGCCGAAACCCTTCTTCAGTTTCTCCAGCACTTTTGTCTACCTTCGATTTTCCAGCATTTGCAGTTCCTTCTTGAATGTAGATATTAGGAAGTCGGAAATAACATAATAACATCATAACTTAGTAACATAGTGTTAAGTTAAATAACATCATAACATAGTAACATAGTGTTAAGGCAATAACCTGCTCGGTGGGCGGCGCGACTTTCGTCTGCAGCGGCCTCTGCAGTCCGTCTGTCTTTTTATTATTTTTTGTCTCGTTTTTATGTAGTTTTTTTTTTTTTTTTTTTGTCGGGGTATGTGTGTGTGGGGGGTGGGGTGGGGTTGGGGGGGGGGAACTTTGAAATCTTTCCGCTGCACGGGAGACCCGACCTTTTCTTTGTCGGGTCTCCGTTGTCGTTGGGGCTGGGCAACGTGGAGCGGCCTCCAGCAGGAACGACCTGGGGCTCCCGTGGAGCTGCGGACTACTCACCGTCGCGGGGCTGGCCGAGTCCGGAGCGGGTGGAGCTGTGGTGGAGACAAGCGCTGCTGCTACCCGACCGCCGGAGATTCGGAGGCTACAACCGCGGGTCTGGCAGACGGCAACACCGTAAGCCCGTGGGTCCCCTGGTGGGAGACCGCTTTTCGGGGCTTCCGCAGCGGCGACTTCTCCCGCCCGAGTTGCGGGGTTGAAGCGCACCTGGAGCGGGGCTTTATCCCCCCGCGCGGCTTGGAATGGCCACCGGACTTTGAGGGCGCGCGCCGGGGCTCTAACACCAAGACCCGGTGCGCGACCTTGCATCACCCGGCGTGGCTTTAATGGCTGCGGGACAATCACCATCGCCCGCCGGGGGCTTTGACTTTGACTCTGACATCGGGGGGGGGGGGGGTGCAGTGGAGAGATACGTTTTTTTGCCTTCCATCACAGCGCTGTGATGGATGTATGTGTAAATTGTGTTGTGTCTCGGGTCTTCTTCATGTTGTATTGTATGGCTGCAGAAACGACATTTCGTTTGGACCTCAAGGGGTCCAAATGACAAATTTGTCCAAAAGACAAATAAATTGAATTGAAAAAAGACAAATAAATTGAATTGAAACCTCTTCCTCAATGTCTGCAAGATGAAGGTGCCAGTTATTAACATCACAAAACATCAGGAAACAAGGTGGTGTATACATCCCAGTCAGCTTCATGGTGGCAAAGTGGAAATGCTTGAGAGTTTATCATCAACAATTTGCTTTAGACCAACCGAATTGAAGATGCGGTGAGGAGAGTACACTAATGCCTCGACTTGATAAAAAGACTCAGAAGGTTCCCAGGGTGGCATGTCTCCAATGAAATGGAACTGTAGATGTTGGAATCTTGAGCAAAAAACACAGATTGCTGAATTAACTCAGCAGGTCAGGCAACATCACCAGAGAACATGCATAGGCAATGTTTCAGACTACCTATGAATCCTTCATCAGACTGATTGTAGTCAGCGGGTGAAAGCTGTAGGAGAGGTGGGGGGGGGGGGGGGGGGACGACAAAGCTGGTCAAATGATAGTTTGATATTGGAGTAAGGGTTGATAAGCAGATGAGTGGACAAAGGCCAGAGATGAAAAGGAGACTAAAAGCTGAGATAAATAGAGAACATGTATGAATTGTGAGCCATGAGGAAGGTATGTAAGTGGAAACAAATGGGGAGAAGGAGAAATGCGGGGGGGGATAGTGGGAGAAATGCAGCCACAGGGATGAGTGGCAGATAAAGAGGAGGGGAGGAGTTGTTGATTAGTTAAAAGGATAGAGTTTGCCTGGTTCTTACCTTTCACCCCATCAGCTTCCACATCCAACATATCATTCTCCAACACTTCCACTACCTTCAACATGATCCCACCAGCAGTCACGTCTTCCCTTCCCCATTCCTTTCCACTTTCTGCAGAGACCATTCCCTCTGCAACTCCTTTGTTTACTCATCCCTTCCCATCTAAACCACACCTTTCCTAGGTACTTTTCCCCACAACCACAGGAAATGTAACACCTGTCCGTACACCTCCTCCGTAACATCCATCCACGGACCCCAGCAGCTCTTCCATGTGAGACCGAAGTTCACATGCACCTCCTCTAAACTCATCTACATCATTCTGGGCTCTCGATGTCGCCTCCATTAAAGCCCTGTCCCACGGTATGAGTTCATTCCAAGAGCTCTCTCGAGTTTGCCCTGATTCGAACTTGGAGATTTACGGTAATGGCCACTCGTCGGTACTCGGGGCTCTCGTGGACATTTTTCAACATGTTGAAATCCCATGCTTACCTGCTGTTAGCGAGTCTACCCGAGTACCTGCCATTAGCGGTACGAGCCGCTAAGAGATGTCCCCGATTTCCAACGTACCTGCTACGTTCATTCTCCGTGCTTACCACGAGTTTTTTTTTTTTTTAACTCAGGAGAGCTCTTGGAATGAACTCGTACTGTGGGACTGGGCTTGTACCTACCGTTAGCGAGTCTTCCCGAGTACCTGCCATTAGCATTACAAGCCGCTAAGAGACGTCCCCGAGCTCCGACGTACCCGCTACGTTAATTCTCCGTGCTTACCACGAGTTTGATTTTTTTAAAACTCGGGAGAGCTTCTGGAATGAACTCGTACCGTGGGACAGGGCTAGATTACATTGGCAACACCAAGTGTAGCCATAGCGGTCTACAGCCATTTAATCAAACACTTGCTCTCATTCTAATAACCCCCTTTCCCATTCCTGTACTGCTCCATTGCCAGAGTGAGACCACACGCAAACTGGAGGAACAGCACATCAACAGCACTTGGGTTACAACAACCTAATGGTATGAATATTGAATTCTTCAATTTTAGTTAACTAACCAGCTTCCATCTTTTTTTCTTCACCCTCTCTCTCTGTGCCTACCCATTTCTCATCACTATCCTGCTCCTCTTTCCCCTTTCCTCCACCCCCTTTCACCTACATCTCTTCTCCTTGATTCACAATTCACAACTTTTCCCTCCTTATTTCTCAGTCTTTTAGTGGCCTATGCATCTCTGTCCAGCCATCTGCTAACCAACCCTCAGATGAATCCATCTATTACTTGTCCCACCCACAACTCTCATCCAGCTTTCACTCACCTACTATAATAAATCAGAAGAAGGGTTCTAATCTGAAATGTTGCCTATCCATGTTCTCCAGAAATGCTTCCTGACTTTCTGAGTTACTCCAGCACTTTGTGTTTTCTTGCTCAGGTCCCCAATGATTCTTAGCAATTTCTATAGATGTACTGCAGAAACCATGCTATCCGGATGCATCACAGCTTGGTTTCGCAACAGGTCTGCCCAAAAGTACAAAAAAATTGCATAGATTTGTGCAAGGAGCTAATTTCATCACACAAGCAGTCCGTCACTCCCTCACGGACTCCACCTATACCATCGTGCCTCAGGAAAGAAGCCCAAGCACTTGGCATCAACAACATTATTGAGGACCATTTTAAAACCGGTTATTCCCTCTTCACCCTTCTATTAGCCAGAAGATAAAAAAGCTTAAAAGTATGTGCAGGAGATTTGGGAACGTTTGTTTCTTGGTGCACTCAGACCACTGAACCATTCTCCCATAAGCCAGAGTGTTATCCCTATCTCCCAACCTACCCCATTGAGCTCTTTTTTGTTTTTCTGCACTTTCTCTGTAACTGTAATGTTATAAAACTGTAACACAATATTCTGCATTATGTATTTTGTTTTTTCCTACACAAACTATTGTAGTTGTGCGTGGGTCGATTGCACATGCATAGTATGATTTAACTAGATAGAATGTTATTTTGCTGTATGTTGCTACACCTGATACCGAAAATCAAACCAATGAGAATATAATCCAAAACCACACCTAGAGAATTTCAAGAAAAATCAGTTCTTTTGGAAAAGCACAACAATTACGAGAATAATAGAATTTCTAAAATTGAAAATGAAACAAAAATTGAAGTAATGTCAGAAGAGTAAGACTGATTGGGATTGAGTCAGCATAAAATCATAAGACAAAAGAATAGAATAGTAAGATTAAATGAGAACTTACCAGTTTGAAGTTTGATCTTTATTTTATGAGGAGTTGCGTTGAGGGATTACGTGAAGAAGAGCCCGTCCAGCCGCACACGCGTCAATCTTCAAAGCAGCGGAGTGAAATCACAGACAACAATTACTGAAGTATGATAGTAAGATACATAAAGACTAGAACTACCAGCTCGATCTTTTATGAGGGTGGGAGCGGAGGGCACGTAATCCCTCAACGTAACTCCTCATAAAATAAAGATCAAACTTCAAACTGGTAAGTTCTCGTTTAATCTTACTATTTTACTTCGGAGTCACGTGAGTGACTACGTGAAGATTTCAAAGCTCTGTGATTTCACGCCGTAGATTCAAATCCAGGCGCTCACTGCATTGATTGACTCTAAATAAGTAAAACAATCAACAATGCACAACCACAACATGGATGCAACCAGTTAATGGTTAATTTATCACCATAATAGTAACCCCTTTATCACAAGAGGAATATTTAATACTAAATCCAAAAATAACACCACCAAATAACCACAGGTATTATAATCACCTTATGGTAATACTTGTGAATTCTTTCACTTATGCCTGCAGCCACGAGGATATGTTCTATTAGAACATCCATTTCCTTGGCCGTCAAACTTGATGGTGCCCTGGTGAAATAAGATTTAAATTTGTCAGTATCCATACCTGCATCAAGCAACACATGCTTCAGCCATTTTAAAATAGTCTAAACCGACATTTTCTTATGCAGCTATTTATGGCTAATAAAAATACTGATACTGAACCTCTTTAAGGTTCTGATAGCTTCAATCTAACATTGTAAATGTGATACCACACATAGACATGGATCTGTAGGATATGCTGAAACCCCAACTTACATCCTTTGATTCCACATCTACTCTGTTTAAGCAATTCATAGACATAGAACACAATAGTAACTGTGGCTCTTTCCATCATGTCTATTCGTACTTTCTGCAATAGTTGCACTCTCTGTGCTTGAACCAGTCCCCTGAGCTTGACTTCCTTAATTAGTTATTCAAGCCAAGGACAGCACTATAATAGGAGTCCATTAACAAAAAACAATATAACATATCTCTTACATTCCAGATTCTTGTATACTTGTGTCTAAGAGGTTTAGAATTAAAAATCCTTTCATAAATCTGCAGACCAAAGGGTGTAACCCTACAACATTTTATTCTGATTCCTCCATAGATATGTAGTAACGGCACTCCTTGCAGTATTCATAGCATTATAGCTTAACTGCTAATAAAATAAAGAGTTTACAGAACTCTAACACTACTGATATGTCTATAGTGTGATATGTAATATTCTGCTTAAGCAAAACATATCCCATTTCCTTATGTAAGAAATGTACTACTTCTGGGTAATATCCCTCCAGATTGCAATAATATCCACAGTACAATCTGATAGTCCTCTTCCGATAAATGTCACTCCTTAAAATCTGTAAATCAACAAACCAATACGATTATGTAAAGGATATGAATCATCAGTTATAGGGTGCACAAACAGATTAATTCTGTTTGGAAATCATAAGAGGCTTTGTGATCATTTTTTAACACCTGAGGGTACCATGGTTTTGTAGATCCAATCTGTTACCACCAATACTCCCTAAACGGAATCCTGTCTGCTCTTCTGTATATACTGTTAAATGAGACAAAATGGACAAATTGTACACAAACATTCTACCCCAATGCAGCGAGAAACATCCACCGCTACTGCCCCAGTATCAGGCTCTATAACATATATTTAGGTAATTGGTGGTTAAATCTGGATACAAACAAGTCATCAATCGTGCAACAATATTATTAAATTTCTCACGATCCAACATACATTCTGAATTATCATTGATTTACATGACCTTGAGTCTTCAACTATATTAAATCTACCTCATAGGTAGATTACCAATCAAATATTTCTGGTAAACACCAGATCCAGATCACATTAGCCAGTCTATTACAAGATACTGACTTAAACCACTCGAATGATTGACATACGTTCTATTCCGTAGTGTCAATCTAAATCTAAACATGCAAACTTTGCTTATAAGAGCAATAAGCTTTAGGTCATAAATGTTCCTAAAACTTTCATTAATGATCCCTTGTTATTAGATCAAAAGGTACTTTCTCCATATTCCATGTACCTCCACAGCTGAAAATACTTGTAAGTATGACCTCAACTTAGAGCACTACCATTAGTGTGTAGCATAATGGAAGGTGTTCAGCCAGAATCTCTCTGGAGGCATTTGAGACACTCCTGATTCATTAATATTCCAGTAATAACTGCAACTGGCAAATACATGGCCTGGCAAACTTACCCTAAATTGTATTATCCATTCCTCTATACATGCTTACTGTAAACTCTGATAATCCAGCAGTCTAAATTCTACAGCTGAAAATAAGCAAATGTTTGTAAAGTAGGCTTGTTTCCTGCCTAATTGAGGGTTGGTGCTCTGTAATGAGCTTATTACAACTTCCAATTAAATGCCTAATTGAGGATTAGTGCTCTATAATGGCCTTTATACAATGGTTGATGCTCTGTAATGAGCTTTATACAACTTCCACTTAAATGCAGCCTTAATAGTAAGATTAAACGAGAACTTACCAAGTTTGAAGTTTGATCTTTATTTTATGAGGAGTAACGTTGAGGGATTACGTGAAGAAGCCCCGTCCAGCCGCACACGCGTCAATCTTTCAAAGCAGCGGAGTGACAATCACAGACGATAATTACTGAAGTATGATGGTAAGATGCATAAAGACTTAGAACTACCAGCTTGATCCTTTTATGAGGGTGGGAGCGGAGGGCACGTAATCCCTCAATGTTACTCCTCATAAAATAAAGATCAAACTTCAAACTTGGTAAGTTCTCGTTTAATCTTACTATTTTACTTCGGAGTCACGTGAGTGACTACGTGAAGATTTCAAAGCTCTGTGATTTCACACCGTGTATTCAAATCCAGGTGTTCACTGCATCGATTGACTCTATTTGAGTAAGCACAATCAACAATGCATAACCACAACATTTGAATGTAATCAGTTAATGGTTTTATTTATTTTAATAAAAGTAACAAAATTAGGCCCATTTATTATAATGGGGGATTTAATACTGTATCCAGCACGGCATCACCAAACCCTCTGAGATCTTTAATCTCCTTATGGTAATACTTGTGAAACATCTGTTCACTTGCCCATCCTGCGGCCGCGAGAATAAGGTCTATTGTCTGAATCCCTGGCCGCTGATGTTGATGCCGCCCTGGTGGAATGAGATTTAAATTTATCAGTATCAATACCTGAATATCTCAACACCTGTTTCAACCATCGTGAAATTGTTTGTGTTGACACTTTCTTATGAGGCTTTTTATGACTAATAAAAAATGCCAATTCGGTGCCTCTTAAAACTTTTGTTGTTTCTATGTAACATTTCACATATGTTACTACACACAGTCGTGGATCTGTAGGATATGCTAAAAATTCCAACTTGCATCCTGTGAACCTAGGTCTACTTTGCTTTAGTAAATCATAGACATAGAATGTCACAGCATTTGGCCCTACTTTCATTCTATCAATTCTGAGTTTCTGTAATGTTTGAACTCTCTGAGCTGAAACTAATGCCATGAGCATAACCAATTTCATGGTGATTTTGGATAATGACAGAGTTTCAACTGGATTCCAATTCCTTAGCAACATCAGTATATCTTTTACATTCCAAATTTCTGTATACCTAGGTCTGGGAGGATTAGAGTTGAAAATTCCTTTCATAAACCTACAGACCCAAGGATGTGCTCCTATTGGAGTTTGTTCTGATTCACTGCTTAAATATGCAGAGAGTGCACTTCGTGCAGTATTAATTGCACTATAATTTAATTTTAATTCATAGTATAGAGTAGAAAGGAACTCTATTACATCTGAAATTTCTGCTGTGTTATATGCAATATGTTTCCCTGAACAAAACTCCTCCCATTTCTTTATATAGGAGATGTACTGCTTCTGGGTACTATTCCTCCAGGCTGATGTTATAACATCCACCGTACGGTCTGATAATCCTTTTCCAAGATATGGCGTTCTTAGAATCTGCAAATCAACAAACCAATATGATCATGTAAAGGATGTGGTTCATCAGTCACAGGGTGTACAAGCAGTTTAATCTGCTTTGGAATAACCATAAGGGTTTATTTTTATTTATTTATTTATCTATTTATCTATTTATTTATTTATTTATTTATCTATTTATTTGTTTATTTATTTATTTATTTATTTGATTTTTTAAATTTATTTTTTAACACCAGTGGGTACCATAGCTGTTTTGGCCAATCTGGTACTACCAAAATCCCTGAGGCTGAATCTTGTTTAATTTTCTGTATGCATCTGTGGATTAAACAAAATGGCGGAAACGCATACAGAAACATACCACCCCAATGTAGCGAGAAAGCATCCACCGCTACTGCTCCAGGATCAGGTTCCCATGACACATACTTAGGCAAATTGGTGGTTCAATCTTGATGCAAACAGATCAATTTCTGGCATTACAAATTGTGTGATAATTTGTGTGAATATTTTCCGATTTAACATCCATTCTGTATTATCATTAAATTTACGTGATCTTTTGTCTGTAATTGTATTAAATTTACCTGGTAAATATATTGCTGACAGCCAAATTTTCCTGGCAATACACCAGGTCCAAATTTCATTCGCTAATTTATCACATGATTCTGATTTTATACCACCCATGTGATTTATGTATGCTACAGCTGTAGTATTGTCAACCTGTACCTGAACATGCACATTTCCCATATCAGTGCAATAAGCTCTAAGGCCGTAAAATGCGCCTAATAGCTCTAGGTAATTGATTCCCAGATTTTCCAGCAAAGGTACTTCATTCACATTCCACCTACCTCCACAGCTGGAAATCATGTTAGTAGCGCCGCAACCCAGCGCACTTACATCAGTCTGTAGAGTGATGGAAGGTGTTTCTACCAGAACTTTTCTGGAAGCATTAGAAACATTGTTAATCCACCATTCTATTTCTGTAATGGATTAAATTGTTCATTTCATGGGCCTGTCAAAATGCCCTCTATTCATTTTTAACGCTTGTACCTTAGCTCTCTGTAAACATTGATAATGCAATGGTCCAAACGTGATCGCTGGAAACCCTGCAATTAATTTGCCTAGCAAGCTTGCCACTTCTCTAATTGAAGGTGTGTCCTCGTTAATGAGTTTTATGCAACCTTCAATTAACTGCAGCTTTTATCTTTTGGCAAAGTGATTACCATGTGTTCGGAGTTAATTGTGAACCCTAGGTAATCAATCTTTTTGCTTGGTAACAATTTAGATTTTTGTAGGTGAATAATGAAACCTAATTTCTCAAAAATGTATTTGACTCTGGATACTGACAATTTTGCAGCAGCCAAAGTGTCCCCTACAATGAGGATATCCTCTAAATAAGCCATTAATACATGGCCCTCAGCTCTTAACAGAACTAAAATTGGTTTGAGCAATTCAGTGAATAATCTTGGTGCTGAAATCAGACCATTGGGCAATGCTTTAAATTGCCATAACTGACTCATCCATCTAAATTTCAAATATCTTTGATCATTACCATGCATTGCCACGGAATAATATGCATCTTGCAGATCTATGCTTGCCATGTAGCAATTTTCTGTGATTAGCTGAATTGCATTAGTAAATGTTTCCATTTTGAAATGTTGGTATTGTACATAAAGGTTAAGATTTGTCAGATCCAATATGATTCTACATCCACCATCCTTTTTTGTTCTTGGAAAAATATTTGATACAAACTGATGGTGTTGTTCTACTGACTTCTCTATTACCCCCTTTTTGGTTAAAGTTTATAATTCTCCTTTGATCAACTTATTCTCTTCTTTTGAGAACATTCGTGACCAGCATGAATTTCCTTGCCTTGGAGGATCCAAATGTGGATAGAAACTCAATTTTGAATCCTACAATGCTATTTAGAATAAATGAATCATTTCCTTTAGGAAGAATCGTAACCTTCCCCCTACTTGTGAATGTGAAACATTTATTGTATCCTTACCAGACCAGGACACCCTACCTTGGGGTTTGCCACCGGCAATTGTCCGCTTCTGGTAGGCACATTGTAACCTCCACGTATCCCCGGTGCAGCACGCCAACATGTATACGAGAATGATTGGCTTGTTCCTTCTCCAGCACCAGTATTCCGCCTGTAGGGATACTGCCTTCGCACCGCTCTGCTCATCATCGGTGGTTTCATCATCATGCCACTCAAGGTTCTTGACTCTTCATTCAAGCCCTTTTAGCTTCTTTGCTAGATTTTCTCCAAACAGCAGCTTAGGCATTTGTATGTTGGTTGGTTTGCAGAGCCCTGCATACTTAGGATGAATATTTGGTTTTATTGCATTTTTATGAATATAATTTATTTCAAAATGTGCACCACACATCAGTGCCAGAGCATCTTGTTGTGAATCTGATACATAATCATCATCCAAACCTCTGGCAAATGCCGTGATGCCTGACCCCAGCAATTTCAATACACGTTGCAATTTCAATTCTTGTGAGCGTAAACCAATGCTCAAATAACCCCAAATCAAGTTATTTACTGCTGGAACTGTCAGCAATTCACAATTTGCTGGGGCCTCGTACTGTTTCATAGTCTCATCCATAGTTACTTCCTGGAGCTGATGGGAGAGTAGATAGTTTATAGTCATTGCTATTTCCTCCCTCAAAGGTTCCCCCTTTATTCTAGGAACAGCAAACTTTTGTGCTAGTCCAGGGACTTTCAGCTCTGATAATTGGCTCTCATCCTCATAGAATTCATCTTCTGAATGTAGATGTTCCTATTCAGGTTTGGTAAATTCTGGCTCCCCTGTTTCAGGTAAGTCTATGCCAGATTCCCCCTGCGTGGGCTCTCTTATAGGCCCATGGATAGGCAGCCCTGTTTCAGGTGCTGCTGGCGCTGGCTCAACTCTAGGCCAACGCTTCATAATTTTCCCTTTAGGAACTTTCGGTGATGGCACATAAGTACGTTTGTACTGTCTTTTTTGAGACATTTCTGGTACTGGCTCTTCAGTAGGCCAGCACATATACTGCCTTTTTTCAGGCATTTCTGGCACTGGCTCTCCTGTAGGCCAACCACTGTAATACCTTTGCACAGTCATTTCTGATGGCTCTCCTGTAGGCCACCCTTGTGCCTGTCCCAACCAAGGCACACCCTGTGCTGTATCCTCCATTGGCCAACACCGACCTGATTCCTCCTGTGGGGGTTCTTTGTAAATCCCCATCAGGAGCTCTAAACTGGCGACCCTTGCAGCCATAACATTTTCTGCTGCAGGAGGGTATTCCTCCGGGTCTGACTCTTCCGAGTCTACAGGTCGGGCCGACTTTTGTCCAGCCTTGCGCCCCGCCGCCGGCGGTTTAATGGCACATTCGACCGTAACGGGAGTTGATGGCTTCGATGCCACTGCCTCCTCTTCCTGACGCCTGCTACCCTTAGCATCGGGGGTTTTACCCGCGGTGCGTCCCTGGCCTCTCCTTCCCCTACGCTCTTCTCCATTCTGAGTTTGTGTGGACCTCTGCCAACACATCTGAGCGAGAAGAAAAGCGCCCTGTAAGTAAAAACGAAACCACTTACCTTGTCCGATTTTTACTTTAAATTTGCTTTACTCACCGCTGGAGGAGCTCCTGCTCCTCCACACACGGTCATGAACGCTATGCGATCTGATCGATAATGACGCTTGTGCGGCTGGACGGGGCTTCTTCACGTAGTCACTCACGTGACTCCGAAGTAAAATCCATAATCGGATCACAATCATGTGTTCTCATTTAATAATGGAACCCAAATAATCAATAACTGTGTTGGAGACTGTTTAGATTTATCTCGATGGTTAATAAATCTCCAAAGTGAGCTTGATTCTAACACTCATGGTTCTGTTGTAGTCTGAATGTTTCCTACAATCAGAATATGGCAATGGACCATTACCAAATGGCCCTGAGTTCTTAGTAAAGCTAATATTAGATCCAACACCTGTCAAATAGTCTCAGGACTGAGACTAAACATTAATACAATGCTTTAAATTGCCATAATTGGCTTATCCAGTTAAAATTAAAATATCTATTATTACCATACACAGTCACATAGTAAAATGCATATTTTTGAAATTGGCTGCATAACATTACCAAATGTTACCAACTGTTTATACTGTACAAAAAAGAGTTACAATTTGTCAGATCTAGAATAATTCTGCACCCACCATCCTTATTTGCTCTCATAACATACTTGGCATTAATTGATGGTAATGGTGAACTGACTTCTTAATCATCTCTTTTTCACAATATTTCATGTTTTGTCTGAATCTACATATTCTCTTATTTTGAGAAATATTTGTCTGGTTTCAAAGACCTTAGTAAGAGAAACCAAATATGGGTAGAACTACATTCTAAACCCCACAATACTGTACAGTATAATATCAAATTGCCATCTTTTAGCAAGAATTGTAATCTTCCCCAACTTGTAAGTGTAAAACATTTAATATGTTTCTTACAGAACCAGACCTCCTCCTAAGGGTTTGCCTATGGCAATTGTTATCCCCTGATCTTAGTGGAATATTATAACTTCCACATATCTCAGGAGGAGTGCGCCTATAACGCACATATGGGAAAGACAAAATTAATACTTTACTATCCCCAGTCACCACATATTGGGAGGGAAAACTGCCTTAATTTGATCTCAATCACACAGGATCATACATTTTTTGGCTAGATCTTTCTAAAAACAGATTAATAGACAATTTAAATATTAGATGGTGTACAGAGCCCCCAAACTTAGGGTATATATTAGGTTTTATAGCACTTTTATAAATACAGTTATTTGAAAGTGCGCACTACACATGAGTGCTAATTCAACCTTGTTGTGATATAAACACATGCTCTCCATCCAACTTTTGGTCAAAAAAGCCTTAACGCCTGACCAGTAATTTCAATACCCTCTCCCCCGCTGAGACTTGCTTATCATGCTCAATACTGCGGGTTTTATATTTGTAGACAGCTCATACCTGGTTAGAACCTGGAGCTGCTGGGAGAGTAAGTATTTGATTGACATAGTTTATTTATCTCCCAATGGGTCCCTCATCTTTTGGAACCACAACTTTGATATATTGTGCCAACTCTGGTCCTATGGCTCTGTATTGGGCTCTAGTCCTCATATGATCAGTTTACTTGAATCTTTGTATGAAATAATCCTCCTCATGGAGGGGCGAATTTACATCCTGCTTCAGGTATCTCTAGCGCTGGCTCTCCCATAGGCCTACGCACAGCAACCCTTCCAGTTGCTCTCCATGCGGGCTCTCCTGTAGGCCCATCATAGGCAGCCCTCTTTCAGGTGCTGCTGGCGCTGGCTCACCTGTAGGCCAACGCTAACTTCCAGATATAGTTGGCGCTGGCTCTCCTGTAGACCAAGCATTTGCTCACACTGGCTCACCTGTAGGCCAGCGCTGAACCGGACTTTCCCAAATACTTCCTACGCTGGCTCTCCCTTAGGCCAACATTGAGCCGGACCTTCTAAAGCACTCCATGCGCTGGCTCTCCTCTAGGCCAACGCTAAACCTGGACCTCCACCAGGCACTCCCTGCACTGGCCCTGTAGGGACAATGCTAAACCGGACCTTCCCCAGGTACTTCATACACTGGCTCTTCTCTAGGCCAACACTAAGCCCGGACCTTCCACAGGCACTTCATACGCTGGCTCTCCTTTAGGCCAACGCTAAACCTGGACATTCCCCAGGCATTCCCTGCACTGCCTTGCAACTAGGTTTTAAATATAACAGACTAGTTACCTGAATCGGGGATCCTTCGGTCTGACTTCTCTAACGGCCACCTCTATTTCTATGCGCTCTAATGGCGCTAAACAGTAACCGTTTAAAAAAAAAAAATTTTAAAGGGCGTCCGCTACTCACAGACCTGAGTACTCTGCGGTACACCTCTACAAAATGTCTTCATTATGACTTGTGTTTTCTCCACTACAAGTCTTTTCAAGAAATCAACCTGAAAAACGTAAGTAAAAACTTACCTTCAGGTTTTTTACTTACCGGTTTGGAAGAGCTCTGCTCACTCCAAACACATCGGCACTCACGCTATGCGTCTGACGATATGACGCGTGTGTGGCTGGACGGGCTCTTCTTCACGTAGTCACTCACGTGACTCCGAAGTAAAATTAGGCCATTCAGCCCATTGAGTCTACTCCTCCATTCAATCGTGGCTGAATTGGGAACATTGGAGGCAGTTTTACCCACTGACTGGAGCATAATGTAAACTTTTATGTGCATACATCATAAGCGCACTTAATCATTTCAAATAGCTTGAACTTTACAATAAATTCTATCAATTTTTGTGTCTTATATAATGAAAGAAACAGGTGCATTGTTCATTATCACACCCCACCTACATCAAAGGTACATAAACCTGTTGTCAGAGGCATATTTGAATACCATGGGCATTTTATATTGCTTCTTAAAAGTCTTTTTGTCTTTTAAATAATAAAAAAAATAGTTCAACCAGCATAACACATAATTATATTTATTATCATTGCAATGAGTTCTTGCACTGCTGCAGTCATTTTGGTGAATGTACTTCAGCAGAGTTGTTGAGTATGGAGTTTCAGGTTTTAATCCCAGAAATGATGAATGATGAATAATAAAGTAAAGGATGGACACCCACACATACTGTGACTCCAGTATTTTGTGTCTATCTTTGCAATAAAGGACACCTCTGGTTTCCGTTGCATGTGAATTTTACACGTGATAAATCTATACATTGCCACTTCTAACATCTTCAAGTTCCCTTCACTGTGTTGGCATATTTTCCAATCATGCTTTCCCAGTAAATAAGCTCTTGGGTTAAACATATTACCAACTACTCATCTTTCTTCTAATTTTCTGAATTTCCTCTATCCGCACTGTGTGTTTACACTTATCAGATGATTAATAATATGGCTCACCAGCACCTCCTTAAGGGCAATTAAGGAAAAGCAATAAATACACTGCTCAGCTCAGATGTGGATTGAGTGTATTATGGTGACAGTAATACTATTAAATGTAAAGGTTAATTGCTTGGATTTTCATCTGTGGAATACCCACATCCTGAAACAAGAATAAATAGTTTATAAAAGGCTGTTTTAAAACCAATAAATCTAAATCTATACAATCATGAAACTATGATTAATGCATATGCAAAGCAGCATATATTTCTTTTAAAAACTTGTGTACCTTAGATGTCAATAGATGTCCTATTGATGTTTTCAAAATAAGTTACCCACATCAAACTTACATCTCATCCTGCGCCATGATTATTTCTATCACCTTGCATTTAAAAATACATAAGGAATCATAATTAGTACTCCTAACGTTCTTTGTTCAAGTTTCTTCACACTACTGTTATTTTTTTCTCTTTCTCTAAGCTTTCCATTTATAAAAGCTTATTAAAAATGCAATACTTCAAGTTCAAGTTCAAGTTCAAGTTCACATTTATTTGTCACATGCACCAATTAAGTTACAGTGAAATGAGTTACCATGCAGCCATACTATCAAAAAGAGCACAATACACAACAGAGTTTAACATAAACATCCACCACAGTGGAATCAACATTCTTCACTGTGATGGAAGGCAATAACGTTCAGTCAATCTTCCTCCTTTGTTCATCGTAGTCGCCGCTACGGACGGCCCGATGTACAATTGAATGATTTCAATTCAGTTTCGAATGGCATTAATAAGTTTTTATAGTTTTTAGCCTTTACAGCAGAGAGATTGAGGTTAAGATTGAATAGAATAGAATAGAATAGAATGCCATTTATTGTCATTTAAACAAGGTTCAAACTAAATTTCGTTCCTGCAGTCACAACAGGAAAAAGAAACCCAAACTCACAATTAACACAATTCCACACAAACATCCACCACAGTGAATCTCCAAACACCTCCTCACTGTGATGGAAGGCAAAAGTCTTCTCTCTTCCCTCTTCTCTGTTCTTTATTCTTCAAGCAATCAAACTGCTGCATCGAGCTGATCGAGGCTCTTGATGTTGGAGCCCCCGGCGGGCGATGGTAAGTCCCGCGGCCGTTTAAGCTGCGCCGGGCGATGTGAGGCCCTGCTCCGGGCTGGTTTAAAATCGATTTAAACCCCTCGATTCGGGCGGGAGAAGTTGCCGTTGCGGGAGCTCTGAAAAGAGGTCTCCCACCAGGGACCTGCGAGCTCCCGAGGCTACCGTCCACAGGGGCTGCAGCCGAAGCCTCCGAAGACGGGTCGCAGCCGTGCGCCACCACAGTGCTCCACGCTCCGAAGTCAGCCAGCTCCGTGATGGTGAGTCCACAGGCTCTGCAACTGAAGCCCCCAGGTCGATTCCGGTTGGAGGCCCGCCAGCTCCACGATGTTAGGCCCCAACGACAACGGAGACACGACAGGGAAAAGGTCGCGTCCCCGTTCAGGAAAGAGATTAAAAAGTTTCCCCCACCCCCCCCCACATATACACAACTAAAAATAAAATATAACTAAAAACAAAAACATTCACCTAACTGGACAAAAATAAAGAAAAGACAGACGGACTGCAGTCGAGCCGCTGCCACAAGGCGCCGCCACACCGAAGGTCCCTGGTGAGACCACACCTGGAGTATTGTGTGCAGTTTTGGTCTCAAAAGCTGAGGAAGGACATTCTTGGTATTGAGGGCGTGCAGCGTAGGTTCATCAGGCTAATTCCTGGGATGGTGGGACTGTCATATGTTAAAATAATGGAGCGACTGGGCTTGTATACACTGGAATTTAGAAGGATGAGAGCGGATCTTATTGAAACGTATAAGATTTTAAGAGATTGGACACGCTAGAGGCAGGAAACATGTTCCCAATGTTGGGGGAGTCCCGAACCAGGGTTCACAGTTTAAGAATAAGGGATGGGCCATTTTGAATGGAGTTGAGGAAAAAAAAATTCACGCAGTGTTGTGAATCTGTGGAATTCTCTGCCTCCGAAGGCAGTGGAGGCTGATTCTCCAGATGCTTTCAAGAGAGAATTGGATACTCTTAAAGATAGCAGTCAAGGGATATGTGGAGAAGGCAGGAATGGGTTACTGATTGCGGATGATCAGCCATGATCACAGTGAATGGCGGTGCTGGCTCGAAGGGCCGAAGGGCTGAATGGCCTACTCCTGCACCTATTTTCTATTGTCTATTGGCATGAAGGAAACATTTTTTAAAATCCAGGTGATAGAAAACTAGGAAGGCCAGTGAAGAGTAAGGAGAAAAATGAAATAAATCATCTGTTAGATGCTGAGACCAGTGGCAGGCAAAAATCAAAGCAGGATAAAAAGCAATACAATACAATACAATACAATACCATTTATTGTCATTTGAACCTCAAATGAAGTTCAAACGAAATTTGGTTTCTGCAGTCATACAAACAAGTAAAAAGAACCAAGACACAACACAATTTACACAAACATCCATCACAGCGAATCTCCTCCTCGCTGTGATGGAAGGCAACGTCTTATCTCTCCCCTGCACTCCCCATTCTCCTCCCGATGTCAGAGTCAGAGCCCCCGGCGGGCAATGGAAATTAAGTCCCGCGGCCATTAAAGCCGCGCCGGGCGATGCAAGGCCGCCCTCCGGGTCTGGATGTTGGAGCCCCCGGTAGCGCTAGCAAGTCCCGCGGCCATTAAAGCCGCGCCGGGCGATGTAAGACCCCGCTCCAGGTCATCTTCAACCCCGCAACTCGGGCGGGAGAAGTTGCCGTTGCGGGAGCCCCGAAAAGCGGTCTCCCCCCAGGGACCCGCGAGCTCCCGATGTTACCGTCCACCAGACCTGCGGCTGGAGCCTCCGAATCTCCGGGGTCGGTCGCAGCCGCGCGTCACCGCAGCTCTCCACGCTCCGAACTCGGCCAGCTCCACGATGGTGAGTAGTCCGCAGGCTCCGCGACTGGAGCCCCAGGTCGTTCCGGTTGGAGGCCGCTCCACGGTGCTAGGCCCCAACGACAACGGAGACCCGACAGAAAGGTCGGGTCCTCCATACAGGGAAGAGATTTTTTTAAGTTTCCCCCTCCCCCCCCCCCCACATATACACAGTTAAAAACAATATAAAGAAACACAAACAACTACATTTAACTAGACAAAAATAAAAAATAAAAGACAGACGGACTGCAGTCGAGCAAGCAGTCGAGCACTGCAGTCGAGAAAAGCAAGCAATATAGTATGGAAGGGAGAACAAGGAAAGAAAATTAAATGTGAAGAATAGACTACTAACTGGAAAGGGTTGTGAATCAATCAGAAAGTAAATGGGTATAATCATGTCACCATAAAAACTTCACTGCAGGAGTTTCTTTGTGCTGTGTCCTGGGTACAACCATCTTCAGCTATTTCATTAATTACCTTCCTTCCATTAGAAGTGTAGGAGGGAGGATGTTTAACGATGGAAGACACAATTCATTGATTTTATTAAATTCACAACTAATTTCCAGCCAGCTATCACATGTAATGGAACTGTATACAACACACCAAATGCAGCCTGACCAATGTCTGTACAGCTGCCAACTCTTATCGATGAAGTCAAACACACACAATCCCTTTTTCACCTACCCATCTGTGTTGCCATTTACAGGGAACTACGAACTTGTATCCCAAGGTCCCTCTGTACACCAACATTCCTGAAGTCTCAGCCATTTACTGTATATATACTGTTTGATTTTCATGTCCCAAAATGCATTATCTCACACTTGCCTGGATTAAGTTCCACCTGCCACCACTCTACCCAACTCTCCAACTGATCGTTGTCCCTCTGTATAATTTTACAATCTTCTTTGCTATCCACTCTTTTGTCAATGTCATGTGCAGTCCAATGTACACTTACTCATCAGTCCACTTACGTTGGATCCCAAGTGCCCTTCTCTACCAGCCTACAATGCTGAACTTTGTCAAATCTAAAGTCCATTTCAACCATGTTATGATGCAGTATCCTGAGGAGAAGCCTCTTGGGATGAACATCATGGGTTTGTTGAGAACATAAGATAAATGGAGATGTTTTTTTCTGAGTAATAAGCTCCATATGCCAGTACTATGTTCATTATATTGTAACCTGTTATGTGCATTGTGAAACACAATTGGCATTCAGGCTGATGTCTTTCTCTATGGCAACATCTTTATACTTAAAATTATCATTCCAGTGTAATTTTGATTTTGTTTAATTACACGTCTGAAGAAGGGTCTCAACCCGAAACGTCACCCATTCCTTCTCTCCAGAGATGCTACCTGTCCCATTGAGTAACTCCAGCATTTTGTGTCTATCTTCGATTTAAAACAGCATCTGTAGTTCCTTCCAACACAAGCTGGTAATAATGTTCTATCATGGAGTGTTGTTAAGATCTCAGATGCACCAACTGATGGATTATCTGACAAAATCAGTTTAAAAGAGAATTTACAAAAGGCCATTGTAAATTAATTTGCGGTGGATTAATTTGCCAAATTATTGGTAATAAAACGGGGCTCTAGCTAAATTTTATAGCATTTTCAAGCATCACTCATGCACCCAAGATCAAGTGACCTCTATGTGGCACTATTTGATGGTTTCACTAAATGAAGGCAATTGCACGTATAGGTATTTCATTGACTCTATCAATTTTAAACACTAACTTTTATAAAAAGGATGCACTTTAACAAGTGGTGATCCATTGGAAAATTATACAATGATGAACCATGGTATTTTGAAGTATTCAAGCATTATGCAGCTTATAAATACACTAATCCATTACATTGGCAATGATTAACAGGAAGCCTGCCCATTAAATTTGCACACGATCATCTTTCATTCCATTCTCACCCCTGTACCTATTAAAAACATTGAACTAAATGGAAATTAAGTGTAAAAGAAAGACACAAAATGACAGAGTATCTAAATGGGGTCAGGCATATCCCTAAAGAACATGCATAGGTGATGTTTTGGGTCGGGACCCTTCTTCAGACCTGCTGTGTTACTCCAGCATTTTGTGTCTTTCTTTGGCATTAAATAGCATCTGCAGTTCCTTGTTTTTACAATATGAAATTAAGTGTGGCTGAAATCAGATTTTGTGTATTATTTACATGAAAAAAACTGAGTTAGATAAATGGGTCAGCCATATTCTCAACTAGGGGCAGAGAAATTTGCTTCATTTTCATACTTAAACCAATGACGGAGCAGCTTTGTTGACCATCTGACAGTCTGGTTGCAAAGCAGTTCTATTACACCAAAAATCAAGAGGAAGATTTTGAAGTACTGTTTATTCATAGGCTTGTGTCATTTGACTTACAGGATCACAGATTTTGGAGATGTAAGTTATGCAAGTAATTTAATTATACCCAAGCATTCTCAATCTGTCTGCCTAAATGTCCATAAAACTCGTTGCCTCTTCAAGTTAAAAATCTTGAGGTAGGTTTCCTGCTTCTGTACTTGCATAATAGAAATCTTAAAATATGACCAGATTTTCAGTTATAACAGGAAATATTGTTGTGGTGGTTTACCCTTAACATTTTGATATTTTTAACCTCTTTCCTGAGACCAGACTCTTTCTGTAAAAGCACATTTATAATCTAAATAAATGGATGGATTTTGGGAGAGGGGGGGTGCTTAGTTGGGGGGGGGGGGGGCATTGGGGGTGCAGAGGTTGGTTTGCATAATTGGCTGGGATGCATCCACAACTCTCTGCAATTTCTTGAGGTCTTAGCCAATGCATTTGCTAAACCAAGCTCTGAGACATCCAGATAGGATGCCTTCTATCGTGCAGACACTGAGCTGAAACTTCAGTTTTTATATGAGATTATGTGATTTAAGTTTAGTAATTGGTCATACTGCCTTATCCACCTTTTCTGTTTGGTGGGGGTTGGGCTGGGGGGAGGTGTGGATATCCTACGCAGTGTATCGATAGCCCATCAATTATGTATATTGTAATAAAGGAAGATAAATCAACTGTACATAGTGATACAAAATAAAGCAGACAAACATTTTATTGATTTGCTTTCTTCACTACCTTCGTGAAAACAAACCCAAGAAATCCCTGAAGAAATGTACCTGACACATACCATGTGACTCCACTGTAAGCTGTTGGTGAAGTTATATAAATCTTTCCAATAAGATTTGCAAGGAATTTGAATACAACATCATCTGCTGAAGGAACACATGTGCAATATCTAAATTGTTCTCTGTGAGAAATTACAGATTTCTGAATCCTTCAAATTTCAATGTAGAATAAGGAGGAGAAATATGAGGGAGAGACTCTTGAGGATTGAAGGCAGAATTTAACTAATTGATATCTGGGATTGTTGTGCTGGGCCTTCTTTGTAGCATTATTCTCACTTCAGTTGGGCCTCTATGCAATCTCATATGACAGAGGTTCAGTTACATATGCAAGCTTTATGCAGGGTTTGGTGGTACTGGATGATTATGGTTTATTTTATTCCTACTTTTATTGGACAACATCTGATGGACAATAAATACTCCTATTTTGTAACTGAACAAAGAATTATCAAAAGCTCCAAAATGTTTGATGTGCTCATTTCAAATGCCTCAACTTTTTTTTGCATGTATTGGTTTTACACACAATGGCATTTTAGAAAGCTCATTGAACAGGAAGGTTGTAACCCACAGTGACCATCTGCTCAAAGCTAAGAAGGCACCAACCATTTCCTTCCTTACCTGGAACCAGTGCTATGAAGCATTGCAATATATGTGGAACATATTAGAAACCACATCAATTGGATACTGCTCTGTGGATTTTTGATAAAAATCAGTTTATTCAAACACATTGGGCAAAACGTCTTAACATTTAACCCTTACATCACAAAGGAATACTGATTAAAGTGATTCACATATTTTAAAGTGAAACAGTATGTTGCATTGACCACTCGTGTTTAGTTTAGTTAAGTTTAATGATACAGTGCAGAAACAGGCCCTTCGGCCCAATGAGTCCACGCCAACCAGTGATCCACCCTCACTAACACTAGGGACGTTTTATAATTATCCCAAGCCAATTAATCCACAAATCTGCACGTCTTTGGAGTGTTGGAGTGTGGGGGAGAAACCAGAGCACCCGGAGAAAACACACACAGGTCAGGAGGAGAATGTGCAAACTCCATACAGACAGCACCTCTTAGTCAGGATCAAAACCTGGGTCTCTGGCGCTGTGAGGCAGCAGCTCTACCGCTGTGCCCCCATGCCACCTGTGGCGAGATGAAGAAGCACAGAAATGAAATGGCCTTGGGCTGATCAGCCTCAATCATATTGAATCGTGGTACAATCTTGAGTGATCAAATGCTGCTCCTATTTTTAATATTCCTATGTACCTGCTGAAATGCAGACATTACACAATTTACAGGACTCTTTGCAGGCAGTACTGGATTGAATGAATTCAATATTATCACTAAGTTGTTGAAAATGACATCCACTTTTGATTTGGGGGAATATACTAATCAGCAGATCAAATCAACTTTAACTGCACACACTTTTGTTTACAAAGGAAGAACGTATATACTGACTTATTAACAGTAAAATGAAAGCATATCTCACAAGACAATCGTTTAACAGAAAAGCTTTATTTGTTACCTCCATGGGGACACAACCAAGATAGCTCTGAAATTATGTAAACAGACATAACTGTATAATTACACCCATAGTTGCACTTTCAAAGTCTGTGAAAATTAATAGCTAATATATTGACAGTAGCTATTTAAACAAAGCATATATAATATGCATGAAAATAAAATAAATATACAGCAAGTAGAAATTGCTTGGTTGCAAATGTATTCAAGAGAAATCAGAATTGCTGCTGACTGAAAAAGTAAACTGAAAAGGTTGAGTCGCTTGTCTCTCTGCTCACTTGCAATAATTAGTGTGGAATGCTGTAACTGAGGTATACGCAGCAATGCGCAAGATGACTTAGGAAATCATAACATTGAAATGTTCTCTGCAAAAGAAAATTGTGGAGTAAACATTGAAGGCAATTGTGGAAATCACATTGTGGTAAATGCATGGCAGATGATTGTCTGTCAGATAGTTATTTTAATGCCCAAACTATTTTATCTATTTTACCTATACCATGGAAATTCTCAGATTCAAGCATCAATCAGATGAGTGTTGAAGCACTGTTAGGTTATTAATCTGTAATATTAACTGAGCTTTTCTCTCTCCACAGATACTGAATGATCTACTAGCCTTGTCCACCATTCCCCTTTTGGCCTCAGTTTTCTGCAACACACATAGGAAACTTTTAGTTACTTAAATGTCCTTGTTTTCATTCCCTCTCCTTCTTTCTCTCACTTCTATTATGAATCTAACAATCAGGCAGCTTTGCAACAGGCATATACCTATTGCAACCCTGGCCTCTTCCTACCTTAGGTATTCTCTTGGTTAATCAATTTTTATTCAAGTCAAACCTAATTAATTTTCTCACTTTACCAGTTCTGATAAAGTATCTTCAACCTGAAACATTAACTCTGTTGTACTTTCTACATATGGGGTCAGTCTGCTGAATGTTTATAGCATTTTCCGTGAATGTTGATCACATTACTATCCTCCATAACTTGACCGTTTTACGCTCATATATAATTATATTTTGTTCTAACATAATCGTGTGAGCAATTGCGTAATGTTGATTTACAACGATTTTCAAAATACAATTCTGATGGGATAGAAATTGAAAACTGAATTTGGGCTTGAATGGGACATTGGAAGACTGTAGTTTATAGAAGAGGAAAGAAGAATTGCATAAATAAGGCATGAACCATAGAATGCACTGATCTAAATAACATGAAACATGGGAAATTTGCACTTATCAAGTTTCCACAAATAAGTTGATGATGGCCAGATGATCTGCTCATGTCAAGAGATAAATATTGTCCAGGATATTAGGGATAATGAACTTGCTTTTTAACATTCTGTCAGAGACTAATTTTAATCCAACTGCAGGACTTTAATTTAATATCACATCCAAAAATGAAGATAATCAGCATTAAAATGTCAATCTAGATTCATGTGATCAAGTTCTTGGAATAGAATTTGAATGCAGCATCATACTACTTTGAAATCAGCAGAATCATGACAAAATATTAGAGGCAGTATAGTAGTACAGCAAATAATTTAGCTGTCACAAAGCTCCAGTGACCTAGATTCAATTCTGCCCTTTGGTGCTATCTTGGAAGTTGCATGATTTCCCTGATGGTTTTCCCAAGATATTCTGGCTTCTTCCCATATAAATGACAAATGCTGCTAGATTAATAGGCTCCTGCAAATTTCTCCTACCGTAAATGGGTGGCAGAAATGGGAAGAGTTGATGAACATGTGAGAGGATGCCAGTTATAGAGTAAATATGGTGGAAGAAGTGCACTGATGGTAATGTTATAAGAACTGGCACAGTTGCAATGGGCTGATGGTTTCTTATTATGTCATAAATATGAGCATTGTACATCTATATGGGGGTCTGGACAGTTAGAAATTATGCACAGCATGCAGTGAGTAGAATGGGGACTGTACATTAGACAGAGGATCTGAACTCTGAGCGCACTATAAATGTGCAATTGAATGCAATTCACTGTGGAATGAAATTTCACACTTTATGCAACAATTTTTTTTACAAAGCACAGTGTCTGAATAAAATTTAACTTTATATCACATGTGCGAACAAAAGCCTATCCTATATATTGGTATGAAAAGTGACCATACAATTCCTTATATTTGTGGAAAGGAGATAACAGAAATGATAATTAAACAATTAATCAGACTATTTACTGTTCGCCATCGTATACAAGGAAAAATTTCCCCTAGTGAAAAGGCCCTGAAATCCACACAATGTGTATGAATGATGATCAAAGAAACCCAATTAGTTTTGTTTTGAACAGTTTAGTTTAGAGATACAGCATGGAAACTGGCCCTTCAGCCCACCGAATCCACACCAACCAGTGATCTCCACGCACTAGCACTATGCTACACACTCTAAGGACAATTTACATTTAAACCAAGCCAATTAGCCTACAAAACTATAGGTCTTGGGAGTGTGGGAGGAAAATAGAGCTTCCAGGAGAAAACCCACGCCAATCATGTGGAGAACATACAAACTCCATACAGATAGCAACGTAATCAGGATCGAACCCGGGTATCTGGCACTGTAAGGCAGCAATTCTACCGCTACGCAACCGTGCCATCCAATAAGGCTGTTTATTTTGGACAAAAGTTCCATGCTGGACTGGAGCTCTCAAAACGAGTTTGCACATTGTATGTCTGGAATTCTTCAAAGGTTTAACAAACAAATGTGAATGGCCTAAAATCCCGTTTCCAACCATATTTAGAATAAATGTGTAGAAAGGAATTGCAGATGCTGGTTTAAACCAAAGATAGACACTAAAAGCTGGAGTAACTTAGCAGGACGGGCAGCATCTCTGAAGAGAAGGAATGGGTGACGTTTCAGGTCGAGACGTCTGCACCTAAGAAGGATCTCGACCCAAAATATCAGCCATTCCTTCTCTCCAGAGATGCTGCCTGTCCTGCTGAGTTACTCCAGCTTTTTGTCTCTATCTTCATATTTAGAATAAGTCAGTAAACACCATTATAAATTCTGCAATTTTGAAAATGAGAACAATGTTCTAGTCAGTGAATAAATATAATAAAATGCAGTTATCTGATGACCTCATAAAATTGGATTTTCTTTGAGTTTCAAGAAGTGCACTATAAAATGCTTCTCAGATTAAAAAAAGATCAAATATTCATTGGGTCATTTTTCCTTTTACGATGTTTTTTTACTTTTGGCGTGGCATCGGTAACTTCTGCTGTTGTGATTGGGTTCCACTGTGTCATCTGTATATTCCCTTTAACTGTTTCCTCTTTCATATTTTCAGGATTTGCCATGATAGGGTGAGTGCAACGTATGCAGGTCTTCATTTGAACCTTGCCTTTACGTGCTGAAAGAAAAATAACATGAAATATCAGGTGCAAAATCTTCACTGAAAATTAGAAAATGTAGAAACATTCCCAAAGAAACTTTACCTTCACAATCTGATGCGCTACTACTACTACTAAGCAATGTTGACCCAGCAAAGCTCAGTCATAGCATCAAGATGATGTTAGGATTACTAAAATTGTCCTCGTGTCCAAAGCCTAAAGAGTGGGGTGATCGAATAAAATTCCCTGTCTTGTACTTGTTGTTTACAAGGCGGCATGTGTGATAAAACTTAGTTATAGTGGGATCAGGAACCACCTCCTTAAAAGTCTGGCTAATGTCACAGACTGTCAGCGATCATATACGTCATTGGCAAGGTCAGAATTTCCCCTAGTGAAAAGGCGCTGAATTGTACGCTATATGACTGATGGGAATGGGAATCTGGAAGAAATGCATGAAATACTATGTGGAAACAAAGAACTTAAATGGTGGTTAATATACAAAAGGACTCAAATTGCTGGTGTAGCAAGTCAAGCCGCATCCCTGTTTTGTTGGGCTAAGTGGGCAGAGGGCTGTTTATTCAGAGGGTGTGATGTTGGAGTGTCTGAGGGGAGTAGATAAGTTAAGACGGTTGATGTTGTGCCGACAGTTAGAAACAAAAAGCCAGCAGAGGGAGTCCAAGAGGAAGGGGAATGTTGCAAACAAGAGAAGGGGTCATCACTGGTCAGTGCGGACACCTTTCCATAGAAAAACGCCCAGAAGTGGAGGCGAAGGTAAAAGAGCTCTACGTCATGGAGAGCCCCGGAACTCATTGAGGTGAGGGTGGAGGCGTATAAAGGTAAGGCCTTTGTTGAGGACAGACTGTTCTGGATCGGAAAGTGGGACGTCACAAGGGGAGGGTGAAAACATAACAAGTTTTCACTATGCTAAATTAATCAACTTTAAGTTAGTGCACTTTAACCTTTCAAAAGAACTGAAGTTCTTTGCAACCAACAAAGTATAAATTGTAGTCCCTGTAACTTTATGGGTACCCATTATACGCATGTTTCTATGAACAACAGTAACATAATAGAAGTTTACTTTATTGTCACAGGGACTGAGGTACGGTGAAAAGCTTCTGTTGCGTGCTAACCAGTCAGCGGAAAAACAAAACATGATAACAATCAAGCCATTCACAGTGTACAGATGTAAAGATAAGGGAATAACATTTAGAGCAAGATAAAGCCAGTAAAGTCTGATCAAAGATAGTACAAGGGTCTCCAATGAGGTAGATAGTCGTTCAGGACTGCTCTCAAGCTGTGCTCGGATGATTCAAATATATAACCACAGTCAGTGATTTTAATGTGAGATAAACACTGACTGAGGATTCAGAGAGGGAATCTCAGCTCTTCTTAAAATGTTCGTAAATTTTTGTTTGGATTTTATTGAGAAATAGACGAAATCTCTATTTAAAATTTCAAATGAGATAATAAGCACTCCTTTCCATGGGATATAATTCTTTTTAATTTAAAAAAAATTTTTTTTTTTTATTAGAAGTATTGTACAGTACAGTGATCTCAAACAAACATAAAATTATACATTTCTTGTACCACTTCTTATTTTAAACTTTATAAGAAAAAGGATAGAAAGAGTTAGGAAAGATAGTAAGTGAGTGATTGAAAGAGTGGTCCAGGAACACCCATAGGGACCTAAACCACAAGAAAGAGTTAAACAAAAGAGAAAAACCGCAAGAAGGAAAAAGAAAAAAAAGTAAGATAAGATAAGACAAGATAAAAGGGATGTACCGATTTCATATCTTTACTCACCCCTCATCAGGTCCTGAAACCATTTATTATCAACATTTTGTTGCACCCTATATTTGTAATAAGTCGATAAATGGAGACCAAATCTTTTGGAAATGGTCTGGTTTACCTGCTAAGAGGAATCTCATATCTTCTAGGTGTAACAGTTCTGACATATTAGAAATCCACATTTTTGTCGTTGGCGTGGGAGCGTTTTTCCAAAATGTCAGTATAAGTTTTTTTGCCGTTATTAAGCCATAATTAAGAAAGCTCTTTTGAAATGAAGTCAGCTCCAAACTGGCTTTGATTGTTCCAAAAATGATCAGTTCTGCATTCGGTTTCAGTTTTATTTTAAATAATTTTGTGAAAATTTCAAAGATTTCATTCAAAAAATTTTGCATTTTTGTACAAAAAACAAAAGAATGTGCTATATTTGCTTCTTGGGTTAGACATTTATCACAGATAGAAGAGACATTTGGGTAAAATTTACTTATTTTAGCTTATGAATAGTATAATCTATGTAAGATTTTAAATTGAATTAGAATGTGTCTTACGTTAATCGAGCATTTATGCACATATAACAAGTGTTTATCCCAACTCTCTTTCGAGATTTTTATAGCTAGTTCTTGTTCCCAATCTCTTCTAATCCTATCAGATGATGGTATTTCTATATTTAGGATGGTATTATACAGGTATGATATTAAATTAGTTGATTCCGCTTTTATGTTCTTTGTCTCCTCTAATAGGTCTGGAGACATATTTTGATATTCTTGTGTATATTTTTTCAAATAGTCACGTATTTGAAAATATTTAAAATATTGATTACTATTCAAGTTGTATTTAAGTTGTAGTTGGTGAAATGTTAAAAAAACTTCCATTATCATACATATCTCCAAACGTTTTAATTCCTAATCTATCCCAGTGTGTAAATGATTTATCTATCGTAGAAGGTTTAAACGAAGGATTATTCATTTTTGGTGAAAGAAGCGATAGATTTCTTAATTTTAAAGTTAATTTTATTTGTTTCCAAATTCTAATTGTACTATGGATAATTGGATTTTTACTATATATTGTATTCTTCAATTTTGATGGTGAGAGAAGGATCGCTCCTATATTAAAAGGGGACAAATCCTCTCTCTCCATTACTATCCAATCCACCTGCTGGGCCGAGTTGTCCAACAGGTGAATCATATTTTTGACATTTGCGGCCCAGTAATAATACAAAAAATTGGGGAGTGATAATCCGCCAAATTCTTTAGGTTTGCACAAATGTCTTCTTTGAATTCTATGGGATTTATAGTCCCATATAAAATTTGTAATATCAGCATCCACTTAAAAAAAAAATCGGTATTGACTGGAATAGATATAAAATTTGCGGTAAAAAAATCATTTTTATAGCATTTATTCGGCTTATTAGAGACATCGGGAGAGTTTTCCAAAATTTAATCAGTATGTTTAGTTTATTGAGTAAGGGCATATAGTTTGCATTAAATAAAGATTTATATTTTCTAGTAATTTCAATTCCCAAATATTTGAATTTTTCTGAAACGATTTTAAAAGGGAATTTTAACAGGTGTGTTGGGTCTTGAGGTTTTATCGTCATAATTTCACTTTTATTCCAATTTATTCTATATCCTGAAAGGATCCAAATTCCTCTATTAGATTTAATATATTTGGTATACTGATTTGTGATTTTGTAATATATAATAGTACATCATCTGCATATAATGATATTTTATTATTTGAGTATTTTGTATTATAACCATGGATGTTCGGATGTATTTTAATACTTTCCGCTAACGGTTCTATTACAAGAGCAAATAGCAGAGGTGATAATGAACATCCCTGTCTATTTCCCCATGATAATTGAAATTTCGGGGACAACATATTATTAGTTAATATTCTGGCAGTAGGCCTGTCATATAATAATTTTACCCAAGCGATAAAATTGTCTCCCATTTGAAATTTTTGCAATACTTTAACAAGGTAATCCCATTCCACTTGATCGAATGCTTTTTCTGCGTCCAATGAAATAATTGATAAGTCTTGTTCTTCGGTTTTATATGAGTGCATTATATTAAACAGACGTCTCAAATTATTGCATGAGTATCTCTTGGGTATAAACCCCATTTGATCCGTATTTATTAATTTACTAACATATTTACTTAATCTTCTAGCTAATGTTTTCGCTAATATTTTTTGATCTGTATTTAACAGCGCAATAGCTCTATAGGAACCCGGGTCTTCTAAATCTTTATCTTTTTTAGGTATAAGTGTAATCGTTGATTCCGCTAGTGTTTCTGGAAGTGTATGTTCTTTAAAAGCATATGTATACATTTTATGTAACCGTGGTGTAATTATCTCGTAGAATCTTTTATAAAATTCATTACTAAAACCATCTGGTCCTGGTGTTTTTCCATTCTTTAATGAATTTATTGTTTCTTCTATTTCCTTAGTTGAGATTTGTGCACCTAATTCCTCTTGTTCAATCAAATTAAGTTTTGGGAGATTACAATTATCCAAGAACTCTATAACTTTAGTACTATCTGCTAACGCTTTAGATGTATATAAATTTTGATAAAATTGAGCGAATCTTTTATTAATATCCTTAGGTAGTGTTAACAATTCCCCTTTATCTGATTTAATCTTTAAAATCGTATGATCTTTTTCCCATTTTTTCAGTTGTCTGGCCAAAAGTTTGTGTGGTTTATCCCCAAATTCAAAATTTTCCTGTTTTGTAATTTGAAATAATCTTATAACATTTGCTGATAATATTTTATTTTATTTAAATTTCAATATTGTTATTTTATTATGTTTATCTATAGTTGGCTCTTTAGCGTTATCTAAATCCAATTGTCTAATTCGTTCTTCTAACTGCCTTTGTTCATTCTTATTCTTTTTGTTTAGAAAAGCTTGGTATGAGATTATAGATCCTCTAATAAATGCTTTGAAAGATTCCCATAGTAAGGTTGGTGAGATCTCTGGGATATCATTAGTCTTGAAAAAAAGTTCCATCTGTTGTTTTAGATATATTTCCCCTTGTGGATCATTTAGGATTTGAGGGTTAAACCTCCAAAACGATTTATTAGTAGGCATTCCTTCTAATAAAAAAACAAAAAGTTAACAGGGAGTGATCAGAAATTGTGTACTAGTGTGGTATTTTGGGTTCAATGTATAGGAAATTAATTTTGTATCCACTAGAAAATAGTCGATACGTGAATACGTTTTGTGTACCATTGAATAAAACGAGTATTCCCTTCCAACAGGGTTAGCGATCCTCCAGACATCTGTTATATTTGTATTTTTTATGTATGTATTTAAAATTTCCCTGGTTTGAGATTTTGTGTTACCCCTGTTCTGTTGTGAAGATTTATCCAAGTATGGATCTAAAACACAGTTAAAGTCTCCCCCAATTATCACATTTTGATAAATTGAACTCTGAAATTATATTCAGGATTTTATTAAAGAATTGGGGATTATCAAAATTAGGCACATAAATATTTACCAAGGTAATTGGAGTAGCATGAATCTCTCCGGTAACTATAAGGTATCTCCCTTCCTTATCTATTATGATATTCTTTGATTTAAATGGTATACCTTTGCGAATAATAATTGCTGTGCCTCTAGATTTGGAAATATATGAAGATTGGTATGTTTGGCCTATCCAATTTGCCTTCAATCTAGTCTGAGCTTGCAGTTTCAAATGAGTTTCTTGTAAAAATATTATGTCCGAATTGAGCTTCAATTGTGCAAAAATCGTACCCCTTTTAATTGGTTCATTAGCACCCCTTATATTCCAACTGCAGATGTGATTCCTCCAAATTTCTTTTGTTTATCGTCTTGCATTTTAAATTATTTAATACCTTTGAATCATATGGTGCAATGGATATAATTCAAGATCTTGTGCTCAAATATCTTTCCTGTCACTATGGTACATACGGAGCCATTCATATTCCACATGGTTATACATAACAGGAACACAACTCCAATAATTAAACATGAATGTGAAAGTGAAATACAACTGTAGATCAGGGAATTAGAGCACATGGTATTGGGGGTAGGGTGTTGACATGGATAGAAAATTGATTGGCAGACCGGATCTCATACAAGAAACTCATTTGAAACTGCAAGCAAAGAGTAGGAGAGAGGGTTCTTTTCAGAACGGCAGGCAGGCAGTGGCGAGTGGAGTGCTTCAAGGCTCCGTGTTGGGGCCGCAACTGTTTACCATATATATTAATGATTTGGAAGAGGGAAGAGGGAAGTGTGAACTGTGAAGAGGATGTTAGGAGGTTGCAGGGTGACCTGGACAGGTTGAGTGAGTGGGCAGATGCATGGCAGATGCAGTATAATATAGATACATGTGAGGTTATCCACTTTGGCAGCAAAAACAAGGGGGCAGATTATTATCTCAATGGGGTTAGGTTAGGTAAGGGGGAGGTACAGCGAGACCTGGGTGTCCTTGTACACCGGTCACTGAAAGTTGGCGTGCAGGTACAGCAGGCAGTGAAGAAAGCTAATGGAATGTTGGCCTTCATAACAAGAGGATTTCAGTATAGGAGTAAAGAGGTTCTTCTGCAGTTGTATAGGGCTCTGGTGAGACCACATCTGGAGCATTGTGTACAGTTTTGGTCTCCTAATTTGAGGAAGGACATCCTTGTGATTGAGGCAGTGCAGCGTAGGTTCACGAGATTGATCCCTGGGATGGCGGGACTGTCATATGAGGAAATATTGAAAAGACTAGGCTTGTATTCACTGGAGTTTAGAAGGATGAGGGGGAATCTTATAGAAACATATAAAAGTATAAAAGGACTGAACAAACTAGATGCAGGAAAAATGTTCCCAATGTTGGGCGAGTCCAGAACCAGGGGCCACAGTCTCAGAATAAAGGGGAGGTCATTTAAGACTGAGGTGAGAAAAAACTTTTACAGAGATTTGTGAATTTATGGAATTCCCTGCCACAGAGGACAGTGGAGGCCAAATCACTGGATGGATTTAAGAGTTAGATAGAGCTCTAGGTACTAGTGGAGTCAAGGGATATGGGGAGAAGGCAGGCACGGGTTATTGATAGGGGACGATCAGCCATGATCACCATGAATGGTCAAATGGCCTCCTGCACCTATTTTCTATGTTTCTAATGGGGCAGGGGCAGAGAGATGGTAGTAGTATAAATTCAGTTATCGCATGTGGTTAACTAGAGACTGCAGATAACAAAGCCCATAAGAATTAAAAAAAAAATCAACATTCTTGAATCTAAAACTTTTTTTCCAGCAGATTTAGCACTGTCATTGAGTCATTCAACATGGAGACAAGCCATGCAACTCAACTCGTCCATGCTGACCAAAGTTCCCATCTACACGTCCATTTTGCCTGTGTTTGCCCCCATATGGGCAGATAGAAACATAAAAAATAGGTGCAGGAGTAGGCCATTTGGCCCTTCGAGCCTGCACCGCTATTCAATATGATCATGGCTGATGGGGCTCATCAGCCTGGAAAGGCAGTCCATCTAGGAGAGGGAAAACTCTGATTTAAAATCTCCACTTCCTTGTGGCCATATCCAGTCATGGAAAAGGCTCCAGGAGTAAACCTCAAGAAAATCTGGAGTCGGAGCCCCTAAGGCAGTTCGTCGTTGTCTACAACCTCGCTCTGGCAGCTCCTGCGACAGCGCTGGTGCCAAACTGTAACAGCCCTGCTGTTCCTTTGGATCGATCAGCGACGTGGTGAGGGGGGACGTGCTGCATGGGCAACAGCCTGTCCTCCGTATGACATCGCCCAGGCTTGCATCTGACCAGGATGCATCACCCATGGTCAGTCATGACCGAGGGGGGCCTAAGCCCCCACATCCCTCGAACCCTTACCCATCCATTTACCTGTCCAAATATTTGTTAAATATGGTTAATATTCCTGCCTCAACCACTTCCTCTGGCTGCTTACTCCATATACCCAAACCTTTTGTGTGAGAAGGTTGTCACTGAGGTTCCTATTCAATCTAACGCCTCTCACCTTAAACCTATGCCCTCTAGGGAAAACCTTGTAAAAAAAAATGTGCATTCACTTTTTCTATTCCCCTTTTGATTTTATACACCTGTGTAAGTACACCCTAAATTGCCTATGCCTCAAGGAATAAAGTCCTAGCCTGCTGAACCTTCAGTCTTAGCAACATTGTCATGTATTTTTCTGTAGTTGTTCCAGCAAAATGTCATCTTTCCTATAGCGAAAATACTGCAAGTGTGGTCTCAGCAAAGTCTTGTAAAACTGCAACGTAATTTCCCAACTTCTATACTCAATGCCCTTACAGAGAAAGGAGAGCACGCTGAAAGCCGATTAACTTATGTTTTTACATTTTATTGTCTGCATATTTTAATGTTTTTCTGATTAAACAAGATTTGTTCCAGATTTTATTAAATGAAAATATGCAAGAGTGGCACAAAGTTACTGGCAAACAATATGCCACTGATTATTAGGCCTTTCTATTTATTAGAATGGGCAAGAGATGTTGGCCTTTACAGTGACACCCACATCACTGGAAATGAACAAAGAAAAAAACTGAATTTATGTCTGAGGTGTTATTTTAAAACAAAGAATGTGTAAAAAAAAATCTTTGGCTGTATGGAGGAAATGAAGCTTCCTGAAAGCAAATGTAGTGGTGGAGGTATTTCGGACAAGCAAGAGATAATGGAGAATTTCACAGGATGAAAGACAATAGATTCAATAAAAGATAAAAGGCAAGATATGTTGATTTATAAGGACAATAATGATGAAACAATCAAACAATATCCAAATTAAAGTTTAAAAAGGATAGAGACCAGCATGAGGGTGGAGGTTTAGGGGAGGAGCCAGGCTTTCAACCAGAAATTTTCATCGAAATATTCACTACCTTTTAAATATATAAAAGGTGCACCCGTGGAATAATGTCTGTCTGGTGTTCAAATGTGCAAAACCAGTGGGCTGCATTGTTTCTGATATAATCATCAGTATTAACACAGATTGGCAATATATTATTTTAATTTTGCTTAACTATTAAGGGATTAGCAGCACAGTGAAATTACAAACTGTAAAAAGCTAGCAGGGCCTCCTCAGTCACAAACACTCACAGCAACGATTGTGATAAAGCGATGGTTTAGTCTTGAGGAAATAACGAACAGCAGAGGAAACACTTGATTGATCACTCGTCGTTTTCTCTGTTTTTAATCCTTGCACATGAGTTCAATGGTAGAAACAATTATAAAGTGGAGCCATGTTTAATATGCAAGTAGGCCAGGACACTATAAATGTACTTCTTGTATATTGCTCTAACTGAACAATAAAATGTGATAATTAGTCAATTAATGTCAGAGGGTTTCAATTAAATGGTATAAAGATGTTGTGTTTGTTTGGAAGGCTGTACTTTTCTGTACAGGCATGAATTCTCTGCAAGATTCCACATTCTGATGAATAAGATAAACCAGAAATAATTCATAACTTGATCACTTTCATTCATGAAGCCAGAAAAGAACAAGACAATTAATTTGGGAAATATGAAAAGGATTGCAGCATTGAGGTGCAAATTGTTTTTGGTGCTCAGCAGCTCATCGGCCAACCGGAAATTTTTACATCTCCATTTTAAAACACAAAGCATTTTCTTTTGCTGCACAAAACAGAAGTTCCGTCACGCACTTAAGAAATAATAATAAATCAAAGCTAACTTTTCTTCAATTTAATACTCCAAACTTGCCGTGAATATGAAAGTAGCCTTAATTGTATTAAGAAACATGAGCTATGGCCCAAGATTACTCAAAATTTTGATAAGTTTTTATGTCAGAAGATTGGAGGTGGGAAGGAACATAATGAACTCGAAAAACTGGAGTAATTTTTACGAATCACTTTCTTTTATTAGCTGATACCTAGCGTCATGTACCCCTGATATTCAATGCTATTACCATCTTTAAATGCCCCACCATCAACATCCTGAAGGTCACCTTTGAGCATAAATTCAACTGAACCATAGATAAACAATGTGCCTACAAAGCAGGCCAGATGGTGGATATCCTGTGGTAACTTGCTTGCACTCCTAACATCCGAGTTCTTTTTAGCACTTACAAAGCACAAGTTAGGAGTGCGATGGAATACTCTTCACTTGTCTGGCAATTGCAGCTGCCACAATTACCAACAATCCTTCTTGTTGAACAACAATTTGAAGTCGTAAAGACAAAATATTCCGTGGCTGTGGACTCTCCATCCCAAACTTGGCTTGTAGCACGTGTGTTGGCTGACTCTTGAAAGTGAGTCCATGGCTGATAGTGAGTGAACCAACACAACCAATAAAATCACATTACCTCACTCTCGCCAATTCACCTGTGGCAGATACATCTGTTCATGATAGCATTGGTAGAAGTGTACACAGCGTGAACTTTATGGAGACAGATCCTACTATCATTACTTACATGCCGGCATTCAACACTAGTTGAATGGGGAATGCAGAAGGACATGCCAAGAGCAGTACTAGGCAAAATCAAAAATGATGATATCTTAGCTTTGTGAAGCTGCAATGTTGGTCTACAATTGTGTTAAACAACAAATGCAGCATGTAATTAATGGAGCTGAACAGTCCCACACAAATCAATCAGATGAAAGTTCTGCAAATCCCACAAAATCTAGTTGTAAGTGAAGCTGCATCTCAATAATGACATCCCTAACACATGAATGCTAGACATGGCCAAAGCTTTCAAGCTATGTTCAATCAAAAATGGCAAACTGATGGCTTTGACTTCCTCCTAAAATCCCCTTCATCACAAAAACCAATCTTCATCATTTTAGTTCTCTCCACATAACAGCAATAAATATCCGAGAGCAGTAAATACACTGAATACTTTGCTTTAAAATGCACTCTGTCTAAGCTGAAAACTCAATGTCTATTGTGGAAGTGTCCAATTTGCAATACTTATTCCTATTACAATGTACAGCTCAGAAAAAAAACATAACAATTTTTTTATCTGAAGTCCGGCTATTACAGAGTTATGAATGATTAATTTACAATAACCTTTTTGCATGTTATAATTAGTGAATCAATGCAACACTAAAATCATTGAAAAGAGATTGTCCCTTACCTTTGCAGAGTTTATAACTGGCTATTGCTACAATAATCAGAAGCAGTGGAAACATTACTCCACAAAGAGAAATCCACCAAGGTAAAGTAGTTATTGGACTGACGTCTGGAAAGCAGATATAAAACAAAAATAAAATCACGTACTCTCAAGATAAATGATGATTCAGGAGGTTACGACATTCTGAGGGCTCTGCATAAAACTATATTATAAAGTAAATCTGCTTGTGCAAAAACAGCACTAATGTTCAAACCAATATTCAAACCAACAGAAACAAATAGTGTGATTAAGCTCATTTAAAACATAATACCTCATCAACCTAACGTATAAAGAGTTTTGAGAATCTCTGTCCAATTACTGGTTGGTGGGGTTCAAAACCTTTGAGTTAACTAATGGAGTTATTTTAAACTGTTATAATGTGAAAAATACAGAACAAATTCTTCACACAAAATTTAAGCAATTAAATATTTGACCAATTAATACATTTTATGAATGTTAGAACACAGAATGGAATAGCACTGAATAGGCCGTTGCCCCATGATGTCTGTGCTGAGCTTGATACCAAATTAAACTAAAACCTTCTGCCTGCATATGATCCATATCCCTCCAGTCGAAACTCTGTCTTAGTCTTCTGGTTTAGCTACCATGAGATAATAAGGTGCCATCATTGTTCTGAGATGCAAGGGAATCTGGGTGCATGAACTGCAAACATCTAGTATTCAGGTGCAGCAAGTAATTCACAAAGCTGTCAGAACATTTTATTTTATTATATTTTATTGCTGGGGGAATTGAATACAAGAGTGGGAAGACCTAGATTGATTTACATCGGACATTGATGAACCACATCTGGAGAATCTAGTCCAGTAATGGCTTCCTTGTTTAAGTAAAGACTAATATGACAGAAGTAGTTCAGAGAACTTTTACTGGACTAATGCGTGCCTTACAGGAAAAGGTTTTGTGTCTGCTGCGATTCAACAGAGTGAGAAGGGTCCTGATTGACAAATGTAAAATCATGAGAAGTCTTGACAGGGTGGAAATGGAAAGGATATTTCCTCACAGAATGATTAGTTGTGACTGTTTAAAATAAAGGATCACACATTGAAGGCAGACAAGTGGAATTTTTCATTCTCTCCACTGGCTGAAAGCTTTGGCAAACTCTTCCTTTAAGGGGAATGGAAACAGAGTTAATATTTTTAAAGCAGAACGAGGCAAATACTAATTCACTAATGGGCTGAAATGTTTACGGGTTGCAAGCATGGATTTGTTAAGGGCATATCATATTTAAATAATTTGAGATAACAGATAGAGTTAATGAAAGTAATGCAGTTCTATGTGATGAAGCACAATCCTTAAAAGGAGACAATAAAAAAATTATGGTTTGCAAAGTAAAAGATAACAAGAGCAATGTAATGAATGGATTTCTGACTTAAATTGTTAATAGTGGTGCTTCTAGGTGTCAGTTTAGGATCATTGTTTTTTTTATAATCTATTTTAATAACCTAGAATTAGGACGTCAAGCCAAAATTTCTAAATTTGCAGATGGCATAAAACTTGGTGTATTGTGATTAACAAAGGAGATGGGGATATATTGCAGCCAGATATAAACCAGCTGGTGATAGATGAAGTTTAATGTGGAGAAATATGCATGATGCAATTTGCTGTGAAGAATGAGGAGAGGCAAGGGAGAGAAAAGGATACTTTTCAAAATGGGGTGCAGGAGAAGGGGGATGTGTGCATAAATCATTAAACATGATTGGGGAAGTTAAGTAAGTGGATAATAAGGCAAACACAATACTGTGCCTTATCAGTAAAGACAGAGTATGAAAGCAGGAATGTATGCTGAATCTGTATAAAATTCTTGTTTGACAGCTGGAAATATGATACTAATTTCTAGTGACCACATTATCGGAAGGATGTGAAGATGTTAAACAAAATTGGTTCCCAGCGCTATAATCATGACAGAAGTTTAGAATGAATTGGACTGTTTTGATTGATTGTTTGATTGACTGAAAGTACAGCATAAAAACTGGCCATTCAGCCCACCAAGTCCATGCCAACAGTCGATCACCCATTCACACCAGCTCTGCATTATCCCACTTTCGCATCCACTCTCTATATATTAGGGGCAATTTACAGAAGCCAATTAACCGAAAAACCTGGACGTATTTAGGATGTGACTGAAAAATGGAGCACCCAGAAGAAACCCATACAATCACAGGGAGAACATTCAAACTACACATGGACCTGAGGTCAGGTTCAAAACTGAGATTCTGGTGCTGTGAGACAGCAACTTTACAAGCTGTGCCATCCTTTCTTTGGAGAAGAGAAGGCCGAGGGGAGATTTGATGGAAATATATAAATCGATGAAGGCTAGAAAATGTATCGAGAGAGTGAAACCAAAGACCAAAGGGCTGTCATAGATAATGGGGAAAGAGAATGCACTTCCTATGGATGTAATGGAAGCAGGTTCTGCTATATCATCAAAGAGATGAATTGTATTAACCTATGCTGCAGAAAAAAAATGCAATGCTGGAGAGACTAGTGATTTGTTCTGGTAAAAAATCAGCACACACATGATGGGCTAAAAGGGCTCCTTGTGTGATGTAATTATTCTATGATTCTGTGGCATATTGATCACATGTATAGAATGAGTAAGTAACTGAGACTTGAAAATAATCATAAATCCATGGATGCTGGAAATCTGAAGTAAAAATACTAGTAGCACACTGCAGAACAGGCAGCATCTATGGAAAGAGAAAGAGAAGTAACCTTTCAGGTTGGAGATCATTCTTAACTCTATGTATCTTTCCACAAATGCTGGCTGAGCTGCAGAGTTTTTCCAATACTTTCTGTTTTTAACTTAAGATATCTCATCAGTTAAATAATTGTGCAAAAACACATCAGCAAAGGATTACACCCAGGGCAATATTGAATAAAATTGGACCTTAAGAAGTAGTGTAAAGTCATGTCACAGAGCTTAGCAGCTGCAGCTGGTGTGTACTGCTATTAATCTAAAACACTCCATGCAAACCCAGTTTCTGAAAATTCAGATTTTAACTCATCGCCTGCTAGGTATTATTACAACAAAAAATTCAACCCGACACAGTGTAATCATATACAAATTAAATTCTTTGTCAAAAGAGGGATGTTTCTACCTGCAAGGTTGACAGTATAAGTGACCGAAGCTGGAGCTTGGAGCGTGGAGTGAGACACTTTACATGTGTAGATAGTTCCTTCCTGCGGTGGCTGTGGGTCGTGCAAATAGCTGGAGGCTTCAGTTAGACTCTCTGCATTAAGCTGATGGTTTGTTTTTACTCCATTCATAATTGTTTGACCATCTCTATACCAAGACAAGCTGTAGTCTGCAGGATAGAACCCAGAGGTTTTGCACAGCAGAGAACCATCCGCATCTTGTGATTTCAAAATCTTCATTGGTTCTGGGGAAGCTGTAGAAAATGTTAAAGATAACATATGTTCTGATTTCAATATTGCAAACAAGATGTGAACCGATATATTTGTCTGGTGTACATCGGAATATGTTAGTATATTCCCTTTTCTAATATTTCATTCCTCCATTATTAAAAGGGACTATTCGCTGGCATGTCTGATCTATAGAACATTTTGGTATAATAATCTGACACCATCTTGTACAAAAATATTATAATGGGGACTTCACGGCAAGAGGGCCTGAAAACACCGGACTGGCTGCAAGGCCACAAATAGGCCTCGACCTTGGGTGGTCACAGAGGAAGAGGACTAAACATTCTGGTGCCTTTCCCCAGTGGAAAATTTTGATTCTGTTGTGGGGGGTCGTTTGTGTTGAACTCTATAATGTGTTGTGTCAATTTTTCTTTTTAAATCTTTTTCTATGGATGTACGGAAACTTATTATTTATTTTATGTAAAGCTCTTTGGTTTCAACGCGGGTTGATTTAAAACGTGCTATATAAATAAAACTTACTTACTTACTTATTGGATAAATATGTTCTGTTCTGCACTGTAAAGATCTATGTGGATATAAAATTAAAAACTGACCCAATCATGATGAATCCAAATTAAGTATGAGCTTGCCTACTTATATTTTACGCCTACATTAACGAAAAGGAGACGACCTGGTGCATTTGCTGGAAATGGGAAAGGAAGAAGCTATCCTGCACACTTAATGATTTTGTTCAACAAAAGTGTAGGTACATACTCAAGTGAATCAGCCTGAACTGAATAAAGTACTGTGCTAGGTTGGCACATAATGAGATGCCCTGGCCTAAACCCAAATATAGGTTGTGTAGTCTGAATTCCAATTATGCCTGTCTTGCACTTAAATATAATGTGTTCCTTTTGTGGAAATTAATCCATTGTTAAAGGAGGCAGCTACCATTCTCTCATCAAATAGCTGAGACATAAAAACAGCTTTTTTCCCCCACGAGTAATAGCTCTACTCAATAACCAAAAATCTGTAGCCTCCTTTGGCTGTGGTATTTTATTTAATTCACATGTTTAATCGATAAGGTTTTATTGTTAATGTTGACTGTTTTATGTGTCATTCTTAATTGTCAGTGTATGTCATGTTGTCACTTGCGCGCGGAGTACCAAGGCAAATTCCTTGCATGTGAACTTACTTCGCCAATAAACTTATTCACTCATTCATCAAAAAATTCCATTGTCAGGTAATATTCATGTCTCTATTAAAACAAAGCTTGTCAGAGTAAAAGCTTGTATTTGGCAACAGAACAGCAGCATTACAATAATAAGCTAGTTTCTACAAAATGTAACAACATTTTTTAAATGAATTTTGATGCTTGTACAGTGCATAAGCTTTATGCAGTTCACCGTCGAAGGCATCTACACAAGGCACTTCTTCAAGAAGACAGCATCTATCATCGATGATTTCCACCAAATGGCTCATGCTCTCTTTTCTCTGCTACTGTCAGACAGGAGGTACAGAACACTAATGTGTAGGAAAGAACTGCAGATGGTGGTTTAAATTGAAGATAGACACAAAATGCTGGAGTATGTGAGGAACAGGCAGCATCTCTGGAGATAAGGAATGGGTGATGTTTTGGGACGAGACCCTTCTTGTACAGAACACTAAATTCCCACACCACCAGGTTCAGGAACAGCTATTTTCCTACACCATCAAGTCTTGAAATGGCCTTCATGATCTTAATCCTTCCTCAGCAGCGAAACGCGACAGTCCACCTCTTGCACAACAATGGACTTGATTTTATATCTGTGTAAGAAAGAACTGCAGATGCTGGTAAAATCGAAGGTAGACACAAAATGCTGGAGTAACTCAGCGGGTGAGGCAGCATCTATGCAGAGAAGGAATGTGTGACATTTCGGGTCGAGACCCTTCTTCAGAATCTGTTTGGCACAAATTTATTGTATTACACATTGTTTTTCTTTGCACTGGCTTTCATAATTTGTTTGCTGTCTTAGTCTGCCTGCCTTTGATGCTGCTGTAAGCAAGCTGTTCATTGTACTTGTAACTTACTGTATTTGGGCATATGTCAATAAACTCTACTCGCCAATATAATTTAGCATCATTATCATACAAAGCTGTATTCTACAAAGTGTAACAAAATAAAAGAATGGATTTTGATTGTCTTAATTCAAGGTAAATAATGGTAAGACCAACATGGCCTACTTTACTTCTAGTCACATAAATTACCGATAAATTAAGAAACATTTCAGAATATTAAAAATACATAATTTGCATTGTATAATTAAATAATTGATAATGTGGGAAAATGGCTGCCAGGACCATTCATATGAAATCGGTCTTTACCTATAGGAATGATACATTTTGTTCCAAATATTCACACTGTTGCCACTTGTTCTCACCCCTTTCCACTAACTCCATGCCTCTGCCCCACCAGACCCCATTCTTAAATAGTAAGATGGTCTGCTTAAATCATGCATTTTAGTGGTGCAATTTTTCTGCTGCATCTCTGTTAAAAATGCTAATGAGCATCTACAATTAAAGAAAATCAATACAATTATAGATACTTAATCTAAAGCAGAGAACATTAAATATTATTAAAGGATAGGCAAATGCTTTGACAGAGAATGCAACAGAAATAATGCATGCATTCTCAATACTATGAAACATCTTTAATAAAATAATATCCTCATGTTGCATTGGGAGGATAGTCTGTCAGTTGACTTCAAAGTCAGTCAATTTGGCTTTTATAAAACAAAAAAGGTAAGAAAATAGGTTGTATGGAAGCCGATGAGTCCCTTGCAATTATAATAAGGGCTATTCAGAATCTAAAATTAAGAAACCTATCTCTCTTAATACCAATAGTCAATAACCCATCGTTTAAACCTTCAATCATAGATAAATCATTTATACAATGGGAAAGAATGGGAATCAAAACGCTCGAAGATCTGTATGAATTAGAAAAATTACTATCATTCCAACAACTACAACTGAAATATAATTTGAAAAATAATCAATATTTTAAATATCTACAAATCTGTGACTATTTGAAAACACACACAAAAGATTATTATAATATGCCTTCCGACTTACTAGATGAAGCAATGAAGACAAAGGCGGAATCAGTTAATTTAATATCATACTTATATAATATCATCTTAAATATAGAAATACCCACAACAGATGGAATTAGAAGAGATTGGGAACAAGATCTAGGTATAAAAATTTCAAAAGAGAGTTGGGATAATCATTTATTACAGGTGCATAAATGCTCGATCAACGTACGACATACGCTTATCCAATTTAAAACATTACATAGATTATATTATTCAAAAACCAAACTAAATAAAATCTTTCCTAACGTCTCACCAATCTGTGATAAATGTATATGTCAAGAAGCTACCATAGCACATTCTTTTGTTTTTTGTACAAAAATCCAAAAATTCTGGTTTGAAATATTTGATATTTTTTCAAAATTAATCAAAATAAAACTGGTACCAAAACCAGAATGGATTATTTTTGGAATATCGGAAGGTATTCCTGAATTAAACGTGTATCAGAAGAATTTACTCAATTATGGGCTAATAATGGGAAAAAAGCTTATACTTAAATTCTGGAAAAATGCGCCCACACCAACAATAAAAATGTGGACATCAAATATGTTGGAAACATTACATCTGGAAGAGATGAGATTCCTCCTAGTAGGCAAAGTAGACCAATTTCAAAAGACGTGGTCTACGTTTTTGGACCTATTACAAGCATGAGGTGCAATTGTAATTTAGAAAAACAAATAAATAAATAAAAGGTATCTGGACCTGGTAATGGGAGGTAAAATAAAAACAGACTTGGTTGGTAGTTCCTTCTCTATGAAGTATGGTATAAGAGTTATAATAGAGCGATTGTTCCTTCTTTCTTTCTCTTTCTTTTCTAGGGTCTATTTTCTAACTTTACTTCCTTCTCTAACTTCTTTTCTAAGGGGCTTTCTTTTCCCAACACTCTTTTGCACTTCACAACCTTTGCGCACTTTCTTCACTTTTCTTACTTCTTTCTTTTTCTTTCTTAAAGTTTAAAAAAGTGAAGCGGTACAAAAAATGTATTAATATATACGTGTTGTACATTACTGTAATCTACCGTACTTCTATTAAAAAAATTATTTAAAAAAAAAATAATAATAATAATAAGGGCTATTTAACTTCAGACCAGTGTCAGTACTTGTAAACAGCACAAATTAACCAGGATTTTCTGGAAACATAAGTTACAGAACATAGATTACATACTTTATATATCCAGAAAGGAGCCTATTCCCTAAAGGAGCCTAGTCAGACAACGATTAAAATGTAGATGTCCAGAAATTACGTTTTTGTTTTGTCAATCGTTGGTTGGCACATTCACTCGTCCAATTTTTCCTCTGGAGACACAAGGTTTGAAATAGAGGCAGGGGCAGTTGGTGGACGGGAAGGAAGGGAAATGGGTACCTTTCAACGTTTAACATTTAACTATTAAAATTTCCAATCGGAATGGGATTAATGTTCCAGAACCGAATAACTAAATGTGTAGATCTGGGACTGATCAAATAAAAATAAAGGTATGGAACTTGAGCGGGCGAGTAGCCTTCATCATCCTGCCCCTTCGGGGCACCCGCGACCCCTGAAATAACGGCGCAACTCTAGCACATATTAACATATTTTTGTAACATTGTTTAAGGAGGAATTGGTCCATTTGTAATCGTAGAACTCGCAATTTGGCTTTGAAATTCTTTCGACGGTCCCTAGTTTTTAAAATTTATGTAAAAACATAACGCTGAATGAGTCTGGGCTTGATTAATAATTTAACTTCGTGGGACACTACCAAACGAAAGATGTCAATGAACTGTGCAAATTTTACAGTCCAAACTGCCCCACTTCAGACACAATCAGTTAAAGAGAAATGCATCTCTGATGCAACCGGCTGGTGGAGCAGGGACATTTAAAGTTAAAAGATTGTTTATACTATCCGAGCGACTGACTGTTCAGTTTTGGAAATAAGCACATTAAATGCAGAGCTCCAGATACATTCACTGAGGTTAGCACCAATTAAGTTTCCCCAATATATTTCTGCCGAATATATTTCTGCCGAATTGATAGCACCGTCGGACGGCACATGTAGTGCAATTATCCCATTGCCACCCGACTTTCCAGGAATTATTGTTTTATTCCCCGGGCGGAAGTCCATTCTGAGGGGAAAATTAACGCGCCTGTGCGTAGATATAATTCTACCCCAGTATGCTTGAGCATGAATCAATACGTTACTCTCCCGTGTGAAGTATATTAGTATATTACACAGACCACTAGTAATGTAGCAATATACATCGATAACTCAGATCGCCATTTTCCATCATTTCGGCAGCTCTTCCAATGCATCCTGGAAATGGAGTTCCCTTCCTGTGGAATGCTGCAACTAATTGGGAGCCGAATTGTTTATTAAGTAGCGGGAATTGTTTATTAAGTAGCTGTTTACAGAAAGCGTGGCAATTCCCCTTGGATGGAACACCTGAAATTGTTTGTAAAACAAATACAACGGCAATCCAGATTTTTAAAAAGCAGATATGTCTGCTTCTTCGCTGCCCAGCTGAACTAAAACCCCATACTGGTACTCTTTAGGGGTAAACGATAACTAATAATTAAATTCAAATATTTCGTCTTAATGAACTACATTCAAGGTTGTGGGAAGTTAGCAATTTCAATGGTTAGAAGTAGACGGATACTGGGGAAATGTTAATGCATTTCACACGATGTGTTGCAGCTATAGAGCACAGCGTATTGCGACATATACCTTAAAAGTACAATTTTGTTCAGCAAATGATTTCGAAATAACTGTTCAGCCGATGCCCGCGGTTGCCACACGGAATTATAAAGGGACGCCGATGGATGATACAAAATGTGCATTCGGCGCGTTCCTTTACGAATATCCCCCTCCTTCCATTATTATACATGTCATTGTCTCCCGTGGTTCACAATGCCCGGTACCAATATTCCCTTGTACCCCCTGTCACTGCTGTAAGGTTTTGCCCGGCAGCGACCATTATTTACGCGTAGTGTATGAACCGTAAATGAACACTTTACGGAAATATGTTTTAGCTACTTTTTATTCCCTTCATTCCTGTCCAGTCTCCTGTCGCACTGCAGCGGATCAACATTGCCCCGAGCCAGGTTTATAAACAAAAGTGGCAGCATGTCGCTGAGAACGATCGCTCACCTTTTACTCGAAGGGTTACACCTGTTCCATTTCCAGTGTATTCACCCTCCACTCTGCAGTAATAGATTCCGGCATCTCCGAATCTCACGTTCCGAATCTCAAGCGAAGCGCTCGCTCTAGATTCCACCTTGAACATTTTCCTGTGATCTTCTCCCTCTTTGAAAAATTCCCGTTCTCCAATTTTCCACCAATACATCCTAATGTTATTTTTATCTCTAAATAGCCCGAACGAGCATTGCAAACTCGCGATCTGCCCTACCAATGCATCGATTTTATCCGGCATTTGATGCACCTCCGTAACCTCGGCGAATGCTGCAAAAATAAACGGAAAACAGTGTGTGTATATTTACGAAAGGCTGAGGACAACAACAAACCTTCTAGTCTTTCAATTGATTTTAACACATCCATGGAAATAGCGACTTGCTTTAATGTACAAACACCACAGGAACAGACAGATACCTTCCAAAGACCAGACACAATGAATTAAAAAGAGCGACAAAACAAATGATAATTAGTTTGCTTAGTGAACTCGCCGCTACATGTGCAAGTGTTTATGAAGAATACCTGTGCAAATAACGGCTAGAATGAGGAAGGGGTTAAATTCCTTTTTTCCATACATACTGAGTACCGACTTCGCAATTGAGGAGCCACGAGAGACCGCGGAGTCGAACAACAGAAAGTTGCTGAGCCACGCAGCTGCGTTGGTTTGGGGATGGTGGGTGGGAATAACGGTATGTAGAGGGACTTTTTTTTTTGGCGGGGTATATTGTGCAAACGAAACTAAATGTCAGACTTGCAGCTTTGCGGTTTCAGTACCGTCAAACGTCAGTTGAGATCTGCGAAGAACATGCTCGCTGCTGGAAATGGAAATTGAGGCTAATTCAAAGAATTAGAAAACACATTGAAGGAGAGTTTTTATCACAAGATGTGTGTGGCGGGTGTGGGGTTGACAGGATTGTTAGGGGTGAAGGCAGGGAGCTGTGTGGCTCAGCAACTTTCTGTTGTTCGGTTCCATGATCTGCAGATTCCTGTTCCTGCGCAGAATAAATATTTTTAACTTCACGGGAAGCCAAATGTACAAGAGGCTCTACATTCACCCTCAGCAGATAACACAGCGTGCAGTGCTTGTGCGTATCCCTTGCGAGATTCTGCAGGCGATGCGATTGCTACATTGAGCGGAAATGTTCCCCACAATAGGGATATTTTAGAGGCAACTGAAACTCAAACACGTGTATCATTTCCAAATTTAAACCTTGATATGTAGCAAGAACAATCCCATATCTATCCTCTGATTTCACTTATTTGCTCCAAGCAAGATTTGATCATCGTCTTGCACTTTCTCCTTGCTGTAATTTCTTTGGGGGAAACAACCATTCTAATTGTTAAAGTTTTACATTCAAATTGTCAAAAAGCTGTGTCATGTGACATCTGAAACAACTAGTTACATTCCTGGAATTTTTGGATCGCTTGTTGTTCCAAAAAGTCTTAGTGACCTGTATAAATATAATCAAAAATCTTTTTAACAAGGAGTTAACTTGTCATTGCAAGGTAAAGAATAATTTAATATTAACTAACATACTCAAAGAAATAAATTAAGTCATCAACAGGAGTTAACTTCTTTGTTATCTTTTACACACTGAGAGCATCACAATGCATGCACGTTCTCTTATCTTGATTTTTGACGTTCAAAACACATAACAACAATATAAGGTAGGTGTGTGGTATCTCAGGTCCAGAATGCAAAATGTTCACATATTTCACCATTTTAACTGGTGTTGCACAATAGCCATTGTGAACTTGGGTCGTTATCGCTTCTAAAATTAATTCGGATTAAAAAAGATATGAAACAAGCAAAGATTAAGAGAGCAAGTTTGCAGCAAAATCCTGTAAATTACAAAATTTCACAACGGTTCTCATTCCGTGCTCTAAAACTGATCTCCCGCTTGTTCAGCACTTAAACTCCCCCTCCCATGCCCAATCAGATTTTTCTGTCCTGGGCCTTCTCCATTGTCAAAGTGAGGCCCAGCGCATATTGGAGGGACAGCACCTTATATTTCGCTTGGATAGCTTACATCCCAGCGGTATGAACATTGACTTCTCTAACTTCAAATAGCCCTTGCTTTCTCTCTCTCCATCCCCTCCCCAGTTCTCCCACCAGTTTCCGACTACGTTCTATCTATGTCCCGCCCATTCCCCTGACATCAGTCTGAAGGGTCTCGACCCGAAACGTCACCCATTCCTTCTCTCCAGAGATGCTGCCTGTCCCGCTGAGTTACTCCAGTATTTTGTGTCTACCTTCCTGTAAATGACTATTACTTTTTCTACAGACACCATTGGGTTATTTTAAATCTACTGTGTTAACTATAAACATACTTTATTAAAAATTCAACTTTCCCCAACCAGGGGATAAACAGGGTAGAGCTTTATACAGCTTGGCTCAAGCTTTGAATTCACTTGTCCTTAAAAGCTGTAAAGATTTTTAATGTATATGTGTGTATATGTATCCACTCTTAAGTTTATGATTCCTCTTCTTTGTATGTTTCTTAAATGTAGCAGTACAAGATACTTCTAAAAAACATGGCTGGCTTCATGGCAACTTATTATTTCTAAAACCTCTTAATTCTTAACAACTGTCAATAAGTCCCTTGCCTTTGGAAAATATATCAGTCGTCAATTTAAACTTAAATTTTAATTCAAAACTTCTCTCAAGATAGGCATGGAAAACAATGTTGTTTTATATAATGCAGAAATATTAATCCATGAAATGGGTGACTCTTCCCAGGGTCACTGTTGCAGAAGTTTGATCAGCCTTCCTGAGGGTGAATCCATGGAAAGTAATTGGTCCAGAGCCCATGGCCATGTCCTGGGGAACTGCATGGACCAACTAGCAGGAGTGTTCACAGGCATCTTCAATCTCTCCCTCCTCCATTCTGAGGTACACATCTGCTTAAAAAAGACCATTATCATCCCACTGCCATAGAAAAGCAAGATCTAATTTCTTAACAACTACCGTCCAGTGGTCTTGACATTCACCATCATGTAGGGTTTTGAGAGGCTGGTTATGGAATGCATTAAATCTCGTCTACCAAACAACCTTAACCCATTGCAGTTCACCTACCGTCACAACAGGTCCATGGCTGATGCCATCTCCCTGGCCCTTCACTCATCCCTGGAACACCTGGATTAGAGAAACACCTACAGACTTCTTCTATTCATAGACTAGAACTCTGCTTTCAATATGTTTATCCCATCCAAGCTCTTCACTAAATTCATGAAACTTGGAGTCAGCATGCTCTTCAGTCATCCAACATTTTCCCATTAGTCATATATTATTTACAGTGTACCATGTTTACATATTCTGTTGTGCTGCAGAAAGTAAGAATTTAATTGTTCTATCTGGGACATATGACAATAAAACACTCTTGATCCAGAGTGATAGTGTGGAAACAGGCCCTTTTGCCCAACTTGCCCACACCATCCAACATGTCCCAACTACATTAGACACACCATCCCGCATTTGGTCCATATCCCCCCAAACCTGTCCTCTCCATGTACCTGTCTAACTGTTTCTTAAATGTTGGGATAGTCCCTGCCTCAACTACTTCCTCTGGCATGTTCCATTCACCCACTACCCTTTGTGTGAAAAAGTTACCCCTCAAATTCCTATTAAATCTTTTCCCCATCACCTTAAGCCTATGTCCTCTAGTCCTCGATTCACCTACTCTGGGCAAGAGACTCTGTGCATCTCCCCTCTCATTATCTTACACATCTCGACAAGATCACCCCTCAGCCTCCTGCAATAGAGTTCCAGCCTACTCAACCTCTCCCTAAAGCTCAGATACTCTAGTCCTAGCAACATCCTTGTAAATCTTGTCTACACCATTTCCAGCTTGACAACGTCTTTCCTATAACACAGTGCCCAGAACTGAACACAGTACACTAAATGCGGCCTGACCAATGTCTCATACAACTGCAACATGACCTCCCAGCTTCTATACTCAATACTCTGGCTGATGAAAACCAATGAGTTTTGATAACCTATGATAAAAGGACAGAATTCAAAGTAAATAGTTGGTGTATCAATAATTAGAAAAGCTGGAATGCAGCTCCATCAGATCTGGACTGAAAGACAAATCAAGGAGCAAGTTGCAATAAACCTCTCCCGGTTAACAAACCAATTGTTACCAACTTCATAAGGAAATGTGTGGAGTGTTCTCCCATGAAAACCACCTCACTGTTCCCCAACCAGAAGCCTTGGATGAACCAGGAGGTCTGCTTTCTTCTGAGGACCAGATCTCGGGCATTCTAACACAGAGAGCCATTGGACCCAATGTCCTTCAGTAGAACTTTCTTATCTCAGGAATCAATCAGTAATTTGATAAATCTTCATTCCACCTCTCGAAAGAGTAGATGGGAAAATAGAACAATATAGAACTAGTGTGAACGGATGAACAATTGTTGGTTGGCATGGACTCAGTGCGCCAGAGAGCCTGTTTCCATGCTGGATCTCTAAACTAAAAGGGCTAGATTTTATTTTGCTAATATCTTCATTACAGTTATACCAAACTTCTTTTCCACTGAAGACTAACATCCCATTTGTCTTTCCCAGTTTTATAATATCAACCGGACTGTTGTCTCAATCTTTGATTGGTACCATTCTCTGCCCAAAATCATGGCAGCCACACCAGTTAGTTAATCTACATTCTTCACTGTGCACAGTGAAAGTGTGGAAAGTTTAGAATCACTTTTTTATTTTGTGCACCAAGAGCGAGCATCAGGCTTCCTTTTATATTTCAACAGTTTTGTCAGACGAAGAGAATGTATCCACATTCCTAAACTACAGACAATGACCTCTTACACATCGTATAAATTTTGCTTCCCAATCATCTTTATTGCCTCTGAGTGACCCGATCAAAGTCATATTACTTTGTGCATCATTTCATCATGGAGAGAAAATAGAATAATATTTGCCTTGGATTCTCACATATCGTTGAGCATCCAGCTTCCAAGTTAATGGGGCAGCAGACTGACAAATTTACCATCTACACTCTCAGCAAGAAAATGGTGCACAGCCGTAAACCAGTTAGATAAAATAATATAAACTGGAGGAAATGTAAACAAAAATATATACCTCCAAAAATGTCTACCATCATAAGGATACATCACCATCAAATTAACCAGATATTGATAGCAGCATCAACAAATCTGCTGCAAGCATCAATACATGATTTATTTTATTAAAAGTATGAAATCTCTCATCCCAGAACACTCACTGAACATAGTTAGCCGCAAAGTGTAGTCAATGTTAGACAAGATAAATTAAGGGAAACGTAATTCACATTTGTTCAGACATTTTTAATAGGGAATAAAAACCACATTTGTTCGAAAAAGATTTAAATCACTTCTATGAGACTTGCAGTACCCTTTCCCAGGTCAAATAAGTCCTTACTCAACTTCTGGAAAAGCCAAATATCCAGCCCATCGAAAATGTAGTTGTGATCAGGGACCATTATGTGTCTGATCTTGGAATGGCCTAGCACATATTACCACATAAATCTTCTTTATCAGGAAGACCATGGTGTTGAGTACTTTTGCGCTTTATCCCATATCAGATGCAATGATTTAGGCAGAGAAGGCAGATGTGCAATCACTCATAATACACAAAGGAAAAGTCCCAGAAACTACAGCCCTCATTATTCTTGTTAAACTGATTGATGCTCTTCTGGTTAACATGTTTCACAAATTTCAATGTTTCTTTATCTCGGTAGATCAATGCCAATGCGTTGTCTTCTGGACAAAGAGTAAGTAACTGAAATACAACATAAATAATTAAAAATGAATTTTGTTATAGAAAAGTAACACCTGATTTATTCTCCATCACTCCACGATTCCCAATGTTTTTCTTATGAAAAAGTTGGGGGGTGCATGAACAAACTATAGGATCCAGCTGAGATACTTGCTGGTCAATGCAGGGAGGCTTCCCATATGATTCAAAGTTAGAGAACATCGCAGCCCCAAAATGGGTCATTCAGCCCCCCCCCCAATTCTTTGTTTGCCATCTGCATCATTCCTAATGGCCTACATTAGGTGCATATCCTTATTTTGCTTATTTCAACATCTCGCTAAATGGCTCTCAAATATAATTACAATCACCTATGGTCATAAATTTAAATAATCAGCATTCTGTAAAAAAACCTTTGACTAAAATCCCATTTAAAAATGCCTTAAGGCCATCTTAAATTTATGTCCACATGAGTTTGATACTTCCCACCATGGGAAAATAATTATTGCTACCTATGCCCATAAACTTTATATAGCGTTAGCAGGTCAGTTATCAGGCTCTTTTTCTTCAGAGAAAATAAAAATAGCCTATCTAATCACTAATCTCCAATAACTAAACTACTTTAATCCAGGCAACATTTGCACTCTCTCCAGCATAACCATATCCTTCCTGTAGTGTGGTGACCAGTACGATCCAAGTAGGGTTTTGTAAAATTGCAACAAAAGCATTCTAACTTTTATATTTTATGGAAGATAGACATAAAATGCTGGAGGTCAGGCAGCATCTCTGGAGAAAAGGAACAGGTGACGTTTTAGGTTGAAACCCTTCTTCTTTATATCCACTGATTTATAAAGACAAACATGCCTTGTGCACAACGCTTACTATCTGCATTTACACTCTCTGGAAATTATGGGCTTAAAGCACAAGGTCCCTCTGTTCATCAACATCGCTTAGCACCCAAACATTTATTGTCCTGCATCTATCTGAACAAATATACATCATCTTGCACTTGTCAAAATTAAATTCCATCTGTAAACTTACTAATCATACCCAAGTTCCCATCAAAACTATAACATACATAAAAAATAACGAGAGTCCCACACTGATCCTCGTGATGTATCAGTATTCTGCCTAATTCGTTGCAGAATGCAATGTCTGTTGGAACTTGCATGCAAAAGGCAACATGACTTGGTTACTGGGATTCCTAAATAAGATTTCATGGTTCAATGGTCCTTTATTGTCACAAGTACCAAGGTACAGCACGTAAGCATTTATTAAGCCTATATTAATTCCAAAGTTTTAAATCTCCTTAAGAAATTAATTTGAATTAATTCAGTTCATACCTCTTCATCTTCCCCTTTTGCAATGTATGAAGTGACACCACCAAATTCCTCATCCCAGCCTGGAACAGAGAAATACGCATGTTCATTCTCCTAATCCCATCACATGTTTTCCTATACAATGTTTTGCTCTTCCCCTCAATGGTATAACAAAAGCAAAGTTGTGATCCAGCATTACACCAGATGTGTAATACATATCCTGTAAATTAAAATCAGCATATTTACCTTCACAACCGCAGCTTAACAAGAGGTCTAGGGCAAATTCCGTGTTTTCCACATTGGTATCATGGATAAGTGTGTAGTATCCATTTTTCCAACGTCTTAATTCTCCTCGACAAACAGGAACACCAGGCTCTGAAAAATAATTGATTGATGCATCTTCAAACTCTTTCACTTGCTTTTCATTGAGTATGTCAAGAACCAAACAATGTCTCCATTGTTATTTTTAACTTTACCATCTTATCATTTTTTAATTTTGTTGCCACACAATATTCATCAATGGACACGTTGATGCTCTGGCATTACTCCAAGATCACTGCTGCTCAAATGTATTAAATTGTTGCTGAACGACCAACAGCTACAACTTTCTTCTCCCATTTCACTGTGTAGCATGAAGTCAATATCCACAACGTTCAACTGAGTACATCTGTGCTGACTTTATTAACTGTGTGGTATGTTGATTGACTGCTAATTGCAGCAAATCCTATTGAAGCTAATATTTCCTGAAATCTAAAATAAGGTGTCAACTTACGTGTGCGGACATGGCACCGACGGACGAGAAGCCGAAGCAAAGAAGTCAAAGCCAAAGAACCGAATGGAAACGAGGCCGAAATGCCCCAAAAAACGAAAGAGTACTAAGACGAAACAGCAACTAACCGAAAGGATGAGACGCCTAAATGCAAACTAACCGAAAGGGCGGGATGCCTAAAAGCCAACTAACCGAAAAGCTGCGTCGCCTAAAAGCAATCTCACCGAACAGCCGCTCTGTCGAAACGCCACCAACCCGAAAGGCGCCGTCGCCTACAAGCAGAAAAGTCCAATAACGGACATGACGTTGCAGGGGGGGGCGGAACTTGTCAGCGATTGGTCCAGACCCCCGTGTCCATCATATCACTGTGGAGGGATGAACATTGTCCCACAACTCCGCTCCACCCGACCCACAGCCGGTGGCCGTGGGAGAGTGGGGGCTGTCCCGAGGGATGCGCACCTCGGCCGCTTACAACTTGGTGCTTGGGTTCAGATTGCCTAGTCACCTATGGCTTGTGTGGAAAAATGACCCCCTCCCTCCCCTCTCCCCCTCTCTCCCTTCTATCTCACCTCCTTCTCTCTCCCCCTTCCCTATCTCCCTTCTCTCTCTCTCTCTCCCCCTCCTCTCTCTCCCCCTCCTCTCTCCCCCCTCCTCTCTCTCCCCTCCTCTCTCTCCCCCTCCTCTCTCCCCTCCTGCTCTCTCTCCCCCTCCTCTCTCTCCCCCTTCTCTCTCTCCTCTTCTCGCTTTTAGGCGTCCCGCCCTTTCGGTTAGTTTGCATTTAGTCGTCCCATCCTTTCGGTTAGTTGGCATTTTGTCTTTGTATTCTTTCGGTTTTTTGGCGTTTTGGCCTCGTTTCCATTCAGTTCTTTGGCTTTGACTTCTTTGCTTCGGCTTCTCGTCCATCGGCGCCACGTCTGGGTACCGTCAATTTATTCAACTTCATCATGCCTCTGATCAACCTCACTGGCTACATATCTGCATCCCCCAAAACAAATTTAGTTGCTAACATCACACCATGAGGGTTCCATAAAAAAAAGGTGTTGTGCCTTCAGTAATCAGACTGATTTCTGAAATTTCACAGTTAAGAAAGAGGAGTAAAAATGTAGTCTGCTTCTGACTAACATAGACTTGGACATGTTAATAGCTTTAAACCCACCCAATTGTATTCACTATTTGATTCAGAGGGGATCAATATTGGACAGTGTAAAACCAGTATTACATCCAACTTCGTTAAAATCCAGCTTCACTAATATCATCTAACTTGCAAGAAATTACCAGCTACAAGAGGAAAGCCCCTCGCTCTTTGGACAATCGTCAGCTGACCAACGACCTGAATGAGTTTTACTGCAGGTTTGAAAATCAGAAACGTAACCCTGGTACCCCCTCCCCCCCCCTCCCCAACCAACACAGCCAGACCCCAGTCTACAAAGAATGGACCCTGCATCCTCTCCTTCCCATTCACCACTTCACACCTACTTAAGGCAAGACTCCAGTATGAAAAGACTGGACCATTTCCCACCCCAACCACCCACTCACAGCCTGACCTCAGTCTGCAAAGACTGTGCCTTTCTACACCCACCCCCCTCCAATCACCACTTCACACCCAATCACCCACACCCTCTGTGCTGCACAACATAACTTATCCAATATCAACAATTAAAATAGAGGAGGTGGAGAGGCTTTTCAGAGGACAAAAGAGCAGGAAATCTCCAGGACCTGACAACGTTTCCCCCTCTACTCTTAAGCTCTGTGCCAAACAGCTGGCACCGGTCTATAGACATTTTTAACCAGTCCCTGCAAACATGTACTGTCCCTGCCTGCTTCAAAGTCTCCACTATTGTCCCTGTACCCAAAAAGGCAAGTATTACTTGTCTTAATGACTACAGGCCTGTCGCACTGACCTCTGTAGTCATGAAGACACTCGAACGGCTTGTGCTGGCCAAGCTGAAAAATATCACAAACTCTCTGCTGGACCCTCTGCAATTTGCATATCAGGCCAATAGATCTGTGGATGATGCAGTCAACCTGGGCCTGCACTTCATCCTATAGCACCTAGACTGCCAGGGGACCTATGCGAGGATCCTGTTTGTTGATTTTAGCTCTGCATTCAACACCATTGTGCCAGCGCTACTACACTCCAAACTTTCCGAGTTGACTGTGCCTGAACCCCTCTGTCAGTGGATCACCAACTTCCTGACAGACAGGAAGCAGCATGTGAGGCTGGGAAAGCACATCGCGGACCCGCAAACACTCAGCATAGGAGCACCGCAAGGCTGCGTACTCTCTCCTCTCCTCTCTCTACACCAACGACTGCACCTCCACAGACACCTCTGTCAAGCTTCTCAAGTTTGCGGACGACACAACCCTGATTGGACTGATCCAGGATGGGGAGGAATCTGCCTACAGACAGGAAGTGTCACAGCTGGCATCCTGGTGCCGTAGCAACAACCTAGAGCTCAATGCTCTTAAGACAGTGGAATTGATTGTAGACTTTAGGAGAGCTCCCCTTCCCCTCACCCCACTCACCATCAACAACACCACAGTCACATCTGTGGAGTCTTTTAAGTTCCCGGGAACCATCATCTCCAAGGACCTTAAGTGGGGGGCTGCCATCGACTCCACAATCAAAAAGGCACAACAGAGGATGTACTTCCTGCGGCAGCCGAGGAAGCACAATCTGCCACAGGCAATGATGGTCCAATTCTACTCGGCCATCGTAGATTCTGTTCTCACCTTCTCCATCATGGTCTGGTTTGGCTCAGCCACCAAGCACAACACCTGGAGGCTGCAGCGAATCGTCCGATCAGCAGAGAAGATTATTGGCTGCAACCTTCCCTCCATTGATGAACTGTACACTGCAAGGGCCAGGAAGCGAGCGGGCAAGATAATCTCTGACCCCTCCCACCCTGGCCACAAACTCTTTGAATCACTTCCCTCTGGAAGGCGACTCCGGACTGTCAAAGCTGCCACAGCCAGACATAAAAACAATTTTTATCCACGAGTAGTTGCGCTACTCAACAGCCAAAAATCTGTAACCTCCCTTTGATCTGGTATTTTGTTGGTTCACATGCTTGATCAATGGTGTTTTATCATGAATGTTTTATTATTATTAATGTTTAGTGTTTTCTGAGTCATTCGTAACTGTCACTGTATGTCATGTTGTTACTTGTGGGCGGAGCACCAAGGCAAATTCCTTGTATGTGAATACTTGGCCAATAAACTTACTTACTTACTTACTTAACTTGAACAATTATTTTTTACCTGCCATAGTACCGAGTGATGACATCTGCCAATCCCTAAAATTAAATATTTTTAAAATAAATCTTACTTTGTGGACTGTCCGTTGGCATTGTTTTTTCTGTTGTTTCAAGAACACTGCCTCCTCTGCTATCATTGCCATTAAGTAATGTTGAATCTGATTTCTCATCCTTTTCAGTGCTAGAGCATGCTTGCTCATTTTCATCAGACATCAGGTCATCTTCTTGCTCATCTTTTTCATCATTATCTGAGGCTGCGAGGAAATGTAGCTTTAAGCCAGTGAAATTGGACAGAAACAGGAACATGGCCTCAGAATAAAAGAGCTTCATGCATTTGGCAAGAATGTCAGGAAAGCCATCTTCCTCTGCTTGATCATAGCATCTAAGAAACAGAGAGGCACTATCAGAGAGCATGCCACAAATCCAGGAAACACAGACCAGAGCTCTGAACAATAACAAGGTTTGTCACAAATACATTAAACAAATCTGGCAACCCATCTGCTATGAGCAGAAGCTCAAGTTAGCTTCTATTGTACAAAAGGAAACAACTGTGCAGCATTGAAAGACCATACTACTGTATAGATTGAAATTTTAGATAAAGTGGTCAAGCATGGCCCATTAAATCACCTGAGCAATATAATGAATGAGCCTGTGAACAGGTCATGATTCCTATGATCTCATGAAGTGGAATGAAAACGAGAGGGATAAAAAAGATGAAACTTTTACAAGCCTAGATATACATTCTGTAGCACAAATAATGTTTTTTTCTATTTCTGAAATAATTAAGTGCAAGGGTGGTGACTGCCATTCTCTTCCATTCCAGGTTTAGATGCGCTTGATTTTTGGAGTAATACAACATTACAGAAAAGTCCTGCTGTAAATTCTGCACAGGTGCTTCTGGGTTAAGTATTCCATTGATAAGTGCATTTAAAAAAAATCATTCAACATCTTTAATATTCATGAATGCCGATCCTTCAGATTTCTGATCCACCTACCTTTTGTTGGCTGGTCCTCTTCTCTTCCATTTAATCTTTGGGTTAGATATAGCCTCACATACCATCTGAAATTTTTCTTTCTGATCAGAAAATGCAGAAAAATGTTTGTTTTACTGTTATCGTCTGTGGTATTCACGCATTAACAATATTTTACATTTTGAAACTTCATTTCTTTCTTTTTTTGGATTCTCATCCTCTAATTGCTGTCATTTCATAGCTTTTGTTAATTTACACTCCACAACTTGTAGAACAAACTTCAAAGCCTGATAGTCAATACAATCCAGTGCGTTGACTTTTTATGCAAAATGACTGTTTCTTTGACTATGGCTCTCAATAATCTGGGCTGACAGGGCAGTGCTGATTTGAAGAAACTGTACAATCGCTGAGATTCTATTTTTCAGATGATGCTGTTAATCAAGGTCCTCTCCCATCTGCCTGCCTAGGAGTCACACCAAAACATCCCAATGCAATGTTTAAACTAGAGCAGTGGAGGTCTCTTGGTTAACTGCCGTACATTAATCTATCTAATAATATTACTATAAGCGATTATATAGTCATGCTTGCCATTTGCAAGATTACCATGCAAACACATCTATTTATGAACACTGAGAATATAGAAAATGCTGAAAATTCTCAGTTGGCCTAGCCCCAGTTGCAGCCTGACCTGTTGAGTATTTCCATATTTTCTGTTTTATTTTAGATTATCACCATGTATTCCAATAATATTTCACTAGCTGTGAAGCACTTTAGGACTTCCCAAGACCAAAAAAGTGCTGTGTAAATGTGATTTATTTTTTAATATACTCTCACGGAAGCAGAAATGTCAATAAAAGTATCTCCAATACCTTGACATAAAACCAAAAAGGAATTTTGTTGACCTTTGAAATCTGATATAATACACCTCTTTGGTTTCGGAATAGTTCCTGACTTCAAGGATCTTATTTTTATGGCTACCTTAATGACCATTTGAAACAAAACCAAAAGATGTAACAAAATAATTATCTTGTAATCCAGATTAGATTCCTGGGCCTTCAAATTCTTGTTTCTGTGATCTCTCCAGGTGGTTTGATATAAACAGGGTGAATTAAAGATGATTTTACGTTTTTAAACTGCACTGCAGGTGAGATGTACAGAACACATAGCTAACTTTAAATCTACAGTAACAGCAGCTCACAACTTTTTTCTATGTTGACTATTCCCTTAACATAATCTAAATAGATTAAGCCTCTGAATTCTCCACATGAACCTGGGATAAAACAACTTTTCCCCTGACATTATTTGCCTGTCTTAGACTTTTACAGTCAATGGCTGTCAGTAGCACTCCAATATCCAAGAAAGCTTTGAGTTTCTATAATGTTCTGATTGTCAGCATTCAATGAAATTAAAAAAGCCTCTCAAAGCAACCAGATGTAGATACCACCGATACATGACACCTGTGGGTGATAATTATCACAAAACAATTAACAGTGAAAGCAGATACATAATATATTGACATTATAACAAAGAAATTAATTTACTCCGAAGACTTTTTCATGGACAAGGTGACAGATTCACATCCATTTTCCTATCCATGTGTGTGAGGCATTTTCTAAATTCAACCAAATAAGAGCCTGCCACACACTTACCTTGAAAAAATTCTTTAGAAGAATTTCAGATTTTTCTTCAAACTGCTCCTGGATGTTCGCTTGAGCTGACATATCCATGTAAATTGGATTGATCCATTCATAAAGTATTTCTTCCTGAAACATTTTAAGACAAAGCATGTCACAGAGGATCAATGTCTCATCACGATCAATATGCAACTTCCTGCTCAGTTGGAAGAAATAGAAACATAAACCGGCCATTGCATCCCTTCAGATATAACATCCTTATCAAGATCACTTCTGATCTTTTGATTTAGCCGCAACCTCATGCACTAACCCTTGCTTTTAATTAACATCAATCCATCTTTGTCTTGTTTACGTGAAGCATCTGTGCCTCCAAAGTGATCTTGGACACAGTGTCTCAGTTTATCATTTATATCCTTGGTCAAGAAATTTGTTATGCCAGTGTTGAATGATTAACCTCTCATATTGTACCTCTGATTTGATTCTAGAGACCCCAACCAGAGATTTTGTTATAGCCTTGTTTATCTTATTAAAGCTTGTAAGAATGTTGTATATTTCAATGGGATCACACAAATTCAAGATATCATTGACCCATCTCTTTAATCTATATCCATAAAACAAACATTCCTGCCCAGGAATCAATATGGCAAACTTTCTCTTTCACAAGTATAACCTTCCTTAAGTCAGAAAACCTGACCTGTACACATTATTCCAGTCGCAGTTTCACAAGGATCCTTTGTAATTGCAGGAATATGTTACTCTTGAAATCAAATCCTCTTGGACGAGGGCAAATATCATCTGCTTTCCTAATTCCTTGCTTTGCCTGCATGCTGACTTGCGGTGATGCACAATGACTCTTCTCAACCTCTCATGATTTAAAAAAATAAACTGTCTTGCTATTTTTTGCCACCTGCCAACTTTACTTAACCTGTCTGCATCTCCATATGTGACATTACCATCACAGCCCTCATTGCCACCTAGCTATGAGCAGCAGAATTACAGACTTGCATTTGATTTTCTCAAACATATCTTTGACATCAAGTCCAGCATTTAACCCTGTATCACCCTGCTTGTCAGGTCCCCTATGTGAAAAATACTTATTTATTTTCACTCTTGAGGAGTCAAGTGTTTAATTGTCATAGGTCCAGAGGCAGAACAAAATCAATTCTTACTTGCTACATCTTACCAGTCCTGTAAACACAGTGACACACTTCATATATAATAATCAAAATATAATAAATAAATAGCAGTAATACTAGTTAACCATAATAGTGCAAAAAATAAAGTCTGTAGTTCAATCAAAGGCACATTCCAAAGAAGATTATAATTATTAAGAGAATATTTCTAATGGACTTTGGATATGCTTCCTCTTTAGCTGCCTTTCAGACTCGAAGATGACTTGCATTCACTACTGTATCAACATTGCCGTTGAGCCATTCGTGGATTCTACAAATTCCATTATTGGTGCACAGAAGGATTACGATGCAGGAGACAATAAATAAAACTATCATAAGGTGTTAACTACTGCATCAGCATGATATTGGTCTGACACAAACTGGCACCGATTAGAAAGACTACAACTGATAGGAAAATATAATTTACACTTCATTGCAGTTGAAATGGGTTGTTGGCCAGAGTTTGACAACCTTTGATTTGGGTCTCAATCGTGTTTTTTTTAACCTATTTTGTGTGTATTTGACAAGAAGATGGTTATTCAAGGTAGATTGTGAGAAAATCTCAACTTACATCACACGCAATATGTGGCACTTGAGAAAGGCATTCAATGTAACGAGGTGGCCTCTCCAACATTGGCCCGTAGAACCAACCACTGATAGAAAGACGACATTTGCCCTCTACCACCACTTCGGACACCTGAGCAGGTAAAGCATTAATCAGTAAATTTTAAAACACAGTGATTCATACAGGTCTACAATCAACTTTTTGGCAACTGGTGGTCTGGCACCTCGTTTAATCCAGACAAAATTACAAGATCCCATTTGGAATCCCTCACGGGAATCTCCCCGAAAATGTGGCAGCTAGGCCAGAAGACATGTCCGATCTGGATCTTATTGGGACTTCCGCGGCCAATTGGCAAGTCAAATTTTCCCTCTGTGACGGGGGCAATGGAACTCAGGCCTGGCCAGAACCGGCAGATCGTTTCCCATAGCTGACTTCCGCGATCGATCTGCAAGTCGAATTTGCCCCCAATGGTTGGGGCTCTCGAATTCCAGCCTGGCCGGAACCAGCAGATCATTCCCATAGCTGACTTCCAAGGCCGACTTTGTGGGCCGGTGTCTTGGCTCCCCGATGGCCTAGGCGGACCATTCCAGTACCGTTCGACTCTTCTCGGAGGCGATCACCTTGGTTGTTCTGGCAAAACGGATAATCCAGCAAAGCTCTGCAACCAAGGATGCTAGAAAATTGGTGGTGGACCTGTGTTACACGTTGTACCGAAATAAGCCATTTGTAACTTTATCAAATCACATTTTGATCATGAGCCAAATCTTGAGAGTCGTATGGGAATAAATTTGTCCCTTCACCTTTACAAAGCCTATCAGCAGTTTTAATACATTTCTCAACATCTGCAAAGATTGCTTAGATTAAAAAAACACCAGGCAAAATTCACAGGCTGACAGGATTCCAGGAGACCTGGAGATGAGTACTTGACCAAGTGAAGGAGTGAGGCAATACTCCAAACGTTTTTAATGGTTGTGGGACCGGAATGAGTGCAAAATAAGCTCAAACTGTAATGGAAATCTCCAATGTCCCACATCAATTGGACAGCACTGCCTGAAGGAGGCAAACATAACAGCAGGATAGTTAGCTATTGGCAGCACCAGTTTTTACAGTTTGTGTTAGCGCTGATCAACGTACCAGTTGGCACACCTTCTTTTGCATCCTTCTTAAGTCCAATGTTTATTTAGTCAGTTCAACAGAATTATCCCTAGTTAGAGGATAACTCCATCTGCAAGATTGGTGCTGCCTGACTCGGGTGTATCCAAATCTAACTGGCATTCTTTATTATGCTTCTTTTCCTGTGTATTTTTACAAAGGGCATTCCTATTCCAGTAATATCTTGGGCATATTGAAAAAACACACCTGTGACAGTATACCTATCACAACATCTTTAAATCAAGTTCGTCAAACAAGAACAAAGGTTCCAAATGTCTGGTCTTCATCTGAAACATCTTTGTCTGTTTGTCCACAGTTAGCTTATTCTGAACTTTTTCCACATCTGTACCTGATGATGAGAGACAGGAGAAACTTCAAAGAAAACTAATGTGTTCCATGTTGGAGTTAATGACTTGACAATCTCTCGAGGCTGGTAATGGTCTATAGAAGACAATTAGATTGAAAAGCATCAGTGCAAGTCTGCAATTTCTAAACAAGCAAGCAGAATATATTTAATATTCTTATAACTTATCAAATATAATTTCACATTTGCCCAAAATTACTTCCACATTCAGAAACAAGATTGCACACCCTCATCTTCTGCCCTACATCTTCCGATTGTATTATATACTTCCACTGAAGACTAGAAGTGACTGCAGAAGTCTAGTCGATTGGTGAAGGTGCTCCACAGTGGGGCAGGGGAGGTCACTCAGTGTTTTAGAACTAGTTAATGAGGTATGACAATTTATTTCCAAAAATAATGGTGTACAAATTGATGCTGAATCTGCAGGCAAGTGTGTTCCCTTATGACTATCGTAGAGATCACAAAGTTCAAGGTGGTGTCATAGTAGCCGAGGCAAGTAACTACATTTCATAAATACCACACATGACAATCAGAGTGACAATCAGAGTGTGCTGGAGGTGGGGGGAATGGATGTTTATGATGGTAGATTGGTGAACCGCCTTATTCTGACTGGTGTCAAACTGCTGGAGAGTTGTCGGACCCACACTAATGAGAGTTCTCTGGTTGGCACTCAATCTGCTGATGTTATCATGGACCATGGGTCCATCCAGTCCAACATCTAAATCAAGACTTTTGTATTACTTGTAAAAAGACCCTTGATCAATAATAAAATATTGCATCCTAATTTTACTGCATATAACTAGGGTAGCTAGTTTACTGCATTATAACAAGTGTAGCTACACGACTAGTGTAGCTGGGACATGTTGGCTGATGTGGGCAAATTGGGCCAAAGGGCATGTTTCCACACTGTATCACTCTAAGACTCTATAAATAAATGTTCTTTCCTCATTTTAATTTTGTCAGCTATGGCAATTATGTTGATTCTGAATTCTACAATAAGGAATTTGCCCAAATCTGCAAGGCCTATTTACCCTGCTGAAACCCATAGTAAATAAGATCCTCAAATTCTATCTACATCTTTCACAATGACACCTATAAATATAGGAAACTCTAAAAATTACAAGAAAAATGAGCAGCTTATAATATGTTTAACTCAGGAGCTTACATGCTGGGGAAGCATGATGGGAAAAGAGGCCAACAGAGTGAAGGGAACTTAAAGATGTTAGGAGAAGCAATAAATAGATGTAATAAGGTGTTTAGATTCCACAGCATAACTAGCCTGTTAACAAAAACATTGGGGACTGTAAACTAAGTTGAGGGAAAGAAAATTGATCAGGAAATAGTGTTTTAATTGCAAATGGGAAGAGTGTTTTTTTTAACAGGGGTCAGAAGATTAAAGATAACTGGGAATAAAAACAAGATAAAAGGCTACAGAGACATTGATCAATGCTGAATTATTTAAAATATATAAAATGAACATGTAACCGTTATGTTGTGAGAATATAAAATGCAATGGATGCTGTGAATCTTTGAAACACTTTGGGTTCTCTCAGCGTGTTTCCCAGCTCGTACTGTTAAGGCGTTGAATAAACCGACTTGTTTGAGAAACCCACCACTGCTTTATGAACTATTCTTTGTGTCTGTTCCTATCCGAGCTGTAATTAATATTACAACTGGGCCCCACGTGAAAGCCAGATTCAGGGCACAAGATTCCCTCCAACTATCCTATGCTGGAGGAACTCAGCAGCTCATGAGCAAAAAAAAAGAAACTGCTGGAGGAACTCAGCGAGAAACAGTTCAAAATAGCACCCAACCGGAAACATAGTTTGTCCATTTCCCTCCACAAATGCTGCCTGACTCGCCGAGATTCTTCAGCAGTTTGTTTTATGCTTGTATATACATGGTCATTGGATGTTGTCAGGGTATTCATAACATTAATTACTGAGAATTAAAACATCAGCAGAAACTATGTGCACCATAATGATGAATATATGTTAGACACCTTTGGGAGTCACCAGTACATCATGGCTAAAGCGATATAAGTCAGTGATATGTTGCAAATCTTACTCACCATCTGCATCATAAAGATCCAAGGTGCCACCATCACTTCCTTGCCACTCAGGCACAAGATACAAGATGAAGGCAATTCTCCGCCCTTCTAATTCATCATCATGACAGAGCAACACATCTGCAACAGCATTGGGTTCAAAACATCAATATAATTGCAACCTAAAGGTGTTTAATTAGACTTTCTAAGAAATTATGAAAGGGTACCAAGTATTTCATTTTCAGTTCAACAAATGTAACTGTTACATTTACAGAATATTTTAAATGTGTTTTTCAAATCATATAACTTTTGTTAATGGTTTGATTACATCCACCATTCTGTATACCAAGTTACTTCAATTCAATTCAATTCAATTCAACTTTAATTGTCATTGCACAGATACAAATATGGGTACAACGAAATGCAGTCTAGCGTCTGCTCGTAGCAATATTGCAATATAGAAATAAAAACACAGAACAAGAACAATATACAGAATAAAATACAGAATAAAATACAGAATGAGCAAACAATGTGGACGGAGAGACTGGAGAAATCTATCGGCGGGACTCCGAGTTCAGCAATGTGATAGTGTTGTTAAAGAAGCTGTTCCTCATCCTGCTTGTGCGAGACCTGAGGCTTCTGTACCGCCTCCCTGATGGGAGGAGGGCAAACAGTCCATGGTTACTCAAGCCATTGTTGGATTGCATCATGTTTTCTCCTGACAACAGACGTCTATCAACTTTTTTTATTTTTCATGATAACAAAGAGCTGCAATTGGTTTGTGATTAAATATGGTGTTAAGGCACCAAGTCTAGACTCACATGAACAATAATACGTGCAAATGTTGGACATCAGGCAACACACATGAAAATAGTTTTCCAGGAAAATGGAAAAGGAATGCTTTACTGTTTTATCTTCTGAGGATGCCTTTACAAAACGGGATCAGAAATTTGTCTCTGCAATGCCGTGAGGGGCTGCCTTAAAAAAATGTGTACATTACCACGTTTCTTAATGTCAACAATGGAACACTGAATTTCGTGGAATGCATTTTGGTGTTGTTCTTCCAGTATGAAAATCCTGTCAGCTGGACTTTTAACTACACTGGTTGGAATAATGACAGCTACCAGTTACTACAGAAGAAGCAGTTTCTGCTTGATCTGAAGGCTCACAAGTAATATTATTTGAGAGGAACAATCACACTAAATCTCTATTCAGAGTTGGTTGTACAATGTTATATTTGCACAGTTTTCTCTATGCACTGCTCACACTGCAAATCAATTCTTGCCTGTATTGTCAAGCATTTTTGCAATCAAAATTGCTTTACAATCAGCATTTGTTTAGCCCTACCATTCCTCTTCATGGATGATCTGAGTCTGCAGAAGGTGTCTTCTATCTATGGCAATCACCTTATAGGAAGATTACAGTGAACAACGGAGTAAAACTCTGGTGATCCAGTCAGCAATTCTCACTTAACAAGGATGAAAAGTTAATTGGTTATATACCTCACGATTATACATAAAAGTCAATTTTTCCTATGTAGCAATTCAAGCACTTTAAGGTAAGGCAATGTACACAAATTGTAACATTTCTAAATGATGTAGCAATAATCCTTCACCTTATCAATACTCAAGATTTTAGCCAGTTGTACATAAAAGTGATATTAGACATAAGCTGTGTGTTTTCCAAAGCACACCCATTATATTAAATACCTGCTCCAAATCAACTTTTTAAACATAGGAGACTTTTAGGATTTTCATATTCAACTACAGTGAAAACCTGAAGACCACCCTCAAAACCGTCACAAAGTAATTATATGTAATGTTTACACCGTGTAGAACAACACATGATTATCATACATTATATCTAGTGATATCACTGTTCTGATTCACCAATTATGAAGGTAAAAATAGCATTTATAGAATTCCAATAGTAAAATATTCCTTGGATATCAGCAACTGAAAGCAAAAATGTTCATTCTATACATCTCACAAAGATAATTAAATGTGCATGCCATGCAACATTGCAACTGAAACACCAGATGTACCACATAATACAACATTGGCAGAACCCACAGTAAAATGACATGTAATCAATATCTCCCATATTTGCCTTATTAACACCATATACCTGTGTATTCATACTTAGCGCAAGATATATCAACTGTGCTTTCCAGTTTTACACCTGCAATATCTGAGAGCCATAAACGAAAATCTTCATAAAGTATTTTCCTGGAGAGAGATAGAAGAAAATCATCTGAACAACTTAATCGATACGATACAATAAAACTTTATTCATCCCCGGAGAGAAATTGGTCTTGCAATCTCAGCTAAACCCAAGTTTGATCATGAATTCAACCAAATTTAACGACTAGGTGAAATAAAAATACAAGAGAACAATCAGCAGCTCCTAAACTCTGATAAATTATATCTCAATGCACAATAATAAGAGAATACTGGAAATACACAGATCATATGCGAAAAACAAATTGATAAATTTTCATCAGAACTCAGGCAATTTTGGAACAATGAAAGTATTACTTTGCAGAGATATAGTAGTTAGCTCTGGCAGATAGGGAGAGGTTAAGCAGACTAGGACTTCATTCCTCACAGGACGATGAGGGGTGATCTTATCAGGCACGTGCCGTCAGGGTAGGCAAGGTAGGCACTGCCTACCATGACTAAAATTATAAAATGGTAATTATTAAATATAAATAGTAAAGGCATGGGAGAATTATGCCTACCTAAGAGATCGAGTAGGCATAATTCTCCCATGCCTTTCATCCGCAGTACTTGTAACACGCAAAAGCATGTGCAGCTCATGTGCTGTCGACGCTGCTTCAAGCCTTCACGACAAGGGGAGCTGAAGGCAGCTGAAATTCTGCCTTTGAATCGTGGACTGCGTACTGCGCATACGCAGCGCAAGTTTCTTGGCGGGTTTTTCAAACATTGATTACCATTATCTTAAGAGTATCTTAAGAAACAAAGAGAGAAGAGTGGAGTTCGTGTACAAATAATGCGGTAAGTAAATATCTTTGAGCTATATGTTTTTAAATACCGTATTTCCTGGCAATGAAGACGCTATTTTTTACCCAAAAATAAGACACGAAAATTTACCTGTGTCTTGGAGGCCAAAGGTTAGGTTGTTAGCCAAGAAAGATAGACTTGGTTATCCGTCAGTACAGCAACATCTAGAATGATGTTGCTGTACTGAGGGATAGCCAAGTCTATCCCTCATTGCTGGCAGCTGATGGGTAGCGGCCGTAAAGTGGGAAGTGGCTGTAAAAGGACAGCGCTGCGGGGGGGGTGAAGAGTTCCCTTCACAGCGTGTGGGGAGTCTGGCCAGTGGTAAAGTTGCGGGGAGGTCAGGAGCGTTGAGAAGGCGGGGGTCGGGGATCATGCCAGAAACTCACTCATTCACCGCTGCCGCGATGCTCCATGCGTGGAGCCACCGCATTGTGGCCGGGGAGGGAAGTAGCTCGGGTGGCTGCGAGTGGCCGCCGGGACAGGACAGCGGAACCAGCCACCACCTCAGTGCCTTCTGCTGGCCCGCTCACCTCTGGCAGTGCTCTCCGTCTGAACATCTCTCACCTGCTGCTCACCGGCCGCTTCCCGCAAATCCTTAAATTCCAACGGCCACCGGGAGCAGGATATGGCCTCACTTGCTGTGCTGGGTGACACTGCATGGCATTCACTGCCTGGTCCATGTCTTTCAATGTAGACCGGACAGTGAGGGGACCAGCTCAAGAGCGGGTCAGTGGGCAATGGATAACAGGACAGCGGGTGGTGGAGCTTACTCCTGTGTCAGCGCGAGTAACCTCAATTGGTCCCTTGATCGCGCTGACACAGGAGTAAGCTCCACTGCCCGCTGTCCTGTTATCCATCGCCCGCTGGCTCGCTCTGGACCTCTCCACCTGCCGTCACCCTCCACCCCCCACCCATTCAGTAATTCAAAATGTAGGAGATTTGGAAGCCTTGGGCAAATTGAATTGTTACTTTCTTTATTTTTATTTTTTTGAGAAAATGCATGTCCCTACTTTCAAAATTTGAAATGCCTACTTTCAAAATTTTGCAACTCAAAATGGGGCGGCGTCTTCGACGCAGGTGCATCTTCATCGCCAGGAAATACGGTACTTTATTAGGAGATATGGCTTTTGAAGACTTTATAAAAGTCGACTGACAGCTTACGGAGAGGACAGCAATCTGCGTATGTGCGGTTTAAGATTTTTTTAAAGCCGACTGACTGAGTAATTACTCACGGCACGTGCCTGGATCTTATAAAGGCGTACAAGATAATGAGGGGAATAGATAAGGTGAATGCACAGAGTCCTTTACCCAAAGTAAGGGAACCAAGACAAGAGGATGTAGGTTTAAGGTGAGAGAAGAAAGATTCAATAGGAATCTGAGAGGCAACTTTTTAAAGTATCACGTAGTGTCCACAAGAGGATAAGCTGTGGTTTCATAGTAACTCGCCTTAGTGCTGAGATATGGTACCCCTTCCTCCTCCTGAGGTCATCTGACTATCAGGAAACAAAAGACAACATTAACATCCAGCAAAATCAATCATTCCCAACTATATATTTACATCTAGACCTGTTCCTTTAATAGCGTCATTTATTTTCCGCTACTAAAACCTTAGCTCTGAATATTCACCTGGAACTTCATTCCGTCAGCTCAATCAGAATAGCTTAATTTAGTTTAGAGATACAGCATAGAAACAGGCCCTTCGGCCCACCTAATCCGCGCCAGCCAACTAGTACACTAGTTCTAACTTACACACTAAAGGGCCTGTCCCACTTACGTGTCCTTGGCATGCAAATTACGCGACCTCATGGTCGCGTTGAGCCTTGATGGTCCTGCGAAGGTCGGGCGCGATTTCATGCGTACACGCAGCCATCTGGAGCGCGTGACGTCATTTGAAGATGGACACAAAGCTGGAGTAACTCAGCTGGACCGGCAGCATCTCTGGAGAGAAGTAATGGGTGACGTTTCATGTCGAGACTCTTCCTCAGTCTGAAAAGAAGGGTCTTGACCCGAAACGTCACCTATTCCTTCTCTCCAGAGATGCTGCCGGTCCCGCTGGATTACTCCTGCATTTTGTGTCTATCTTCAATTTTCTTGGCCCCCCTCTTGGAGTAGAAGTGGGGGCGGATCCGGACCGCAACGGCTGTGAGCCCCAGGCCGAGTTCGTCGACCGTTTGCCTGCTTCTGCTGCTGTTGAAGGTGAGACGTTGTGTCGCGACAGGGTCTTGGGCCTGTCCCACGTTGGCCGTCAGTTCCGCGACAGGCCGTTGGCGCACAAAGATTTTGTTCACTACAAAGATTTCGGAGCCCCGCGCGATGTCGCACACAACTACATACCCCTCCGCGCTTCTAAGTGGGACCAGCCCGGCCCAGCCATACGATGCCCGTACGCCTCAACGCGACGACGAGGTCGCGTAATTTGCGTGCCAAGGACACGTAAGTGGGACAGGCCTTAAGGACAGTTTACAGAATTAAATTAACCTACAAACCCGCACGTCTTTGGAATGTGGGAGAAAACCAGAGCACCCAGAGAAAACCCACGCGGTCACAGGGAGAACGTACAAACTCCATACAGAGAGCAACTATATCCAGGATCAACCCTTGGTCTCTGGTGCTGTGAGGCAGCGACTCTACCACTGCGCCACCTTTACATATTTACATTCTAAATTTCATCTCATCACTTCTATCCCATACACCATTGTATGGGATCAGCTGTGGTTTCCACTCTCCAATTTACTTTCAATAATTTAATACAATCTTTCAAATTATATTTAAACAATGTCTGTATAATCTTGTCTCTATTAAGAAACTAAAATGCCAGCAAACATTGTAACTGGAATTTAACGTGATTGTGAAATACCACTTTGTCAAGTCACTGCAAACTTCACATTGTGCACATTTCAGAGTTTCTGTTATACAATCATCACCTCAGCTTTGCCATTCCAAGAATTCTGCATAAAGATTTTCTGAAATTACAACAAAGGCTAAAGTATTAATGTGGTAATTGGGCTGCAGGGTTTTGAAAATAACTAAAATGATGCAAAAATCCTTTTGTAAATGAAAATTACTTAACTCCTTCTTTCTTTCATTCTATCCCTTTGCCTGTTCTCTTGTTCACATTGTGCGAACAGTCCATTTGCTAGCGATAGAACCCCAACGTCTATACCCTTCTTAAGAAGCTGTTCATGATATGCATGCTGGGCTCATTCAAAGCAAGGAAATTAGTATCACTACAGCATAGTTTCATTAGCATGCATATACTGTATCTTCGAATAGCCTTCCTCACTATCCCTGTCCTTTTAGTGTTACGAATTTCATTTTGTTCTCTCTCCAACCAACCCTTTCATTTGTTCTCTGCAAAACTGCTTCTCACCTGCTTAAATTTATAAAGATCGTTGGATTTTTCATGAAAGTTTAGTTGCAGAAGGTCATTTTGAAGTCCTGTCAAGAATGACCGACTCTGTATAAAGTCTGGTATCACACAGTGTGTGAATGGCTGAGTGCTGACCTGCAGACCCAGTTCTGTAAAGGAAGGCAGAAAGGCACAGGTAAACTTGTCAAGAAGCATTTATGCTGCAATAAATTAGACGCATGTTTCTCTTACAGTTTCTTAACAAAAATAAAGAGGAATTCTGATGATTATAATCTCTGAACAGAAAAAAAGGAACATATTTGTAGACTGCCAAAACTATTAATTACTGCAGTATTGGTTCAACTTACATTGCAGGTCTCATTGTCACTTGCGGGCGGAGCACCAAGGCAAATTCATTGTATGTGAATACTTGGCCAATAAACTTATTCATTCATAACACTAGTCACCCTCCAGTCGTCTGGCACCTCACCTGTGTCTAATGATGACAAGACTTCAGCTTCCCAGTGTTCTTGGATTTATTAGATGAGATGGTAGATTCATCTATCTTTGTACATTTATGGACTTTCAGTACTTGCTCAACTCTGACATTCTCAGTCTATCCTCAAAATATCTCCATCAACTTCTCCCAAGTTCCCCAGTCTTTATGTCTTTCTCTGTCGTAAAAACAGAAGATAAATATTCATGGAGAACCTTTCCCATCTCATGCACTTCCACACATTGATGACCACTTTGGTTTCTGAGTGGCCCCATTCTCTCTCTAGTTACCCTTTTCCCCATAATATACTCACCCTTAAGCCTGTATACATCCACCACATGCGTACAGCCTACAATGCCATCAAAAATGAAGAATTTCACATATTTCAATGACATCACACCTCATATCTCCAAAACTAAGACAGTAGAATTGCAGACCATATACTCATTCCTCATCTGACAAACCTGCTGCTTTAAATTTAGTGAACCTTTACTGCAAACCTTTTGTCACAAGTATAACCTTTCTTAAGCAAAGACATGAGAAATATACACATTACAGCTGTGGCCTCAAAATAACCCTGCATAAATATAGCAAGGTATCCCTACTCATTCCCTCAAATTCTTTTGCAATAAAGGCCAACATTGCACTGGCCTATTTGCATTCATGTATCCAGCCAACCAAGTCCCTCAAAATACCAAACACTTCCATTTCTCAGTCCACAAAATATTCCGCCTTTCTATCTTTTCTACTAAAGTGGATGATCCGCCTGTACATCATCCATATCCCTCCATTCCCTGCACTTCCTTGTGCCTATCTAAAAGCTTCTTAAACACCACTGTTATTTGCCTCCACCACCACCCCTGGCAGCACAATGCAAGCTCCCACTACTCTCAGTGTAAAAAACATGCCCCACATATCTCCATTAAACTTTCTCCCACATTACAGTTATGCGCTCTCGTGTTCGATATTTCCACCCTTGGAAAAAGGTTCTGTCTTCCCTATCTTTGCCTCTCCTAATTTTATATACTTTTATCAAGTTTTCCCTCAACTTCCAACATTACAAAGAAAACAAACCAATCACTCCTTGTAGCTGAAACCCTCTAATCTAGGAAGCATTCTCGTAAACCTCCTCTGCACCCTCTCCAAAGCCTCCACATCTTTCCTGTAATGGGGCAACTAGAACTGTATGCATTATTCCAAATGTAGCATAACCAAGGTCATATAGAGCTGCTTCATGGCTTCTAACTCTTATATTCAATCCCCCTAGCAATGGGGACAAGCATGCTATATGCCTTCTTTATCACCCTATCTACTTGTGCTGCCACCTTCAGTGAATTATGACCTTGGACTCCAAGATCCCTCTGCAAATCAAAGCTGTTAAGAGTCTTGCTATTAACTGTATACTGATCCCTTATATTCAACCTCCCAAAGTGCAACACCTCAAATTTACTCGGGTTAAACTCCATCTGCCATTTCTCCGCTAGTGAATATCTTGCTGTATCTTCTAATAGCCTTCCTCACTATCCGCAACTCCACTGCGTTACTCCAGCAGTGTTTTGCTCAAGATTCTTTGATAGATTTGCACATTAGATCCTAAGAAGCTTTCCGCTTATTTGAAAATCCAGAGTTAGTAGAGGAGCAAGCAAAACAAGGAACTGTCTGTTAAGGACTGAGTGATGACAGATTATGTTTGCCACAAATATTGTGGGCTGAATGGTCTGTCCCTGTACTGTACTTTTCTATGTCTATTCCATGATTAAGTCTGTTATAAATCTTTTGGAATTCTCTACCCCTGAGAAACAGGGATCTCCAGTCTTCGAACATATGAACATTTGAGATTAATATATTTTTAGACACTAAGGCGATCAGAGAATATATATCCACCTGTCACATGCCAGGCGTTGTTCCACCTCTCTTTTCCAGTTTTCTTCCCCCTACTCGTCTCCAATCAATCTGAAATTTCCCGCCATTGAATTCCTCCAGCACTTTGTCTTTTGCTGAAGATTCCAACATCTGCAGTTTCTTGTGTCTCCAGAGAATATACAGCCATGCTCATAAGATTCAATGAAGCTGTCACGTCTTGTCTACTGTTGCTTCTATTTCTTATATTATTTTATTTCCACCGCACTGATGTCAGGCCACATTTGGTGCTCAAATATTGTAATGGAATTCGACTGATGCAAGAGTGAGTCACATTGACACTTGAATTGTGTCTCCATTCTCAACATTCATGCCTTACCCGGTACGATCCCCGCTGAAGTTAGACACAAAATGCTGGAGTAACTCAGCAGGACAGGCAACAGTCCCGCTGGGTAGCATTTTGTGTCTACCTTCGGTGTAAACCGCTATCTGCAGTTCCTTCCTACACATTTCTCCAGTCTGCTCCAGTGCGAAATCTCCTCAAGCCAAGGTATGTCGACTTTGAAGAAGTTCTCCTCTCTCCGACGAGTTCTCCTCTCTCCTCTCTCCGCTCTCTCTCGCTGCTCCCCCTCTTTGATCCTTCCGTATCTCTAGTTTCCCTTTGGTTTGCCTCTCCCCTGACTCTCAGTCTGAATAAGGGTCTCGACCCGAAACCTCACCCATTCCTTCTCTCCAGAGATGGTGCCTGTCCCGCTGAGTTACTCCAGCATTTTGTGTCTGTCTACGGTGTTAACCAGCATCTGCAGTTCCTTCCTACACACGACCCCCGCCCGGCTCTCTCCAATGGACCGGGCCCGATACACTTCTCCTCACCATGCGAGTACTCTAACCCTCTGCTCCAGGCCTCGCTCACTCGCTCCTTCGCTTCCAGCAACAGCGGGTTGAGTTCCGCAATCTCCCTCTTCAGCTGTCTTTTCCTTCCGCGACCATTTTCCGACTCAGTCCGAAGCCTCTTCGAGCTCATCCCAGTTCAGCTGCACCTTTTTCAACCTTAATAACTCCAGGGTGTTCTTCTTCAATGGAAACTACACTACCCGGCAGAACCCGCCGTGCCGCAAAGTCGGATGATTCCCGAAACAGCGCCGCTGAAAGGTCAGATGCTGTTGCAACTACTCAGAATGCACCTTCTGTGCTGGTTTTGCCCACATGTGGCCAATGGCAACTGCGCCGCAGATCGCCGAGCAATTGGATCGATACAATAGTACCCTTCCAGTGGTAGTAATGAAGGGAATGGAAGAAAATTCTGATAAGAATCGTGACCATTCTGCAAGAAAACGTTATATAAAATCGGAATTTAGATTCATGACAAAATATTGTAAATGCTTGAAATCTGCATTAAAACAGAAAATACTGCAAATAATGTTGTCACTTCAACTGATAATGAAGACTGCTCAATTAATCTAATCCACAAGAGAGATCTAGCTGAACTAAGCTCTTTTTTTTCATATCCTCTAATGCCACTCCATTAATATCAGATTTTAAACTGTCAATCGAATTAATATCGACTGCTTTTCAGGAAAGAATTCCAGACCATGTTCCAAAGAATATTTATTGCGTTTCCTTCTGAATGACCAGTTCCTACTTAAAAATTACAAAATCTTCGAAACGAGGTCCCCTGCAAGAAAACCCAACTCTTTAGTTAAACAAGGGTTGTATTTAGAATCCTAAAAGGTCTCAAATATCTCATGCTTTTTGCTCTACGTCCTTATTTTCCACCCCACCACTCTCCGGATTCAGCAAATCATTCTTCACAATTGCCACCTCATTCAACAAGGTTCACCTTACACATTTTTGCATTCCCTTCTCGCTATTACAAAATAATACTTCCCGTCATGTCTCCCTGATCCATTCTGCCGTCTCCATCAACCTCTCCTCTCGGTGCAATTTTCCATGGAATCACAGGTGATGCAATATCTCTCGAGTTACCTCATCTCTTCACGAAAGAAAGGGAACATAGCACCCCTTTCTGATGAAGCAGAAATTCACTTTAACTTTTTACAAGCGAATGTACTGTATTTCATGCCTCCCCTACATTATGGAAACAGAATGCAGTTTGCGTGATTGCTTTGTGGAGCATCTGTATTCAGTCCATAAGGACAAATGTTGGCTTTCATTTGGCGACTACTTTAATTCTCCATCACCTTCTAATTAATTCATAACTAAGAGTTAGATATAGCTCCTATGGCCAACGGAATCAAGAGTAATGGGGAGAAAAGAGGAACGGGGTACTGATTTTGGATGATCAGCCATGATCATTTTGAATGGCGGGCTGGCTCGAAGGGCCGAATGGCCTAATATTTTCTGCACCTATTCTCTATGTTTCTATGCTTCATTCATATTGCATCATTAACATGCATTTCGCTGCTTATATCGTCCTTTTAGTTTCTTCCTCTCCAACCATCTGGATAGCATCAACCGGATAGCTTCATAAACGTGGAATCGCCTGGACAAAGCTGCCTCACACTTCAGAGATATTTACATTGCCCTCGGCTCCTTTCTCCCTCCTTCTCTTGAACTAACTTGTTTACTCACGTTCCCAATTTCACAGAAGTTACAACCCAAAACATATCCTCTGTTTCTCTTTGAGCAACTATTCGCTGACTGCTGAATGTTTACAGTCTTTTCTGCTTTTATTTCAAGGAATAATGCATAGTTCACAATTTAGTTCTTAAAAATTAAGCTAAAATGTAATTACACACAACACTCCATCTATCTAATAGTTTAGAGGGTGGGAGCCACAATTATACACACACCAGCCCTCATTTTGTGCAACTATGCTTTGCATTACTGTCAAATGACTGCCCACTCATTATATTACCTGATTGTATCCAGATAAAATCCATTTTATTTACATCTGTTAAATCCTGAAAAAAGTGATGTTACCAAGTTGGCTAAGAAGATTGATGTTCTTCCAAGACTTAATACTGAACAGCATGTTGAAGTACATTTGCTGTATGAATGCCCTAGTGCAAGAAGATGGCTACATGTCAACTTCCAAGGGACAGTTAGACATGACAACAAAACACACATTCTGAAAAATAAAATAAAATAAATTAAATTCACGAATTTAGATTAGCAACAAACTAGCATCTATTTTTATTACTGAACTTTTACAGCCCTCCTAAGTACAAAACATCAAAAGTTCACTGCTTTCAGGGAAATAAATATTTTCTCATCTCTGTCTTCAATAACTGACCTTATCTTTTGAGAACATGGCTCCTCATCTTAGACACCCCCACGACAGGACATCTTCTTTATGCAAGTACTGTGACAAACATCCAGGAATGTTTGTTAATCCATACAAGTCCATTACCCCCCAACATCATATGCCTGAAGATTCAACTCGTATACCGATCAGCATTACTGATGTCAATTAATACATTTGAGTACTTTTTCTTTTACATTTTCAGGAAATGTTACAGGAATAGGTAAGGGGAAAATAGATGGATGGCTGAGAGAAAAAGTAACACAAAGTCCTGCCAGTGTATCTATGTGTAGGCCTTCGTGTACGCATAAAATAGGCATGTAGGTGTTTTTTCCGCACATTTGTGTGCACCTCTAGGTCACCTGCTTTGTGTCAATGATGTGTGCACAACACAGAACACACTCTGTTCATCCAGTGCCTGTGTGCTTGATCATTTACTTTTGTGTCTGAGCCAGCATGATCTTCATTACAATCCAAATATTCAAATAATTGCACCATATTTACAGGTTAGTAATTTTGCAGAGAACACCAAAATTAAAGGCTGTCAAAGCATTGACTGAGATATGGATTAGTAATTGAAATGGATGGAGAAAGAGTAGATGGAATTTAATCTGTGAGATGTTGTGCTTTGGGAGGTAAGGGGAAAATATAAAGTTAATGGCATGACCCTTAACAGCATTTATGGGGAACAAGTCCACAGCTCCCTGAAAGTTACAACACAAGTAGACAGAGTGGTGAAGAAGGCACTGGGTTGCTTACCATTCGGGCAGGACATTGAATATAAAAGTCAAGAGGTTATCTTGTAGTTTTATAAGTCCTTAGTTGGGCTATACTTGGAGTATTGTGTGCAATTTGATTGAAAGACATGGAGTCTTTGGAGAGGGTCCAGAAAGGGCGTACCGGAATACTGCCTTGATTAGAGGGTATTAGCTGAAGGTGAGGTTGGACAAACTTGGATTATTTACTCTGGAATGTCACATATATATATATATGAGGATCATATATAAGATAGACAGTCTGAACCTTTTTCCCATGGTGGATATGTCAAAGACTGGAGGCCACAAGAGAGGTGAGAGGAGCTAAGTTTAAAGGGGATGTGTTGGGCAAGATTTGTTACTCAGGGACTGATGGGTGCGATGGAGACATACAAAAGTAAAGTTTAAGAGGTTTTCGGAGTGGATATGCAGGGAATAGAGGGATATGGATCGTGTATAGGCATAGGAGATTAGTTTGATTTGCAATCATTTTCGCTACTGATATTGCGGGTTGAAAGGCATGTTTCTTTGCTGTACCGTTTTATTTTCTAAATCTCTCCATGGCCTCACACCTTATCTCTACGTCGAACTTCATACCCACAGCCTTATTGCTCTCATCGCATCCTGAATGCCCCCTATTTTCATATCGCTGCCACGAGGTGAAAATGCCACACCTTAACTCTGAAATTTGTTCTCAAATTATCTCGTCCAAAAACTAATTGGAATCCAATTTTTGTTTAGACAATCAGTCACGTTACTTAATATTAATGGGATTAAAAATTGTTCATCATATTCCTATGAAACACCACCGAGGGGATTTGAGAACACAAAAAGCTCTGGATACATGAAAATTGATGTCGTATGTATTTTGGGGGAACATAAAGCAGTTTTACGACTATATTTAAATGCGTGAAGGTTCATTCCTGCAGATACTGGAATCTGGCGCAAAGAAAATAAAAAAATCTGCGGGAGGCTCTCAGCAGATCAGGCAGCATCTCTGGAGGGAAATGATGAGTCGAGGTGTCGGATCGGGACCCTTCAACCAGCTATTCTTTCAGTCCTAATGAAGGGTCTTGAACCGAAACATGGGCCTGCGCATATTTAAATATAGACATATTTATTGCTCTACGCTTCCCACAAATACACGCAGCATGCCTGCTTATTTGCCTCGATTTAAGGTTTACTCGGTTCCTTTTCAAAGGTATTTTTATATTTTGTTCCATTGTGATGGAGGGTCACGTCGTCTTGAAAGAGAGAACTACTTTAGATTTCGCTCGAATAGTATTACCATTGGCTAAGTACGAACTTTTGCAACATGTCTCGAAAAAGATTGAACCAAGGTTATTTTTCTCTTTAACAAACAGACATACCGCAAACATATTTGGATTTCGATTCACTAGTAAGAGACAGCGTGAGAAGAAAATTTCAGCTGCCAGCCTGCTGATGACGTCGTGAAATGTTTCCGTGGCTCACGGGCACTGGCTGCTAGAGGTTAAATTGAAACGTAAGAGGAGTAATTTACGAAAAAATAAATCAGCGGATCAGGGAGTATCTATCGAATGGATTGAACAGTCGACTGTCTATTCCCCGCCAGTTTTGCTGCTTGGTCCATTGAAATCCCGCAGCAGTCTTTTTTTTTTTTTCACTGTATTCTCCCTGTGACTTCGTGGGTTTTCCCTGGGTGCTCCGATTTGTCTTCACATTCCCACACTCCCACAAGACGTACAGACTTGTAGGTTAATTGGCTTCAGTAAAGATTGTAAATTGTCCCTAGTGTGCGGGACAGTGCGGGGTGTACGGAGTGATCGCTGCTCGGCGCGGACTCTATGGGCTGAAAGACCAGTTTGCGCGTTGCGTCACTAAACTAAACTAATCTCTACCTGAGCATGTGATTACCAAATGGATAAAGGAAACTTTCAATAAAGTTCACGGCAGGTGACATAATGGGAGAGTCTGCGCGCCATTGATGGGAATGAGAGAGCATAAAATGCGTTAAAGTAGCGTTGGCCAGAAATGGCGGCAGTACCTCCAGCACTTTGTGCTTTAGTGTCAATGTGGGTATATTTCCGTGCTGTACCTGTCTATGACTCTGTGACCCTGATTGCTAAAGTAAACATGTTAGTTTCGCTTGAAGGGAAATTTGAAAAAGATAGAACGCTCTGGCAGACGTATTCCCGTTGCGCTACCTTTCAAGGGTAGTGACATGGTCTTGAGTCCCTTTCCTCAAGTAATTAATCGGAATAAAGTCAGGCATATTATTCCAAAAGTAATGATATTTAGAAATTGAAATGAATACTTGTAAAGATTGAACGAATATCAAGCAACGTTCAGGAAGATAGCTGACTGATCATAGAAACATAGAAAATAGGTGCAGGGGTAGGCCATTCGGCCCATAGAGTCAACACCGTCATTCAATATGATCATGCCTGATCATCCAAAATCAGTACCCCGTCCCGGGTTTTTCCCCATATCCCTTGATTCCCCTGGCGCTAAGAGCTAAATCTAACTCTCTCTTGAAAACGTCCAGTGAATTGGCCTCCATTGCCTTCTGTGGCAGAGAATTCCACAGGTTCACAACTCGCTGGGTGAAAAAGTGTTTCCTCATCTCAGTCCTAAATGACCTACTCCTTATTCTTAAACTGTGACCCCCTGGTTCTGGACTCCCCCAACATCGGGCAAACATTTCCTGCATCTACCCTGTCCAATCCTCTAAGAATTTTATATGTTTCTATAAGATCCACTCTCATTCTTCTAAATTCCAGCGAATGCAAGCCCAGTCGACCCATTCTTTCATCATATGTCAGTCCCGCCATCCCGGGAATTAACCTGGTGAACCTACGCTGCAGGAATTAACCTGGTGAACCTAAGGCGAACTGGTCTATAATTCCCCGTTTTCTCTCTTCCCCCTTTCTTAAAAAGTGGAGTTACATTGGCTACACTCCAGTCCACAGGTACTGATCAAGAGTCGAGAGAACATTGGAAAATTATCACCAACGCATCCACGATTTCTAGGGCCACGTCCTTGAGTACTCTGGGATACAGACCATCTGGCCCTGGGGATGTATCTGCCTTCAGTCCAAACAGAATACCTAACACCATTTTCTGACTGATGTAGAATCCCTTCAGTTCCTCCCTCCGATTAGATCCTCAGTCCCCTAGTATTTCTGGGAGATTGTTTGTGTCTTCCTTAGTGAAGATAGAACCAAAGTGCTCGTTTAACGGTTCTGCCCTTTCCTTGTTTTCCATTCTAAATTCACCTGTCTCTGAGTGTTAGGGACCTACATTCGTCTTCAATAATCTTTTCCTTTTTACATACCTAAAAAAACGTTTCGACATTTTGTATATGCCCCGCAAGCTTTCTTTCATGCACATCCCCCCCCCTCTTAATTAACCCCCTTGTCCTCCTCGGTTGAGTTCTAAATTTAGCCCAGTCCTCTGGTTTGCCGCTTCTTCTGGCCAATTTATATGCATCTTCCTTGGCTTTATCACTATCCTTGACTTCCCTCGTCAACCACGGTTGAGCCGCCTTCGCAGTTTTATTTTTTCGCCAGACAGGGATGAACAATTTCTGGAGTTCATCCATGCGGTCTTTAAATCTTATTGCAGCAGTCTCCAGGAAATCAATGCACTACACATGATGCTGTTCCTTCATGGTTAGCCTTCACGCGAAGATCGTGAGTTGTATAATTTACAATGATGTGCAATTATTGCTTTGGCAGTCCGATTCTCCAAAGTTCTCTTGAGTCGTGATGCACACAATATTTTATATTTAGTTTCATTTTCCAGGTTTTTTAATTTAACAATTTCAGTTTTTCTTTTGTTCTCAGCGTTGTATTGATCCAATGTTTGGGTTCTATTCAGTAATCTATTGGTAAATTCAGTAACGTCAAATGTAACTCAGTTTTATTCCGCTCAACATTTCAGTTCAGGTTTATTTCAGTAGCAGAAGCATTGCAACCATTGCTAAACTCACTCAGGGTTCATTCAACGCTGGCATTAAATTATCATCGGAGACAACGGACTCAACTATAAGAGCAAAAGTCTGGCAAATTTCTGAACTTCAGTAATAAATGAAGGTTATAAAAATAACTCAGCCGACACTGAAGGAATCAAACTTTTATTACAGATTCTCGGGAATGCAATTCGAAATAAGTAGATCTGCTCTCATGTCCATGTAACTGAAGATGGAACAGAAAGGATATATTAACCCCAATGACCACATTTCACTGATCGTAGAGGGAAGGAACATTTCAGTGCAAACGATCTTTACAAAATATGAAAGGGGATGGAGTTACCGGCAGAACTGTCATTGTTACTTCACAAATGTTTTAAGTTGATAGAGCATACGAGATTGCTCTCAAAGTCACACCCGATCCTTTATTTATAGAGAACTAAATTATGTTAAGCCTTTCCTGGTTAGGCCTCTGCTGAAATGTCGTTTTCCAATCTGACAGTTGCACATTAGAAAAGTGAGAGAGTGTGGAGAGCGAACGTAAAAGGAGGTGGTGAAATAATTCTGGTAAGTGAAGAAATTGGATAATCAAGTGTTTTTCTCCTTAAACACAAGAATAATAAAGAAAAGTATTTTCAGTTATGAATAATAAGGATAGATGGGTGACATCCTTTCTGGTGTAACGGTCAGACGTGCCATCCCCCACTATTACCAAAGAATTGCACAAGGAAAATGCTACTGATTGATTTTCACCTCCTGTTGCAAATGACCTAACGGGCTCGGGCCGACATCGGGCAAAAAACGTGCAATAGACTGAATTTTGAATGTGTCTCGCTTTTATTCAAACACTTTTTGTTATTGTGCTATAGCGTTGGTGATTCTGGACAGTTTTACTTCGCAGTTTTGTTGCTATTCGAAATAGCCCTTTAGAATCCACCGAGCAATAACATTAACATTGGACTCAGCAGATCTGAACTGGAGAATAATAAAATGTCTTTCTCCAGCCACTTCAAGCCATTTTTTATGGAAGTTGGGGGAAATTGGAAGTGCTCTAAGTCACAAGTGTCCGTGATTAATATTTGGCAGCGCTCGCTGTTCGTGTACCTGAACAACAATTATCTCTTGTATGAAGGGTGGAAAAAAGTTCACGCCAATGATCAAAACGGTGAATTCAGAATCAGGAAATGTGGAAGTTGTTTGATAAAGGATGTAAATGTAGATCACTTAAAAGCAATCAACCCGGAAGTGGCGGGGGGAGCATTGTATCTCAGATAAACACTAACCTACACAAAGCTCCGTTAATCATGTGATACCGGACGTCAGGATCATATGTTCCATACAAGTACTCAAGAGATCCTATTTACTAGACAAACTTGCAAAGAAACCACATTCATTTACAACGAGTGGACAAGCCACTTTTCCTAATATGTTGGCGAAATTTCCTGTACGGTACATGGCGTTATGCGGTATAATTTGGCATGGTGAGTTTAGATATTTGTGTTGTTCCTGAATTGCAATTCATATTTTACATTTTTCCTGTTCACATCCGGCAGATATAGCAAAAATGCCCCTTCTATTTGGGTGCCCTTCCATGATTGTTTTGTATTAATTTGCTATTCTTTTCCTTATCCAGTATATGCAACTAATTTCTTACTTAATTTTCGGCAGTTGTGGAAGTATCTTCGAGCTCAGTGTATCAATTTCCTAATGATGCAGATGTCCCCATCGGTGCAAACTTTACCATGTTCTGCAAATTTCCCATATCGCAAGATACTATTTCCGTTTTTTGGTGGAGAGAAGGCATGAGAACATCATTGGAACCAGATACGAGAAAACAATTTCATGTAGGTAGCGGAAGGGGAACATTTGTTCTCCATAATGTCAATGTTGCAGACTCGGGAATATATTACTGTCAAGCAAAGTACCAGAATCAACACATCGGGAATGGAAGTGGCTGTCAGCAGACTGTGTTCGGTGAGTGTACATGTTCGAAAATTAATAGATTTTCAGTTCTCTGTCATTTACATAGAAATGCGTCATTTATAAAATGTTCCAACTAGATAAAATCCCGGTGCTAATAAATCCCAAGTAAGATACTGGAATGGACGACTTGAACTGCGTCTTGAACTGAAATGAATAGCTGTGGTGGAAAGTCAGTTTTCCTTTCACAGAGGAAAGAAATGGAGAACAATTTTAGCAACTTTCCCCTAGATTAGGTCTTGTACGCAACATTAAAGATATTCCACTTCAGCGTACAGCTGCTTCCCGTGTTCATTCATTGCCCAGTTATCTTTCTGATGCTTCGATATCCAAATCTTATATTTGACTCGACGCATGAACGTTTTGCAGCAGTAGCATTGAACTCTGAACATTCCCATAGTGAAGTATGCACCATTGAAAATCTCCATCCCAAGATCTGAAAAAACAATTGACCAATCAATTGTGAGCACCGAAATGTAATCAATGCATGTAACTACACCCTAACAATGCACGTAACCGCCCGACTCGAGAAATCTGTAACATCTCTACTTTAATACCATTCTTTTCAATAAAGGAAATACCGATAAAGTCCCAAGCGTTAAAGTTAACATAGAAAGCCAGTCATTTCCATTCAGAACATTGACACCTTTCTCCCATATTACCCAAATATTAACCCTCCTGGTATAATGTCTAAAATCGCTCAGTTTTTATATCCAGTGTTCAAAAAAATCCATGGTTAACCAACGTAATATATAATTATAATATAGTTCACTGAAGTGTAATGGAAACATGCAATATCACTTTTTTTTTCTGCTTAAGATTCCCCAACTCCTTTGAAAATTGTTTCACTTGAAGAGAGTTTGGCTGCTGCAAAACTCGTGTGTAAAACAGATGCGTTTTATCCAGAGACATTAGAAATCTTCTGGAGAAAAAATAATGTGGAGATTCTAACCGGCATTGAAACCGTGACATACAGGAATGCGGACCGATTGTATGAAGCTTCCAGCTTTTTGGAAATAGCGCAGCCTGCCCGGGGTCAAGATGTGTACACCTGTTTAGTATCGCATATCTCACTTAAGGTACCGGCCAGTTTCACCTACATCGTCGAACCAGGTAAGACTGGGAATATTTGCAGTTGAGAATGAGTTAGTAGCTGATCAGAATAGCGGATTATAGGGAGAAAGAGTTAAGGTGAATCATTTTTACACCAACGCTTCAATGTACCAGCATTAATCATCCCAATGGGCAGATGATTAATTGCTTGCACAATGACGACCTTAAGACAATTTTAAAAGAAGAAACGTGAAGTAGAATAATAGAATGCCGCACTTTAATGCGTGGGAGATAATTGCATTGGGAGGAAATCGATTGGAAAACGATAAAGGGCATTTCATAGAAGTCGAAAATGCTGGAGCAACTCAGCGGGCGAGGCAGCATTCATGGAGAGAAGGAACGGGTCAAGTCAAGTCATGTCCACATTATTTGTCACATACACATACAAGATGTACAGTGAAATGAAAGTGACAATGCCTGCGGGATTGTGCAAAACAACAGAACAACAGAACAGTACAGAACCAGTATTTACATTTAATAAAAAAAGACACAACAGCAATTACTCCCTGGTGAGATCAGAGTTTACAGTCCTGATGGCCTGTGGGAAGAAACTCCGCCTCGGGTCGAGACCCTTTCATAGATGTCGCACGGACGAACGAGTTAGTAGACATAAGGAGCAAGAAAGTCAGGCAGTGATATGAGAACAAATTACAAATTTGAAAATCAAATTAATACGGAATAAACATGACAAAAAAACAATGATTTGATAGGTAATGGGATTTGTTCTCGGACTTGCGATGTGTTTTGCGAGACCTCGCGTTTATGCTGCGTAGATTAAGAGGATCTGCGTAGATCAGGAATAGCCAGGTCTCTGGGTGGCAAATGCCAGAATGAAGGACTTGGAGGAAGCAAGATAAAGTGGGTGGCATGGAGTCCATCAATGTTACCGAAATGTAAATGTTATTGAAGGCATTCACGTGTGGTCCAAAAGTGTCATCAGAACAGAATTTGTGGCAAGGAAGAGAAATAATTGCGTTGAATCTCACGAACTATAATTGGAGAAATATCTGCTCCTCATACTTCTATAGACGTAGACGTAGACGTACATGCGCGCAGACGTAGAGTTGCAGCTTTACAGCGCTTGCAGCGCCGGAGACCCCCGGTTCGACCCCTACTACGGGTGCCGTCTGTACGGAGTTTGTACGTTCTCCCCGTGACCGCGTGGATTTTTGTCTGAGATCTACGGTTTCCTCCCACACTCCAAAGACGTACAGGTTTGTCGGTTAATTGGCTTGATATAAATGTAAATTGTCCCTAGTGTGTGTACGATAGTGTTAATGTGCGGGTTCACTGGTGGGTGCGGACTCGGTGGGCCTTTTTCCGCACTGTGTCTCTGAACTAAACTAAAGACATATTTGGTGCTGAAGGGTGAGATGATATGCTCGGAGTGGGATGTCGATGCCATACAGACAAATAAACTGTTAAAAGTCAGTGCCTGTTTTGAGTAGAACCATAGAAAAGAAGAGAGAATAGAAAATAAGTATTTCATTCAAAATTGAGATGATAGATTGTGTAAGAAGGAATTACGACGTGCTTATACAAAACCGTAAAATTTACATGCGGGTATTGCTACGAGGGTGAGTGCTACGAGGGTGAATGCAATAGCAAGAACATTATATGGCAATTCCATAGCGGATTTGTTGGACAGCTCCAGTGGAATATGCAGTGGTGCCCTGAATGAATTGGTTCTCGTGCAAGTTATCTAACATTGAATTAGCTGATAGTTTTCCAGATGAATGGGCCATTTCCACTGAAATTATTGAGTGGATTGAGTCTAAAGTCATGTAGTCAGATAAAATAGTCATAATCTTGCTGATCCAGATAGGATTCCAAGAGAGATACCTATAGATGTATTGATATGGGAGAGATATTCATTCTTATCGATTATTGTTTGGTCAGGCCCTCTAATATCTAATAATACGTTGACTGGTGTCAATTTTATATGTTAAATGTATAATGGTCTTCTGACCTGCCTTGGGCTATCTTCTTGTGCTAACCGCTCTCTGCAAAACGTGTTAAGGCAAATATTCAGTATTCAACCAGAAATATAGAAGGTTGATTTCCATTATCTGGTGTGGCATTGTAATAGAAAAGCAAACGTTTTTCATCGAAATGGCTGACCTTCGTGGAAGCAGCCATTTTGGAATTGGATTTGCTTTTCTTCACAAATCCCATCTTGAACGTGCAATTGGTATTGTTTGTATATTTTATGTGCTGTGTGGATTTAAAGACATCTTTGAAATGCTCTACCTCGTGCGCTATTTATGAACGTACTTACATATGCATATTTTTTACATTTTAATATTTTGTTCTTGTAGATCCCAATTCCATTATCTTGATTCTCACGTGTGCGCAGGGCGGATTGGCAATTATAGCTCTGTTAATAATTTTTGCAGAACTAGTGTACAAGCCATTAAATGGTAAGAGCGCAGCCTATTTCAACAAGAGTTTATATTTGTAAATTCGAAAATTAACATAGTGATCATTAAGAAAGATACGAGATTTTCAAAGGTCTATCTGATTGCTAATTCATTATGAAATTTAAACTATAACTTGTAGTGAAAACATTTCGCCTCGCCATTCGAATTATTCACCAATCTATCGCACATCAAGATAGCAATTTTACCTGAAATTAATCATCTTTTACACTTTGTAGATATGAATTCATCAAACAGCATAAAATAATAATTTAGAGCTTGAGTTTCTCTAATGATTTGTAACAGTTGTTAACATTGATCCGTTTGATCTTGATTTTAATTGGAATTGTGAGAGATAACCCGGCTAATGATACGCTATCGTCTTTACGCAATTTGGTTCACGTCAAGATCCATTAAATTGAGGGTAGTATAGTCAATGAACAGGAGAGTGTAATGCACTGGAAAATATATGGCATCATTTTGACTTCTAAACATCTCCAGACAGACCTGTGCCTTATGTAAGGCACACTTGAGAAAATAAATGTAATTAGTATCAAAGGAGTAAGTTACTTTTAACTGATCATATTTATTCGATGTGATTTGCTTTTCTGTTTCCAAGGCGTTATTAGAAATTACGTGGAAGCAAATCGAGTGAAAAACGGGTAAGCATAAAATTCAATTTATATTCATGTTTGAATAAATGAATGGAGTCGTAGCCGAAGTATTAGATTCAGCAATTAAAACATATGTAATTTATCTTCTAAATATCGTAGGACATTATATAGAAGGAAAATACTCTGTCTGTGGCAACGCCTCTGTTGACGTATGTATCATCTGGTCAATTCAAATTTCCCTTTCAAACTTATTGCATAGTACTTTCAGTCATATACTCCATATCAGAAACGTTAAGCGCATGCGTAAAAAAATGCGGCATATAGAGTATTAAGTGGAGACATATATGGTTATTTACTTTGGCGAGAAGAATCAAAAAGTAATTAGGTAGCGATAAACTAATAAATATAAGTGTGTAGAGTGATCCCGAATGCTAGAGAAAGAACATACGAGATTTTTATTTGCTACAAGAAGAACAACTGTTTTACACTGCCCTTGAACATACGGGATTTCGTAAAGTTGCTGTTATTCTGCCCTAATTTGAGCGGAGTACATCAACTAAGACCCCAATTAGTAACATAAACATTGGTATTAATTCCTTGTTTCTGCACGCTGCGCCTTTACTTATGACTAGTCAAATCGGTTGTACTTCCTGTTTCAATCCTTATCTGGATTGTTCCCTGTCAAATCAAGCAGATTAGCATAACCCAGGACACTATGTCCCTGTATCTAGTTCCTTAGCTAAATCAAGTTGGAATAGTACTTTATGTTTCTCAATGGCTGCTGCGTCTGGAAGTCAGAAGAAAGGAGTGGCCAAGGGCCACAGGTTCTGATTGCGAGCTAGGGGTGGACGTGAATACCTCGAAGAGGCATGAGAACAAGTGATATTCTCTGGAACACTATTAGTTATTCTGTTTGCCAGGCATGTTTAAGAATAGAATAGTGGAAGTTGCATCCTTGACAAGGCCTGCAAGGGGCCTGCTTCAAGCTCAATCCAATTCATAATTGCAGTTAAAAATTTGCAGCTAACCGTATCAGATCCGCATAATCAGGAATATTATGTGCATTTATCCAACTAGGTCGATAAGCAGCAGCATTTTAAGTACTTTTCTTTTACACATTTTCTGGATGAAGGCCTTACTGGTAGGGCCACCGCGTAATATCCCGCCATAATTGCAAAGAAAATGGGGTGCCTTCTTGAAAGGCTGAATATGAAAGTCACTTATTAGCCGAGATCGAAATGCTGTTCAAGTTTCGTTTAGTTTAGTTTATTGTCACGTGTACTGAGGTACAGTGAAAAGCTTTTGTTGCATGCTCACCAGTCAGCAGAAAGACAATACATGATTACAATCGATCAATTTGCAGTGCATAGATACATGATAAGGGAATAACGTTTAGTACAAGGTAAACCCAGCAAATCCGCTCAGCAGATCCGCAAACCAGACAAGGATAGTCTGGGGCGTGGGTACGGCGTGCTGTGTCTGCTGAAACATTCCAAATGGAACAGAGCTTTGTGCAATCATCATCTAACATCCCCAGTTGTGACCTTAGCATGGCAGTAAAATGTTTTGATAAAGGAGCTGAAGATGGCTGGCCATAGGATATTGCATTGGAGAACATCGAAGGAGATGTCCCAGGCTGGGAACTCCAACAACCACAACCATATTTTCTCCTGAAAGAGGTAAACTCTAACTATCGATTGTTCACTTTGATGCCCAGTGAATTCCATTTTTCTGGGGCTCCCTATTTTCACAGTTAGTCAAATGCTGCCTTAAAGTAAAGGGTGCTTGGAACAGTAATTTTGCATGTGAGGTATTTGTGCCTGACCACCAGTTTGAATACTTGAGGTAAGTTCCAACCTTGGATATGCCCATGCATCCGCAATTTTTTAGCAAACCTATAGATTGCATTAACACCTTAAATCACCTTACTTGGTGTAATATATAATTACTATCATGTAATCTGCGGAAATTCTGGTCAATTTGTCGACCAAATAGTGGAGCAGCGTAATTTTAGGAAGATCGAAATTGAGTGGTGCTGAGAAATTATTGGTGAGCAAGTGCTACTTGATAGCAACCTTGATTATATCTTCCACTCTTGACTGATCATTGGAACTGGACGGATTGAGCAGCCATTAGCCGATTGGAATTGTCATGCTTTTCGAGCAAGACATGTATGAGGAATTTTCCATCTCGTCAGATGAATATCAGTGATGTAAGAGGATTGAAACTGGTTGCCTAACTTGAAACTAATTTTGGAGCGCAAGACGCAATGGCAACAGAACACATTTCCATTCCATTGCTCATAATGGGTGTACACAAGTGCGAAAGACAGGCAGTGGACAGAGAGCAGACATACCAGACATGTGGTGGTTATTAAACCTGAGAAAACAATAAACCGTGTTTCTATTTGTCATTTTCTACAGCGTCAGCAAATTTCCGCAATCCATACGCTGACTATAAATTGCATGTGGGTAAAGAACTACAGCCTTAGAAAGTCTGTCATGTGTTCAGCAGGTCAAACTAACAGTCAATTATCGGCTACAAATATTCAAAGTGATTACATTGCAATAAATGTTTCCAAACAACAGAGACACCAATAATGTATACATCAACATTCACGCCAAATTTGTTTTGCATTTAAATAAGGAACTATTGTTAGTCAAGAGTCGCTTCTATCGTTAAAGTTTACTGTAAATCATAAAGGAAAACGGAGGAAATAACAGAGGTATACAATCTAAATGAGCCGGCCTCATTCATATCATAACAATGCCAGACAATGATTATTTCCAACAAGAAAGATTTGGTATTCAATAGCATAGCAGGTCGAGCCTCTGACGACTAATATTCTGGGGGTTAACTACTGACCAGATATTCAACCGAAATGGTCCAAGAGATACCATGGCTACAAAACCTAGCTAATGGTTTTATTCCGATGGCAAATTAAAAACAACTCCTCATATCAAGGTCCTTCCAGCATCTAAACTAAGGAATTTGATGTGCGGTTAGGTACTTTCCACTTGCCTGGATGAGGGCACTATCCGCATCTCCCAAGAAGTGAATCACCATCCAATTAAAATGGCCCGGCTAAATCCTAAACATTCAGCTCTTCCACCACCAGATGCAGTGGGTGCAGAGAATCCTATCGACGAATACAATATAGTTACTCTCCTAAGCTATTTAAAATATATACCCCCCCCCCTCGAAGCCTGCGCTTTAAAGCAGCACAATAACAAAGTGTAGCAGGTGCATGGGTGAACTGCACTACTGTACTTCCTTTTCACCCACTAGGTTGCACATATAGGGAACAAGTCTAAATTCTGAAACGGGCATTTGTGGATGGCGGTAAATACTGGCATAATCAGTGAGACGCAGACTCCAAAATTAGTATTTGCCTTTAAAAAAAACCCTGAAGGTGGTGGTGATTGATAAATTCGGGACAATTTTATTTTTCGTCATGCGTGTTAATGAATTAACGGATGGTATTTAATTACTTTCCAGGTTATAACTAGTGGAATTTACGATGTGATATATGCCGCTCAACTGCTTCCCAAAACAAAGAAAACATCGGCGCAGTGAATGCAGATGAAAACAGCTCAATAAATGTGAGAGGCCGAGAATTAAAATGCATCTCGCTGCTGCAGATTAGTAATGAATTAGGTTTTGTAGTATGGTTCATAATCGTTTATTGCAGCCATTTTAAGAATTGATTATCTCTATTGCACCTACGATCCTGGGTAGTGAAATGATAATTTTCATCGCAGGATATTATTTTGCATAAATTGTCCAATTTTTTCAGAGGCTTCAACTTTTAAGCAAGCACAATCTTGTTGTTATGTTTTGATCAAAACTTCGCAAAGACCGCTTGTGATATGTTGCCTTGTTAGAAAACGATAATTACGCAAATGTTAATACCGAATATATCTTCACTTAACTAAAATATTTGTCCTTTCAAAGCCATCAATGACTCGATGTGTTATGAAATGCTTGTTATGAAATACACATTGGCTCAAACCGGACAAAGAAATTCGCGGCAGCGAAATAAATGCATAATTTCACAACTGCATTGGAACGTAGGAGGATAACCTGAGGGTGCATCAATTCCCCATTAATATAAAACTTAATTTAATGTCAGTGTCATTATGTTCGGGAAAACGTGGGAGTGCATATATGGATTGGGAAGATTAGATTTAAATTTTAGTCACGTGTCTTTATCCAAACGCCACAAAGTTTGGAGTTTCAGGGCCAGCTCATCAAGTGTAATTGTTGTTCTGGAAGAACGGGTTTTGGTATTGAAGTTGGCTTAACATTTGTATAAAATGTTGCCAGCCATGGAGCGCATTGGGTCCCATTGTCGCACGGGAGGCCTCGTCCCCCAACACAATATTCCACCACTCACCCATAGCCCCCAACTTCGCAGGCGCGGCTGACGGGTTCACGTTGTAATGCCCCTGATACCCCTTCCTCCCCTCACCCCCTCACTCCCCCCTCCCACTCCGCCCCTTCTGCCTGCCTTCTCTCCATACCCCCTGATCCCCTTAGCCACAAGGGCCACATCTAACGCCCTTCAACCGCCCTGCACGCACTCACTCCATCCCCCCTCAATCCTCCCATCCACTCTTCGCAGATCTCCGATGGCGCAGCCATTCCCACCCACTGGGTTCCCATTGACGTAGAACACGCAGTTATTGCAAGCGCAGCTGACGGGCACGACAAGTGGAAAAGGGATTTATTAAAGCTTAAAATGTGGATAACTCTGAAAATATAACAACAATTTAAAAGTTAAAGATGAGATTTATTGAGTTCAGTTCTTGTTGCATCTCTTGTTTCCTTTTGCTGCTCACTGTGTCTCATGTCGCTTTGCTGTTGATGAAAAAAAGACACACAATTTTAATATAGAGACATTATTGAGTGGTCAAACTTTAACTTGAAGAAAATCTGAGAATTAACTCAGAAGTCATTGTTCAACCAAGCACGCGTTTAATGAACATTCTAGGTCGATGTTCCATCCTTCAGGAATACTTTGACATTTTCCTTCACCTTTCCTTGGCTAAGAGCCACATACAGTAGTCCATGCTGAAATATCAGTTTCTCGAGGGATATCAACACTTTCTCCATGGTTTGTCCTCGTTCGTTATGGATCGTCATCGCAAAACTTGACTGAATCGGGAATTGGCTCCGCTGAAGGGGAATGTCTTTGCCTTCTGTCAAATTGAGCATTATCCTAGAAATGAGAACAATGTCATCTTTGAAGGCTCTCATATTGATTCTTGCAACAATCAGATTATTGTGTAGCTCTTACACAATCATCCTCATTTAATTGCATAGCTTTGAGGGTTCCAAGTTTCTCATTAACATGATCGTAGATCGTTTTTTCAACTCCAATTTGTGTGGTGGTAATCCAGAGATCTCGAGTGAATCGAGGAATTCTGTTGGGAAGTGAGTAGCATTAGTTCCCTTAGTGACAGCATTGCAAGAAAACTACTCCTTAATGATTTCAGGGAAGCATCTGATACATGTAGAATTGATGCTTCTCATCGTATCGTTGTGAGGAACCAAGATACAATTGTCGGAGAATAATTCTGCAGGATGTCAAATGCGGGATAGATGAAATCAATACAATCCTCCAGTGTTTTTGCTGATAGAACCATGTCTTCTGGCATTTCAATTTCATAGATACATAGATACATAGAGAATAGGTGCAGGAGTAGGCCATTCGGCCCTTCGAGCCTGCACCGCCATTCAATATGATCATGGTGGATCATCCAACTCAGTATCCCGTACCTGCCTTCTCTCCATACCCCCTGATCCCCTTAGCCACAAGGGCCACATCTAACTCCCTCTTAAATATAGCCAATGAACTGGCCTCAACTACCCTCTGTGGCAGAGAGTTCCAGAGATTCACCACTCTCTGTGTGAAAACGTTTCTACTCATCTCGGTCTTAAAGGATTTCCCCCTTATCCTTAAGCTGTGAGCCCTTGTCCTGGACTTCACCAACATCGGGAACAATCTTCCTGCATCTAGCCTCTCCAACCCCATAAGAATTTTGTAAGTTTCTATAAGATCCTCTCTCAATCTCCTAAATTCTAGCGCATATAAGCCGAGTCTATCCAGTCTTTCTTCATATGAAAGTCCTGACATCCCAGGAATCAGTCTGGTGAACCTTCTCTGCACTCCCTCTATGGCTATAATGTCCTTCCTCAGATTTGGAGACCAAAACTGTATGCAATACTCCAGGTGTTGTCTCACCAAGACCCTGTACAACTGCAGTAGAACCTCCCTGCTCCTATACTCAAATCCTTTTGCTATGAAAGCTAACATACCATTCGCTTTCTTCACTGCCTGCTGCACCTGCATGCCTACTTTCAATGACTGGTGTACCATGACACCCAGGTCTCGCTGCATCTCCCCTTTTCCTAATCGGCCACCATTTAGATAATAGTCTGCTTTCCTGTTTTTGCCACCAAAGTGGATAACCTCACATTTATCCACATTATACTGCATCTGCCAAACATTTGCCCACTCACCCAGCCTATCCAAGTCACCTTGCACTCCTAGCAATCTCCTCACAGCTAACACTGCCCCCCAGCTTAGTGTCATCCGCAAACTTGGAGATGTTCCCTTCAATTCCCTCATCCAGATCATTAATATAAATTGTACATAGCTGGGGTCCCAGCACTGAGCCTTGCGGTACCCCACTAGTCACTGCCTGCCATTGTGAAAAGGACCCGTTTACTCCTACTCTTTGCTTCCTGTTTGCCAGCCAGTTCTCTATCCACATCAATACTGAACCTCCAATACCGTGTGCTTTAAGTTTGTATACTAATCTCTTATGTGGGACCTTGTCGAAAGCCTTCTGAAAGTCCAGATACAACACATCCACTGGTTCTCCCCTATCCACTCTACTAGTTACATCCTCGAAAAATTCTATAAGATTCGTCAGACATGATTTACCTTTCGTAAATCCATGCTGACTTTGTCCAATGATTTCACCACTTTCCAAATGTGCTGCTATCCCATCTTTAATAACTGACTCTAGCAGTTTCCCCACTACCGATGTTAGACTAACTGGTCTGTAATTCCCGGTTTCTCTCTCCCTCCCTTCATAAAAAGTGGGGTTACGTTTGCTACCCTCCAATCCTCAGGAACTACTCCAGAATCTAAAGAGTTTTGAAAAATTATCACTAATGCATCACTATTTCTGGAGCTACTTCCTCAAGTACTCTGGGATGCAGCCTATCTGGCCCTGGTGATTTATCGGCCTTTAATCCATTCAATTTACCCAACACCACTTCCCGACTAACTTGGATTTCACTCAGTTCCTCCATCTCCTTTGACCCGTGGTCCCCTGCTATTCCCGGCAGATTATTTATGTCTTCCTCAGTGAAGACAGAACCAAAGTAGTTATTCAATTGGTCCGCCATATCCTTGTTCCCATGATCAATTCACCTCATCATCTTTTCATCATCTTCATTCTTTAAAATCTCGTCTTCTCCAACTTTCAACAAAAATTGAGGATAGTTGCCTTCTCCCTCTCTCAATCGCATATTCGTCTGCAATTGAAACTTGGTGAAAAGTCTCCACAAGTAAGATTTCTTGATTTCCAGGAATTTTCAACATCAACATCATTTCCCCATGTTCACTGCAGGAAGGAGTTGTCGAAAATCGCCACAACAAATGGTTAAAAATGCCACCAAAAGGTGCTAACATCTTGAGGAG
>CM075978.1:180156604-180536750 GCA_038087875.1 Malacoraja senta
ACTTTATTGTCACATGTGACAAGGCAAAGTGAGATTATTTGCTTGTATGCCCAATGTATACAAATAGCGGCGACCTACGGCGCTGACAAAGTTACAAAGCACGCCGGTTCCTCCTTTTGCCCCCCCCCCCTCCCCCATGTAGCTATCACTAAATAAAATAAATGCATACCAAGACAGATGTACACCAAATGCATGCTATAACATTAGTAGCTCAGGGTCAAAGGAGAAAATCAGCATAAAATTACAATTATGAGCAGAGCAAGGCCACACGGCCCCACGAACCTTATCATATCCAATTACTCCAAATGCGATTTGACAGTAACCTCACATCTGCATTCATGTCTGCGCCATTAATGCCACCTGCCACTGCTTATCAATAACCTATCTGCCTTATGCCTTAACATTTTGAGAGAAACAGAATAACTGGAAAACTGCATTTACACAAATGGCTCGTGAACCGGAGGAGTTAATGAGAGAGAGTCTATTATCGGGAAATAGGATGGATTAGAAATGAATGGAAACCCCCTGCAGATACCCGGCAGAGATATGAGTGGCTTCCTTCTCCCCTGTGATACCACTAATAGGCGCAAACCGTCCAGAACTAAATTCTGACCTTAAAATTACTCAATGACCCAGTAACAGAAAGGCATACCCCGTTCTGCACACGGCTCATTACAGTTCAGGCCCAACGAAACCATCTATGTACATAGACATAGAACAAACAGCGTAGGAATGGGCCCTTCCGCCCACTGTTGCTATGCCGAACATGATACCAAATTAAACTAATACCTTTTGACTGGGCATGGTCCACTTTCTTCCATTCTCTGCATATTCATACAGATTTCTAAAACCCTCTTGAAACGCTACATTCGTATCTGACCCCACCACCAATCCTTGCCGCGCGGTTAAGGTACCTACCACTCTTGTGTTTTAAAAAATTAGCCACATACATCTTCTTTGAACTTTCCCCCACTCCCGTTAACGGTATGCGCTCGGGGGTTGGTTTTTCCACCCTAGGAACAACATCCGGACAATCTACCCAATCGATGCCTCTTATAATATTGCAGTCCATTCAGCCCCCGACCTCCAGAAAAAACAATCCAGCCTTTCCAACCTCTCGTTATAGCTAATAACCGGTAGTCCACGTAGAATCCTAGTGAACTTCTCCTACACCCTTTCCAAAGTCTTCAAGTCCTTCCTATATCGGGGTGACCGGAAAAGCGTAGAGTATTCTAAATGCAGCCTAAACAATGTTTCATCAAGCTGCGACATGACATTCTGCCACTTATCTTCAATACCTAGACTGACGAAGACAAGCGTAGCATACGCATTCTTTACACTATCAAATGTTATTGCTGTTTTCAGGGAGTTGCTGTTTTAAGGGTCTTACCTTTGACTGCATATTTCTCCCCTTACATCTGGCCTCCCAAAGTGCAATACCTCACACTTGTTCGGATTAAACTCAATCTGTCATGCAATCTCCCAGTTGCCAAACATTTTAACTCCCCTTCCGATTGGCATACTGACCCTTCTGTCCTGTGCTTCTTCCTTTCTCAGAAGGAGGCCACAATCAAATGGGAGGAACATTACTTCATTTTCGCTTCATTTTGTGTCTATCTTCGGTATAAACCAGCATCTGCAGTTCCTTCCTACACATGTTCTCTACCTTGCACATGCAGAGGTTAAAGCCGAGTACTCATCGACATACTGAATCTAAGATGAATGAACGAATGTGCAGTGGAAGAGGATTTCTCTCCTCTACTCTAATCAGCACGTAGAAGTGTCATGACCAGAAGGCATATAGGACATGATAAATGACAGTAAAACGTATCATAATGCAAATGCATGGGTTCATTTACTTTACTGAAAGCAGCTGATTAAATCTACATGACACAAAAATGCTCCTTTAATGATCTGCGCAGATGGGATATGCCCAGGTAACATTGACTACAACAATAAACTCACGTGAGTTTTGGAATGATGTTCAAGCAACGGATTGAAAGTATTTTCATCATAGTCAAATAGGCATGGTGTCTTCAGTGGTCATAGGGAATCAAATGGAACGGTTAGTGGAGAACGATGGTCACTTTAAATGTGCCGTTGAATATTTGAATGAGATGTTGCTAATGAATCGTCACAGGATACTAGGATCCTGAAGCTATCTGGCAGGGCAGCCGTGGTATTTGTGTGTTTGATCGAACTGGTAAATATTGACCACGTCTCACTTGGCACATTGTGGTCATCACAGAGAAATCTCTGCAATGTCTCCACTTCCACAGAAGTTTGAGAAGATAGAAACATAGAAAAATAGTTGGAGGAGTAGGCCATTCGGCGCTTCGAGCCAGCACCGCCATAAAATATAATCATGGCTGATCATCTAGCTGATCATCTAAAATCAGTACCCCATTCCTGCTTTTTTCCCCTTATCCCTCCATTCTGGACTGCCTACCTGGGGGTAGCGACAGCGGCCGGGCCTCCGGTATAGAGACCGGTCCTGTTGCTCAGAAGGGTAAGGAAAAGAAGAGGAGGGCAATACTAATAGGGGACTCTATAGTTAGGGGGTCAGACAGGCGATTCTGTGGACGCAGTCGGGAGACCCGGATGGTAGTTTGCCTCCCTGGTGCCAGGGTCTGTGATGTGTCTCAACGTGCCCAAGATATCCTGAAAGGGCAGGGAGAGGAGCCCGAGGTCGTGATACATATAGGTACCAATGACATAGGTAAAAAAAGAGAAGAGGTCCTGAAAGGAGAATTTAGGGAGTTAGGAGGGGAGTTAAAGAGAAGGACAGCAAAGGTAACAATCTCGGGATTACTGCCTGTGCCACGCGACAGTGAGAGTAGGAATGGAGCGAGGTGGAGGATAAATGCGTGGCTGAAGGACTGGTGCAGAAGGCAGGGATTCAAATTTCTGGATCATTGGGACCTCTTTTGTGGAAGGTTCGACCTGTACAAAAAGGATGGGTTGCACTTCAACCTGAGGGGGACCGATATCCTGGCGGGGAGATCTGCAAAGGCTACTGGGGAGACTTTAAACTAGAATGGTTGGGGGGAGGGACTCAAATAGAGAATGCTATTAGACAGTGTGTGAGGCAGGAGGCAGAGAAGGAAAGCACTCAGACCCAACATGTAGGGGGGAAAGAAGAAAACAATAATAAACAGAGAATAAGAGGTGGTGGGGTTCTTAAATGGGTGAGCAGAGAAACAGAGGGGTGTAAAATGCGGGCGGAAGCAATAGGTAGCAAGGTGAAAAGTAAAAGTGGCAGGCAGACAAATGCAGGGCAAAAATCAAAAAGAGCCACTTTTCAACATAATTGTATAGGGTGTTGTAAAAACAAGCCTGAAGGCTTTGTGTCTCAATGCAAGGAGCATTCGTAATAAGGTGGATGAGTTGAACGTGCAGATAGCAATTAATGATTATGATATAGTTGGGATCACGGAGACATGGCTCCAGGGTGACCAAGGCTGGGAGCTGAACATCCAGGGATATTCAATATTCAGGAGGGATAGAGAGAAAGGAAAAGGAGGTGGGGTAGCGTTGCTGGTTAGAGAGGAGATTAACGCAGTGGAAAGGAAGGACATTAGCTTGGAGGATGTGGAATCGGTATGGGTAGAGCTGCGAAACACTAAGGGGCAGAAAACGCTGGTGGGTGTTGTGTACAGGCCACCTTGCAGTAGTAGTGAAGTTGGGGATGGCATCAAACAGGAAATTAGAAATGCGTGCAACAAAGGCAAAACAGTTATAATGGGTGACTTCAATCTACATATAGATTGGGTGAATCAAATTGGCAGGGGTGCTGAGGAAGAGGATTTCTTGGAATGTATGAGGGATAGTTATCTAAACCAACATGTAGAGGAACTAACGAGAGAGCAGGCTATTCTAGACTGGGTATTGAGTAATGAGGAAGGGTTAGTTAGCAGTCTTGTTGTGCGTGCCCCCTTGGGCAAGAGTGACCATAATATGGTTGAGTTCTTCATTAGGATGGAGAGTGACATTGTTAATTCAGAAACAACGGTTCTGGACTTAAAGAAAGGTAACTTTGAGGGTATGAGACGTGAATTGGCCAAGATTGACTGGCAATTAGTTCTAAAAGGGTTGACGGTGGATATGCAATGGAAGGCATTTAAAGACTGCATGGATGAACTACAAAAAATGTTCATCCCAGTTTGGCAAAAGAATAAATCAGGGAAGGTAGTGCATCCGTGGATAACAAGGGAAATCAGGGATAGTATCAAAGCAAAAGATGATGCATACAAATTAGCCAGAAAAAGCAGCATACCAGAGGACTGGGAGAAATTCAGAGACCAGCAGAGGAGGACAAAGGGCTTAATTAGGAAAGGGAAAATAGATTATGAAAGGAAACTGGCAGGGAACATAAAAACTGACTGCAAAAGTTTTTATAGATATGTGAAGAGAAAGAGATTAGTTAAAACAAATGTAGGTCCCTTGCAGTCAGAAACAGGTGAATTGATCATGGGGAACAAGGATATGGCGGACCAATTGAATAACTACTTTGGTTCCGTCTTCACTAAGGAAGACATAAATAATCTGCCGGAAATAGCAGGGGGCCGCGGGTCAAAGGAGATGGAGGAACTGAGTGAAATCCAGGTTAGTCGGGAAGTGGTGTTGGGTAAATTGAATGGATTAAAGGCCGATAAATCACCAGGGCCAGAGAAGCTGCATCCCAGAGTACTTAAGGAAGTAGCTCCAGAAATAGTGGATGCATTAGTGATAATTTTTCAAAACTCTTTAGATTCTGGAGTAGTTCCTGAGGATTGGAGGGTAGCAAACGTAACCCCACTTTTTATGAAGGGAGGGAGAGAGAAAACGGGGAATTACAGACCAGTTAATCTAACATCGGTAGTGGGGAAACTGCTAGAGTCAGTTATTAAAGATGGGATAGCAGCACATTTGGAAAGTGGTGAAATCATTGGACTAAGTCAGCATGGATTTACTAAAAGTAAATCGTGTCTGACGAATCTTATAGAATTTTTCGAGGATGTAACTAGTAGAGTGGATAGGGGAAAACCAGTGGATGTGTTGTATCTGGACTTTCAGAAGGCTTTCGACAAGGTACCACATAAGAGATTAGGATACAAACTTAAATCACACGGTATTGGGGGTTCAGTATTGATGTGGATAGAGAACTGGCTGGCAAACAGGAAGCAAAGAGTTGGAATAAACGGGTCCTTTTCACAATGGCAGGCAGTGACTAGTGGGGTACCGCAAGGCTCAGTGCTGGGACCCCAGCTATTTACAATTTATATTAATGATCTGGACGAGGGAATTGAAAGCAACATCTCCAAGTTTGCGGATGACACTAAGCTGGGGGGCAGTGTTAACTGTGAGGAGGATGCTAGGAGACTGCAAGGTGACATGGATAGGCTGGGTGAGTGGGCAAATGTTTGGCAGATGCAGTATAATGTGGATAAATGTGAGGTTATCCACTTTGGTGGCAAAAACGGGAAGGCAGACTATTATCTAAATGGTGGCCGATTAGGAAATGGGGAGATGCAGCGAGACCTGGGTGTCATGGTACACCAGTCATTGAAAGTAGGCATGCAGGTGCAGCAGGCAGTGAAGTAAGCGAATGGTATGTTGGCCTTCATAGCAAGAGGATTTGAGTATAGGAGCAGGGAGGTTCTACTGCAGTTGTACAGGGTCTTGGTGAGACCACACCTGGAGTATTGCGTACAGTTTTGGTCTCCAAATCTGAGGAAGGACATTATAGCCATAGAGGGAGTGCAGAGAAGGTTCACCAGACTGATTCCTGGGATGCCAGGACTTTCATATCAAGAAAGACTGGATAGACTTGGCTTATACTCGCTAGAATTTAGGAGATTGAGAGGGGATCTTATAGAAACGTACAAAATTCTCATGGGGTTGGACAGGCTAGATGCAGGAAGATTGTTCCCGATGTTGAGGAAATCCAGGACAAGGGGTCACAGCTTAAGGATAAGGGGGAAATCCTTTAAGACCGAGATGAGGAAAAACTTTTTCACACAGAGAGTGGTGAAACTCTGGAACTCTCTGCCACAGAGGGTAGTTGAGGCCAGTTCATTGGCTATATTTAAGAGGGAGTTAGATGTGGCCCTTGTGGCTAAAGGGATCAGGGGGTATGGAGAGAAGGCAGGTACGGGATACTGAGTTGGATGATCAGCCATGATCATATTGAATGGCGGTGCAGGCTCGAAGGGCCGAATGGCCTACTCCTGCACCTATTTTCTATGTATCTATGTATCTATTCCTTTAGCTCTAAGAGTTAAATCTAACATTCTCTTGAAAACACCCAGTGAATTGAACTCCACTGCCTTCTGTGGCAGATAACTCCACAGATTCACAACGCTCTGGGTGAAAACGTTTTTCCTCATCTCAGTCCTAAATGCCCCACCCCTTATTGTTAAACTGTGACCCCTGGTTCTGGACTCTCCGAACATCAGAAACAGTTTTCCTGCATCTAACCTGCCCAATCCTTTAAGAATGGTATATGTTTCTAGAAGACCCCCTCTCGTCCTTCTGAATACAAGCCCAGTTGAGCAATTATTTCATCATATGTCAGTCCCGCCATCCGGGAATTAACCCGGTGAACGAATCTATGCTGCACTCCCTCTATAGCAATAACGTCCTTCCTCAAATTGGGAGACCAACATTGCGCACAATACTCCAGGTGCGGTCTCAACGGGGACCTGTACAACTGCAGGAGGACCTCTTTACCTCTAAACTCAAATCCTCTCGCAATTAGCTTTCTTCACTGCCTGTTGTACTTGCATGCTTACTTTCAGTGACTGATGTGCAAGCACACCCAGGTCTCGTTGCGCCTTACCTTTTCCTAATCTGACACCATTCAGAAATAATAATCTGATTCCTGTTCTCGCCACCAAAGTGGATAAGCACACATTTATCTACATTATAGAGCATCTGCCATGCATCAGCCCACGCCCCCAACCTATCCAAGTCACCCTGCAGTATCATAGCATCCTCCTCGCAGCTCAAACTGCCATCCAGCTTTGTGTGGAGATGTTACATTTAATTGCCTCGTCCTAAACTTTAATATATATCGTAAATAACTGGGGTCCCAGCACCGAGCCTTGCCGCACCCCACTAGTCACTGCCTGCCTTTCTGAAAAGGACCCGTGAAATCCTACTCTTTGCTTCCTGTCTGCCAACCAGTTCCCTATCCTACCCTTCCCCTAGTACCATGTTCTAATTTTGCACACTAGTCTCTTGTGGGGGACCTTGTCAAATGCTTTTTGAAAGTCCAGATACACCACATCCACTGCTCTCCTTTATCCATTCTACTTGTTACATCCTCCAAAAAAATCAAGATTAGTCAAGCTTGATTTCTCCTTCATAAATCAATACAGACCTTGACCGATCCTGCCACTGCTTTCCAAAATGTTCTGCATGTCTCTGAACTTCTGCAGTTGTAAGCTGCAAACCGCACTTACCAGTGGCATCATCCAAGAATGAACGAGTCTGCAGAAACTGTAGGACATGAACTATTTCGTCAAGTATATTGACTTCCCCAACAATTGAATAGATCCACATGTAGCTCTTCCCCAAGAAGGTGGCTAAAATCATCACACCACTTCCGCAACACCCTGGCCACACTCTAAAATAGACCGACGTCGGCATAATTTTAATTGTAATCGTAATTGATTTATTAGCCAAGTATGTTTTCCAACATACAAATAATTTGATTTTGCCATACAGTCATACCAAAAAAGCAACAAGACACACAACTACATAAAAATTAACATAAACATCCACCACCGCGGCTCCATCACATTCTCCACTGTGATGGAAGGCAATAAAGTCTTATCATCTTTCATCCACGGTCGGGGCAGTCGAACCATCTGCAGTTGGGGCGATCAAGCTCCCGCAGTCAGCAATGGAAGCTCCCGCGTCCGGGCGATCGAACTTCCCGCGTGGGGGCGGCCGACGTTTGGAGCTCACGAAGTCGGTCCCTAACTAGGGACCGCGAGCTCCATAATGTTAAGTCCGCTTGTCCGGGTTGGAGCTCCCGAGGTCGATCCCCAGCAAGAGGCCGCCTGTGTCGCGATGTTAGGCTGCAGTGCGGACGGAGATACAATAAGAACAATAAGTCGCATCTCCGTGGAGGAAAGAGATTAAAACGTTGCCCCCGCCCCCTACACTCAACATAATACAAAACTACAGGAACATTAACACATATATTTAACAACAGACGAAAAACAACACAGAAGAAAAAGACGCCATTGTTCGGCGCCACCAGCTTGTGAGAGGGAGATCTTGCCTGACGAGCCTGTTCGGATTCTTTGAGGAAATAAATAGCAGGATAGACAAGGAGAGTCAGTGGATGTGGATTATCTGGATCTTCAGAAGGGCTTTGATAAAGTGCAGCACACCAGGCTGCGAAAGAAGATGAGACTCCATGGTATCAGATGAAAGATACTAACACGAGTAGCAGGATGGCTTGTTGGCAGAAGGCAAAGAGTGGCAGTAGAGTGTTTTTTTCTGTTGGCTACCCGTGATTAGCGGTGTTCCTTTGGTGCTGGGGCCGCAACACTTTGCAATCTATATCAATGATTTGGCTGAGGGAATTGAAGGCTTTGTACCCAAGTTTGCTGACGCTACGAAGATAGGTGGAGGAGCGGGTAGTGTAGAGAAAGCAGGGACGCTGCAGACGGACATGGACAGGTTGGAAGAGTGGACTGAGAAGTGGCAGATGGAATACAGGGTGGCAAACTGTAAAAACATGCATGGTAGTAGGTGTAAAGGCATAGAGTATTTTTTTAATCAATTCGGAAATCGGAGGTGCAAATGGACTTAGGCGTGCTGGTGCAGGATTCCCAAAAACGTTAATTTGCAAGTCGAATCAGTAGTCGAATGCAATGCGTATGTTACAAAACTTACCTTAAGCGGCGCTGCAGTTCTGTCACTGGCCGTGTGCGCGACTTTGGCGCCTTTGGGGGGGGGGGGGGGTAAATGCGGTTTTCATCTGCCTGCCGGAGTTTTATTTTCTCGGGCTGCTAGCTTATGCTGAAGAATTGTTCCGACTGCCGGTCTGTGAATTTTATTTTAAAAACCGCGGGACAATTTCAGCGCTGGAGTAAAATAAAAATCAGCTTCTAATGCCGTCAACGTCGACAACGGGGACGGATTTCACGTACGGGACAGCTAAAGGTAAGCCGTTTGTTTTACATATAAGCGTGCTTCTTAGGATTACCTTAATCTAAATTTTACGTTGCGAAAAGGTGATTTAGGCCGCATATGAACCGTCAGTATTTTTCTTGCCGATATGGGGTTTAAATTCACCGCAAATGCAATGTTCCAGTCGATCGCGTTCCACAAAATCCCACTCGCAAGATGATTAAAATGGCCATTAATTTACGGGAATTGAACACTGAATTCCTTCCAATTGGCCTATAAATTAATGACAATGAGATTTTAAAATCATGTTATATTGTGAATTCTTGTGTGAATGTTATTTGAACACTTAGGCTATTTAAAAATGTTAATCTTTTCTTAAGAAATGGATAGATGTTTAGATCTAGTAATTGTATTTTGTAATTAGCTACAATTAGGTAACTAACTAATTATATGCTTTAATTTCAGGTCATCCAAGTAAGATTGTTTCATATTTGTTTCAGAATGCTTCAATCAATAATAACTGAAAATGTATTTCAGTTCTCTTAATTTTTAAGGAAGTTATGGGCATTTGACTGTCCTCGATCACAGCTTTTGTGTTCAGTCAATGGAAAAGCAATCGGGAACAAGATGCTAATTTCCGAGTATGAAAATGTCCATAACCTTTTTAATACTGAAGATATGAAAGTGAATTGGGTGTCAAATTAAACTTCTTTTTATGCTTTATCTGATGGGATAAATTCCAGACTTGATTTTTAAAATCTCAAAATTTTGTAACATTGCTACAATGCTAGCATTTATCTCGAGAGGGCTAGAATACAAAAAAAACAGGGATGTAATGCTGAGACCTATAAGTCTCTGGTCAGACCGCATTTGGAGTATTGTGAGCAGTTTTGCTCCCCATATGTGAGAAAGGATGTGTTGGCGTCAGAGAGCGTCCAGAGGAGGTTTACGAAAATCATTCCCGGAATGATTGAGTTAACATATGCTGAGCGTTTGAAGCCATTGGGCCTGTTCTCACTGGAGTTTAGAAGGATGACAGGGGGCCCCATTGAAACTTACCGAATAGTGAAACACCTGGATAGAGTGACTGTGGAGAGGATGTTTCCACTAGTGGGAGAGTCTTGGACCAGGATTTAGCTAAATGTTAGACCCATAGAAGGATAACACCTCAACCATGTACATCAACTAATCTGCTAGGCATCTCCAACTTTCATTTCTTTTCCACGGTGGGCCATGACTTACACTAACCCTAAAATTGCTTTGACAACACTTCTTGCTTCTGTTCTTATTTCGGGTACTTCTGAAAACCTACGTTTTGTATTCAAAGGTTCACTCACGGGGCCCAACTTAACTTAAGCGGCTCAGAATCAAAACCCGATTGTAAAGTTTCTTGTAAAGCACCACTGAGGCATGATAATGATATCAGAGTGAAAGGAAACTATGTGTGGAAACTATTGTGCAATATTACGTGCATATTTAGTTGTGCTGTACATTGTTCCATTCTGATGAAGGTATGTAATCTGTGGAGACGCACTTATTTTAGCTTTCTGTGTGTGATTCGTGCTAACCAATGCTAATTACAATCATTTTCAACTTTAATATGAAAACATAACTCTGAACAAAGCTCATGACTTCAAGGTAATAACTCAGGACACAAGTATTTGCAGATCGAGCTACAAGAATTGGACGCACTTCAAGAGCAATCAACTGCATGCTCGAATCTGCTTGCGACATCATGGAAACTCTGCGGTTATGGGGTTTTCGGGCCTCAAACAAGTACATTGCTGTTTATCACGTTATCGTTTTTAACGCTTTATTAAAGGGTAATAATTTTTATGTAACTAACTTACTTGGTAAACTATTTCTAAAAATGTCTGTTTTTCCTCCATCCAGGGCATGTTATTTTGAAAAAATGCGAACCACTTCTCGCGAAATCAGTTGAATGCCAGTTTCCCAGGTGCGAACTTCTCGCTTAGAACACCAGACGATAAGACGTTGTTGTACCGGGCAGTACAAAAATCGATAAAAACGGACATCTTAAAATATCCGAAAAATACGGATAATGTTTGCATTGTAGTTACGTGGAATTTTCAGCTACTAAGTCAGTTGATACTCAATTAGACGTATTTTGACGGGTTTCATATATATACTCACAGACCAGAGATTTGGAGTGTATGAGTTTTGTAATATTTCGTTTGGAGAACTGAAGAATATGTTGCACTCTATGCTAAAACAAAATGAGCACAGAAGGGGTTTCAAATGGGAGTCAGGAGACAAAAATAGGAAGTTCTGGTAACTGTTGGTTGAATGCGCAATCAGTTGGAGCCTTAAGAGTCGTGAGAAGGGACATTTACTCAGATTGCCAAGATGTGGTAACTGGTATTCTCCTGGACTTTACGCTTAAACGACATGTTCACAATGTTTCGCTACATTGATAAATTATATATGGATGGATACGAAGTGGGGTGTGTGTGTGTCTGTGTGTGGGGGGGGGGGGGTGGATGGAAGAAAAATACTGTAGATGCTAACGATTAAACATTAAAAAATAAATGCTGGAAGTTATCAGCAAGTCAGGGTGCATCGGCTTTAATGTTTCTGCATATTGAAGTCATGAATGCTTCTTGACCCGTTTATCTCCCTAACTCAGAGGATGCAGTCAATTATGCTGATTATTTCTAATATCTTCAGCATTTCCATAGCAAACACTGGTGTTCATTTTTTGGCTAGCAGCAATAGAACAAGGCTCGCTAGTGACCTTGTTAAGAGGAGCACAGCAAAACTAACTCTAGCAATTCTCCTGATGCGAGACTGCGGAGATCATTTGGGAAATTCGCCGCGAATCACTCATTGCACACTGTAACAGCTTGATATTGTAAACGGAGATCTAGAAACCTGGCCAAAATACCCAATTTATATATGCAAAAGTAATCTGACAGCCAATCCGCAGATTTGGTCAAACTGGCAAAATAATTCTTCTTAATGCACTTTAAAATTAAAAATATATCTACATATTTAAACCGTAGATTAATCAGTTATAAACTTTAAAAACATAGTTAAACATTTTCCAATATATAAATGTGAAAGAAAAATCCAGGTTTAAAGATTGAAAGTCCATCCCTCGAGTTCCTTGGCGTGTTTATTGACAATTAGATTGTTCATGGATGTACTCAATCTCGCCATTACCGTAATGGGAAGGCTTCGTGCTTAACTGACGAATATTACCGTGTCAGTCATCAATTCATCTCGATGTTGGCGGGAATATAAATATTTGCTATTAGTGAGCCGCAATATAGACGATTTTGACAAACTTTTGGAAGCACAGCAAATCTTCCATTCTTGAATACAATATCGTCCTATTGCAGTCCTTGGAATGGGGCAACACATCATAACCCTTCGGTTAACAGAAGCGCTGTCACTGAGGCAACACTCCGCTGAATCCTAAGGCAGCGATTTACCTGCATTGGTTCTCACATCTTTGTGTTAGCGTCTTCATTATGCTTTTCAACAAATAATTTGCGGCCTGATCCCTAAAATCTCTCTTCATTATGATCAGCATAGAAACATAGAAAAATAGGTGCAGGAATAGGCCATTCGGTCCTTCGAGCCTGCATCACATAACAGGAAAGTGTTTTCAGCACAGATGGTTCTTATTTTTGCTCCTCTCATTAGGTTGCATGGCAGCTTCGTCGAGAGGGTCTGCAGCCTTCTCTTAAGTGGCATCCCTTGATGAATTGGAAAAAAATGAAGATTTAAAAGAGACCATGGTCCATTTCCCACATCGGAGGTGAAGAGTATATGAAAAAAGATGCCAGAGAAAGCGGTATCGTGGGGGGGGGGGGGAGGTGGTACCATATCGATATTTAAATATACTTGTGCAGGAAAGTTTTTTGGAGTGACATAGAACAGGTGCAGGTAAGTGGGACTAGGTTGGTTAGACAATGGCCGAGTTGGGCCGAAGAAGCTAGTTTTTCGTGCAGTATAGCTTTATGCTTTTGATTCTATCTGTTGAATAGAGGGTACACTTTTTAACATTTGATAATATCAAGCAACACAATTAAAATCAACAGAAAAAAACATTTGCAAACTTATCATTTTCATCGAGTTACATTACAGAACTCATTGAAGGGGAAGTGACCTTTACGTTTTCCTCGGGTAAAAAGCCCGACTGGCCCCGCTTCGTTGTTTTTAACTTGGAACGAAGTGAATTATTTGCCTAAAGGCTTTCACGTTCCCAGAAGTGAAAGAAGTTGAAATAAGTTAGAAACTTGTATCTCCAAGTGTACACCGAGAGGAATGCTTGGAAATCCCCACTACCCTTGCTCCTGTATGGACCGTCCTTTCAGTTATGTGTTGAGGGCTGGTCCATGGCTCTAGCTCGTATCATATGTTCAGAATCGAGAAGATAGCGACCGAGTGATTAAATGGGGTTAGAGTTAGATTTTTGAACGCAGTTCTCGGAAAGATGAAAAAAACAATCGGCGGTGGGAGGAGACAGAACCTGACATCTTATTTCGACCAAGCAGAAATGTAGTGAAATCTATTGTACTGTCATGTGATGTCCGTTGTGGGCACCGCATGCTTTACACATACAGTAATGAAATCTTAATTATTGAACACTCTTTGAGGACACCATTTTCTTTAGCCGTGCTAAATTCTCTCTCTGTAGTATGTCTGCGGAGGTTGCAGTTAGCTACATGGCTTTCCTGAGTACAGTTTGGCAAGGTACGCTTATTTTCCTGAATACAAAATCTTACTTTGGAAAATTTCACCTTGATCAGGCACTACATACTTGATTGTAATCCCTGTCGAATTCGATTTATGCTGGATCTTAATTTTATTTCTGTATTTTATGTCTCTTGTGTTTTGTTTTTGCATTTAATCACCTTAAACAACTTCCTCTGACCTTTATTTTTTTTGGTAGCCGCCACAGTAACGTTTAGCAAAGTGGAACAATTCCCGATTGTTTTGCATGAAGCCGTAGGTGGAAATGTTTCCATTTTCTGCAAATATCACATATTGCAAGTTATTCCTGACGTCTACTGGTGGAGAGAGAGCGAGAATGCATTTATAAAGCCAGACAGCAGAAAGCAATTTTATATAAACAAGGCCAGCGGTTCGTTTACTCTGCTGAATTTGAGTGTCGCAGACTCTGGGAAATATTATTGTCATATCAAACAGCAGCAACAACCAATCGGAAATGGAAGTGGCACGCTGCTAGCTGTATTCGGTAAGTATCCTTACAGTGGAAGTCAATGTTATCATCCCCATACCATGGAGATAAAACTCGGTGATCGCGAGAAAATGAAAATATTGGTACTCAATAAGAGTCATGTGACGCCGAATTCAATTTATACCTCGGAAATAAATTGATACAGAGGGTGCGAGACTCAGGTAAACCAGTAGATACTGGGAATATTCAACAGGTCGGGTTGAATCCGTCGCGTGGAAAGTAGTTTGTCCTCCTTGTCTCTTCGTTTTTCTCATGGTCATTTTTACATCAAAGTTGACGTAGCCCTGTCGACTCACATTACACAATTCTGTGTTACTGTCTAGAATTATCGCGATAATATTCGAATCTGCTTTAAATCCGAAGTGCTGATTTTGAAATGTTGTTAGAATTGCATTTGCATCTTTTTGGAAACGCGGCTTCAAATTGCGAATGGAATATTTTCACAAATGTTCATACTGGGCAGATGTGTGTGGTAGTTTTCAAGCGAGAAACGAAAGTTGTTTTTATCCTGGAGCTAAAAAAAAGTACTGGAACAACTTTTTCCAAAGAAAGGTCCCGACCCGAAATGTCACCCGTCCAATGCCTCCACAGATGCTGGCCAATTCGCTGAGTTATTCCATCATGGGGGAAGGACCATGTTCAGTTCCCCCACTTCAGTGCGTGTGATGATTTATTTAGCGACGCTCAACTTCCAGTATGCCACTTCCCCACATTGAGAAATATTCCAGTTCTCCCTTCGCGTTCGGGAAACATTTATCCTGTTGAAATGTGTACCCTCGTAAACCTCCATTCCGCGCATTAAAATACAGTACTGTCCAAACACTCGCAAGGACCCAGCATTCATCCGCACCCTACCACTTGATTCTAGACAGCTGTGACAATTTCATTTTGTTCACGTGGCAATCTCTGAAATTAAAACATCTCGACAAACCACCTCGTTTTGAGGGAAACACAAATGTCTAATACCAATTGCGCCCGCGTTAAATCTTATACTCCTATTTAGAGCAGCGGCGCCTTTCTTATAGGTCACTAGTTCGTAGACTCGCATTCTTCGTGCTTTTAATTGACCTCGTCACTTTCCTGCCGACGGGAAAGCAGTTTATCACAATAGGACAACTTAAAACGGTTCAAACAATAGCGCGGTTAACTCGTCATAATAACATTGTGATACAATTCTCAAGTGAGACAAACGAGTAAACGTCCATTCCAAGGAAACAAAATACATAATATATTTGTCTCTTTGTTAAAGCTCCCCCAACTCCGTTGAAAATCATTCCGTTTAAAGGAACTTCATCGCAGTCTCGGAAACTTGTGTGTAAAACGGCGAGCTTTTATCCGGAAAAAATAGAAATCTCCTGGCGGAGAAATAACGAAGAAATTCTGACCGGAATAGAAACGGTAAAAAATAAAAGCACAGAGGGATTGTATGAGGTTTCCAGTTTTTTGGAAGAAATTAAACTTGCTTGGAGCGACGCCGTTTACACCTGTTTGGTATCTCATGTTTCCCTTGAGGTGCCAGCAGCTCTCAGCTACATCGTCAAAAAAGGTAAGATTGTCAGTACTTGCAGCCAAGAGCGGGTGTATATGCCCAACCTGGTTAGAATTTAAATATACAGCTGCTCAAACACGGGGACAATGCCTAGATGCGACCCGTGTTTATTCGTAATGAGAGATCAATGTTTCAAAATCACAAATCAATCATGGAGCAAGAAGCTCAAAGGCTAATTGAGGTGTTCTGTGTTATCGCTAAATCCCTAAATGTGTATATATTTCTATATATTATATCGTTCACATTTTCCCTGTTTCTCTCTTGATCCATAAGACGCAGATAAAAACCTAATTATCGGATGCGCAGTTGGTGTCTTGGCAATTTTAGTTTTGGCCATTATCTTGATAAGACACCAATTAAAGGCACAAAATGGTGAGAATTATACACATTTTACAGTATTCTCGGTCTTAATCATAATGGTGGTTAAAAAAACCAAGGGCAGTTAATGGTATTCGATTGCAAAACAATGAAATAATTGAGAATAAAGCTGACCATTAACAATGACAAAAAGAAATCTCAAGATATAAATCTTACATCTTCCCATGTCAATATTTCAATCGTCGTATCTTTTTGTTGTCTCCATCGGTTATTGTTCATGATTTGCAACTTGTTACCATCATCGCAGTTCCAAATATTTACAGGAAACAATTATGCGCAGATCTTGATTGTGTTGGCGCAAAATAGGTTTTAGGTCACTACTACTCTGATAGCCATCCACAGTTTGATTTCCATTGTGATTTTGAGGTATAACATGACAGCTGAGGCCTATAACATTTCGTTGCATTCAAAGATACATTCCATTGTGTTTCACACCTTTAAGAGGATGAGAAGGTAATGTATAAAACACAACCTTATAACAATGGGTTATGCTTAAATCATCCATATGGTGCCCGCGGGCGTTCTTCATTTGGGCGACAATATCGATTGGCATCAAAGTACAACCTTCATGGGCAGCAACTCATACAAGCAAATCCGACAGGGTGAATAACTTCGTATTTTTCAAACAAGAGTGTACTTTACTTTAGACTTTTAGACTTTAGACTTTAGAGTGTCTCAAAGAAGGATTACATGTCAGCAAATGGCATGTGTTAATTCCATAGAATCTTAGAATGTCGTAGGAGAGAAATAAACTATTCTATCCGCGTTACCTCTTTATTTTCATAATACCTACAATGACTATTTTAAAGTTCCCGGTGAATCTACTTTCAGCATCCATTAATGAGTGCATCAGGGTTGTAAACACGAGAGAACATGGCGCGTGGATATCAATGTGGGAACTTTTGCAGTTATCCGTTGATTGAAGTGAATATATATTTAACGGCTCCACATTGTGATAATGAAAGTTAATTTCACGTACATCTCAGAAACATTTAATCTCATAACCTTAAAAGTGTAAATCGTCTGATAATTTGGGCATTTCATTAATTGCGCAGATTGCGAATCCACATTGCTAGAATTAACAACAGATTGCGTACTCACTTTAACATGTTTAGCACTTTCCAACAATCAAACTTAATTTTCCGGGTCCATCTTTTATAGTGATACAACTAAATACAATTGGCGAATTAAAAGGCACATACATGAAGGAGCCGGGAAGATATCATCCTACCCAGCATCGATAAACAACGCCACAAAAATGCGAAAGCCAATAATGACCCCGAAGCACAAGCGTTCGGTAATTCACCGAAATTCGGTAGTGGTGCCGAAGCCGAGGGATATTAAGCAGGGTGCAGTGATAACACTTTCAATCTACCAAGTATGCAATGGGGTCAAGGAACGAACGTTCACGTCGCGGCCCTGTTTTCACCAATCTATCCACCACCACGCACAAGAAGCACAAGAAGCGCAAGACAGACACCATTGTATGCAGATGCCGAGAAGTGTGTTCAGCTCTGGTTGAACAACTTCTAATCTTGTGTGTGGTCTCGATAAGAAGAGTACGCAATGTTGGATGATTTCAGCCAAAGTACAATATGATCAACTCTATTTCCTAGCGACCGTTGATTTCCTGACAATTGTGCAGGCAGGTTCAACGTAGAATTTACCCCATGAGAATATAGGTTAAACGGTCCATCAGCGAATCTTAAAATTATACTTTGCATTATCAGCATTTTTAATGGTTAATATTAAATGTTTGCTACTTTAATTCTACTATTCGTCTGCCCCCTTAAGCAGATTCCATTTACGTTCATATAAATGATCGACGATAACGAAGAAAGCTAATGTTCTGTGGGCCAGGAATGATTAGTAGCACCGAAGATCAACACTAAGTGAAATCAGGGAAAGAAAGTTAATGAAGAATGGCAAAAGAAAATCTGATAACAATTTGCTACTTACAGATCAATGGAAGATCTCTAACTAAACTAAAGTAAAAAGACAGAATAGGCCATCCCAGCAGTAGCGCGCAATAAAGTTTTCGAATAAACTACTGTTTTCTCAACTCATTAGAAGCAGTTCCCCAGCTTGAAGTAAAGCACTTTTATTCCCGTGCCCGTATATCATTAAAGATGGCTGATAGCAATTCCATATTTGTTTGCACGTAGGTGCAGTCTCATGGATTATTATGAATCCTGAAATGTATATACATTCTCTATGAGACTGGTAGTATTTTGTTTCAAAATCGTATTCTTTGTGCCACCAGAGGGTAATGAACTAATGAACAATATAAATTACTTTCACAGACTAAAGATGATCAATTCTACGTTGTATTATGTCGGTTTGCAGTTACTCAACTCCAATCAACAGTAACATTTAACCACCAAGCGGAACATGTACCTTATGCAGATGGAAATGTTTTAAAGAAGGAGCGAAACTGGGAATCGAAGCTGTAGACTGTGAGCAAGTGCAGCCCGAAATATTGCTACTTTCTGATCATTGCAGCCAAGCTAATGAGGTAACTCCGAACTCCCATGGTAACAATCGTGGGAGTTGCAGATCATTTTCATCTGCATTGAGGCAATGTTTTGGTGTAAGTGGCCATCATTTAACAAGCATCCAACGCTTCCATTTCTGAAAGCAGGGATGAAAGTGCCAGTTTACATTTGTAGTAAATTTTAAAAATCGTGTTCGTTTATTTTACTTCTGTTGTCAAATGTGAATAATTTCGCTGGTGCTTTGTGAAGAAACTATGGCCACCTGTTCGTGATAACATGTCACTTAATGACTGATTTAAAAAAACTGCCGATTGTTCAACCAATATATTTTCTCTTCATTAAATTCCATGCTTTTTCAATGCATCTGAGTCTTTGTTCCTCTCATTTGTTTCGAAATACACTAGCGTTAACACAAACTAGAGAAGGAAATCCGAAGAAACCTATCAACCAATCACGTGCACCACCATTGAATACACTTGTAATGAAATGGAATTAGTCAGTCATGTGATGATAGCCTGGCGGAGCAAAACGCCCCAGTGACGTCAGTGGCATAGCCGCATACAATGGAACAGAAGATGTAAGTTCTGCACTGATGGTTCCATTTGCCCAGACATTACTGTTGGTAACTTCATATGTTCCACGTAAAAAGCAAAGCAAATCAGTACGTGCAGCAGCATTTAGTGACTGGAAGCACCAGCAGACCTTGGCGGACTAAGCGCTCGTGTTCGAAGATCCACACCCCCCCCCCCTCGCGACACACACACACACACAGACGCGCGCATACACACACACCCTTCCCTTCTTACATGTACACCGCCGCCTTCTCAACATGACAATTTCACCCATCATCTGCATGCACTGGATAGGTTTTGTCCCACCCCAGCTATCTTCCAGGCTTAATCCACACTATTCCATCAGTCTTAAGAAGGGTTCTAATCTGACACGTCGTCTGTCCATTCCCTCCACAGATGCTGCCTCGCCTGCTGAGTTCCTCCACCGCTTTGCTGTTTTTCTCAAGATCCCAGCAATGGCAGTCTCAGATATCTTAATGTGTAGTAACCGTCTATGCAGCTCCCTGCGGACTGTGTTCTGGATGCTGAAAACAGTGCGCCCACTTGTCACTTTATTCATCCTGTACGTCCCATTATGAAATCATTCAGATAAATAGATGAAAAACTAATGTCACTTAATCAAATACGATTGATTCGTCTTGGATGATTTATGATTTTCAATATATCCTGATAATTCTTTACGTAAAAAATATATGGTGTCACAAGAGACTGAACGGGCTAGAATCTTGAACTGCAAGAAATCAGCAGCCAGGCAAAATCTGTGGAGGCAAATGGAGAGACGCCCTTTCGGATTGGATCCCGTCTTCAGACTGGCCTTCAGAGATGTATGTCACTTGGTCACTTACATAGGCAGATATATATTTTTTACATTAAATCCATTGTGCTGTATTCAACTAAAGCTATCAATTAAATCGTTCACACTGGATGGTGATGCAACTTAATAACTATCAAGACTGTGCACAAATTGCAAACTGTTTATAATTCTTTCCACTGATGCACCTATGACATAGTGAAATAATGTGAATGCCAGAGTGTGCCACAGGCCATATGTATGCTCTTGCTCTTGGGATGATGTGGCAATTTATTCGTGTTTGCCTATCCCTTCTCTCTTCTCAATAGCGCGATTTCCCCTTATCTGAAATTATAATCTACTGCTCTTGTGAATAGTTTAATAACATTAACTCTTGTGAATGAGTTTAACTTGTCATAAGGTCATAAGTGATAGGAATAGAATTAGGCCATTCGGCCCATCATGGCTGATCTATTTCTCCCTCCTAACTCCATTCTCCTGTCTGCTCCCCATAACCCATGACACCCGAATTTACCATGAACTTGTGCCACCGACTCAAGCAGCAGGCCGCATACCTGAAAATCTGGATACTTTATTTCAAAATAAACTATCCACAAGATTGACCAGGACAATTATCTGCAAATTCTCTTCGCTAAGTACTATTCCTAATGACCACAGGAAATCGATTTCCCGCAATTTAGTAGCGAAGCACAAACCTCCGCATAACCCTACCAGATCTCCCATTACTAAACACTTTAACACCCCCCCCCCCTCCCATTCCCATACTGCCTTTCTGTCCTGGGTCTCCTCCACTGTCAGAGTGCGGCTCAATGCAAATTGGAGGAAGAGCACCGAATATTTCGCTTGCGAAGTTTACCCCACAGCGGTATGAATATTGACCTCCAACTTCAAGTAACCCTTGCTTTCCCTCTCTCTCCATTCCGCTCCATTCTTACTTCTCAGACCAGTCTGAATATTCTCCTGATCAAATTTTACCCCTGTATGCTTCGTTGTCACCTTCCCCTAGCTAACAATGATCTATTCTACATTTTCCTTGAGCTTCATTCCCTTTGAAGTCTCACACTCACACTTCCATACCTATGTGTCGCCCTCTCTCCTGACCCACAGTCTGAAGAAGGGTCTCGACCCAAAACGTCACCCATTCCTTCTATCTAGAGATGCCGCATGTTCCGCTGAGTTACTACAGCATTTTGTGTCAATCTTCCGTGTAAACCAGCATCTGCAGTTCCTTCCAATACACAATTCGTGAAATGTGCATAGGAGTCTTTTTTGAAGGAAATCGTGCAATAATATAAAATTCATCGTTTTCTACAGACTTATTCCTTTAGCCTTAGTAATCTGGTGCCAACTAAAGGGAGGAACAGGGAGGAACAGGCAGTACAAGAAGCACAAACAGCTATGAAGCCATTAGCTTAGCACCGGGCCACAAGTGTGGAGTAAGGCAGGTCCATCAGAGAGGAGGAAATTGGTTGTTAGAGCAGGTACATCGTCAGAAGGAAGCAGCGAGATGTATAAGGCCAGTAGCTCAGGTTAAGCAGGGACAGAGGATGAATTGGGAAAGTGTAGAATAGAGAAGATTTAAATGGAGGAATTTATGGTGCATAGAGGTTCTGACCTCCCACCATCGACGGGATTTACCGGAGTCGCTGCATTAAAAATGCAGTCAATATCATCAGAGACCTACACCACCCTAGCCACACACTAATTTCACTCCTGCCATCGGGAAGTAGGTACAGGAGCCTTGAAACTATGATATCCAGTTTCAGGAATAGCTTCTTCCCTACAGCCAATAGGCTATTAAACCACAACCTCCAAATAAGCTCTAAACTACATAGACTATTATTGTTATTATTGCACTATTATTGTTTATTTGTTTTTATGTGTGCGTATATATACTAGACTAAGTGGGACCCGTTGGGACCCTGGATCACACGGGAGGGCTTGTCCCCCGACGCAATATTCCACATCTCCACCAATTCCAATATTGGTGGTCAGTGGGGGGGGGGTGCGGGGGCTTTCTGGAGCGCTAGTATGGGTGTTGTGGGCTGAAGGGACTGGTTTCCAGAGGGCTAATATGGACACAGTGGGCCGAATAGATTCTTGGGCTGGCGGCTCAGTCACTCAAGCCTGTTGTGCTGGCAGCTCACTCACTCACGGCTGGTGGGCTGGCAGTTGACTCACGGCTATTCCTTGAAATTCCATTTCAAGCAGGGTGCAAGGCCACCAAATTCAAGTGCAGTTTCATACCATTTCAAGCAGGGTGCAAGGCCACTAAAGACAGCAATCGTGACCTCTCCCTCCTCCATCTTGCAGAGACTGAGCCACGCCCACACCTCTGGGCTTTATAGTCCCTTCCCCTCCCACCAGAAGGGGCGTGGCCTTCATTGCCTGATTGACAGGAGAGAGAATCTCAACATTTATTAAACACTATTAATAACTTTTATTTTCATCGATGGGAAAAATCCTCGGCACCTGATGAGCGGAGGGGGGCTTTGAGTAAGATGGCCAAAAATCGCAGCCGTACGTGGTAGCGTTGTTTCTAAAACCAATATAAAGCATAAACAGGTAGTGGTCAAGATTAGACTTTTATTATATAGAAGGCAAGGCAACTTTAATTAGGCAAGGCAACTTTAATTAGGCACGGCAACTTTAATTAGACAAGGCAACTTTAATTAGGCAAGACAACTTTAATTAGGCAAGGCAACTTTAATTAGGCAACACAGCTTTAGCATTTCCAAACCAAAGGCAACACAGCTTTAGCATTTCCAAACCAAAGGCAACACAGCTTTTGCATTTCCAAACCAAAGGCAACACAGCTTTAGCATTTCCAAACCAGAGGCAGCACAGCTTTAGCATTTCCAAACTATATTTTCAAACCACATTAAGGGCACTGACAGGTCAGTAAAACCACTCACAGATTGGTAGACATGTGTTCAGTGTTATTCACAGCTCAGATTGAGAGACATGACCCTCTCGCTCCCCCATCTTGCAGAGACTGACTGAGGCACTTTACACTTCCGGGTTTTATAGTCCCTCCGGAAGGGGCGTGGCCTTCAAGGGAGAGAATCTCAACATTTTTAAAACACTAATAACTCTTTTATTTTTCATCGATGGGAAATATCCTCTTGTCCTGCTCAGCGGAGGGGGTTCTGGCCAAATATGGCCAAAACGCACAGCAATAAGTGGCAGCGTTTTTTCTAAAATCAATATACAGAACAACAGGAAGTGGTCAAGATCAGACTTTTAGTAATATAGATATATGTGTGTGTGGAAATGTATGTTATATATACACACACTTTACTTTTTTCCGTTTATTGTATTGCTTACAGTGTACTATGTTTACATATTCTGTTGTGCTGCTGCAAATAAGAATTTTGTTGTTCCATCTGGGACATATGACAAAAAAACGCTCTTGACGTATTTTCTTCTGAGACTGGCCACCTGGCTGAAGAATTGGAAATTACGAGAGGCACGGATAGTGTTGTTCGTCAGAACCTATGAAAGATAGGAAGGTATTGCTTTAACGGCAGATGTGTAGAGTTATGCTGGGCCAGTTTTTTACGCAGAATGTGCCTGGAACGCGTTACCAGGGGGTGATGGAAAAATATACGACAGCAGTTTTTGAAGAGTCTTTTCGATAGGCACATAAATATGTACAAAGGAATTGCAGATGCTGGTTTAAACCGAAGATAGACACGAAAAGCTTGAGAACTCAGCGGGACAGGCAGCATCTCTGGAGAGATGGAATAGGTGACGTTTCGCGTCGAGACCCTTCTTCAGAAATATTGCAGGCATGGTGGGATGTGGATCATATGCAGATAGAGGAGATTAGTTTATCTTCGCATCATGTTCCGCGTAGACATACTAGGCCGAGAAACCCGTTGCCGTGTTTAACTTGCATGTTTTATGATCTATTTGCTTTTGGAGACATGAGTTCGATTCTCACTACTTCATCTGCGAATTATAAATCTGCATATTTAAATTAAATTGTGTATATGCGTATACGCCGTCCTTGCTCTGTTCTTTTTAAAATGCCTCTTATTTGTTCCATTAGGACGAAGCGTTATGCCCTCCGAATCAGATATGTTTTAGACTTATGCTTGTAATCCGCAAACACGAATGTGTCCATGCGAGCTTCTGCAAAGTTTCTATAAAAAAGATGGATCGAAACGAAGTTTTTTTTCTATCATCTACTGATTAACTAATCATCTACTGACTAACTAACTGACCACTGCATTTCTAGCTTGACAAAATAGAAATAACACACAGCATGAGAATAGAACTGTTCTCGCGAGTCTGCTGGCGACGTCATGGAAAGGCTTGCGGTTGAATGCTGTGCCTATCTGAAACAAACAAGTCACCGGACGGCTCGCGTTATCACTTTAGAAACTTAAGTGTAGAACAAGAAGTTTAATTTAAGACCATTTCTTAAAAGTCTGCCTCCGTCAATGAAACATTTCTAAGGTTGTACTGTAATCTTCATTATTTCGCAGGTAGACACAAAATGCTGGAGTAACACAGCGGGACAGGCAGCATCACTGGAGAGAAGGAATGGGTGACGTTTCGGGTCGAGACCCTTCTTTCCTTCTTTATTGTTCTTTCCTTCAATATTTCGTGTTCGTTCTGGGAAAAAAATAAATACGAGGCAAACTTCTTCATGACAATTAAATGGCTGATTTGTAAATGTTACCCTTTCTCTAAGAGCATGGAACTCTGTGCTATTACCTGGCGCATTATAAGTCAAGATGAAACAAAATGACTCAAAAATATTTCTGTTTCATCATTCTTGCCTGCTTGGAGTACCGGGTATTTCATATGGTTGACGCGTTGTCACTCTTGCTCAGAAGAGCAGAGACGTGTGGTGCCTCTCCGGCATAGAGGAGCTGAAACATATCCGCGAGGGTTACTGGAAAAACTACCCCTGTGCACTTGACCTATGTGGGTGCGCTTAGTACATACTCCATACAACATTTGACAAGTTGTGATGATTCTATCGACAAAAAGAAGATATCGTCTGTAATTAGAGGTAACTTGCTGGCATTAACTATGGAGTTCATAGACTTTAGGAGCCGCTCGAATGGATAAGGTGGACTGGCATAATGTCGCAATTGATGGCCGTCGGGGATAGGCATTTAGAGCATTTACATTTTCAGTCTACATCTAAATTCCAGTTTTGTTTAATTTAGTTTAGAGATGCACCGCGAAAACTGGCCCTTCGGCCCATCGGGTCAGTGCCGATCAGCGATCCCCGCAAATTAACACTATCCTACCCACACTAGGGACATATTTTCATTTACCAAGCCATTTACCTACATACCTGCACGTCTTTGGAGTGTGGGAAGAAACCGGAGAAAGAAAGCCCACACGGTCACAGGGAGAACGTACAAACTCCGTAGAGACAGTCCCCGTAGTCGGGATCGAACCCGGGTCCCCGGCGCTGCAAGTGCTGCAAGGCAGCAACTCTACCGCTGCGATCACTTGGAAAAAAAGTTGTGGCAAGATAATTACTAGAAAATGCAAGACTGCAGATAGTTTGAAATCTGAAATTAATCACGAAATATTGTGAATTCTAGGTCGTCGAGGACAATCCGTGGAGAAAGAGAAACAGTAAATATTTCTATATTATAACGGAAATGATCAACTTGAGACGTTAGTTCTATTTCGTAATCTGACCTGTTGCATGATTCCAGTCAATTCCACCAAACGGTAGAAAACAGTATTTTCTTGTCAATGGCAATCCAACACATCTTGTCGAAAGGAGAATAAAAACGCAATCTAACCAATTATTCCCATCAGATATTGTTAATAATATTTGGAAAACGTATCTGCGATGAGGTCATCAACGCAGATAAGGGTCTAACGTTATGAAAGATTATCTCGTGCGTTGGTTACCATTTCTCTGTGTCAAAATAGAAAAAAATAGCCTCACAGTCGGTCCACAGTCTGCCAGTTCATTCTGGCAAACCGGAATGTTCTTATTGCAGCTCTTCGTTTGAACGGTTCGTGTCGACAGACTTAAAACCCGAATATTACGCAATCTTTACATGAAAGTTCAAATAGAAGCCATTTACAGAAGCATTTTTTTTAGCAATAGTTTAGAGATACAGCGCGGAAACAGGCCCTTCGACCCACAGAGTCCGCGCCGACCAGCGATCACCCCGTACATTAGCACTATCCTGCACGCTAGGGAAATTTTACAATCTTTACGAAGCCAATCAACCTACGAACATGTACGTCTTTGGAGTGTGGGCGGAAACCGGAGCGCCCAGAGAAATCCCACGCCAGTCACGGGGCGAACGTACAAACTCCATACAGACAGCACCCGTAGTCAGGATCGAACCCATGTCTCTGGCGCTGTAAGCGCAGCAACTCTACTGCTGTGATACGGTCCTGCCCGATTTCAGTAATTTAAAAATATCCAGAAAATTACTGTACACTTTTGATTAACTGAGTAGGCAGCTGATGCATATTTAGTTCCGAGTAAAAATCTGGATGCTACGGGAGTCAACAAGGGGAGAAGACTGTGAACATGATTCAGGAAGTATTGGAAGGCTTTGTTACAATAGGAATGGGCCGAGCTATTACCTCTGCCGCCGCACGAGCCCATTACTCAGCCTCAGTCGTGGGATATATTACGTCAAGGTCACACGTTTCATATATTCACTCATGAATTCCTTTTCCGCAGAACGAGTTTTGAGTAAACAACTCGAACAACAAGTTGGCAATTTATTCTTGTAATATGTCGGCGAACGTTACAGTTTGGTCCGTGGCTCTTCTGGTTATACTTAGACAGGGTATAGTTAATTATGTGTGCCATTTCCGGTTTAAATATTATTTTTCGAGGTCGGACCTGGTTTCGAGCTATTAGGTTAATCTATTAGGCCCTCGTGCTTTTCGACAGTTGGTTCTTCTTTTCTCTGTCCACTGTGTACAACTGTTTCCATTGTTCTTGCTTATTTCCCATCAGCTACCGAAGTTTCTTCGAGCGGAGTATTGCAATTCCCTAACAACTTGGACGTTGGCGGCGGTGAAAATGCTATCATGTATTGCACATTTCCAATATCGCAAGACACTACTGACGTTAATTGGTGGAGGGACGGCATGAAGACATTCCTTGAACCGGACAGAAGAAAACAATTTGCGATAGATTCTGGAAGGGGAACCTTTACTCTCCAACATGTGCGTGTCGCTGACTCCGGCCTGTATTACTGTCAAGTAAAGTTTCAGCAACAAGTTATCGGGAATGGAAGTGGCTGCCTGATCACTGTATTGGGTGAGTGTGTGTGTTAGGGAAATAAGCAATTTTCAGTTCTATGCTATTTGCAAAGTAAAACTAGTCGCGGGGATAATATGAAAAATCGCCTGTTAATAAATACCCGGTAATAACAATTTATGATAAATGCATTACAGAGACTGGTAATTCAAAATGAAACAATGCACAATGTGAATAATCATCAGGTCGGGTAGCACTCGTGGGACGCGTGGGTATTGAGGGTTATTCTGTTCATTGTACGGTACCTTTCGAGACGCCTTTTCATTGCCATCGGCGCAGCCCATTAATTTAGTGGTCGCGAATTTTAAGCCAATCTCCCAGGTGGATTTATCGCTAAGAACGGGTAAGTGCTTGAGATGTAAGAAATTCATTCGGCGGTGTGGTTAGAAATGCTTTGCAGTGAGATATTGAATTAATATTTCTTCTAGTTTGAATGGCTGGAGTATGATGTCTAGGTTTCTCATCACCAAGAAAAGAGAGTAGGGGCAATTTTAATGCGTCGATCGTAGAGTCTGCCATGCCTCTAATCTACATCAACAGCTTTAAAACCTCAGAAGACCAATGTGCAGCTGCAACCCAAGGACCTTGGTGTTCCAAGATGCGGGACCTATCAGTTCCTCCAAGCTGACTTCAATGTAATTTTTTTGTTTGGAAACGCTTGACACTACTTATGTAATGCATAACTCCAGTCTATCCCACCAATTTGTCAAAGTACGGAGCAAAAAAGAGAAAAACAACATCTCAACTGAAATTCCCTCATATCATTATTATTTAAAGTCGGGGAATAAATAGTAATATTTCTTTCATAGTTAAAGATTATCCTGATTAAGTGAATTAAGTCAAACATTTTAAAGAGATTGCTTGTAATAAACTGACAAAACAACCCAACAATCGACTCCCAGTCCAGTTAGACACCGACTGCAGCTCGAACGGAAGGAGTTCGCGTTAATAAATGCCAAATATAGGACCTTTACGTGCAGACCTAAATTAGTAGAATCTGCACAGCGAGAAACAGAGCTTGTTCTATTCCCTCGTTTGGCTTCTGCAAGCTATCATCATTAACGCCGATCTAGCGTTGTCGATTCACTGTCGCCAAGTTGGCACAACAGATGGAACTGATTTGTATAGAGACACAAAATGCTGGAGTAACTCAGCGGGGCAGGCAGCATCTCTGGGTAGAAGGAATGAGTGACGTTTGGGGTCGAGACCCTTCTTCAAACCTCGATCCTTAACGTCACCCATTCATTCTCCGAAGAGATGTTGCCTGTCCCGCTGAGTTACTCAGCATATGTTTGGTTTAAACCAGCATCTGCAGTTATTTCCTACAAACTGATATTGAATAAGTGCGTTCGTAGATTGCTTGTAATAGATACCACGACGTTTCAATATAAGCATTCAATGCGCGAGAAAAGTGTCCCAGCACTTGGTTCACATGTGATCGGCTGTGATCGGCAGTTCAAACCCAAATCTGGTTCTGGTTCTGGTTCTGGTTGATTACTGCGCAAAAACATGATAAGTGGTTACCTCGCGCAGGTCGGAGTGAGTAGAGTAGAGTAGTGATTACATTTTGAAGTGGGGCTTTTTGACCAGGTTGAGGAGATTTAGTTCATATACTACTTAAAGAGCTAACGGAATTAATCATTAATCTTCATATATAACCGCTTCCTGTCACCACACTATACAAATCTGTTATATATCGATTATGATAGCTCACTTTTTTTTGCAACATATGAATGATCCGAATATGGCCACTTTTAAATAATCACGGCAGGCTTCTGGCAAACACTTTCGCGCGATACCGGGGAACGTCCATTCAGAACAGAGTTTATTTTGGAACTCCTTAAATTCTGTTGGCACTCCTTAAATTCACCCTCTTTGTATCTTGACGGAATTCGTCCGGTTGTCCGCTATGAAAGGAAGTATAAATGAACGACAAAATGGGAAGTTTAAATATTAAATAATTTGGTTCCTGGGTAACACGACTCGGTGTCGAGATAAAATGTAAATATTTACAATGAAATGGAAAGCGAACACCCGAGAAATGTTTGTTTTTTATTAAGATCCCCCAACTCCCTTGAAAATTGTTCCTGCTGAAGGACTTGGCTCTCCACGGAAACTTGTGTGCAAAACGGGCGCCTTTTATCCGGAGAAATTAGAAATATTCTGGCTAAGAAATAACGAGGAAATTCGCACTGGAATCGAAACTGTGAAAAGACGGAGCGGAGGAGGATTGTTTGTGGCTTCTAGTTTTTTGGAAATAACGCAGCCTGGCGAGGGCAAAGATATTTACACCTGTCTGGTATCACATATCTCCCTGAAGGTGGCGGCCAGTTTCAGTTACACCCTGGGCCAAGGTAAGACTGGAGCCAGTTACACATGATATTGGGGCGGTTGATCAAATTCGATCAGATTAATAACTGGACAGCTTTCCGTACACGGAGGGAAGGGTAAAAATAATAATGTGACTCGCATTTATTCGCATGAAAGCAACACTTGCATGCTGTTTAAAATGAATTGTACTTCATCCGTTCTTGTAAGGAAATCCGTGTGAGATGAATTGACAAACTGAATTAATATAGTGTTTGTAATGAGCAAAGACGTCCTGGGATATGCATATATCCGCTGTCTGGTGTAATATATGAAGATAAAGCCTAAATTCCGTTGAACGTTAGTAAGCAGCTGTCCGCACATGGGCACAATACAATGGCATTTGTTTGTCCTGTGGATTCCATTACTAACTTCCATCTGGTGCCTTCTGATATACCTTCCAAACTTTCGGATGTGGGTATTAAAATGCACCTACGAAATGATTTACTTTGTTGACTGCCGTTTGTATATTTGTTCTGAAATGTATAAATTCTTTACTCTTTCTTAAATATCTGTTGCTCCATCAGGAATTGATCGCAAACAGATTATCGTATATGCAGTAGGCGGATCAGTAATTTTAGTTCTGATTATAATCGTGATAAGACTCAGTTTAAAGGTATGGTACGGTAAGTATCTTGATAATTTACAATAAACATTTCTATGGTTAAAAAGAGAATGGATATGTCAATGGTGTTTGCTCACAGAGGAGTAAAGGTAACTTAAATGGATATGTAAAGAGATTTCTGAAGCCGGTTTTGATATATGTCTGTGATAATATAAGATGGATCTTCAAATTCAATTATTTCAGCTTGGAATTGGATATATTCAATTTATCACCTATGCATATCTTTTCAAATATAAGGAATTCTTCAAACATCCAATGCGATGGATTATTAATGCAATGGAAGATTGCGATTTTGAGGAAAAAACAACTGTGGCTTCTGTGGCAATGAGCAAAACCAATCATCTCCATATTTTTACATTACATTGCTGTTTTGACATGGACACAGTTCCTTATAAACCATCACAAATTTAAAGTTTCAGTTAAAATTTAGGTCCAGTGGGCGCAACATCACGAAAGAGTACAAGACAGCCATCGGATATTTAAAAATGCAATCGTTCTTACTTTCTGCAGTAAAGTTGATTAATATGAGAAGAATAATGTCAAAATCTACAGATCAATCTTTACAATTCAAGTTGTTTTACTTAATTCTTATTTCATTCCTCTAGGCCATAACGTAACCTCTGTAGGAATACGTCAGAACGGGGAGCCGGTAGGTGATATGTTTCCTTTTGTTTCAAAATAGGGATTATTTGTAGCAGACGTATTATAAATCCGTTTTCTTCCATAGTATCTTGGAATACTCTAGGACAGGATGAAAACATTATTTCCTTTTCAGGTTACGTCAAGTATACATCCAATAATAATTTGAATATTCCTGTTGTATCTGCTTCAACATCTTTTGACAATTCCATGCCAGATCATAACCTAATATATTCTAAAGTGAAAGGTGATGTTTAGGATGAAAATATGAGCTTCTATTAGTTCTGGTGGCAGGAACACTTAAAAATAAATCTTAGATAGTGAGAACGTATCAAATATCAGACTACGAAGAGATTGTGTGTTGCTGACCAATGGGAGAGTAAGAGGAACAATCAACCCGTAAGGCAAAAGTTATATTGAATTTCAAAGCACGGTAATTAAAGTAAAAATGAAAAGAACCTTTGTCGAGAATTTACTGTGCTTTGTTGAGCCGTTCTTTAACGTGCTAATTGCAGTTTTGGCTTCGATCCTTAGCGAAGGGTCATTTAACCGGATATGGCCTACATGGCATCGAAACTGCTTCCCACAAAATTGATATTTTGTGCTGGCTGCTAAATGGAATCCCACAAATGCATCTTCCACTCTGCAATGCTTAGAAGAAGAAATCTCCAAAATCTGCAAAAGACTGATATTTGTATTGACATTGGTTAATTATTGCCATGTGCACCAAGATTCAATTAGAAACTTTATTTTGCGTGCAATCCAGAAAATGGATACCATATATTGGTACAATGAAACCATACCAAGTGCATAAAGGGAAATGACACAGAATGCAAAATATAGTGTTACAGCTAAAGAGAAAGTGCAGATTTTAAAAGCGCAAGGACCAGAACGATGTAAATCGCAGATCAGGATTGCATCATTAGCTTGCGTGACGCCTGTTTAGTAACTTGATAACATCGAGTATAAAGCTGTTTTTGAATCTTACACAAGGCGATTTCAAGCTATTGTGTATTCCGACCGCCGAGAGAGGGAAGAAGAGAGAATGGCGGAAGCTGGTTTACGTGGTTGGCTGGTCTTCAAGCACATGTTCCTGCGTTTCTTAAGGTCTTGGGCAAAGCTGTCGCTAAACCAATTTGGGATTCATCCCCATATAATTATTTCGACAGTGCAGCTGTGGAATTTGGGAAGAGACATTGGAGACAGTCCACCTTTCCTTGGTCCTCTGCGAAGGTCGAGGCATTTGTGTGCTTTCATGGCGTTGGCATTAATGTGGTTGGACCAGGGCAAATTATTGGTGATGTTTATCTCCAGGAAACTCGACCAACACCATTGATGCAGACTGGGTCGTGTACTTCACCTTGTTTCCTGAATTCAATAACTATTGCCTCCATTTTGCTCACATTGAGGGAGAGATTGTTGTCCACATGCAGTGTCACTAAACTCTCTACCCCCTTCCTGAACTCTGTCTGGTCATGGTTCGAGATCTGCTCCACCGTGTTGATGTCATGTGCAAACATGTAAATCGAGTTAAATTGCAATTTGGCGGCGGTGTTGTGAATGTATAGGGAATATAGTAATTGGCCGAGAGAGCAATGTTGTGGAGGCCCTAACGTTCAGTATTTCCATGGAGGATGTTTGGTTGTTTATCCTTACTGACTGCAATCTGTGGACCAGGAAGTGAGGATCGAGTTGAAGATCGATTTGCTGCGTCTTTGATCCAGGCGTTGGGAGATTAGTTTGATTAGAATAATGGTTTTGAAAGCCGAGTTGCATTCAGAGTCTGATATACAGGTCGGTGTTGTCCAGATTTCTAACGATGCTGTAGTAACAGGGAGATTGCGTCTGTCGTCTTTGCAGTTGCAGTGATGAGTGAATTGCAGTGGTTCAAGACTGTCCGGGAGGCTGGAGTAATGTTCGCAGTCACCAGCTTGGAAAAATCAGTTCGTGTTGGTGAATGTCAAAGCCACTGGACAGTTGCAATCGAGGCCTGCTGCATTGCATTTCTTTGATTAGTTTATGTTTTTTCGATTAGAGCGATATTTAATCAGATGGGAACATTAGAATCGAACAAGGATAGGATAAATGTGTTCGCCAATACACTCGCCTGCTGGTTCGTGCTGGTTGCGATGACGCGGCCTAAAACATAAATCTGTTGTCATCTCGCATCGAGATTCAATCAGAAATATCTGGAAAATCACCGCAGTTCGGACAGCATTTGTGGAAAGAGAAACCGTCAATTTTCAGATCCAAAACGCCTCATACAATTGCTTGGAATTTCAGTGTTTCTATTTACACAGCGTGATCAGCTGCGATTTTCAGCATCTCTTCTGTTTTACCTCAGATTTCCAGGATGTTCATATTTTAATTTCCACACCTAGATTTTTCTGGCAACTACATTAAATCTGTATCATTTGTATCATTTAACGTGGGTGATTGTTTCTGTATGCTTAATATGTTGCACGCTTTAATTTTAATGAATTTCTTAAATTAACACAATGGTATTTGGTATAAAGGCAACGATGGAATTGCCTTTGACTTTCCCAAGGCCATGGTCACTTATCATTGATTCCATAATAATATGCTTTATCAAGTTCGTTCAGTGTTCGAAATTCTCCCTGAAGTACACAACTCAAAATTGTGAGCAATATTTTACATAGTCGCTGTTAAATATTTATTATGATGTCCTTCCCCTTACATGCCATGCCATTACTTGAGCTGATATATGCTGCTTTTACGAATTAGTGTACCGACTTCAGTCATGCTGTAAATAATTTACTAGCACAAACAGATCAGCATAGGCCCTGGACCCCCGTCCCTACATTTGCTGTTTTAGCTATTCCAGTTAACAAGGAACTATGAGCTCCAATCTCTGCAATGGCAAATCAGGCAACATGAAATGCTAAGGATCACATTATCTGTTTGGAACCCATGAGGGAATCGCCTAGGACTTTCAATCTTTGGTTCCGCCATTAAATGCAATAATAAGTCAGGCTACAGTAGAGAAAGGAATTTGGGCGTCGCCACTGCGGAAAGCATAGAAGTGCGTAGGAATCTGGAAATGAACAGTGACAAAAAGAGATGACAAGATTTGAGGAAACGTTTCCATTTGGAGGGTTGTTTTCAGCGGCTGTTTAAAAATCAACTTCATTGTGGCGCTAGGATTGTCCACCTTTTCCTTGAGATGACATAGTTGGTAATATCATTGACAGCAAGTGAAATGTTAATCTATTCCTCTATATCCCGCGTGCATCGATTTTCAGCCCCAGATACAGTTCGAATTCCCTATCAGCTATATGCCTGGTCACCCGCAATATTAAATGTAATTTTCTAATAGGTGAGACAAGCACCAATTGAACATACCACTGCCTATGCTACACTGAATTTAAGCGAGAGCAAAGGATTTTCAAATGGTCTACAAGAAGAACAGCATGTCATCTATTCACAGGTAAAGCCCTTGGACAGCGTAATTAAGATATGAAATGATCATTGTTCCAAATGTAGTTGCTTTTTCCAAACTGCAGGGAAAATATAAGTGCACAATAGCAAATCTTAATTTAAGTAAAACCTATCACCCACTGCACATCAGAGCAAAAATATAATTTTCCTTTCCTTATTCGGGTTTAAATTCAAATGTAAATTGTATGTGAAGAAACAAAGGGTGGGAAGCTAGGAACACACAAACCTACCCAGTTCTCATAATCAGAGCGAAACTAAATACAAATGCCAGACAATGACCTGGGAAAAGAGAGCAAACAAGACGTTCAAATTATCCACCGAATAGGGGACTCGTGTCAAAAACTGGGGACGCAGAGCCATAGGAAATAGTACCAACTTATATTCTATTGCATTTCGGTGCCACTGATGCAGCCGTGAGCCGAGGTGTCTATTGGAAAGGTACCGGTAGCTTCAGTCTGCGAACCACCTCTTGGGCTCTACAGGCGAAATAGATTCCCGCCAATCCCACAAAAGGGGCTTCGTATTATGCCAAATATTTAGTACTGCGGATACAATTTTGAGCATTCACCAATTCTCCTAACTTTCTTAATTACATCGAAGTTGACATAAAAGAAAAAGAAAATCATTCTTTTGTGGGACAAGAACGGCTCCTCGGGTTTAAACTCAATATCAGGCAGAAAGGTATAGCCAAAAATAAATCTGTGCAAATCGATACCATTGTGAAAATTACAACATGGTTTGCATAAAATTTTATTTTAAAGCAGTATGCTCAAATTTGTCACTGAATGATTGCCTAATCGCCGATCATTCATTACTTTCACAGGCTAAAAAAGGAGGACATGACAAGCTGACCTACGCAACTGTGCAACATCACACCCCCAAGAAAACATCAGCATCCAAACAACACAACAAATACACGGTGTACGCAGATGTGAATACTTCAAAAAAGACGTGTAACTGACAATCCAAATACAGTTCAGATGGTAGACTATTTGTTGAGTACAGGCCCAAAGTTTCACTTGTTGCGTCCAGAATTAAGAGTGATAATTGTTAGAGGGTAGAAAACAAGTGACCATTTTCAAATTCGATGAAAGCCAGGCTCACTGTTGGAATTTGTCTATTGCAGATACAAATAAGAATATACAAAGTAGAAGCAGCAACATGTTGTTTGGCCCTTCACGCCTGAACTGCCATTCAAAGCAACCGTGTCTTATCTGTTCCAGTCTTCATCTCTCCTTTTGTGCCAATTGCTCATTGTCCTCAGCGCCATAATCGTCTACAAACATATTAAATATCCCTTTAAACAACCCGATTAATTTCATCTGCACAATTATCCAGCAGAAAAGCTCCCAGACATTCGCCACTGTCAGAAGACCTTTCCAAACATAGGATTGCACAAGCGGCCATTTAAAAAGCTACTCTTGCTCATTCATGCCAACTTTCAACCGGGGACAATAGAGATGGTGCAATTTTGTGGAAACATCGCAATGTTTACCTGTGATAACTCGCCTCTGAATAATTTCTCACAATTAAACATCGATTGATAAACTTGTCCATTGTATTTACTTAATTTAATTAAAAGTATTGCACTTACCATTTATTCATCCATGCCTGCGCTGAATGCTGAAGAACGGAGAAGTACGTCGAAGACGGATTCCTGGTCCCACTAAAGCAAATATGTTTTAGGCCATTTTCACCATATAATGGCAACAGCTGCTGGGGAACAATAGAGTCTCGTGTCCATTTCTATAATCGCCAATAATATGGCGCTAAGAACTCAGTTCATCAACCACAATCTGCAGCTCAATGGACCGATTGAAACCTGCCCAGTATGTTTGCGACCCACGGGAAGCTTTCTATTTGCATTAATAATGACGAGTTCAAAGAAAAGTTGGTGTAATGATATATTATGAAGTTTATTATGCATTATTGCCGTTCAGCAGATGGTCATAGTTGGCAGATTAGCTGTGGGGGTAAGGCCGTTGGGCAATGGTGAAAAGGGATATCGGCAACGCAATAAATCTGTACTCTGACAATGCAGAGGTCCACCAACTGCCTAACACATTGTCAGCAATCGAGAGACATTAGTGATATAAATAAAACTTGTATACGATCAAAAGCAGAAATACGTCGTTCAAGCCTGCTCTTCAGTCAAAATAAGATAATGCCTGGTCTGTTTTCATCCTCTACTTTGCTAAAAATGTGTCCAACTGATGGATCGCAAAGATGGATTTTTTTTTAGGATTATTCACTGAGGACCAAGATTGCATTCCAGCGCTCTCTCAACTACGCAATGCTACGTTCACATATCTAGTTTCCAGCAAAAATACTCAATATCATAACTTATTCTCAGTTGGGTAGACATTCGTGCTTTCACTTTTCCTGATCATTGATTGACTTACCCATAAAAAAGGCAGATAGCAGTATGTCTTATCATTGCATAGCAAAGTCACTGGAGCACACCAATGCAGTAGATCCGTGTGAAATGCGAGTGATAATTTCCACTGCGCTTTTCACTACTTCTCCTTTTCAGCCTCACTTTAGTATTACTGCATCCTTGTAACAATGCTTGCTAACAATTAGTTGCAGAAAGCAAAATACCATACAGCACAGTAATCCCGAAACTGAAGCATTTATGTGCGACACCCATCATTTATTTGAATCGATACATTGGTATAATAAACAGGAACGATAAAAAAAAAGTAACATACTGATGTACAATGGTAACGGAATCAAGAACTTTTAATTTTCTTCAAGGTCATATAGTTTAGTAAGTCTACATTTGTAGTTGAGCGAGCCAGGAGATAAAGTCTCCTCTAATTACCACTTATAGTCATCATACTATCTTTATGATGACTGTACTCCAAATTCTAACTCGTCGCTAGAAGTTGCTTCGACTAAAATGAAACAATAGGAAATGCGTTTACACCGAGACAAGTAACAAATCGTTCCGTGACATTTTACATTGCTAAATGTAAGCAATTAAGACAAAAAAAATGTAAAGTGGATAAGCAACAACATTAGTACTGGAACCTGCATTTTTCATATTCCACGACCTACAGATAGCAACCTACAACAACAGTGGCGCAGCTGGTAGAGTTGCAGATATCTCACTGCTCCAGAGAACGGTTTCGATCCTGAGTTAAAGTGTTATCTATCTGAAGTTTACACGTTCTCCCAGTAGCCGCGTGTGTGCTCCGTTTCCTCCGAGATCTACAAAACCTGCAGGGTTGTAAGTTAATTGGCCTCTATAAATTACCGCGAGCGTGTAGGAAATCAACGCGAAGTCAACGGGATAACATAAACGGTGGTCGGCGTGGACTCGGTGGGCCAACTGACTTGTTTCCCTGTTGTATCTTTCATTCATCAAAACTTCGCAAAGACTGCCGAAGAAGGGCGATAACATATCTGAACCAAAAATCGTCCCTTTTCTGCATGTTCGATATTATTCACTAGGAACAAATTTAATTGCTTTTAGCCGATTCGTTTTTAATTTTGGTGCGCAATGGCTTCGGATGCAAGTGGATGAAGCTGGTGGCTGGTTGGAGGAACGAGGTTCTGGTTTCAGGTATTCACATTCAATCTTTAATTTGAATGCCTAGCGAACCCAAGTGCATAATTATTCACAAAGCCTTGAATCAACAGCGTCTTGCATATTCTAATTGTGCATGTTCCGTTTAATAAACAAAAAATGAAATCAATGCTTTGGTGTTTTACAAATCCTATAGATATGGTCCAAATGATATGCCATTGTAATACAATCATTAGAGTCTGTAGCTGTAACATATATAAAGTAACAGCTAGCTTTTTAAATAACTCGAGGCAATGTTATAATTAGGTGCATTTATCACCCCGAAAAGAACCCCTTTAACAGTATATAACCCCATTATAAAACATGCTCGCAGCTCCTCAATACTGGCACCGTATGAATCACGCACAACCTTTATGATTCACATTGTGGTGCTGAACTGAATCCATGGTCATTTAGAGTTTGTTCGTGGATGGCACTTCGAAAAGGGGGAACGGGGCCCAATGTCTCCCACTTGGTCTAGTCTATCTATCATCTATCTATCTATCTATCTATCTATCTATCTATCTATCTATCTATCTATCTATCTATCTATCTATCTATCTATCTATCTATCACTATCACTAAAACTCTGATCTTGTTATCTTCCGGTTTGCGCGGTTTTTCTATTTGCACAAAAACGGTACGCAATAGCGCTACGATTTTCGCCAGCTCACTCCCCGTTCTCCTGTGCTGCGAGCGCACTAAGTTTCGTTCCGATCGGTGGCATAATGTAAAAGTTAGCGAGGTTTAAAAATCTTAAAATCTGCGTGCGCAGATCGATCTCCTCTCCTGCCAATCACCGCCGCGCGGGTTTGTCTCTTCTCCTGTCACTCCATGGGAAAGTCCGCCCTTCCTGGGACGCTCTGGATGGCCGGCGGAGGTCTCGAACCGGACACAATTTTCGGAGGGACCGGAAGCGGCCCAGCCCGGCCCGGCCCAGCGCGGGATTGGAGATGTCGCCGATGTCTTCAAATAGAATGCGGAGAATCTGATCTCGGCGGAGGAGAACGACCAGCAACCAGCGTCCGCTGTGAGTCCCCATTGCACCACCAGCTCCAGCCTCTTCTGACTAGTCTCCCCACCCCCCACACCCCACACAAACCCCCGCCAAGGGCGGAAATCCCGGGGGTGCAGGGGGCGCGCCCCCTTCATGTTTTGAGAGGTGGGGGACAATCCCCCCATGTTTTGTAATCCGAATTTTGAAATTCGGTGATAAAAAATCTATGAAAAATCTCCGCTTGCCGCAAGACTGTGGAGTGGACTCATGATCGAGGGCGCCGATTGGACAAGAGAGCCATCAGTCAGCAGTCAGTGGAGGGGATGAGACATGATGATTCGGCGCGATTGGACGAGGGAGATGTCAGTCAGAGGCGGAAGGAGGGTGGTTGGAGGAGGGAGACGTCTTGGTGGAGCAAAGATCATAGAGCGGTGTTTGAATTGACCCGTTCGCGGGGCCTTTCATCGCCCGGCGTGGCTTAAAATCGACCGCGGGATCTTCCATTGCCCGCGGTCAAATTGCTGAGTCGAGGCGAACGAGGCTTCCGATGTTGAAGCCCCGGACGGGCAATGGAAGTTCCCGCGGCCGGTTTTAAGCCGCCCTGGGCGATAAAAGGCCCGTGAACGGGCCGATTGAAGCCTCACGATTCGGGGCAGCCGAAGCTACTGTTGCTGGAGTTCGGAATCGGTCACCAATCAGGTCAGCTACCGATGTTACCGTTCGTAGGGCCCACGGCCGAAACCTCGCGCGTGTGTGTGCGTGCACGGCGCGCGGCCACCGATAAACTGTGTCCCCCCCATGTTTTGACAGCAATTTCCTGGGTTGGCTGCCTGTGCACCCGTCTCCCCACGTTAGACGAAGTCACTCACTATATGGCGTCCTCCATATAGGTTATAGCATCCTGGAGACACCCATGGTCAGCCATGACCGAATGGGGCCTAAGAATAAGAATTGTTTGAATCAATGTGCCTGTGCTGCTGCTGGATACAAATTTTAATTTGGACTTGTACCGTACAGACTTCTGCATATGTCAATAAATTCTACTTGACTGTATACATCACGAATGATGTAATATTCTCATTTTGCAAAAGAATAGGGAAATTAATAGTTCACCTATAACCTTTCATGAGCCATGGAAATAGAAACTGAGAAAAAACGATGTAAAAATAGGAAATGAAAACGGTTGGATAGATGAAAAGGTCAGACTGCAACTTTGGAGGGAAAAACGCTTAATATTTCAGACGAGGGATCCCTGATCAGAACTGTGAAATAGAGAAAGGTGTTAACCTATTGAATACCAAGATTGGAAGAGGATGATGGGTGGAATAAAAGAGAATTCGCTAATAAAATCAAGGTTAAATTAGATGAATATACCATGGTCGTGTAATTTGTTGCTAATTTGATTCTGCATCTGGGACAGAAGTCGAATGAAGAAACTGTGGCCGACACAATCGACATCAATTCTTAAGTGACAGGAAGGTAAAGCAAATTTCTAAAGTTGAAAATGTTACATTGATTCCCGAAGGCAAATCGTCCAATCAACGTCTGGTTTCTTCACACTAAAGGAGGCTATGTTGCGAAAACTTAATACGATACGCTAGATCGGAATAAATGCAAGGGAATCGCTGCTTCATCGGGAAAGATTATTTCGGTCCCAGAATGTGAGATGGAAAGACCTAACATTTCGAGTATTTAATGGGGGCGTGAGCAAAATATGTGGGGAAGGAAGAGCAGGCCCGAATGTCTTAAACGGAGTGACCCATTCGAAATTTTGAAAAAGTGTACAGAGGAATGTATTAAGGTGCTGGAGCATTATCGTGGTCGGCGGCAATTGGGAAGAATGGCCCGTTGAATGCGGAAACAGCCAGAGTGAAATTAAAACCATCGGATCTCTTATCACTTTGTCCAGGAGGTGAAGCGCCCAGAGTAGAGGTGCGGGAAAAATATGAAGTTACCTTGCCTAACATATCGCAGCGATGTGCGTATGTATATCTTTATGTGCGTATGCTATGTATACATCTCCTTGGCCATCACCTTTACTCATCACGTGGGTGCTGGCTGACAGTACGACCTCTGGTCCAGTAAGATACCAACCTTACATATGTCATCCATGCTTTCAAATGCCTGCTTTGCTTCACTCATCCCTATCCTTGTATCAATATGCTTTGCTTCACTCATCCCTATCCTTGTATCAATATTCGGGCTCACAACTCTAGCTGCTTCTCAATATGGTCTATGGAAACTCCCAAAATTCTGCAATTGGCTGCTGCTAATCGTATTGATCCTTAACTGTCCAATTTCTTCTCCCGAACCATTCTGACTCTTTCATCATGCAGGATATGCTTTAAAAGCTAATTTTTCTTTTCGACCACTTACCAGAACGACTTCTTCTTCTTGCGTATGGCGTGCACAGCCTAAAGTTGTAGGTTAACTTGTTCTATTTGATCTAATTGTTTGTGCCCGTCGGGTTGATTGCATTAGTCGAAACAGGGTGGATCACGTGCAGGTTGTAATCTCCCACCCCACCAGAACGACTGATTTTACCCCCTGTGTCCAAATCATATATTTCTGCAAAACAACGTGGACTTTGTTTATTATTTGAAAAATAACTTATTAAAACGGAAATTGATGCTATATGCGTTCGAGAGAATTGCAGCATTATGTGTATATTCATGCACATTATCTAAATGTTCTTGTGGGGCATGGTGACTATAGAAGTTTATGAAATTATGAGGTTCATAGACAGGGAAGATAGGCAAAAGTCTTTTGTCAAAGGGTAGGGGAGTCTGAAACTAGAAGGTGTATGTTTAAAACAAAAATGGATATATTTGGCGAGTACACGGAGTAAACTGCCTGGATAAGTTAGGGGCAAGTCTAATCACACAGTTTAAAAAGCATTTGGTAAGATACGTGAATAGGAAAGGAATAGAAGAATATGGGTAGGAAAATGACATTCACATAGAGAGGCATATCGGTCGGCGTGAGCGAGTCGGGTCGAATGTTTTTGTCTTATGCTGCACGCTCCGTTTTCCCTTTAAGCGAATGTATCTGCAGCTCGAGCTAATAAGACATACGCAAATAGCAGAGAATAGAATTGCGCTCGCGAACCTGCTGATGACATCGTGGAAACACTTTGTGGTTAAAAGCAAAAAGTCACCTTCTTACGTTACAGATAAGAACGGCGATTTGCGCAATTTATGTAATAGTATGTAATAGCTTGTTTCGTTGTAACAAATTTATGTAAAGTTGCTCCGTAAAATCTGTGTTTAAATTTCATGTCGTTTACTTCAGCAAATTATTGTCACGTCTGCCGATATGCAATGAAAAACATTTGAGTGCGTGCTATCATGTCAAAGAAAAGACCATACATGAATACAATCAAGCCGTCCACAATGCTCAGAGAAATTGTAAAGGGTACAAAATTTAGTGCAAGATAAAGGCCAATGAAAGGTGGTTCAAAGGTCATATGTGAGATGGATGCGGTAGATGAGGACCGCACTCTAGCTGATGAGAGGACCGTTCGTTCACTTGCCTGATAAGAGCTGGGAGGACATTGACCCTGATTCTGGGGTATGCGTTCGGAAACATCTGTACGTCTTGCCTCATGTGAGAGGGGAGCAGAGTGATGGCCAGTACGAGGCTGGTCCTTGATTATCCTGACGGCCTTGCCGCGACAGTGTAGATGGAGTCAATGGATGGGAAGTTAGTTTGTGTGATGGTCTGAGCTACGTCTACAACTCTCTGCAATTTCTTGTGGTCTTGGATGGAGCTGTTTCCAACCCCGTCTATAATGCATCCTAAAAAAGCTGTTTACAATGCCTCTGTAGAAGTTGGTGGGGGTTATTGGTGTCATGCCGAAAGTCCTAATCCTTCTCAGGACGTAGAGGCATTCATGTGCATTTCTGGCTATAGCTTCGACGTGGCTGGTCCAGGACAAATTGCTGGTGATATTTATTCTAAGGAACCTGAACCTTTCGACCATTTCTGCTTCGGCGTCATCAATGCATAAGTGGGGTGTGCACTGTTTCTCTTGCTGAAGCCAATCACAATCTACTTTGTCCCTCCTTTGTCTTGCTGACATTGAGGGAAAAGTTGTTGTCTTGAAAGTTCTCAATCTCCTTTCTGTACACTGGACAGAAATAAAATTAGAAGAGTATATACATCAGAATTTTTTCCTGGAATGCTTTTTTCAGTTATGACGTGAGACTGGGAAGGCTGCCTGTCCCACTTAAGGGCCTGTCAAATGGGCGACGTTTTAGGCGACTGCAGGAGACTCTGCGCTCACCACATGGTCGCCACATATTTGCTGATGGTCTCTGGTGAGTCTCCTTCATGGTTGCGAGGAACTCCCGCATTGGGAACGAGTCGTGGCCTCAGTGTGGTCGCCGCAAATGTTTCAACATGTTGAGAAATTTTCTGCGACCAAAAATTGGTCGCCATGGAGAAAATCGATAATCCTGTAGTCGTATGTGCAGTTGTAGTGGGGTCGCCATGTTGTTATAGGTAGTCGAGGTAGTCATAGAAACATAGAAACATAGAAAATAGGTGCAGGAGGAGGCCATTCGGCCCTTCGAGCCAGCACCGCCAATCATTATGATCATGGCTGAATGTCCCAAATCAATAACCCGTGACTGCCTTCGCCTCATATCCCCTGATTCCACTAGCCCCTAGAGCTCGATCTAACTCTCTCTTAAATCCATCCAGTGATTTGGTCTCCACTGCCCTCTGTGGCAGGGAATTCCACAAATTCACAACTCTCTGGGTGAAAAAGTTTTTTCTCACCTCAGTCTTAAATGGCCTCCCCTTTATTCTAAGACTGTGGCCCCTGGTTCTGGACTCGCCCAACATTGGGAACATTTTACCTGCATCTAGCTTGTCCAGTCCTTTTATAATTTTATATGTTTCTATAAGATGCCCCCTCATCCTTCTAAACTCCAGTGAATATAAGCCTAGTCTTTTCAACCGTTGCTCATTTGACAGTCCCGCCATCCCAGGGATCAATCTCGTGAACCTACGCTGCACTGCCTCAATCACAAGAATGTCCTTCCTCAAATTAGGACACCAAAACTGTACACAATACTCCAGAGGTGGTCTTACCAGAGCCCTATACAAGTGCAGAAGAACTTCTTTATTCCTATATTGAATTCCTCTTGTTATGAACGCCAACATTCCATTAGCTATCTGCACTGCCTGCTGTACCTGCAGGCCAACTTTCAGTGACTGGTGCACAAGGACACCCAAGTCTCTCCTTTACCTAACCTAACCCCATTGAGATAATAATCTGCCCCTTTGTTTTGCCGCCAAAGTGGATAACCTCACATTTATCTATGTAATACTGCATCTGCCACGCATCTGCCCACTCACTCAACCTGTCCAGGTCACCAGGTCATTTTTGTTGTGATTCTATGCATTGTAAGGTGTCCTTGGGTTTTAGAAAGGTGCCAGTAAATAAAATGATTATGATTATTATTATTACCCTGCAACCTCCTAAAATCCTCTTCACAGTTCACACTGCCGCCCAGCTTTGTGTCATCCGCAAACTTGCTAGTGTTGCTCATAATTCCCTCTTCCAAATCATCAATATATATGGTAAACAGTCGCGGCCCAAACACCGAGCCTTGCGGCACTCCACTTGCCACTGCCTGCCATTCTGATAAGGGCCCGTTCACTCCAACTCTTTGCTTCCTGTCTGCCAGCCAATTTTGTATCCACGTCAACACCCTACCCCCAATACCATGTGCTCTAATTTTAGTCATCAGTCTCCCGTGCGGGACCTTATCAAAGGCTTTCTGAAAGTCTAGATACACTACATCCACTGGCTCCCCTTCATCCATTTTACTTGTCACATCCTCAAAAAATTCCAGAAGATTAGTCAAGCATGATTTTCCTTTCATAAATCCATGCTGACTTGGACTTATCGTTTTACTGCTATCCAAATGCCCCGTTATTACCTCTTTAATAATTGACTCCAGCATCTTTCCCATCACCGAAGTCAGGCTAACTGGTCTGTAATTCCCAGTTTTCTCTCTCGCTCCTTTCTTGAAAAGTGGGATAACATTAGCTACCTTCCAATCCACAGGAACTGATCCTGAATCTATTGAACATTGGAAAATGATCACCAATGTGTCCACTATTTCTAGAGCCACCTCCCCGATGACCCTGGGATGCAGATCATCAGGCCCAGGGGATTTATCATCCTTCAGTCCCATTAGCCTACCCAATACTATATCTCGCCTAATGAAAATTTCTTTCAGTTCCTCTACCCCCTTAGATCCTCTGTCCTCCAGTACTTCTGGGAGATTGTTTGTGTCTTCCTTAGTGAAGACAATTTACAAAGCACCTGTTCAACTCTTCTGCCATTTCCTTGTTCCCCATAATAATTTCACCCGTGTCTGCCTTCAAGGGACCCACATTTGACTTTGCTATTCTTTTTCTCTTAACATATCTAAAGAAGCTTTATATTCCTGGCCAGCTTCCCCTCGTACTTCATCTTTTCAGCCCCTATTGCCCGTTTTGTTTCCTCTTGTTGTCCTAGGAAAGTTTCCCAATCCTCTGGCTTCCAGCTACTCTTTGCTGTGTTATACATATTTTCTTGTAGTTTTATTCTATCCCTAACTTCTCTTGTGAGCCACGGTTGCCTCCTACTCCCCTTCGAATCTTTCTTCCTTTTTGGAATGAAATGATCCTGTATCCTCTGGATTTTGCCCAGAAATTCCTACCATTGCTGGTCCACCGTAATTCCTGTTAGGATCCCTTTCCAGTCTACCTTGGCCAGCTCCTCCCTCATGCCTTCATAGTCCCCTTTGTTCAACTGCATCACTGACACTTCCGATTTAACCTTCTCCTTCTCAAATTGCAGATTTAAACTATTAATATTATAATCACTACCTCCAAGCGGTTCCTTTACCTCTAGTTCTCTTATCAAATCTTGTTCATTGGACAATACTAAATCCAGAATTGCCTTTCCTCTCGTCGGTTCCATTACAAGCTGCTCTAAGAATCCATCTCGGAGGCACCCTACAAACTCTCTTTCTTGGGGTCCTGAACCAACCTGATTTTCCCAGTCTACTTGCATATTGAAATCCCCCATCACCACGGTGTCATTACCTTTGTTACATGCCAGTTTTAATTCCTGCTGCAACTTACACTCTACATCCGGGCAACTATTTGGGGGTCTGTAGATAACACCGATTAGTGTCTTCTTGCCTTTCCAATTCCTCAACTCAAACCACAGTGACATTACCTCGTCAGTGCCTATGTCTTCCCTCGCAAGGGTCTGAATTCCATCCCTCACCAGCAGAGCTACACCCTCTCCTCTGCCCACTTGCCTGTCCTTTCTATAGGATGTATAACCCTGAATATTAAGTTCCCAGGCCTGATCCTCCTGCAGCCACATCTCAGTAATCCCCACAATGTCAATTCTACCAATCTCTAACTGAGCCTCAAGCTCATCTACTTTACTGCTTATACGTCGCGCATTCATATACAATATTTTTAATTCCTTCCGCATTTCACCTTTCACATCGATCCCTATTACATTTGTCCATACTCTCCTATCCATTTGTGAGCTTTCTTTACCGTTAATTCTGGGGTAATTAACTATCCCTTTACTCCCTTTCCCTTTAAGTCCGTCCTTGACTATCCCATATGACATCCCCCCCCCCCCCCCTTATGTAGTTTAAAACCACCTGTGTAGCAGTGGCAAACCTGCCTGCCAGAATGCCGGTCCCCCATCTGTTAAGGTGCAATCCATCCCTTTTGTACAGTTCCCCCTTACTCCAAAACAGATCCCAGTGGTCCAAGAATCTAAATCCCTGCCCCCTGCACCAGTTCCTCAGCCACAAATTCAGGTCCTGTATGTCCCTGTTCCTGCTCTCGCCAGCACGAGGAACTGGAAGCAAACCGGAGATAACCACCCTGGAGGTCCTGCTTTTCAGCATTTTTCCGAGTTCTCTAAAGTCACGCTTCAGAATATTCATCCCCTTCTTTCCGAATTCGTTTGTGCCAACATGCACTACCACTTCTGGCTGTTCACCTTCGCCCCTGAGGATTTTCTGCACTCTGTCCGTGACATTCTGGATCCTGGCACCAGGGAGGCAGCACACCATCCTCAAATGCCGTCTGTTGCAACAGAAACCCCTGTCCGTACTTCTCACAATGGAGTCTCCAAGTACCACGGCGTTGCCTGACGTCGGCCTCTTTGGTTTTGTCTCAACAGTTCTTTTTGCTTCGGAAGCCAGTGTGCCGCTTAGTGCGTTAATGTCTTCTGTCTCGACAGCTTCTGAGTGGGTGAACCTGTACACAAGAGGTACAACACCCGGGGACCTGTGCATTCCATGTTTACTTCCCTTTCTCACCGTCACCCACCTTCTCTCTTCCAGTACCTTAGGTGTAACAATCTTGCTGTAGGACTCGTCGAGGAACGACTCAGTTTCTCGGACGAACTTGAGGTCATCCACTTGCTTCTCCAGTTCTCCAACATGGTCCTTCAGGAGCTGTATCTGGATGCACTTCTCACATTTGTAGCAGCCAGAGGCGCCAGCGGTGTCCTTGACCTCCCACATACTGCAAGCATCACACTGAATCAGCTTGATTGACATTTCCTTCTTTCATCTCACCCTCTCCAGCGTTTGGTGTGGCGTCCTCCCTCCGCCTCCTCGCCGAAGACTCTCGAGCCAAAGACTCACAGCTCCCTCACAAGGCCGCTCCCTCAGAGCAGCCTTGCTTATATTGACTGATAAATTGCCAAATCACCAATTAACAATCCAAATTTTTCAGTTTTAAACTGTTCTCCCCCTGTGACTTACTCACCTTTCCCACGGGCTTCAGCCAATCAGCTCTTCTCCCTGCTTCTCTTTGTTGCTGCATGTCCAAGATCCACGTAAGCTCTGGGCTAACTCTGGCTGCTTTTTTGCACTCTTTTTAAATGGTTTTCCCCCTCTGACTCGCCTCTGACTCGCCTTTCCCACGGATTTCAGCCAATCAGCTCTTCTCTCTGCCTTTGCTGCTTGTCCAAGATCCACGTAAGCTCTAAGCCAGCTCTGGGCTAACTCTGGTTGCTTTTTGGCGCTCTTTTTAAACGGTTTTTCCCCTCTGACTCACCTCTGACTCACCTTTCCCACGGGCTTCAGCCAATCAGCTCTTCTCCCTGCTTCTCTTTATTGCTGCTTTTCTAAGATCCACGTAAGCTCTGGGCTAAATCTGGCTACTTTTTGGCGCTTTTTTAAAATGGGTTTCCCCCTCTGACTCACCTCTCACTCACCTTTCCCACGGGCTTCAGTCAATCATCTCTTATCCCTTCTTCTCTTTGTTGCTGTTTGTCCAAGATCCACGTCAGCTCTGGGCTAACTCTGGCTGCTTTTTGCCATTCTTTTTAAACGGGTTTCCCTCCTCTGACTCACTTTTCCCACGTTTTGTTATTCATCTTACCATAATAACTTTTCTTTGTGTGTTTAGAATGCGAACCTGAAATAACTAAAAGGAAACACATTTGCAAAGATGATGCTTGAACAATTATAACTTTTAAAAAGTTACGTATCACATTACATTGACCGGGAACAAACTCGATGGACTATATACCTTGCTCATGCTGGTCTTTTAAAATTTGGCATCACAAGTTGTCAAGTGCTCAAATCTCCAAGAATGCAACAATTTTAAGTTAGCAATCATACTGTAAAGAATTCTATTTTTTGTCTCTGAAGTCTTTTGTGGTCTTGGACGTATTTCCGCTTTTTTTAAATAATTGATTCTATTTCTAACAATCCAAGCTTTTACTTTAATAAACACGTATCGACATTTGTTTGTTGAATTAACTTAGTTCTCGTGCCGATGTGCTCCCCTTCTCTTCAGTAATCCACTGCGGGTTTTGTAATGCACATTTGGCCCTTGAATACCTTTGCGCGAAAGTTGCTGTTGCAAATAACTGCGAATGTAACAGATGAATACTTAGGAGCAAGGAGCTAGTTAATTCCTGAATGTTAACAATGGAAAGAGGTTATAATATTTTTGCATATAGTCACTTATGGTACCACGGAGAAAGGTAGCAGAGGAATGAATGCATAATATATTGTAAGCGAAAAGAGTGCAATCAAAGATTCTGAAGAAGGGTTTCGGCCCGAAACGTTGCCTATTCCCTTCGCTCCATAGATGCTGCCGCACCCGCTGAGTTTCTCCAGCGCTTTTGTCTACCTTCGGTTTTCCAGCATCTGCAGTTCCTTCTTGAACAATCAAAGATTCAGCTGACTATGGGTTTTCCTTTCTAAATTCCTTGTGTGCGGATTTAGATGATCCGAATCAATAGCGAAAAACTCTCAGTGGTACGCCGTCCAATTGCCACCCGGGAGCCGTTGGAGCTGTTGCAGTGGGAGGAGTAAAGTCCGGGCGGTGAGTACAAAACCCCATCTCGGGGCTTCGTTCCACAGAGGCCCGGGAGCCGTTGGTAACGTTCCATTCGCAGTTTACAGTCCAAAACAAGAGGAAGCTGCTGATTGGTGGAAGCGGACTAGAGGAAGCAGCTGATTGGGAGTCAGATCCCTGCTGATTTCTTCCAGCAGTTTGTATTGTACTTATATTGTATTTGTATTGTATCCTAGGTACAGGAGGAGTATGAGGGCCAGGGCAGTTTACTGTTCTGGATGTCAGATGTGGGAGGTCAAGGAATCTGATAGCCTTCCAGACGTCCACATCTACGCCAGGTGCATTGAGATGGGGCTCCTAAGGGACCGTATTAGGAACCTGGAGCAGCAGCTCGATGACCTCCGTCTTGTCAGGGAGAGCGAGGAAGTCATAGAGAGGAGTTATAGAGAGGTGGTCACTCCAAGACCACAGGAGGCAGGCAAGTGGGTCACGGTTAGGTGGGGCAAGGGGCAGAGGCAGGGACTAGAGAGTACCCCAGTGGCTGTACACCTTGACAATAAGTACTCCTGTTTGAGTACTGTTGGGGGGGACCGCCTATCTGGGGGTTGCGACAGCGGCCAGGCCTCCGGTACAGAGACCGGCCCTGTTGCTCAGAAGGGTAAGGGAAAGAGGAGGAGGGCAGTAGTAATAGGGGACTCTATAGTTAGGGGGTCAGATAGTCGATTCTGTGGACGCAGTCCGGAGACCCGGATGGTAGTTTGCCTCCCTGGTGCCAGGGTCTGGGATGTGTCTGAACGTGTCCAAGATATCCTGAAATGGGAGGGAGAAGAGCCTGAGGTCGTGGTACATATAGGTACCAATGACATAGGTAGAAAAAGGGAAGAGGTCCTGAAAGGAGAAGTTAGAGAGTTAGGAAGAGAGTTAAGGAGAAGGACCGCAAAGGTAACAATCTCGGGATTACTGCCTGTGCCACGCGACAGTGAGAGTAGGAATGGAGCGAGGTGGAGGATAAATGCGTGGCTGAACGACTGGTGCAGTGGGCAGGGATTCAAGTTTCTGGATCATTGGGACCTCTTTTGGGGAAGGTGTGACCTGTACAAAAAGGACGGGTTGCACTTGAACCCGAGGGGGACCAATATCCTGGCGGGGAGATTTGCAAAGGCTACTGTGGAGACTTTAAATTAGAACGGTTGGGGGGAGGGACTCAAATAGAGAAAGCTTGTAGACAGTGTGTGAGGCAGGAGGCAGAGAATGGAAGCACTCAGACCCAACAGGTAGGGGGGGAAGAAGAAAAAAAATAATAAACAGAGAATAAGAGGTGGTGGGTTTCTTAAAGGTGTGAGCAAAGAGACAGAGGGGTGTAAAATGAGGGTAGAAGCAATAGGTAGCAAGGTGAAAAGTAAACGTGGCAGGCAGACAAATCCAGTGCAAAAATCAAAAAGGGCCGCTTTTCAACATAATTGTATAAGGGGTAAGAGCGTTGTCAAAACAAGCCTGAAGGCTTTGTGTCTCAATGCAAGGAGCATTCGTAATAAGGTGGATGAGTTGAATGTGCAGATAGCTATTAATGATTAACGCCGGGAAGTAGTGTTAGGTAAATTGAATGGATTAAAGGCCGATAAATCCCCAGGGCCAGATAGGCTGCATCCCAGAGTACTTAAGGAAGTAGCCCCAGAAATAGTGGATGCATTAGTGATCATTTTTCAAAACTCCTTAGATTCTGGAGTAGTTCCTGAGGATTGGAGGGTAGCTAATGTAACCCCCCTTTTTAAAAAGGGAGGGAGAGAGAAAAAGGGGAATTACAGACCAGTCAGTCTAACATCGGTAGTGGGGAAACTGCTAGAGTCAGTTATTAAAGATGGGATAGCAGCACATTTGGAAAGTGGTGAAATCATTATACAAAGTCAGCATGGATTTACGAAAGGTAAATCATGTCTGACGAATCTTATAGAATTTTTCGAGGATGTAACTAGTAGAGTGGATAAGGGAGAACCAGTGGATGTGTTATATCTGGACTTTCAGAAGGCTTTCGACCAGGTCCCACATAAGAGATTAGTATACAAACTTAAAGCACACGGTATTGGGGGTTCAGTATTGATGTGGATAGAGAACTGGCTGGCAAACAGGAAGTAAAGAGTAGGTGTAAACGGGTCCTTTTCAGAATGGCAGGCAGTGACTAGTGGGGTACCGCAAGGCTCAGTGCTGGGACCCCAGCTATTTACAATATATATTAATGATTTGGACGAGGGAATTGAATGCAACATCTCCAAGTTTGCGGATGACACGAAGCTGGGGGGGGGGGGGGGGGCAGTGTTAGCTGTGAGGAGGATGCTAGGAGCCTGCAAAGTAACTTGGATAGGCTGGGTCAGAGGGCAAATGCATGGCAGATGCAGTATAATGTGGATAAATGTGAGGTTATCCACTTTGGTGGCAAAAACAGGAAAGTAGACTATTATCTAAATGGTGGCCGATTAGGAAAAGGGGAGATGCAACGAGACCTGGGTGTCATGGTACACCAGTCATTGAAAGTAGGCATGCAGGTGCAGCAGGCAGTGAAGAAAGCGAATGGTGTATTAGTATTCATAGCAAAAGGATTTGAGTATAGGAGCAGGGACGTTCTACTGCAGTTGTACAGGGTCTTGGTGAGACCACACCTGGAGTATTGCGTACAGTTTTGGTCTCCAAATCTGAGGAAAGAAATTTTTGCCATAGAGGGAGTACAGAGAAAGTTCACCAGATTGATTCCTGGGATGTCAGGACTTTCATATGAAGAAAGACTGGATAGACTCGGCTTGTACTCGCTAGAATTTAGAAGATTGAGGGGGGGATCTTATAGAAACTTACAAAATTCGTAAGGGGTTGGACAGGCTAGATGTAGGAAGATTGTTCCCGATGTTGGGGAAGTCCAGGACAAGGGGTCACAGTTTAAGGATTAAAGGGAAATCATTTAGGACCGAGATGAGAAAAACATTTTTCACACAGAGAGTGGTGAATCTCTGGAACTCTCTGCCACAGAAGGTAGTTGAGGCCAGTTCATTGGCTATATTTAAGAGGGAGTTAGATGTGGCCCTTGTGGCTAAAGGGATCAGGGGGTACGGAGAAAAGGCAGGTACAGGATACTGAGTTGGATGATCAGCCATGATCATATTGAATGGCGGTGCAGGCTCGAAGGGCCGAATGGCCTACCGCTGCACCTATTTTCTATGTTTCTATGTTTCTAGTGGATGATGAAATCCTTATCAACGACATCACTTGGCTATAATGTATCTCATTTAAATGCTGCAATTGAGGCTTGGGGTTATTGGCTGAAATGAATAGAAATTCGCAGCGTGACTAACTCAAAGATCATCACACCCTTCTGCATTCAAGGTGGGATAATCTGTGACAGTAAGCACGAAATATACGAGGCTGAATATTTGTCTGCCCTGTCATCTTATGCTCCGGTAGGACAAAGTCTCAATTTGAGAATGAAGTAAAGGTAAATGGATTTCAATATGTGTTGTCCAAACACTGTGCACCAACAATGGCTGGGAGAGAAATCATTTTGACGTAGGAAATCGAAGAAAACATATTTCCTATATCGTATTCGCTGAAAATATAAATATACTCAAAATGCATCACGATGCCTTAGTCATGTGATTTACGGCGTCGGAGTCACACGCTTCAGGCATTCTATGAAAACCTATTTATTGCAGTATGCCGGTGAAAGCAATGGTTCGGTACATGGGTCTTCTTGCTTTAGTTTGTCAAGGTATACTTAGTTTCTGTACCGATTTCGCTAATCAAATCATATTTGTCAATATTTTACACTAGTATGCCACAGCAAATTAAATTTACAACGTTTCTGCAATTGCCTTACCACTATTTCCTAATTGTTTTGTATTTGTGTATCCATTGGCTCTTTTTCTTGGTGCTGTATGTGCAACTGTTTTCATCATATTTACTTATTTCTGCCACTGACAAAAGCAACTTCGAGCAAAGTAGAACAATTCCCCGCATTCCTGAAATTCTCCAGAGGCACAAATGCATCCATGTTCTGCAAATTTCCAATATTAAAAGAAACCGCTGACGTTTCTTGGTGGAGAGGGGGCGAGAAGACATTTATGGAACCGGACAACAGAAAGCAATTCAAAGTAGACAAGGGAAGCAGTACGTTTACTTTGCTGAATGTGAGTGTCGCAGACTTGGGGATGTATTACTGTCGAGTGAATATCAACTGCAACTTATCGGCAATGGAACTGGCTCCCAGCTAATTGTGTTAAGTAAGTTTATTTGTTACGGGATATGTTCATCTGTTGCAATGTAACTAAAGCTTGCTGATGGAGAAAATATTAATCTTATCCAGTTCTATAATTTTAATGGTTACTTCCGAGGTGAAAATCTGAAATATAGGGAACATACTGAAAAATATACCATGCGTCGGTCAATATACGTGCAGCGAGAGTTCTGTTATAGTTTTCTTTTATTTACTCCGGGTTATCTTACAAAGTCATAGTGCGTTACCCTGGTTATTGCTCTTGTAAATTGGCAGGTCAATTTATATTTTGACCTCCAGCTTTTCAAATACCCAACCAAATTCACGTTACTCCGAATTTCCAGAAAGTTGCAAATTTCCCACCCGACAAACTTTCCCATCAACTAATAACGGAGGAGAAATGGATCTCACAGTTTTGAGGTGGATAATTTTGTTTACACTTTCACAGTCTCCAGGAAAGTTCATGGAATGAAAAAAGAAAAAGAAGAACTACAACTGAAATTCTCCGATATTATTTCTTATTTAAAATAGATCCATGGTTATATCATCGTATAGAATAGAGTTTTGCTTGGTAATCATTTATATGGCACAGGGAGTAAAAGGTAATATCGCTTTATTAATTAATAATGATCGTACAATAAGATGTTATTACATCAATGAAAGAAAGTAAAAATGCTTAAAAACAAACGACATTAAGGAGATTACGCAATGAATTGACAAAAAAAGGTACAATTAACTCTCCCGCTCGCTAAATATTACTGACAGTGGCTCCAGCACAAATGGAACCATGTTCATTAATGTCTTGTTAATAAAATATGAAATGAGAAACAGAGTTTGCTCGGTTCATCCTTGCGTGTTTTTTGAGAAAATCAATTGTTGTCGCCGATGTACTTCTGCCATTCAGTGCAGTCCATTTTCTATAACTACCACATGCACATAAGAAAGAGCAAATGTTCAGAAGAATTGCGTGATTTTGAATTCAACATAAAGCACTGTCGCGGAATCTTACCAAGCAATACATGTGTCACATTCCTTCATAATAATCGCGGGAACCCCGCGGGGCAGCAGTACTAAAGTTTACTCCATTCATGCTTTGTTTCAATTGCACTACTTATCTTGATATCCTCCGTAAAATAATTTATAACAAAATTATAAACTCAACAAACAACCACACGGATAACAGGAGGCAACAGCAACTGCTCAGCGACAATTATGTTCATTGAAATAAAATATATTTTACAGTTTCACGCTTTTTATATTGTTCCAGCTCCCCCAACTCCATTGAAAATTGTTGCTATTGAAGGAAGTGCACCGCATTTGCCGCAACTCGCGTGCAAAACGGCTGCGTTTTATCCAGAGAAATTAGAAGTTACAACGTGGAAATTTTGACCGGTATTGAAACCGTGAGAAACAGAACAGCGGATGGATTTTATGAGGCTTCCAGTTTTTTGCACGATACGCAACCTGCTCCAGGCAAAACTGTTTACACCTGCCTGGTATCACACATATCTCTTACAGTCCCTGCCAGTTTCAGCTACATTGTCGAGCAAGGTAAGCCGGGAGGAATTTAACGCAGACTCCAGCCGCCGAGAAATACAATCTGAACAAGGGTCTCGATCCGATATGTCTCCCATTCCTCTCTCCATAGATGTTGCCTGTCCCGCTGAGTTACTCCAGCTCTTTTGTGTCTATTTTCTAATACAATTAGAGAGTTGTGCAAACACAAAAATCCAGTTCCTTTTCATATTTACTGGAACCTGCGGTGGCGGGTCCAGGGTGTCAGATCCAGAATATAGAATGCATTCTGACTTTTTAAACTGTTGTCAAACTACCGGGCGTAGTTTTGTAAAATGAAATTGAACAGTCATCTTAACTTAATAACCAAACCTCTGCAAAGAGCCACCGTATAATGTGATCTGTTCTATAAATTCGCCATTACCGTACAATGCGTGCCATGTGGCAGTCATAAAATCTTTGTACAGAAAATATTGAACGATTGCTCTGCCTTCTTGTCTCGGTCCCTGTATATGTATTTATGTTTCACCGTTCTCATTTTTCGCCATATCCAGAAACCCCTGAAACCACGGACAAAACTCTAATTCTCCGATGTGTCGTGGGCGGACTGTCAATTGTTGTCCTGCTTATAATTTTGACAATATTCGCATTAAAGGCATAACGAGGTAAGAACCTTGCATAACTTTTCATTTCATGTATCCGTAGATAGAAAAGCGAATGGTGCATTCTGAGAAGTATTGAAACAAGAAGCCAAAGCAAAACTAATTATTAGTTGTAAGTTAAACTAAAATTATTTCCCCTGCCCTTTCGAATTATTCAATCATCTTTCGATTGTGTGTTTTTCAAACATCTGTATTGTTAGCGTGTTGATTTGCTTTAAAGTCAGATTTTGAAGCATGGGTTATTTGGTGTAGACGTTCGCTTCCTCCGGTTGTGCAGATCTAACGCGGGTGGTATATATGAAGGTAATGCACAACACATTACATTGTGGCGATGGTACTCCGATACGTATACGGGATTGTCGCTGCCTTCAAGGATCCATAGGCAGTAGATGTGATTATAATGTAATGCGTAACTTACATTTTCATGACATTAAAATGTTATTCGTGATTTCTCTTTTATTCATGTAGGTATTAATGCAAACCCCGTGGAAGCAAGTCATAGCGTAGAACCGGTAGGTGAAGCTATTCTTCTTGTTTCCAAGAGGGATGGACGAGTACAGAAATTATACGAGCAGCAGAGAATATATCAGTTTCATTCCATATAATTTTATAACATTGCAGCGCAGAAGGAAACCATTTTGCCTGTCACCTCTAATATTGGAAGGGGCGCAGCGAGTAAACCTGCAATCTCTTAGTTCCGTCCTGATCGGGTTCAATCCTAATCTCGTACGGTACTGTGGGTGATTTGCAGTTTATTCCTGTGTGCTTTTCGGCCGGATGCTCTACTCCCCTTGTATCCCAAAGTGATGCGGATTGCTCGGTTACTTCGCTACTATAAATTGCGACCTAAGAATGAAAGTACATGTAAGTGCATAAGGGCAGACGACAAACTCGTCCCACTACCAGGTGCTCACATAGGCCAGGTTGCCTGGGAGATACAGGGGGCACTGTTATCGCTGCCGGAAATCTACAGGGAAGCCGGAAACGGCGATAACGGAGACGGAATAAGATGGCGGGAAGTGAGAAATTGATCGCATTTGGAAGAGAGATTTTTCAAATGAATCGCAAGCTACAATATTAATAAACAAGTTGAACACTGGCACTTTGAATCCTCACGGGAATGACATTTTGAGAAATATAATTGAATGCAGTTCAAATGGTATCGTGCCCCTTTTTTGCAATCATTCTGTATGTTTATGTTTCAGACTCACTCTTTAAAGTACTACATCAGACCCTCTGCTAACTGTGCTGAATATCACTTTCTAATAGGTGTAGCGGCAGATTTTTATATCGTTCAAGAAATTACTCCCTCTCGCCGCTAAATGGACTGCATAATTAAGGAGAATGTCGTTTACGCATGCGAGCTCTCCATCAGAGCCCTTCATAGCTTCTTCACAGATAAATCTTCATAACACAGTCTTTTGATTAATAGATTGTTTATTGTTGATAAAAAACCTTGGTACATCCAAACTTCTTCCGACTCACACACAAAAATCTTCATCGAACTCCAGCATATCGCTTTAATGGTTAGAAAACTCCTCGTGTCTCCATTACACTTCGCATGATCAAAGGGTATGCCTTCCCCATACTGGTCCAAAACTAAACTAAAAACTAAGCTTCTGGGGAAGAAACCTAGCTCCAAACACGCCCTAAAATACGTCATAAATCCCACCCTCAATATAACGGGCAGTCTAAAATTTAAAGACACATGCCATCATTAATGACACACAAAACAAGCTCAAATGGCCACTACAATAGGTTCGGGAAACGTCAAGTGAAGATGCCTCTGCCTACGCAACACTAATCTTGAGATAGGGCAAAAGAAATACCAAATATCGACGCAACGAAGAGCATGTTGTTCATGTCGAGATAAAGGCAAAGTGTTTGCACGAAAAGCATTCCAAGTAAACATCAGATTAAAGGAAATTATTTTTGTTGATTATGAAGCAACGTGAACATAATTTTGATCTTGTACGACTGTGGAAAAGCGCGTAATGACGAATTTTGAATTGTGGCATTGAAACCAGATAGAGCAGAACGACAGATTCAGCTGCATGAGACCATCGCACTGCAAAATTACCTTTATCTTTATTCTCGGATTTTAATGTAGAATGCTGTCCAATATAAATGGAAAATTAAGAAACAGACAAGGTACCCGCCAACAGGTTTTTCCACCCAGCGGTCATATCCAGTGCCAGGAAATATGAGAAATTCAGACAATGACAGGAGAAACAGAGTGAAATCTGAATTCGGGATATCCACCTCAATAGGGGACAGGTGGCAGGATGGCACTGGACCTCAGAGAGGTTTATTATATTATTTACAGAGTACTATGTTTACTTATTCTGTTGTGCTGCTGCAGCTAAGAATTTCTTAGTTCTATCTGGGACATATGAGAAGCACTCTTGACTCTTGACAGTGTTTCCATATTATCTAACGAAGATCACACAGTGACAGAGATATTACGGCTTCTCGTCTATACACAAGGTTAAAAAAATCCTGGCCTTCGGTGCTGTCAGTGTGAAGGTTGAACGTTATTTGGTGCGTCCTCGCGGGTTTCCCGAGGTGCTCCGAATACTTCGCACATCCCGAATCACGTGAGGGGTGGTAGGCTAATTAGACATTTAAAATGTCCCGTGTTTAGGCAAGTGGTATAATCTAGGCGTGAGTGAAGTGGTGATGGCAATGTGGAGAGAATAAAATGGGAATATTTTTAATGGATATTTGTGTTACACTGTTCGCTGGACCACGAAAGGCTCCGCAGAAGACTGGATAAATAATATGAACATAAACTATTCTACGTTATCTGCAATCTGGAAATTATAATTGTTGGCTATATTCCAATTGTGTTGAAAATTGATTGCTTTCCTAAATCACTGGACAATGGACTAACAGGCAATATTGCATTTCTTTCACAGACCAAATGAGGCGGAGATGACCAGATGACACGCCTCCCTGCAGCTTTTCCTGATCATTGATTGGCTTACCCATTAAAAAAACAGATAGCTGTTTGTCATATCATTGCATAGCAAAGTCACTGGAGCACACCTATGCAGTAGATCCGTGCGAAATGCGAGTGATAATTTCCACTGTGCTTTTCACTACTTCTCCTTTTCAGCCTCACCTCAGTATTACTGCATCTTTGTACCAATGCTTGCTAACAATTACTTGCAGAAGCAAAATACCATACAGTACAGAAATCCCGAAACTGAAGCATTTCTGTGCGACTCTTTATCAATTATTTGAATCGATACATTGGTATAACAAACGGGACCGATAAAAATAAATGACATACTGATGTATAATGGTAACGGAAGCAAGAACTTTTAATTTTCTTCAAGGTCATAGAGTCGTACACCATTTGAAAATTGTCGCATGAAACGTTAACTACATTTGTTTGTAGTTGAGCAAGTCAGGAGATAAAGTCTCCTCTAATTACCACTATCGTTATGATGATTGTACTCCAAATTCGAACTCGTCGCTAGAAGTTGCTTCGACTAAAATCAAATAATTGGAAATGCGTTTACACCGAGACAAGTAACAAATCGTTCCGTGACATTTTACATTGCTAAATGTAACCAATTAAGACAAAAAAAATGTAAAGTGGATAAGCAACAACATTAATACTGGAACCTGCATTTTTCATATTCCACGACCTACAGATACAGCAACCTACAGCAACAGTGGCGCAGCTGGTTGAGTTGTCGATACCTCACTGCGCCAGAGACCGGGTTCGATCCTGAGTTAAGGTGTTATCTGTCTGGAGTTTACACGTTCTCCCAGTGGCCGTGTGCCTGCTCCATTTCCTCCCAGATCCACAAAACCTGCAGGGTTGTAAGTTAATTGGCCTCTATAAATTACCGCGAGCGTGTAGGAAATCAACGCGAAGTCAACGGGATAACATAAACGGGTGATTCGTGGTCTGCGTGGATTCGGTGGGCCAACGGACCTATTCCCATGTTGTATCTTTCATTCATCAAAACTTCTCAAAGACAGCCGAAGAAGGGCGATAACATATCTGAACCAAATTCGTCCATTTTCTGCATGTTCGATATTATTCACCAGGAACAAATATAATTGCTTATAGCCGATTCGTTTTTTTATTCGTTTTTAATTTTGCTGCGCAATGGCTTTGGATGCAAGTGGATGAAGCTGGTGGTTGGTTGGAGGAACGAGGTTCTGGTTTCAGGTGTTCACATTCCATCTTTAATTTGAATGCCTGGCGAACCCAACTGCATAATGACTCACAAGACCTGAATCAACAGCGCCTTGCATATTTAAATTGTGCATGTTCTGTTTAATAAACAAAAAATGAAATCAATGCTTTGGTGTTTTACAAAACCTATAGGTATGATCCAAATTATATGCCATTGTAAAACAATCATTAGGGTCTGTAGCTGTAATATATAAAATATATTAACATATATAAAGTGACAGCTAGATTTTGAAATAACTCGAGCCAATGTTATAATTAGGTGTATTTATCACCCCGAAAAGAACCCCTTTTAATAGTGTATAACCCAATTATAAAACATGCTCGCAGCTCCTCAATACTGGCACCGTATGCATTACGCACGACCTTTATGATTCACATTGTGGTACTGAACTGAATCCATGGTCATTTACAGTTTGTTCGTGAATGGTACTTCGAAAAGGTACGTCCAAGATGAAAAGAAAATTTTGCCATTACAAAGTAACTTTTCTGTACTGTATCTCACCATTATCTCATTATCTCACAAGATCAATCGAAAATAATCAGAAAGGAGAGGGATGGAGAGTTGAGGGAGGGAGTGGGGGGGGAGGAGGAGAGGGGAAAGAAGAGGGAGGGTGAAGAGGACGGGGATGGAGTGCTGGGGGATGAGGGGGAATGGAGGAGGATAGGGGTAAGAAGAGGGATGGCGAGGCGCAGTTGGTGGAGGGAAAGCCGTGACTCGCGTCACACGGTGATCTCTGGCATCACAACGGGAACGGGTAAGTTGTGGAATATTGCGTTGGGGGAACAGCGCCCAATGGCTCCCACTTGCTCTAGTCTATCTATCTATCTATCTATCTATCTATCTATCTATCTATCTATCTATCTATCTATCTATCTATCTATCTATCGATCGATCGATCGATCTATCTATCTATCTATCTATCTATCTATCTATCTATCTATGTATCTATCTATCTATCTATCTATCTATCTATCTATCTATCCCATCTATCTATCTATTTATCTATCTATCTATCTATCTCTAAAACTCGGATCTAGTTATCTTCTGATTTGCGCGGTTTTTTCTATTTGCGCAGAAACAGTATGGATAGCGCTACGATTTTTCGTCAGCTCATTCCCCGTTTTCCTGTGCTGCGAGTGCACCAAGTTAGGTTCCGATCGTTGCCATAATGTAAAAGTTAGCGAGGTATAAAAATCTTAAAACCGCGCGTGCGCAGATCCATCTCCTCTCCTGCCAGTCAGAGCCGCGCGGATTTGTCTCTTCTCCTGTCACTCCATGGGACAGTCTGCCCCTTCCTGCGCCTTTACTGGATCTGATGGACGCGCTGGATGGCCGGTGGAGGTCTCGAACCGGACATGATTTTCGGAGGGACCGGAAGTGGCCCAGCCCGGCCCGGCGCGGAGTCGGAGATGTGGCCGATGTCTCAAAATGGAAAGCGGAGACTCTGATCCCAGCGGAGGAGAACGACCAGCAACCAGCGCCCGCTGTGAGTCCCCATCGCACCGCCAGCTCCATCCTCTTCCACTGTGGTCCCCCTCGCTGGCTCCTGCCCCCCATCCCCGTGATGCCCCGTTCTCCCCTATGTTCTTCCCCGACTTTTCTCCAAGATCTCTCCCCCCCTCAACCCCCACCCACAAAACCCCTCCTCCCACAACCCAACCCAACCACACACTCCCCCTCCACCCACAACCCGCCCACCCCCACCCCACAACCTCCTCCCGCGCACACACATATCCCCCCACAACCACCCCGCTTATACCCCCCTCCCCTCACAACCCACCCCGCCCACACAGACCTCCCGCCTACACAGACCCCACACCTACACACACCCCTCCCCCACAATCCCCCTCCCTCACGCCCCCCCACAACCCCTCCTGCCCACACACCCCCTTTCCCCCACAGCCCACCCCGCCCACACACACACCCCTCCCACGCACCCACCTCCCCCCACGACCTCCCCTGCCCCCACACCCCTACCCCCCTCCCCCACAACCCCCACAACCCCTCTGCCCACACCCCCACCCCCCCACACCCCACCCCGCCCACACACACCCCTCCCACGCACCCCCCTCCCCCACGACCCCCCCTGGCCCCACACCCCTCCCCCCACAACCTCCGCCCCACACCCCTCCCCCACACACCCCCGCCCCCACACCGCTCCCCCCACAATCTCCCCTGCCCCCACCCCCCCCCAACAATCACCCACAATCACCCACAACCCCCTGCCCATACACCCCTACCCCCACCCACACACACCCCCTCCCCCACACTGCCCCTCCCCCTCGCACAGCCCTCCCCCCACCTCCCACTCCCCTCCCACCCACATACACACCTCCTCTCCCACCCCACACCCCCCGCCACACACCCCCCTCCCCCACTTCCCCCTTTCCACCACACCACCCTCTCCCCCCGTAGACACCCCCGCTTGCACACACACGCCCTCCCGTCCTCCCCTTCCACCCCAGCTCCCCTCCTCCCCTCCCACACATGAAGAGGAGGATGCTGTGGGATATGGGGAAATGAGCCGCGCCTGCGCAGTTTGGGGCTATGGGTGAGTGGTGGAATATTGCGGTTGGTGGAACGGGTTGCGTTGGGGGTCCTATTTACTATAGTATATTACTAAAACTCATCTTGTTTGTTTGCGTGTGGGATTGTCCCCGAAACTATGCCAAACTGTTACATGATAGGGCTACAATTTTTGGCCCACCTCACTCACTATTGTCCTGCAATGTAAATGAAACAAGTTTCCTTCAGATTGATGGTATATTTTACAAGTGATTGACATTTAAAACTTTAAAAAAAGTTAAAATCTACACGCCCAGTTGAGGGAGGCCAGTCAGCCCCGCGCGTGCGCAAAGGGCCCCGTATCCGCATTGCGGTGGGTCCGAGGGCGGGGAGAGGCCGACCGGCGGACACGGGGCCTGGGCGCTAGGGCTGGGTCTGGGGGCGGCGCCGTTGATGCTCCGGGCCCGCAGGGAGGAAGAGGAGCGGTACCCGGGGCAAGGAGTAGGCCACAGCCTCGGCCTCTCCCTCCCCCTCCCCCGGCTCCAGACCGCTCGCTCCCGCCCCCCCCCCCCCCACAGCGCCTGCCTCAAATACAACTTCATCACCAACATGGTGGAGAAAACGGGGCCAGCGGTGGTTCACATCGAGATCCTGGGGAGGTGAGGATTGAGAGTACGGTGATTGAGTGAGGGGAGGGAAGGAGAGGAAGGGGGTAGTGGGGGAGGTGAGGGGGGAGAGTGGGGGAGGAGGGGGGTAGAGGGAGAGGAGGGGAGTGGGGGAGGTAGGGAGTGGGGGATAGAGGGAGAGGAGGGCAGTGGGGGAGCTGGGGAGGGAGATTGGGGGTGGGATGAGGAGTTGGGGAGGAGGGGATAGAGGGAGAGGAGGGGGGTAGGGAGGGGAGAGGGTTTATGAAGGGAGGGAATGACTGAGGGTAAGGGAAAGGAGAGGGTTGGAGAAGTGAGGCAGGCAGTGGGGAGAGGAGGTGGAGAGAGAAAAGTAGAGGGTGAAGAGGATGGCGAGGGAGTGCTGGGGAATGAGGGGGAATGGAGGAGGATAGGGGTGGAAGAGAGATGGCGACGTAATGGAGAGTGGAGGTGGAAGAAAGAGGAGGGGAGGGAGGGGGTGAGGGGGGGGAACAGAGGAGGGTTGGTGGAGGCTGGGGAAAGGGAGGAATAATGGAGGAGGGGAATAGGAGACTGAAGAGGGAGAGTCAGATGCATTCACATGGATCTTATTTTTTACAAGTTATTGCCATTTTGAAGTTTTAAAGCGTCAGCCGCGTCTATGCAGTTTGGGTCTATGGGTGAGTGATGCAATAATGCGCTGGGGAACGGGGCCCAACGGGTCCCACTTGGTCTAGTTTACTTTAAAATCCAATATCAGCAGATCTGGCGACAGGTATAAGAGAAATGCAAGTTTACAAAGTTTGTATGATGGTCACAGATGAGCTCATTAAAAAAAGGGAAGGCTCTTGCACGGGGCTTTTCGGTTGCAACCAGCATGATGATGAACGACTTTGAAATGTAGAGGGTATCTGATGGTAATTAAAAATAAGCCCTGATTTTTTTAATCAGCTCAGATCGCTTCAGAAAATCAGCATCACTCTTCAGCTGTTCTTTCACGAAGGCCCTGTATTAACACATTAATTGTTTGTGAACGTCATTCCATAATTGCTTTGTGAAAATTGTTTAGTGACTCCATGCCACTGGTTTCTGGCCCAGATCTGTCAAGGATCGTGGGTTGGCTGTCTGTGCACCAGTCTCCCCACGTTAAACAAAGTGACGCACAGGTTTCCTCCATATAGGGTATAGCATCCTGGTCAGCCATGACCGAACGGAGCCTAAGAATAAGGCTCCGTGACATCAACCGCCTCAACTTCTCCACTCCCCTGTCTCACTCCAATCTCTCCCCCCCTGAACGCACTGCCATCGACTCACTCCGCAACAACCTAGATTGGGTTATCAAACCTGCTGACAAGGGAGGTGACGTGGTAGTCTGGCGCGTCGATCTCTACAAAGCTGAGGCCACGCGCCAACTCTCGGACACCTCCTCCTACTTACCCCTGGACAATGACCCCACTGACGAGCACCAGGCCACCATCTCCAGCACCATCGCCGACTTCATCCACTCCACGCCCTGCCCGACCGAGCCTTCAACCTCATCGTTCCCCAGCCCCGCACAGCCCGCTTTTACCTTCTCCCCAAAATCCACAAACCTGACTGTCCTGGTAGACCCATTGTCTCTGCCTGTTCGTGCCCCACCGAACTCATCTCCACCTACCTCGACTCCATCCTATCCCCCCTTGGTTAAATCCCTCCCTACCTATGTTCAAGACACCTCAGACACTCTCCGTCATCTCCGCGCATTCCACTCTCTAGGCCCTCACCCCCTCATCTTCACCATGGACGTTCAGTCATTGTACACCTCCATCCCCCACCAGGATGGTCTCAAAGCCCTCCGTTTTTTCCTCGACCGTAGAAGCAATCTATACCCGGCCACTGACACCCTCCTCCGCTAGCGGAGCTGGTCCTTACACTTAATAACTTTTCATTTGACTCCTCCCATTTCCTCCAAATACAAGGCGTAGCTATGGGCACACGCATGGGCCCCAGCTACGCCTGCCTCTTTGTCGGGTACGTAGAACAATCCTTGTTCAATGCGTACCAGGGCCCCATCCCCGACCTCTACCTCCGCTACATCGATGATTGTTTTGGTGCCACATCCTGCACCCACACACAACTGACTGACTTCATACGCTTCACCACCAACTTCCATCCGGCACTCAAATACACCTGGACCATTTCCGACACTTTCCTACCATTCCTTGACCTCACTATCTCCATCGCAGGTGATAGACTCCTTACCGACATCCACTACAAACCTACCGACTCCCATGGCTATTTGGACTACACTTCTTCCCACCCTGCTTCCTGTAAGGACTCCATCCCCCACTCCCAATTCCTCCGTCTACGCCGCATCTGCTCCCAGGATGAGGCGTTCCACACCAGGGCATCTGAAATGTCCTCATTCTTCAGGGAACGGGGGTTCCCCTCCTCCACCATAGATGAGGCTCGCACCAGGGTCTCTGCCATACCCCGCAACACTGCTCTCTCTCCCCATCCCCCCCACTCACAACAAGGGCAGAGTCCCCCTAGTCCTCACCTTTCACCCCACCAGCCGTCACATACAACAAGTGATCCTCCGTCAGTTTCGCCACCTCCAACGTGACCCACCACTCGCCACATCTTCCCATCTCCCCCCATGTCTGCCTTCCGCAAAGACCGCTCCCTCCGTAATTCCCTTGTCTATTCTTCCCTTCCTCCCATACCACCCCCTCCCCTGGTACTTTCCTTGCAACCGCAAGAGATGCAACACTTGTCCCTTCACCTCCCCCCTCCACTCCATTCAAGGACCCAAGCAGTCGTTCCAGGTGCGACAGAGGTTCACCTGCATCTCCTCCAACCTCATCTATTGCATTCGCTGCTCTAGATGCCAGCTGATCTACATCGTTTGGCGATCGTTTCGCCGAACACCTCCGGTCGGTCCGCAATAACAACCTGAACTCCCGGTGGCTCAGCACTTCAACTCTCCTCCCATTCCGTATCTGACCTCTCTGTCCTGGGTCTCCTCCATGGCCACAGCGAGCAACACCGTAAATTGGAGGAAATGCACCTCATATTCCGCTTGGGCAGTCTACATCCTGGGGGTTTGAACATTGAATTCTCCCCAATTCTGCTAGCCCTTGCTGTCCCCCCCCTTCATCAGCCACCTGGTTGTCTCCTCCCCTCCCCCAGCCCTCGGGCTCCTCCTCCGCCTTTTTCCTTTTTTCCTTTCTTCTCCCCACCCCCTATCAGTCTGAAGAAGGGTTTCGGCCCGAAACGTTACCTATTTCCTTCGCTCCATAGATGCTGCTGCACCCGCTGAGTTTCTCCAGCATTTTTGTGTACCTAAGAATAAGATTGCTTGACTCAATGTGCATGCGGTGCTGCTGGATATAAACTTTAATTTGCACCTGTACCGTACAGACCTCTGCATATGTCAATAAATTCTACTTGACTCTATACATCACAAATGTCGTAATACCCTACATTTTGCAAACGAATAGGGAAATTAATAGTTCGCCTATAACCTTTCATGAGACATGGGAAATAGAAACAGAGACAAAACGATGTAAAAATAGGAAATGAGAACGGTTGGATAGATGAAAAGGTCAGAATGCAACTTTGGCGGGAAAACGTTTAATATTTCAGACAAGGGATCCCTGATCAGAACTGTGAAATAGAGAAAGGTGTTAGCCTATTGAATACCAAGATTTTGAAGAAGATGATGGGTGGAATAAAAGATAATTCGCTAATAAAATCCTGGTTAGATTTGATGAACATACCATGGCCGTGTAATTTGTTGTTAATTTGATTCTACCTCTGGGACAGAAATGGAATGAAGAAACTGTAGCAGACACAATCGACATCAATTCTTAAGTGACATAAAGGTAAAGCAAATTATCTAAAGTTGAAAATGTTACATTGATTCCCGAAGGCAAATCGTCCAATCGACGTCTGGTTTCTTCAATCTAAAGGAGGTTATGTTGCGAAAAACTGAATACGATACGCTAGATCGGAATAAATACAAGGGAATCGCAGCTTCGTCGGGGAAGATTATTTCGGTCCCAGAATGTGAGATGGAATGACCTTACATTTCGAGTATTTCAAGGGGGCGTGAGCAAAATATGTGGGGAAGGAAGAGCAGGCCCGAACGTCTTAAACTGAGTGACCCATTCGAAATTTTGAAAAGTGTACAGAGGAAGGTATTAAGGTGCTGGAGAATTATCGTGGTCGCCGGCAATTGGGAAGAATGGCCCATTGAAACAGCCCAGGGTGGAATTAAAACCATCGGATCTCTTATCACTTTGTTCAGGAGGTGAAGCGCCGAGAGCAGAGGTGCGGGAAAAATATGGTTAACTTGCCTAACCTATCGTAGCGATGTGCGTATGCTATGTATACATCTCCTTGGCCATCACGTTTACCATCACATGGGTGCTGGCTGCCTGTACGACCTCTGGTCCAGCAAGATACTAACCTTACATATGTCATCCATGCTTTCAAATGCCTGCTTTGCTTCACTCATCCCTATCCTTGTATCATTATTCGTGCTCACAACTCTAGCTGCTTCTCAATATGGTATTTGGACAATCTAAAATGTCTGCAATTCGATGCTGCTGATCTTATTGATCCTTAACTGTCCAATTTCTTCTCCCGAACCAATCTGTCTCTTTCATCATGCAGGATGTGCTTTAAAAGCTAAATTTTCTTTTCGACCACTTACCAGAACGAATTCTTCTTCTTGCGTATGGCGTGCACAGCCTAAATTTGTCGGTTAACTTGCTATATTTGATCTAATTGTTTGTGCACGTCGGGTTGATTGCATTAGTCGAAACAGGGTGGACCACGTGAAGCTTGCAATCTCCCACCCCACCAGAACGACTGATTTTACCCCAGTGTCCAAATCACATATTTCTGCAAAACAACGTGGACTTTCTCCATTATTTGAAAAATAACTTATTAAAACGGAAATGGATGCGATATGCGTTCGAGAAAATTGCAGCAATATGTGTATATTCATGCACATTATCTAAATGTTCTTGTGGGGCATGGTGACTCTATAGAGGTTTGTGAAATCATGAGGTTCATAGACATGGAAGATAGTCAAAATTATTTTGTCAAAGGGTAGGGGAGTCTAAAACTAGAAGGTGTATGTTTAAAACAAAAATGGATATATTTGGTGAGTACACGGAGTAATCTGCCTGGATAAATTAGGGGCAGGTCTAATCACACAGTTTAAAAAGCATTTGGAAAGTTACGTGTATAGGAAATGAATAGAAGTATATGGGTAGGAAAATGGCATTCACCTTGATAGGCATATCGGTCGGCGGAGGCGAGTCGGGTCGAATGTTTTTGTCTTATGCTGCACGTCTCCGTTTTCCCTTTAAGCGAATGTATCTGCAGCTCGAGCTAATAAGAAATTCACAAATAGCAGAGAATAGAATTGCGCTCGCGAACCTGCTGATGACGTGGTGGAAACACCTTGTAGTTTAAAGCAAAAAGTCGCCTTCTTACGTTACAGATCAGAACGGCGATTTCAGCAATTTATGTAATAGCTTGTTTCGGTGTGACAAATTTATGTAAAGTTGCTCCGCAAAATCTGTGTTTGAATTTCATGTCGTGTGTTTAGTTCAGTTTACTTCAGCAAATTATTGTCACGTCTACCGATATGCAATGAAAAACATTTGAGTGCGTGCTATCCTGTCAAAGAAAAGACTATACATTAATACAATCAAGCCGTCCACAATGCTCAGAGAATTGTAAAGGGTACAACATTTAGTGCAAGATAAAGGCCAATGAAAGGTGGTTCAAAGGTCTTATGCGAGATGGATGCGGTAGATGAGGACCGCACTCCAGCTGATGCTTGATAAGAGCTGGGAGGAAATTGACCCTGATTCCGGGGTATGCTTTCGGAAACTTCTGTACGTCTTGCCTCGTGTGAGAGGGGAGAAGAGCGATGGCCAGTATGAGGCTGGTCCTTGATTATCCTGACAGCCTTGCCGCGACAGATGGAGTGTAGATGGAGTCAATCGATGGGAAGTTAGTTTGTATGATGGTCTGAGCTACGTCCACAACTCTCTGCAATTTCTTGTGGTCTTGGATGGAGCTGTTTCCAAACCCGTCTATAATGCATCCTAAGAAAGCTGTTTACAATGCCTCTGTAGAAGTTGGTGAGGGTTATTGGTGTCATGCCGAAATTCCTAATCCTTCTCAGGACGTAGAGGCATTCATGTGCATTTCTGGCTATAGCTTCGATGTGGCTGGTCCAGGACAAATTGCTGGTGATATTTATTCTAAGGAACTTGAACATTTCGACCATTTCTGCTTCGGCGCCATCAATGCGTAAGCGGGGTGTGCACTGTTTCTCTTGCTGGTCAATCACAATCTCCTTTGTCTTGCTGACATTGAGGGAATATTTGTTGTCTTGAAGGTTCTCAATCTCCTTTCTGTTCTCTGGACAGAAATAAAATGAGAAGAGTATATACATCAGAATTATTTCGTGGAATGAATTTTTCAGTTATGATGTGAGACTGGGAAGGCTGCCTGTCCCACTTAAGGGCCTGTCCCATAGGCGACGTTTTAGGCGAGTGCAGGAGACTCTGCGCTCGCCACATGGTCGCCACATATTTGCTGATGGTCTCTGGTGAGTCTTCTTCATGGTCGCGAGGAACTCCCGCATTCTGGGAACTGGTCTCAGTGTGGTCGTCGAAAAATTTTCAACATGTTGAGAAATTTTCTGCAAACAAAAATTGGTCGCCATGGAGAAAATCGATAATCCTGTAGTCGTAGGTGCAGTTGTAGTGGGGTCGCCATGTTGTTATAGGTAGTCGAGATAGTCATAGAAACATAGAAACATAGAAAATAGGTGCAGGGGTTGGCCATTCGGCCCTTCGAGCCAGCACCGCCATTCATTATGATCATGGCTGATCGTCCCCAATCAATATCCCGTGCCTGCCTTCGCGTCATATCCCCTGATTCTACTAGCCCCTAGAACTCGATCTAACTGTCTCTTAAATCCATCCAGTGATTTGGTCTCCACTGCCCTCTGTTCCACAAATTCACAACTCTCTGGGTGAAAAAGTTTTTACTCACCTCAGTCTTAAATGGCCTCCCCTTTATTCTAAGACCGTGGCCCCTGGTTCTGGGCTCGCCCAACATTGGTAACATTTTTCCGGCATCTAGCTTGTCCAGTCCTTTTATAATTTTATATGTTTCTATAAGATACCCCCCCCCCATCCTTCTAAACTCCAGTGAATAGAAGCCTAGTCTTTTCAATCGTTCCTCATATGACAGTCCCGCCATCCCAGGGATCAATCTCGTGAACCTACGCTGCACTACCTCAATCACAAGAATGTCCTTCCTCAAATTAGGTGACCTAAACTGTACACAATACTCCAGATGTGGTCTTACCAGAGCCCCATACAACTGCAGAAGAACCTCTTTATTCCTATACTGAAATCCTCTTGTTATGAAGGCCAACATTCCATTAGCTTTCTGCACTGCCTGCTGTACCTGCACGCCAACTTTCAGTGACTGGTGCACAAGGACACCCAAGTCTCTCTGTACCGCCCCTTTACCTAACCTAACCCCATTGAGATAATAATCTGCCCCCTTGTTTTTGCCGCCAAAGTGGATAACCTCACATTTATCTATGTAATACTGCATCTGCCACGCATCTGCCCACTCACTCAACCTGTCCAGGTCACCCTGCAACTTCCTAAAATCCTCTTCACAGAAAAGGTTCACCAGACTGATTCCTGGGATGTCAGGACTTTCATATGAAGAAAGATTGGATAGACGACTGGTTAGACTCGGCTTGTACTCGCTAGAATTTAGAAGATTGAGGGGGAATCTTATAGAAACTTACAAAATTCTTACGGGGTTGGACAGGCTAGATGCAGGAAGATTGCTCCCGATGTGGGAGAAGTCCAGAACAAGGGGTCATAGTTTAAGGATAAAGGAGAAATCTTTTAGGACTGAGATGAAAAAAAACATTTTTTACACAGAGAGAGGTGAATCTCTGGAATTCTCTGCCACAGAATGTAGTTGAGGGCAGTTCATTGGCTATATTTAAGAGGGAGTTAGATGTGGCCCTTGTGGCTAAAGGGGTCAGGGGGTATTGAGAGAAAGCAGGTACAGGATACTGAGTTGGATGATCAACCATGATCATATTGAATGGCGGTGCAGGCTCGAAGGGCCGAATGGCCTACTGCACCTATTTTCTATGTCTATCTTTCTATGTTTCACAGTTCACACTGCCACCCAGCTTTGTGTCATCTGCAAAGTTGCTAGTGTTGCTCCTAATTCCCTCTTCCAAATCATTAATATATATGGTAAACAGTCGCGGCCCCAACACAGAGCCTTGTGGCACTCCACTCGCCACTGCCTGCCATTCTGATAAGGACCCGTTCACTCCAACTCTTTGATTCCTGTCTGCCAGCCAATTTTAGTCATCAGTCTCCCGTGCGGGACCTTCTCAAAGGCGTTCTGAAAGTCTACATACACTACATCCACTGGCTCCCCTTCATCCATTTTACTTGTCACATCCTCAAAAAATTCCAGATTAGTCAAGCATGATTTTCCTTTCATAAATCCATGCTGACTTGGACTAATCGTTTTACTGCTATCCAAATGCCCCGTTATTACCTCTTTAATAATTGACTCCAGCATCTTTCCCACCACCGAAGTCAGGCTAACTGGTCTGTAATTCCCAGTTTTCTCTCTCGCTCCATTCTTGAAAAGTGGGATAACATTAGCTACCCTCCAATTCACAGGAACTGATCCTGAATCTATTGAATATTGCAAAATGATCACCAATGTATCCACTATTTCTAGATCCACCTCCCTGAGGACCCTGGGATGCAGACCATCAGGCCCAGGGGATTTATCATCCTTCAGTCCCATTAGCCTACCCAATACTATTTCTCGCCTAATGAAAATGTATTTCAGTTCCTCTACGCCCTTAGATCCTCTGTCCTCCAGAACTTCTGGGAGATTGTTTGTGTCTTCCTCAGTGAAGACAGATACAAAGTACCTGTTCAACTCTTCTGCCATTTCCTTGTTTCCCATAATAATTTCACCCGTGTTTGCCTTCAAGGGACCCACATTTGCTTTTGCTATTCTTTTTCCCTTAGCATATCTAAAGAAGCTTTTACTGTCCTTCTTTATATTCCTGGCCAGCTTCCCCTCGTACTTCAACTTTTCAGCCACTATTGCCCGTTTTGTTTCCTTCTGTTGTCCTATGAAAGTTTCCCAATCCTCTGGCTTCCAGGTACTCTTTGCTGTGTTATACATATTTTCTTTTAGTTTTATTCTATCCCTAACTTCTCTTGTCAGCCACGGTTGCCTCCTACTCCCCTTAGAATCTTTCTTCCTTTTTGGAGTGAAATTATCCTGTGTCTTCCGGATTTTGCCCAGAAATTCCTGCCATTGCTGTTCCACCGTCATTCCTGCTAGGATCCCTTTCCAGTCTACCTTGGCCAGCTCCTCCCTCATGCCTTCATAGTCCCCTTTGTTCAACTGCATCACTGACACTTCCGATTTAACCTTCTCCTTCTCAAATTGCAGATTAAAACTAATCATATTATGATCACTACCTCCAAGCGGTTCTTTTACCTCTAGTTCTCTTATCAAATCTTGTTCATTGGACAATACCAAATCCAGAATTGCCTTTCCTCTGGTCGGTTCCATTACAAGCTGCTCTAAGAATCCATCTCGGAGGCACTCCACAAACTCTCTTTCTTGGGGTCCTGATCCAATCTGATTTTCCCAGTCTACCTGCATATTGAAATCCCCCATCACCACAGTGGCATTACCTTTGTTACATGCCAGTTTTAACTCCTTCTGCAACTTACACCCTACATCCGGGCAACTATTTGGGGGTCTGTAGATAACATCGATTAGTGTCTTCTTGCCTTACCTCGTCAGTGCCTATGTCTTCCCTCGCAAGGGTCTGAATTCCATCCCTCACCAGCAGAGCTACCCCCCTCCTCTGCCCACCTGCATGTCATTTCTATAGGATGTATAACCCTGAATATTAAGTTCCCAGGCCCGATCCTCCTGCAGCCACGTCTCAGTAATCCCCACAATGTCAAATCTACCAACCTCTAACTGAGCCTCAAGTTCACCTACTTTACTGCTTATACTTCACACATTCATATACAATATTTTTAATTCCTTCCGCATCTCACCTTTCACATCGATCCCTATTACACTTGGCCATACTCTCCTATCCCTTTGTGAGCTTTCTTTCCCGTTAATTCTGGGGTAATTAATACAATAATACAATTTTATTTGTCTTTTGGACAAATTTGTCATTTGGACCCCGTTGAGGTCCAAACGAAATGTCGTTTCTGCAGCCATACATTACAAAACGAAGAAGACCCGAGACACAACACAATTTACACATACATCCATCACAGCGCTGTGATGGAAGGCAAAAAAACGTATCTCTCCACTGCACCCCCCCCCCCCCCCCATGTCAGAGTCAAAGTCAAAGCCCCCGGCGGGCGATGGTGATTGTCCCGCGGCCATTAAAGCCACGCCGGTTAATGCAAGGTCGCGCACCGGGTCTTGGTGTTAGAGCCCCGGCGCGCGCTCCCAAAGTCCGGCGCCATTCCAAGCCGCGCGGGGCGACGATGTAAAGCCCCGCTCTAGGTGCTCTTCAACCCCGCAACTCGGGCGGGAGAAGTCGCCGCTGCGGAAGCCCCGAAAAGCGGTCTCCCACCAGGGGACCCGCGGGCTTCCGGTATTGCCGTCCGCCATACCCGCGGTTGTAGCCTCCGAATCTCCGGGGGTCGGATAGCAGCAGCGATTGTCTCCACCACAGCTCCACCCGCTCCAGACTCGGCCAGCCCCGCGACGGTGAGTAGTCCGCAGCTCCGCAACTGGAGCCCCAGGTCGTTCCTGCTGGAGGCCGCTCCACGTTGCCCAGCCCCAACGACAACGGAGACCCGACAAAGAAAAGGTCGGGTCTCCCGTGCAGGGGAAATATTTTAAAGTCCCCCCCCCCCACCCCCACCACCCCCCCCCACACAATTAACTATCCCTTTACTCCCTTTCCCTTTAACTCCGTCCTTGACTATCCCATATGACAACCCCCCCCCCCTTATTTAGTTTAAAACCACCTGTATAGCAGTGGCAAACCTGCCTGCCAGAATACCGGTCCCCCACCTGTTAAGGTGCAATCCATCCCTTTTGTACAGTTCCCCCTTACTCCAAAACAGATACCAGTGGTCCAAGAATCTAAATCCCTGCCCCCTGCACCAGTTCCTCAGCCACAAATTCAGGTCCTGTATCTCCCTGTTCCTGCTCTCGCCAGGACGGGGAACTGGAAGCAAACCGGAGATAACTGGCAGATGCAGTATAATGTGGATAAATGTGAGGTTATCCATTTTGGTGGCAAAAACAGGAAAGCAGACTATTTTCTAAATGGTGGCCGACTAGGAAAAGGGGAGGCAGCGAGACCTGGGTGTCATGGTACACCAGTCATTGAAAGTAGGCATGCAGGTGCAGCAGGCAGTGAAGAAAGCGAATGGTATGTTAGCTTTCATAGCAAAAGGATTTGAGTATAGGAGCAGGGAGGTTCTACTGCAGTTGTACAGGGTCTTGGTGAGACCACACCTGGAGTATTGCGTACAGTTTTGGTCTCCAAATCTGAGGAAGGACATTATTGCCATAGAGGGAGTGCAGAGAAGGTTCACCAGACTGATTCCTGGGATGTCAGGACTGTCTTATGAAGAAAGACTGGATAGACTTGGTTTATACTCTCTAGAATTTAGGAGATTGAGAGGGGATCTTATAGAAACTTACAAAATTCTTAAGGGGTTGGACAGGCTAGATACATAGATACATAGAAAATAGGTGCAGGAGTAGGCCATTCGGCCCTTCGAGCCTGCACCGCCATTCAATACGATCATGGCTGATCATCCAACTCAGTATCCCGTACCTGCCTTCTCTCCATACCCCCTGGTCCCTTTAGCCACAAGGGCCACATCTAATTCCCTCTTAAATATAGCCAATGAACTGGCCTCAACTATCCTCTGTGGCAGAGAGCTCCAGAGATTCACCACTCTCTGTGTGATAAAGTTTTTCCTCATCTCGGTCTTAAAGGATTTCCCCCTTATCCTTAAGCTGTGACCCCTTGTCCTGGACTTCCCCAACATCGGGAACAATCTTCCTGCATCTAGCCTGTCCAACCCCATAAGAATTTTGTACGTTTCTATAAGATCCCCTCTCAATCTCCTAAATTCTAGCGAGTATAAGCCAAGTCTATCCAGTCTTTCTTCATATGAAAGTCCTGACATCCCAGGAATCAGTCTGGTGAACCTTCTCTGCACTCCCTCTATGGCTATAATGTCCTTCCTCAGATTTGGAGACCAAAACTGTACGCAATACTCCAGGTGTGGTCTCACCAAGACCCTGTACAACTGCAGTAGAACCTCCCTGCTCCTATACTCAAATCCTCTTGCTATGAAGGCCAACATACCATTCGCTTTCTTCACTGCCTGCTGCACCTGCATGCCTACTTTCAATGACTGGTGTACCATGACACCCAGGTCTCGCTGCATCTCCCCATTTCCTAATCGGCCACCATTTAGATAATAGTCTGCCTTCCCGTTTTTGCTACCAAAGTGGATAACCTCACATTTATCCACATTATACTGCATCTGCCAAACATTTGCCCACTCACCCAGCCTATCCAAGTCACCTTGCAGTCTCCTAGCATCCTCCTCACAGCTAACACTGCCCCCCAGCTTAGTGTCATCCGCAAACTTGGAGATGTTGCTTTCAATTCCCTCGTCCAGATCATTAATATAAATTGTAAATAGCTGGGGTCCCAGCACTGAGCCTTGCGGTACCCCACTAGTCACTGCCTGCCATTGTGAAAAGGACCCGTTTACTCCTACTCTTTGCTTCCTGTTTGCCAGCCAGTTCTCTATCCACATCAATACTGAACCCCCAATACCGTGTGATTTAAGTTTGTATCCTAATCTCTTATGTGGTACCTTGTCGAAAGCCTTCTGAAAGTCCAGATACAACACATCCACTGGTTCTCCCCTATCCACTCTACTAGTTACATCCTCGAAAAAGTCTATAAGATTCGTCAGACACGATTTACCTTTCGTAAATCCATGCTGACTTTGTCCAATGATTTCACCACTTTCCAAATGTGCTGCTATCCCATCTTTAATAACTGACTCTAGCAGTTTCCCCACTACCGATGTTAGACTAACTGGTCTGTAATTCCCCGTTTTCTCTCTCCCTCCCTTCTTAAAAAGTGGGGTTACGTTTGCTACCCTCCAATCCTCAGGAACTACTCCAGAATCTAAAGAGTTTTGAAAAATTATCACTAATGCATCCACTATTTCTGGAGCTACTTCCTTAAGTACTCTGGGATGCAGCCTATCTGGCCCTGGTGATTTATCGGCCTTTAATCCATTCAATTTACCCAACACCACTTCCCGACTAACCTGGATTTCACTCAGTTCCTCCATCTCCTTTGACCCGCGGCCCCCTGCTATTTCCGGCAGATTATTTATGTCTTCCTTAGTGAAGACGGAACCAAAGTAGTTATTCAATTGGTCTGCCATATCCTTGTTCCCCATGATCAATTCACCTGTTTCTGACTGCAAGGGACCTACATTTGATTTAACTAATCTCTTTCTCTTCACATATCTATAAAAACTTTTGCAGTCAGTTTTTATGTTCCCTGCCAGTTTCCTTTCATAATCTATTTTCCCTTTCCTAATTAAGCCATTTGTCCTCCTCTGCTGGTCTCTGAATTTCTCCCAGTCCTCTGGTATGCTGCTTTTTCTGGCTAATTTGCACGCATCATCTTTTGCTTTGATACTATCCCTGATTTCCCTTGTTATCCACGGATGCACTACCTTCCTTGATTTATTCTTTTGCCAAACTGGGATGAACAATTTTTGTAGTTCATCCATGCAGTCTTTAAATGCCTTCCATTGCATATCCACCGTCAACCCTTTTAGAACTAATTGCCAGTCAATCTTGGCCAATTCACGTCTCATACCCTCAAAGTTACCTTTCTTTAAGTTCAGAACCGTTGTTTCTGAATTAACAATGTCACTCTCCATCCTAATGAAGAACTCAACCATATTATGATCACTCTTGCCCAAGGGGGCACGCACAACAAGTCTGCTAACTAACCCTTCCTCATTACTCAATACCCAGTCTAGAATAGCCTGCTCTCTCGTTGGTTCCTCTACATGTTGGTTTAGATAACTATCCCTCATACATTCCAAGAAATCCTCTTCCTCAGCACCCCTGCCAATTTGATTCACCCAATCTATATGTAGATTGAAGTCACCCATTATAACTGTTTTGCCTTTGTTGCACGCATTTCTAATTTCCTGTTTGATGCCATCCCCAACTTCACTACTACTGCTAGGTGGCCTGTACACAACACCCACCAGCGTTTTCTGCCCCTTAGTGTTTCGCAGCTCTACCCATACCGATTCCACATCCTCCAAGCTAATGTCCTTCCTTTCCACTGCGTTAATCTCCTCTCTAACCAGCAACGCTACCCCACCTCCTTTTCTTTTCTCTCTATCCCTCCTGAATATTGAATATCCCTGGATGTTCAGCTCCCAGCCCTGGATGTTCAGCTCCCAGCTAGATGCAGGAAGATTGCTCCCGATGTTGGGGAAGTCCAGGACAAGGGGTCACAGCTTAAGGATAAGGGGGAAATCCTTTAAAACCGAGATGAGAAGAACTTTTTTCACACAGAGAGTGGTGAATCTCTGGAACTCTCTGCCACAGAGGGTAGTCGAGGCCAGTTCATTGGCTATATTTAAGAGGGTTAGATGTGGCCCTTGTGGCTAAAGGGATCAGAGGGTATGGAGAGAAGGCAGGTACGGGATACTGAGTTGGATGATCAGCCATGATCATATTGAATGGCGGTGCAGGCTCGAAGGGCTGAATGGCCTACTCCTGCACCTAATTTCTATGTTTCTATGTTTCTATGTTTCTATAACCACCCTGGAGGTCCTGCTTTTTAGCATTTTTCCGAGTTCTCTAAAGTCACGCTTCAGAATATCCATCCCCTTCTTTCCGACATCGTATGTGCCAACATGCACTACCACTTCTGGCTGTTCACGTTCGCCCCTAAGGATTTTCTGCACTCTGTCCATGACATTCTGGATCCTGGCACCAGGGAGGCAGCACACCATTCTCAAATCCCGTCTGTTGCCACAGAAACCCCTGTCTGTACTTCTCACAATGGAGTCTCAAACTACCATGGCGTTGCCTGACGTCGGCCTCTTTGGTTTTGGCTCAACAGCTCTTTTTGCTTCGGAAGCCAGTGCGCCGCTTAGTGCGTTAATGTCTTCTGTCTCGACAGCTTCTGAGTGGGTGAACCTGTTCACTAGAGGTACAACACCCGGGGACCTGTGCTCTCCATGTTTAATTCCCTTTCTCACCTTCACCCATCTTCTCTCTTCCAATAACTTAGGTGTAACAATCTTGCTGTAGGACTCGTCGAGGAACGACTCAGTTTCTCAGACGAACTTGAGGTCATCCACTTGCTTCTCCAGTTCCCCAACATGGTCCTTCAGGAGCTGTACTTGGATGCACTTCTCACATTTGTAGCAGCCAGAGGCACCAGCGGTGTCCTTGACCTCCCACATACTGCAAGCATCACACTGAATCAGCTTGCTTGACATCTCCTTCTTTCATCTCACCCTCTCCAGCGTTTGGTGTGGCGTCCTCCCTCAGCCTCCTCGCCGAAGACTCTCGAGCAAAAGACTCACACCTCCCTCACAAGGCCGCTCCCTCAGAGCAGCCTTGCTTATATTGACTGATAAATTGCCTAATTCACCAATTAACAATCCAAATTCCTCAGTTTTAAACTGTACCCCCCCTGAGACTTACTCGCCTTTCCCACGGGCTTCAGCCAATCAGCTCTTCTCCCTGCCTCTCTTTGTTGCTGCATGTCCAAGATCCACGTAAGCTCTGGGCTAACTCTGGCTGCTTTTTGGCACTCTTTTTAAATGGTTTCCCCCCTCTGACTCACCTCTGACTCACCTTTCCCACGGGCTTCAGCCAATCAGCTCTTCTCTCTGCCTTTGCTGCTTGTCCAAGATCCACGTAAGCTGTGTATCTCTGGCTTATTAAAAGTTGTCTGGCTTCTTAAAAGTGTCTCCACTCCTTCTGAACCTGAAATAACTAAAAGGAAACACATTTGCAAAGATGATGCTTGAACAATTATAACTTTTAAAAAGTTCCGTCGCACATTAGATTGACCGGGAACAAACTCCATGGACTATATACCTTGCTCATGCTGGTCTTTTAAAATTTGGCATCACAAGTTGTCAAGTGGTCAAATCTCCAAGAATGCAACAATTTTAAGTTAGCAATCATACTGAAGTCTTTTGTTGTCTTGGACGTATTTCCGCTTTTTTTGATAATTGATTCTATTTCTAACAATCCAAGCTTTTACTTTAATAAACACGTATCGACTTTTGATTGTTGAATTTACTTTGTTCTCGTGCCGATGTGCTCCCCTTCTCTTCAGTAATCCACTGCGGGTTTTGTAATGCACATTTGGCCCTTGAATACCTTGGCGCGAAAGTTGCTGTTGCAAATATCTGCGAAGGTAACAGATTAAAACTTAGGAGCAAGGAGCTAGTTAATTCCTGAATGTTAACAATGGAAAGAGGTTATAACATTTTTGCTTATAGTCACTTATGGTACCACGGAGACAGGTAGCAGAGGAATGCACAATATATTGTAAGCGAAAAGAATGCAATCAAAGATTCTGAAGAAGGGTTTCGGCCCGAAACGTTGCCTATTTCCTTCGCCCCATAGATGCTGCCTCACCCGCTGAGTTTCTCCAGCACTTCGATTTTCCAGCATCTGCAGTTCCTTCTTGAACAATCAAAGATTCAGCTGACTATGGGTTTCCCTTTCTAAATTCCTTGTGTGAGGAAATAGAAGATCCGAATCAATAGCGAAAAACTCTCAGTGGTACGCCGTCCGATTGCCATCTAGTGGATGATCAGATCCTTATCAACGACATCACTTGGCTATAATGTATCTCATTTAAATGCTGCAATTGAGGCTTGGGGTTATTGGCTGAAATGAAAGAAATTCGCAGCGTGACTAACTCAAAGATCATCACACCCTTCTGCATTCAAGGTGGGATAATCTGTGACAGTAAGCACGGAATATACGAGGCTGAATATTTGTCTGCCCTGTCATCTTATGCTCCGGTAGGACAAAGTCTCAATTTGAGAATGAAGTAGAGGTAAATGGATTTCAATATGTGTTGTCCAAACGCGGTGCACCAACAATGGCTGGGAGAGAAATCATTTTGGCGTAGGAAATCAAAGAAAACATATTTCCTATATCGTATTCGCTGAAAATATAAATATACTCAAAATGCATCACGATGCCTTAGTCATGTGATTTACGGCGTCGGAATCACACGCTTCAGGCATTCTATGAAAACCTATTTCTTATGCAAACCCTTCTCTTTTGCAGTATGCCGGTGAAAGCAATGGTTCGGTACATGGGTCTTCTTGCTTTGGTTTGTCAAGGTATGCTTAGTTTCTGTACCGATTTCGCTAATCAAATCATATTTGTCAATATTTTACACTAGTATGCCACAGCAAATTAAATTTACAACGTTTCTGCAATTGCCTTACCACTATTTTCTAATTGTTTTGTATTTGTGTATCCATTGGCTCTTTTTCTTGGTGCTGTATGTGCAACTGTTTTCGTCATATTTACTTATTTCTGCCACTGACAAAAGCAACTTCGAGCAAAGTGGAACAATTCCCCGCAATCCTGAAAGTCTCCAGAGGCAGAAATGAGTCCATGTTCTGCAAATTTCCAATATTAAAAGAAACCGCTGACGTTTCTTGGTGGAGAGGGGGCGAGAAGACATTTATGGAACCGGACAACAGAAAGCAATTCAAAGTAGACAAGGGAAGCAGTACGTTTACTTTGCTGAATGTGAGTGTCGCAGACTTGGGGATGTATTACTGTCGAGTGAAAGATCAACTGCAACTTATCGGCAATGGAACTGGCTCCCAGCTAATTGTGTTAAGTAAGTTTCTTTGTTACGGGATATGTTCATCTGTTGCAATGTAACTAAAGCTTGCTTGTGGAGAAAATATTAATCTTATCTAGTTCTATAATTTGAATGGTTACTTCCGAGGTGAAAATCTGAAATAAAGGGAACATACTGAAAAATATTCCATCCGTCGGTCAATATACGTGCAGCGAGAGTTCTGTTATAGTTTTGTTTTATTTACTCCGGGTTATCTTACAAAGTCATAGTGACGTTACCCTGGTTATTGCTCTTGTAAATTGGCAGGTCAATTTATATTTTGACCTCCAGCTTTTCAAATACCCAACCAAATTCACGTTGCTCCGAATTTCCAGAAAGTTGCTAATTTCCCACCCGACAAACTTTCCCATCAACTAAAATCGGAGGAGAAATGGATCTCACAGTTTTGAGGTGGATAATTTGGTTTACACTTTCACACTCTCCAGGAAAGTTCATGGAATGAAAAAAGAAAAAGAAGAACTACAACTGAAATTCTCCGATATTATTTCTTATTTAAAATAGATCCATGGTTATATCATCGTATAGAATAGAGCTTTGCTTGGTAATAATTTATATGGCACAAGGGAGTAAAAGGTGATATCGCTTTATTAATTAATAATGATCGTACAATAAGATGTTATTACATCAATGAAAGAAAGTAAAAATGCTTAAAAACAAACGACATTAAGGAGATTACGCAATGAATTGACAAAAAAATGTACAATTAACTCTCCCGCTCGCTAAATATTACTGACAGTGGCTCCAGCACAAATGGAACCATGTTCATTAATGTCTTGTTAATAAAATATATGAAATGAGAAACAGAGTTTGCTCGGTTCATCCTTGCGTGTTTTTCGAGTAAATCGATTGTTGTCGCCGTTCTGCCATTCAGTGCAGTCCATTTTCTGTAACTACCATATGCACATAAGAAAGAGCAAATGTTCAGAAGAAATGCGTGATTTTGAATTCAACATAAAGCACTGTCACGGAATCTTACCAAGCAATACATGTGTCACATTCCTTCATAATAATCGCGCGTACCCCGCGAGGCAGCAGTACTAAAGTTCACTCCATTCATGCTTTGTTTCAATTGCACTACTTATCTTGAATTCCTCCGTAAAATAATTTATAACAAAATTATAAACTCAACAAACAACCACACGAATAACAGGAGGCAACAGCAACTACTCAGCGACAATTATGTTAATTGAAATAAAATATATTTTATAGTTTCACGCTTTTTATATTGTTCCAGCTCCCCCAACTCCATTGAAAATTGTTGCTATTGAAGGAAGTGCACCGCATTTGCCGCAACTCGTGTGCAAAACGGCTGCGTTTTATCCAGAGAAATTAGAAGTTATCTGGCAAAGAAACAACGTGGAAATTTTGACCGGTATTGAAACCGTGAGAAACAGAACAGCGGATGGATTTTATGAGGCTTCCAGTTTTTTGCACGATACGCAGCCTGCTCCAGGCAAAACTGTTTACACCTGCCTGGTATCACACATATCTCTTACAGTCCCTGCCAGTTTCAGCTACATTGTCGAGCAAGGTAAGCCGGGAGGCATTTAACGCATACTCCAGCCGCCGAGAAATACAATCTGAACAAGGGTCTCGATCCGAAATGTCTCCCATTCCTCTCTCCAGAGATGTTGCCTGTCCCGCTGAGTTACTCCAGCTCTTTTGTGTCTATTTTCTAATACAATTAGATAGTTGTGCAAATACAAACATCCAGATCCTTTTCATATTTACTGGAACCTGCGGTGGCGGGTCCAGGGTGTCAGATCCAGAATATAGAATGCATTCTGACTTTTTAAACTGTTGTCAAACTACCGGGCGTAGTTTTGTAAAATGAAAATGAACAGTCATCTTAACTTAACCTCTGCAAAGAGCCACCGTATAATGTGATCTGTTCTATAAATTCGTCATTACCGTACAGTGCGTGCCATGTGGCAGTCATAAAATCTTTGTGCAGAAAATATTGAACGATTGCTCTGCCTTCTTGTCTCCCGGTCCCTGTGTGTGTATTTATGTTTCACTGTTCTAATTTTTCGCCATATCCAGAAACCCCAGAAACCACGGACAAAACTCTAATTCTCGGATGTGTCGTGGGCGGACTGTCATTTGTAGTTCTGCTTATAATTTTGACAAGATTCGCATTAAAGGCACAACGAGGTAAGAACCTTGTATAATTTTCCATTTCATACACCCGATAGAAAAGCGGTTGGTGCATTCTGAGAAGTATTGAAACAAGAATCTAGCTATTAGTTGTAAGTTAAACTACAATTATTTCCCCTGCCCTTTCGAATTATTCAATCATCCATCGATTGTGTGTTTTTCAAACATCTATATTATTAGCGTGTTGATTTGCTTTAACGTCAAAATTTGAAGTATGAGTTATTTGGTGTAGACCTTCGCTTCCTCGGGTTGTGCAGATCTAACGCGGATTGTATATATGAAGGTAATGCACAACACATTACATTGTGGCGATGGTACTCCGATACGTATACGGGATTGTCGCTGCCTTCAAGGGTCCATAGGCAGTAGATGTGATTATAATCTAATACTGAACTTACATTTTCCTGACATTCAAATGTTATTCGAGATTTCTTTTTTTTCATGTAGGTATTAATGCAAACTCCGTGGAAGCAAGTCATAGCGTGGAACCGGTAGGTGAAGCTATTCTTCTTGTTTCCAAGAGGAATGGACGAGTACAGAAATTATACGATCAGCAGAGAATATATCAGTTTCATTCCATATAATTTTAGAACATTGCAGCGCAGAAGGAAACCATTTTGCTTGTCACCTCTAATATTGGAAGGGGCGCAGCGAGTAAACCTGCAGTCTCATAGTTCTGTCCTGATCAGGTTCAATCCTAATCTCCAACGGTACTGTGGGTGATTTGCATCTTATTCTTGTGTGGTTTTCGGCCGGATGCTCTACTCCCCTTATACCCCAAAGTAATGCGGATTGCTCGGTTACTTCGCTACTATAAATTGCGACCTAAGAATGAAAGTACATGAAAGTGCATAAGGGCAGACGATAAACTCGTCCCACTACCAGGTGCTCAAATAGGCCAGGTTGCCTGCGAGATACGGTGGGCACTGGGATCGCTGCATGAAATATATAGGGATGCCGGAAACGGCGACAACGGAGACTGAATAAGATGGCGGGAAGTGAGAAATTGATCGCATTTGGAGGAGATATTCTTCAAATGAATCGCAAGCTACAATATTAATAAACAAGTTGAACACGGGCACTTTGAATCCTCTCGGGAAAGACATTCTGAGAAATATAATTGAATGCAGTTCAAATGGTATCGTGCCCTTTTTTGCAATTATTCTGTATGTTTATGTTTCAGACTCACTCTTTAAAACTACATCAGACACTCTGCTAACTGTGTTGAATATCACTTTCTAATAGGCTCGGCAAGCGTCAAGTGGAGATGCCTCTGCCTACGCAACACTAAACTTGAGTGAGGGCAAAAAAATTACCAAATATCGACGAAAGGAAGAGCATGTTGTCTATGCCGAGGTAAGGGCAAAGTATTTGCACGAAAATAATTCCAAGTAAATACCAGATGAAAGGAAATTATTTCCGTTGATTATGAAGTAACCTTGTACGACTGTGGAAAAGCCGAAATGGCGAATTTCCAATTGTGACGTTGAAACCAAATAGAGCCGAACAACACATTCAGCTGCACGACGTCATCCCAATGCAAAATTACCTTTATCTCTGTTCCCGGGTTTAATGTAGAATGCTGTCCAAAATTAATGGGAAATTAAGAAACAGACAAGGTAAGGAACAGCCAACCGGCTTTTCCACCCAACGGGCATATCCAGCGCCACGAAATATGAGAAATTCAGACAATGACAGGAGGAACAGATTGAAATTTGAATTCAGGAAATCCACCTTAATAAGGGACAGGTGGCAGGAGGGCACTGGACCTCAGAGAGGTTTATTATATTATTTATAGAGTACTATGTTTACTTATTCTGTTGTGCTGCTGCAAGTAAGAATTTCAGAGTTCTATCTGGGACATATGACAAGCACTGTTGACAGTGTTTCCCTATTATCTAACAAAGATCACACAGTGAGAGAGATATTATGGCTTCTCCTCGTATATCCAGCCACAAGGTAAAACAAATTCTGGCCTTATGTGCTGTCATTTTGAACGTTATTTATTACATCCTCGCGGGTTTCCCGAGGTGCTCCGAATGTTTCGCACATCCCGAATCACGTGAGGGGTTGTAGACTAATTAGACATTTAAAATGTCCCGTGTTTAGGCAAGTGGTATAATCTAGGAGTGAGCGAAGTGTTGATGGCAATGTGGAGAGAATAAAATTGAATATTTTTCATGAATATTTGTGTTACACTGTTCGCTAGACCAAGAAAGGCTCCGCGGAAGACTGGATAAATCATATGCACATAAACTCTTATACCTTATCTGCAATCTGGAAATGATAATTGTTGGTTATATTCCAATCGTATTGAAAAATCGATTGCTTTCCTAAGTCACTGTACAATGGGTTAACAGGCAATATTGAATATATTTCACAGACCAAACGAGGCGGAGATGACAAACTGACTTACGCCTCCCTGCAGCTTTCCAACTCCAAGGAAACATCGCTATCTAAGCACAATGACAAATACTCAGTGTACGCGGGTGTAAAGGTTTCAAGGAAAGCGAGAAGTTGAGAAGCGAAAGACGCTTCCGTGGATTAAGAATTTATTTTTTCCACGGTCTGCACATCAAGGAGCAATGATCACAATAAAATGCACGCGCAAAGACAGTCCTTACTTTCACTTTGCATAGTGATTGGTTGTCGGAAATTGTTGTTGACCCTCTAAATGATCCGTGTTTTGATGCGGAAAGCGGAGCTAGCGGCTTAAAACCGATTAAAATAAATAAACATGTGCTCTTGCTTATATATGTCGTTTTATTCAATAAAAAAAACTGCACATGGCAAGATATCATCAAAGCATCGCAATGTCCTCTAGTGATAACTTTTTTTCACGAAGGATGTCTCAAAGTTAATACCACGTTATGCAATTGTTTAAATATATTGTTGTTTAATCAAAACGGTTGTCAATCAGTCCTTGGCTTCACGAATGATTCAAACGGCGCATTGTAACGTTGGTATTTCAAATTCGAAGTTCTGTAAGTGAGATCTTACGGTGAAAAGCTTTATTTTGCATGTTATCCAATGAGATTAGCTTGGAGACAGGCCGAATTCCCTCAGGCTCCTAAAAAGGCATGAGATCGATTCATGGCCTGAATAAATGGCCTAAAACCCATTCATTCCTTCTCTCCAGAGATGCCATCTGACCCGCTGACTTACTCCAGCATTTTATGTCTCCCTCCTAAAAAGGCCTAGGTGTGTCATCTTGACTGTCGCGTCAACATGGTTGGTTCAACATAGTTGGTTCACCACAGATCGTTGGTAATATAAACGCCGAGGAACTTGAAGCACATTTCACTTTGCACAATTGACGCTGTTTGGGCCATGTACTCCACCAAACTTCCTAAAGTCCATAAGTAGTTTCTTCCTCTTACTGACATTAGCGCGATTGCTTATCTATACGCCATGTTACTAAGTTCTGTATCTCCTTCGTGTGCTCCATTTCGTCATTGTTTTTTATTCAGCCCAGCACAGTGGAGCTATCTGCAAATGTATTACAGTCGGATTTGACCACACCGTTGTGAGTGCATGGGGGGACATACTAGGGGACTGGGAACATAGATCATGGGTGTTGAGAAATATTGTGAAGGAGACGTTGTCACAAATCCTCACTGAATGTGGTCAGTGTGTCAGAACGTTCAGTGATAGTAAACAAGAAAACGTAGGGCTGTACAGCGGGACCAGAACGCATCCTGGCTTTGAAATTCACGATGAGACTGAAAGGAGAGAAGGTAGAAGAGCACGGAACAGAAACGATTCGTTAGGCCCACTGTGCGTGTGTGCCTTTGATGCCAATTTAAACTAAATCAACCAGTCTGCACATTATATATATTTCCCCATTGCCTGTTGTTCATGTGCATGTCTAAATGCTCTTTAAATGTTGCCATCGTATCTGCGTTTGCCTTCTCTCCCTCCAGCAAGATCCAGGCACCTACCACCCGCTGTGTAAAAAAAATGTATAAGGAGGTTGCACGGCAGTCGAGGTCACGACCCGTGACCCGTACTGTTGCCACGCAACGCATTCTGGAGTACACGCGGTGAACGTCAGGTAGGCACTTACTATGGCTGCCAATACAGCGGGCCCATATTCTGTTCCAGTATCCGGACTCCACGCTGACTGGTTTCACACTCGCGGACCCCCCGGGCCGTCCATCCCCGCGGCCGGGTGTGGGGGGAGGAGGTCGTGGTGCAGGTGCCGGTGCAGTGTGGTCAGTGACTCTGGGTGGGTGGAGGGACCAGACTGTCCCCAGCTCCGCTGCAGCTGACGGGGACGTTGCCGGGTGTTGGGGAGGGGGAGGTGGGGTGCGGGTAGTCGGGGTGGGGGTTGGGGTGTGGACGCGGGGGGCTGGGGATGGTCGGGGGCTTGGGGGGCGTGGGGGATGGTCGGGGCGGTCGGGGCGGTCGGTGGGGGGGGTCGGTGGGATGGGGGTCGGGGTGCCGGTGGGGGGGGGGTCGGGGTGCCGGTGCCGGTGCAGCGCGGTCAGTGATTCTGGGTGGGCGGAAGGACCAGACTGTCCCCAGCTCCGCTGCAGCTGACGGGGACGTTGCCGGGTGTTGGGGAGGGGGGGTGGGGTGCGGGTAGTCGGGTGGGGGTTGGGGTGTGGACGCGGGGGGCTGGGGATGGTCGGGGGCTTGGGGGGCGTGGGAGATGGTCGGGGCGGTCGGTGGGGGGGGGTCGGTGGGATGGGGGTCGGGGTGCCGGTGGGGGGGGGGGGTCGGGGTGCCGGTGCCGGTGCAGCGCGGTCAGTGATTCTGGGTGGGCGGAAGGACCAGACTGTCCCCAACTCTGTTGCAGCTGACGGGGCCGTTGCCGGGTGGTCGGGGGTGGGGTGTGGGGGGTGGTCGGGGGGAGGGGGTTGTTGGTCGGGGTGCCGGGGGGGGGGGGTCGGGGTGCCGGTGCCGGTGCATCTCGGTCAGTGTCTCCGGGTGGACGGAAGCACTAGACTGTCCCCAACTCTGCTGCAGCTGACGGGGACGTTGCCGGGTGGGCGGGGGTGATCGGGGGTGGTCGGGGGGTGTGGGCGGTGGTCGGGGGGTCGGTGGGGGGTGGTGGTGGTGGTCGGGGGTGGGTGGTCGGGGGTGGACGGAAGCACCAGACTGTCCCCAACTCTGCTGCAGCTGACGGGGAAGTTGCCGGGTATTTGCCCCCATGTGTCCGTGCACGGAGCCCCGGTCACGCTCCACCGGGCCTCGTGTGTGGGCGTTGCCGACCCACAACCCGGGAGGGTGGGCGGAGGGCGGCCGTGGCCGGATAGCGCTCACCCCAGGCGGAGAGTAGGCGCTGTCCCGAGGGATGCGCTCCTTCGGCCACTTACATCTTGGTGCTCGGATTCAGAGCAAAGATACTAGAGCATTTGGATCAGAGTGCTCAGTCACCCTCCACGATTATTTACAGCGCAAAAATGGACCATTTCGGCGGTTTTTAACAGGTAAGAAAGTATTCGTTTCGTGTGTTAACAGTGTATGCAGGAGGCTGCCATGTCCTCCAGAAGGGTTGAGGTGCTACGCGCGTCACGCCCTTTGATCCGATGATCTTATGCAACCCCCCTATTGGCTTATCTCATTCTTACCCAATATTGGTAGACACAAAATGCTGCAGTAATTCAGTTGGACAGGGAAAGTTTCGAGTCGAGACCCTTCTTCAGATTGAGAGGCGGGGAGAGGGAGACTAGAGATATGATAGGTAAGGTGTGAAAATGACAGACCCAACTTGAGTTGGGCCTCACGCTGACAGTGGAGGAGGACCAGCAGATAAAGATCAGTATGGGAATGGGAGGGAGTCTTAAAGTGTTTGGCAATTGGGAGATCGCGTAGGCATAGGCGGATTAAGCGAAGGTGTTCAGCGAAACGATAGCCGAGCATGCGTTTAGTGTCGCCATTATATACTTATCCACATCTGGAGCAGCGGGTACAGTAGATGAGATTGGAGGAAATGCACGTGAACCTGCACTGTGGAGGGAACGGTCTCGGTGGAAAGCGGAAAAGGGTGAAGATGAGAAGATGTGGTTAATGGTGGGATCCCGTTGAACGTGCCGAAAATGTCGGAGGATTATATGCTGCACCGACGGCTGGTGGGGTGAAAGGTGAGGACTAGGGGGACTCCGGCCCTGTTGCGACTAGGAGGAGGCGGAACAAGGACGGAGCTGCGGGATACCGAGGAGACCCATGTGATGGCCTCATCTATGATGGAAGAGTGGAACCCCGGTTCCCTAAGGATGAGGGACTCCCACAGTGGTCTAGACTACTCTTCTCCCCACCCTGCCTCCTGCAAAGACTCTATCCCCTACTCCCAATTCCTCCATCTACACCGCATCTGTGCCCAAGATGAGGCGGTCCATACAAGGACATCTGAGATGTTCTCACCACTCCACCATTAGAACTCCAATGAGCACAATTGATTGAAGATGGCACAATGATGCATGTACCAATTGGTCTCTATGAACCTAAATATAAATATATTAGTTTGAGGAAAGACTTGATAAATGTTAAGACTGCTGCGTGCTCCGATTGATAGAGACATGGCGAACCACCGCGTCAACATGAGGCTTTCTCTCCACACCAGATTTGCCTCAAGGTGCCATTGGGCAAGGCTAGAAGGGTGGGGGGGGGGGGGTATGTTTCCTAATTAGCACAACTTCGTGCTTGGACTCAGGGGTCCTGTCAAGCTCCTGCTTCCCTGACTGGGATTATTTTACCGTGAACTTTCGGGGAAACTACCTGCCACCGGAAATCAGATTGACTATCCTGTTAGCTGACTGCATCCCACCACATGCTAATGCTAATCTTGCACTCCTGGAACTACACACATTCACCGATAGCCTTGAAGGGAAGTCCCCCAAGGCCTTGTTCTTAATGCCCAGGGACTTCAATCAGGGCAACCTTAAGAGCCTGCTACTAAAATGCTATCAGTGCATTTCCTGTCCAACGTGAGATCCAATCGCCTTCGACCACTGGTATACAACTACCAAAGACAACCCGTGCTTCATTCTGCACTGAACCTTGGTAAATCCAACCAACTGGCTGTGGTTCTGCCCCCGACCTACAAACAGAAGTTGACACCAGGCGATCCAGAACAGATGTTCTGCAATGCTGGTCTGAAGAAGCAGATGAGATTCTTGACGACTATTTTGAGTCTGTGAACTGGTCCATATTTAAGGGGTCAAGGGAGTCATGGATCAATTGTCATAAGAATCAACAATGGAACGATTACATTATTACTTGCAGCTGTGTAACAGACCTCAATGAAGACTTCAAGCACAATAAACATAGATAATATATAATTAGTAAAATCTCAATAAACGAATCACTCCAATGCCAGTACAAAAAGCCAGAAGTCCTTCGTGCAACCAAATATAGTCTGTAGTCCATAGCTGAGGTTAGTGTTGTGTAGTGTTCAAGAGCTTGATTGCAGTTGGGAAGGATCTATTCTTGAACCAGGCAGTCACGGGTTACAGACTTCTATTCATTCCTCCTGATGGTCGGAATGAAATGAGAGCATGGCAGGGTACTATGGGTCTTTTGGAATGATGGTTACCTCTTTGAGGCAATACCTCCTATAGATCCCTTTGAATTGAGCAGGCCAGTATCTATGATTCACCAGGCAATGTCCACCACTCTTTGTGATCTCCTTACTTCCTGAGCATTAGAGTTGTCGAACCAGGCTATTATTCAACAAGTAATACTCTACGAGATACATGCGTAGACGTTCAGGAGAGTATTCATACACATATTGAATTTTCGCAATCTTCTGAGGACGTAGAGGTACCCAACCTTTTTCGTCCCGTTTACCACTGGCAACTTTAATAGCACATAACAATGTTATTTCACGGCAGCCACATTACCTCTTCTTAATATGCCAATTCAACTCTTCATTTTCATGTCGCATTAGGTCATCTGTCCTAATATAAAATTATGATTATGAATACTCCAGTAAAATGTATTGTGATGTCTTCATATGCTAAAAGTACTGTGAAAAAAACAAATTGTTCTTATTCGTCACCAAGATCTGTCAAGAAAGGCGTTGGCCGACACTCCAAAAATATAGAAGCCATATTGACATTTTGAAGCCCAAGCCAAACTCTTGTTCATTGAGCATTGATAAATATATTGTAATTTTATTTTCAAATTGGTTGTGTTGTGCAGTCACAAGATAATGTACTGATGGCCGTATTGAATTGCATTCAGGGAGTAAATGAAACTGACAAGACGACTCACGTCTTTCTTCAGCATCCCAACTCCAATAAAACAGCAGTATCCACGCATAAAGGCAAAAGCGCACTTTACGCGAGTACAAATCCTTAAAGGAAAGCGAGAATTAATATTTGAAATAAAGTTTTTTGGTGCGAACCATTAGTAAGTGTAAGTCCAAAGTATTGTTTCGTTTCATTTATTGCATCCAGAGAAAACGCAGAGCTGTTACATATCAGGCCAAATAAGAAATGCATTTCTGATCCCATTACAAATGAAAACACATTTTCTGGCTCATTTCACCACACGATCAGAAAAGATGCAGGTTTCGAATATGCATTGAAAGGAAGATTCACATTCACATTCAGTTTTCCAATCAAATTGAGCAATGTAATTTTATTGCTGGATTATCAGATCGTAGAGTTCTCACTTACCCGGTAACCCATAAAAGGAACGCAAGCATTAAAATGCCATTTCAGTTAACGCCAACTACATAACAAGAGACCCGTGAAGCAGACAATTGTGAAATTCAGGGAATATTTCACATGTTTTGCACGACGTGCATATCTCTACAAACAAAGAACGGCACAGCACAGAACATGACATCTGGCCCAGGACTGTGTAAAACGTGCTTGCATTCAGAGGCATGTTATTTAGTATAAGATTTAGGTCATTATGTTGCTTCACTACTAGCCATTGGCTATGACACTCTTGAAATATTATGTTTGGTTCTGCTCACAACACTATTGAAAGGTTTTGGTCGCGCTAGAAGAGTACAGAAGAGATTTGTTCGCGGTTTAAGATTGATGCAAAAAGCTGGTGTAACTCAGCGGGACATGCAGCATCTCTGGAGAGAAGGAATGGGTGACGTTTCGGGTCGAGACCCTTCTTCAGACTTGTTGTGTTTATCTTCAGTTTAAACCAGCATCTGCATTTCCTTCCTACACATTTGTTCACGTCTTGCCTGGAATGGGGGGCTATAGGCACAAGAAGAGGTTGGATGGGCTGGGGTTGTTCAAACTGAAACAAAGTCGGTTGCATGGTGACCTTATCGAGGTTTATGAAATTATGACCCTCATAAACAGGGAAGATAGTCACAGTCTTTATTCAAAGGGGTGGAGGGGTCTAAAACTAGAAGAGATATGTATAAATGGAAGAGGGGAATATTTAACGGATGCCTTCGAGGGAGGTTTTCATACAGAGGGTGGTGCATATATGGAACAATCTGCCAGAGAAGGTGTCAAAGGTAGATATAATCACAGTTTTAAACGAATTTAGGAAGATACACGAATTGAAAACGAATAAAAGGATAAGGACAGGAAAATTGCATGAATGTAGATAGGTATCTCGGTCTCCATGGGTTAGCGGCCCGAATGTGTTTGGTTTGATGCTGCACGTCTCCATTTTCCCTTCAGTGAGTGTGTTTGTCGCTCGAGCAAATGGAAAGTCTCAAACAGCAGAGAATAGAATTGCACTCGCGAGCCTGCTGATGATATCGTGGTAACAATCTGTGGTTAAAAGTTAAGTTGCGCTGCGCTCAGACAATCTATTTGCAGAATGCTCGCCTTATCACGTTCGATGCTTAACTTGGCCATAAAAAATGTAATTTGAGCAATTTATTTGAAAGTCTGTTTCTTTGAGGCAATTTTATGTCAAGTTGCTCTGCAAAGTCTGTGCTTCAATTTCACGACATGTCATAGAATCAGACAGCTTAGAAACAGGCCCATCTCAATGTCAGCAAGACAAAGGGGATACTGATCGACTTACGGAAGCGAAGCGGTACACATACCCCAGTTTGCATTGGCGGTGCCGAAGTAGAGATCATTAAAAACTTCAAATTCCTAGGAGTCAATATTACCAACGACTTCTCCTGGACCACGCATATTGAAGCAACGACCAAGAAAGCACACCCAACGACTCTAATTCCTTAGACGGCTAAGGAAGTTTGGCAGGTCCCCGACAACTCTCACCAACCTCTTCATATACACCGTAGAAGTATTTTATCAGGATGCATCACAGCTCGGTTTGGGAACAGCTCCATCCAAGACGTCAAGAAATTGCAGCGAATTGTGGACACAGCCCGGACCATAACACAAACAAGTCTCCCTTCTATAGACTCAATTTATAGCTCACGCTGCTTCGTCAAGGCCAGCAGCATAATCAAGGCCGAGTCGCACCCTGGCCACTCCCTCTTCTTCCCTCTCTCATCGGGCAAAATGTATAGAAGTGTGAAAAAGCACACCACCAGATTCAGGACAGTTTCTTCCCAGCTGTTATCAGACAACGGAATCATCCTACCGCAACCTGAGAGCAGTGCTGAACTACTATCTACCTCTTTGATGACTATCGGACTATCTTTGATCGGACTTTGCTGGCTAAAATTTACCTTGCACTAAACGCTATTCCCTTATCATGTATCGCTGTAAATGGATCGATTGTAATCATGTATTGTCTTTCTGCTGACTGGTTATCGCGCACAAAAGCGTTTCACTGTACCTCGGTACACGTAAACATAAACTAAACTGGACTAAACTGAACTACACTGAACTGAACTTGCCAACACCGACCAACATTTCTCATCTACATTAATCCCACCAGCCTGCGTTTGGCCCATATCCCACTACACCTGTCCTATCAATGTACCTGTCTAAATGTTTCTTAAATGGTGCGATAGTAGCTGCATCGAATACCTCCTCCGGCAGCTCGATCCATGCACCCGCCACCCTTTGTGTGAAAAAATTACCACGCGAGTTGTTCAGTTTAGTTTAGTGTATTATTGCCATTTGTACCGAGGTACAAAGAAACTATTTTATTTGTATGCGATCCAGTCAAGGAAAGGACGTTACATGAATACAATCAAGCCATCCACAGAGCACAGATAAAGGATACGTACCTCATTTAGTACAAGATAAAGCTGATAAAGTCCGATTAAAAATAGTTCAAAGGTCTCCAATGAGGTAGACGAGAGGTTAGGACCAGGACCGTTCTCCAGCTGATGAGAGTACCGTTCAGTTGACCGATAACAGCTGGGAAGATTATCCCTGAATCTGGGGATATGCCTTTTCAGGCATCTGTACCTCTTGCCTGGTGGAAGAGGGGAGAAGATGGAATGACGAGAGTGAGACTGCTCCTTGATTATGCTGGTGATCTTGCTAAGGTGATTTGAAGTGTGTGTGGAGTCAACGGGAGGGAGGTTGGTTTGCCTGATGGTTTGGTCTACATCCACAACTCTCTGCAATTCCTTGCGGCCATGGATGGAGCTGTTTTTAAAGCAGTAGGTGATGCATGCTAAAAAAATGCTTTCTAGAGCACATTTTTAGAGGTTGTTGAGGGTTGCTGGGGACCAACCGAACTTCATTGGCTTTCCAAGGAAGTAGAGGTATTGGTGCACTTTTTTCCCCATACCTTCCTTGTAGCTGGCCCGGGACAAATTGCATGTGATATTTATTCCTAGAAACTTGAAGCTTTCAACTTTCTCTACTTCGACGCCATCAACGTATAATGAGTGTGTGCACTGTTTTGCTTCCAGAAGTAAATCGCAATGCCCTTTGACTTGCTGACATTGGGGTGGAAGTTGTTGTCTTGGCATCAGGCGACAAGGTGCTTAGTCTTTTTTCTGTACTCCATAAAGTTTCACGAACTCCTTTCTGTACTCTGGAAAGAAAAAATAAGGGAAGCAATTTTCGCAATATCAAATAATATTCGTTTTTTAAATGTGTTAATCTGTCTCTGACAGTGTCGACTATTGGACCATTTATACTTTCACTGACTAGTTGTTATAAAATCGATGTCAGGAAAACATTTTTGTTCAAACTGACCTTCCAATCGGATACATCATGGGGCCACTGGGGGAAAAAGTCGACTATTTTCATCTGAAAGAGATTATGTTATGACCTTTGGCACTTCTCTGCAATATGTCAGGTAATACACTGAAACTGATACATCATCTTCACATGCAAGAGAGCAAAACTTATAAAACACACGAAGAGCTGTCAGTTACTTGTCTACTTAATTTCATGTTCGTATTTGAATACGTTTGATAATACGCTAAAGTCATTCAGATGATAAGGCAGTTCAAACTAAAAATACATCTGTAATTTGTTTCACTCTTGCTTGTGGCTTTCAAAGTTCGGACAGATTTAAAGGAATTGAGACTAGATATAGAGGAATAAATGAAAAGAGGTTACAACTGTAGTTAAAGACGAATCTCCAGGAATTTACAGATTTTTTTAATCTCAAGTCTCTCTCGGTCATTGACATGTTTCCGTTTTTTCATAATTGATTCCCTTTCTAACACTCCCAGCTTTTACTTTTTATCAATTCGTATCACCTTTTGTTTGTTCAATTAATCATTGGTCTCGTGCCGATTCGTCCTTCTTTATAGTTTAGTTTAGAGATACATCGCCCACCGAGTCCGCACCGAACAACGATCCCCGCACATTCGCATGTCCTACACACACTAGGGTCAATTTACATTCATACCAAGCCAATTCGCGTACAAACCTGTAGGTCTTTGGTGTGTGTGGGAGGAAACCGAAGATCTCGGAGAAAACCCACGCGGTCACGGAGAAAACAGACAGACAGCACCCATAGTCGGAATCGAGCCCGCGTCTCTGGCAGCAAGGAAGCAACTCTACCGCTGCGCCACCGTACTTCAGTAATTCACTGCAGGTTTTTAATGCATAATTGGCCCTTTACAACGCAATGCAGTGAGATAGAACATTTTGCCGTCAGAAATCTAAGGGAACATCGAAGGTACACAAAAATGCTGGCGAAACTTAGCGGGTGCAGCAGCATCTATGGAGCGAAGGAAATAGGCAACGTTTCGGGCCGAAACCCTTCTTCAGACTGATGGGGGGTGGGGAGAAGAAAGGAAAAAGGCGGAGGAGGAGCCCGAGGCCTGAGGGATGGGAGGAGACAGCAAGGGCTAACAGAATAGGGAGAATTCAATGTTCATGCCCCCAGGATGCAGACTCCCCAAGCGGAATATGAGGTGCTGTTCCCCCAATTTCCGGTGTTGCTCGCTCTGGCCATGGAGGAGACGCAGGACAGAGAGACCCGCATCTAAGGGAACATATCTCCTCCAGCGTACTCACGGAAGCATAAATACTGTGTACTCGAAATGCATCATGCTCCCCTAGTCATGTGATACACCGTGTCGGATACACATACTTCAGGCATCCTATAATATCCTATTTCTTACGCAAAGCACTCATTTGCAGTATGTCGGTGCAAGCAATCGTTCGGTACATAGGTCTTCTTGCTTTGCTTTGTCAAGGTATGCTTAGTTTATGTCCGATTTTGCAGAGCAAATCTTATTTTATAATATTTTACACTAGTTTGCCACAGCAAATTAAATTTACAACGTTTCTCCAATTCCTTTACCATTGTTTCCTAATTGTTTCGTATTTTTGTATCTGTTGGCTCTTTATCTTGATGCTGTATGTGCAACTGCTTTCATCGTATTTACTTGTTTTCTGCCACCCGCAAAAGCAACTTCGAGCAAAGTGGAACAATTCCCCGCAATCTTGAAAGTCTCCAGAGGCAGAAATGAGTCCATGTTCTGCAAATTTCCAATATTAAAAGAAACCGCTGACGTTTCTTGGTGGAGAGGGGGCGAGAAGACATTTATGGAACCGGACAACAGAAAGCAATTCAAAGTAGACAAGGGAAGCAGTACGTTTACTTTGCTGAATGTGAGTGTCGCAGACTTGGGGATGTATTACTGTCGAGTGAAAGATCAACTGCAACTTATCGGCAATGGAACTGGATCCCAGCTAATTGTGTTAAGTAAGTTTATTTGTTACGGGATATGTTCATCTGTTGCAGTGTCTTTGTTCCGGGAGGCGGGATATTTTTTATCTGTTGCAGTGTAACTAAAGATTGCTGGTGGGGAAAATATAAATCTTAGATCACTAGATTATGAACTGCATTAACTAGTTCCTTCCATAATTTTAATAGTTACTTGCGAGGTGGGATTTCGAAAGTAAGGGAACATGCTGAAAATATTCCACCCGTCGGTCGATATCCGCGAATGATTCTGTTATTGTTTCGTTTTACTACGAATTTTCTTACCAATTCACATTGACATGGCCCCGGAGATTGCTCCTGTAAATTTGCAGGTCAAATTATAAACCCAACGAAATATATGTTACTCCGAATTTCCAGAAATCTCCGTAACTACCACATGCATCTAAGAAAGAGCAAACGCTCAGAGAAATGTCTGGTTTTGAATTTTTTTTTTAAAGCTCTACTACAGGACCTTACCACGCAGTGAACCTGTCGCATCCCTTCAGAATAGTCTCGCGATTCCCACGTGGTAACAGCACGAAAGTTTCACTTTTGTGATTTGCCTCAATTATATTTGTCATCTTTATATCCACCGTAAAATAATTTATAACAAAATTATACAGTAAACAAACGACCACGCGGATAACAAGAGGTAGTGGCAACTATTCAGCGACAAATGTTCATTGTAATTAAATAAATCTTGCAATTTCACACTCATGTTTATTGTTGCAGCTCCCCCAACTCCACTGAAAATTGTTCTTTTTGAAGGAAGTGCGCCGCATTTCCCGAAACTCGTGTGTAAAACGGCGGCGTTTTATCCGGAGAAATTAGAAGTCACCTGGCAAAGAAATAACATTGAAATTTTGACTGGTATAGAAACCGTGAGAAACAGGACTGCGGAGGGATTTTATGAGGCTTCGAGTTTTTTGCAAGATGCGCTGTCTGCTCCAGGCAAAACTATTTACACCTGCCTGGTATCACACGAATCCCTTACAGTCCCTGCAGGTTTCAGCTACGTTGTCGAGCAAGGTAAGACAGGAGGCATTTAACACACACTGCACGGGGAATACGGTTAGATAATTGTTGAAACACTAAGGGGGGAAATCTGAATTGTATTTATACGCAGTGAAAGATTGAGTTGCTAGCTACCTATAGTTATGTAAATATCGTTTGCTCTCTCACCACTGCAAAGATAATCTTTGGAAATATATACTGACTGTCATAACTAAAGCAGTCACAAAACATTTCACAAGAATTAAGATGTAAGATAAATCGCTAAGCTGCTCAGGGAGATGTCAGGTCAGATCACCAGTTGTGAAAAAAAGAAGCAGCGGTGAATTTCGTGGGCGAAGCTTGGCGCATCATCGTGGTAGAACAGGGAAATTCAGCCGGAGAGTGTATGAAATAAATGAACTTTTACGTACATTTTGAACTTTGGGCTAAAGTACCGGGCGCTGTGTTGTAAAAATAAATAAAATCCTTTTATCTTAATAAGCAAACCTCTTCACAATCTGCCACCGTGTGTGTGATTTGTTCCTTCAATAAATTCCAATATTACCTTACAATTCATGGACAATGGAGGACCAGGCGTGGGGAGACCGCCGTGGAGAGGGGGAAGGGAGGAGGACAAATGGGGACCTGGCGCGGGGGTAACTTTGTAACTTTGTAAGCGCCCTTGGGTATGCAAGCAAATAATTTCACTGTGACGTGTCACATGTGACGACGAAGTATTGAATCTGTATTGAATATTTTATGCAGGGAGGGTGGATAGATACCTTAAAATGCTCTGCTTTCTTGTCTCCCTATTCCTGAATATGTGTTCCTATGGTTCACAGTATCTTATGTTTCGCCAGATCCAGAAACCACGAACAAAACACAAATTCTTGGATGTGTAGTGGGCGGACTGTTAATTGTGATTCTGATTATATTTTTCACAAGATTCGGATTAAAGACGCAACAGGGTAAGAACGTTGCATATTTTTACCAAGTACTGCAATTTATCAGTTCTGTTCATTGATCAGAGACAGGGTACATTCTATTGCAGCGCGAAACACGATTTCAAAGTCATTTACTGCTTGAAAATTGATAATAGCGGTCTTTCTTTCAAGAGAGAGCTAGATAGGGCTCTTCAAGAGAGAGCTAGATAGGGCTCTTAAAGATAGCGGAGTTGGGGGATATGGGGAGAAGGCAGGAACGGGGTACTGATTGTGGATGATCAGCCGTGGTCACATTGAATGGCGGTGCTGGCTCGAAGGGCCGAATGGCCTACTCCTGCACCTATTGTCTATTGTCAGTCAAACACGGAATCTGAACAGAAAATTATTTCATCTGCCCCACACCACCCTGACATCACATATAACCCTTAAAGGTTCCTTCCAGTTTCAACTATTTGGTCAAACAAGGACATGCAGGAAGCATTTTAAACGAGTTCTACATCAGATTAGAAATACAGCTGTGTAGTTGTTCAAACACGAGAGAGAGAAGTATGAATTGTATTATTTGTAGTGAAAGGCCAACGTGCAAGCTACTCAAAAACTAATACCTCATTCAATGCATCCCGACTGAGATGAATTAACAACTTGAATTTATGTGCGGCTTATTTCATTGTAAACAATCGTGAGTATATGGGACTACGCGGCCAGATTCAGCTCAATTTCCATCTACAAATTTGCAGATGACACCACGGGTGTGGGCCGGATCGCAAACAATGGCATGTGCGTGTGTCCTTAGTTCTCGAATTCACTCTTAACCCCCTCTTTGACATTACCCATTGCTAAAATACTTCCTTGCATCTTCACCGTATCTGCACGCACGTCCTATTATGTGGATCGATGACAAATTATACTGTGTATAATGCTTCTGCTTTTTTTTAAACTGATGTCTATTGCCTAGTGTAACAATATGAAATAAATAAATCTCTTCTTAACCTAAATCAATTATCCCCTATAGAAAGAGCTACTCTGTAACGTGACGCGTTTGCTTGATATTTAAAATTTCTATGTTTCTATGTTTCTAACCCATAATTGTTGCAATATGTATTTCCTACAATATTTTTTGGTAGGTTGGAGCGTCACTTTTCAATGCTCTGCCATTAGCTTCTACTCCCTGTATAATTAATGTCTCACGGTTTCTTATTTTTCACCTAATCCAGAAAGTACTTATAAAAGACTGATTCTCACACGTGCAGTGGGTGGATTGGTAATTTTGCTTTCGATTATAATTTTGACCAGATTAGCATGGACGGCACAACATGGTAAGCACCTTGGATTGTTCCGTTATTTCAATCCTATTTCTAGAAAAGAGAAAATATGCGTTTTTATTCGGAATTAAACAGAACGTCCATAGCATTTATCTATTTGACAGTTGGCTATACCAGTGTAAATTGCGCCTTAAAATGCAATGATTTCACCATTCCATTCGAAGTATTCACTCCTGTCCTGAACCAATCCTTTGTGAACACCTGAGTTTATTCACCGAAATGTGTCCCTCGTGACAAAACGAGAGGAAACTGAGCGTCCGAGAGCAAAGTAACCAATTTCAATCTGTCCAAAAGGCCATGCCGGCTAATTGCAACAATCTGTGATCCGACTGACAAATGGAGGTGTATCAGTAAATTCAGAATGGGAATTTACACCGTGGGCTTGACAGATGAAACTGGTTGCCAGCGATCAAACACAAATACATCAAAACGGCTCTGTGCAATATTAATACCACACATGGATAGTATCGTATGTGTTTAAGAATTTAACTAATCTCTCAATCTGGCCTTCAATGTCGCCTGTTTGACGTTTGTTCCTTCTCCTTATGACCCCGTGGATTTATTCCGGGTGTTCCTGTTTTCTAGCACATCCCAAAGATATGTGGAATGGTGGGTTAATTATCCCCTGTAAAATGCTCATCTGTTAGAGGACTTCTAAAATTTGGGGGCGGGGGAGAGGTTAATGACAATATGAAGCGAATAAAGTAGAATTTGGGTTAATGGGAGTTTGACGGTCGGCGCAGACTTGGATCCGCGTAATTACGACATAGTTCTGTGGACCATGATCGGCTCATGTGAAAATCGAGAAAAATATTGATATAAAATCCATATAACCTTTCTGCAAACTAAAATTGTTGAGTACCTTAGAATGTTATTGGAAAGAAAAACTATTGCTTTCCCGAGTCACTGAACGATGGACTAATGGCCGATATGAAATTACTTTCACAGACTAAAGGAGGGGGAGCCAACAAGCTGCTCCGCAGCTTCCCAACTACAATAAAAAATCAGCAACTAAGCAAAACGGCAAACACGCAAAGGTTTCAAAGAAAGCGAGAAGTTGAGAACCAACACACACTTCGTTTTTTGTGGACTATAAGGAATTACAGGTTCGAAGTATTGTTCCTTTGTATCCACTGCGTGCAGTCAAAACAACGATCGAGATCACAGGCATTATGATAAACTGCAGAAATTGTCGCTGAACATGTCAATTTACGGAGTGTTCAATGTTGAAAGCGATTGCAGTTTAAAGCGGATAGCAAAACTAAACACCTGCGCTCGTTTATTTAGGATGCTTTCAAACAACATTACAGATGGCGAGACTTCATGAACATTTCGCAACTCATTTCAAACCAAATGCCAATTAATTACATTTTAAAACGAAATAACTTTCCTTTCATTAAATCACTTGCTTTTCCAAATCAAGCCATGGTTTATAGTTTATCAGCTGTTATGAAATGCGACTGCGTGGAGACAATCTACAGAAGGAACATTATCGCTGAACCGACAGAAGGCACATTGGAAGTCAGAGCATTTAATACAGACGTTGGGAGGCCATGTTGCAGTAGCATAAGAAACATAGAAACATAGAAAATAGGTACAGGAGGAGGCCATTCGGCCCTTCGAGCCAGCACCGCCATTCATTGCGATCATGGCTGATCGTCCCCAATCAATAACCCGTGCCTGTCTTCTCCCCATATCCCTTGATTCCACTAGCCACTAGAGGTCTATCTATCCAGCGATTTGGCCTCCACTGCCCTCTGTGGTAGGGAATTCCACAAATTCACAACTCTCTGGGTGAAAACGTTTTTTTCTCACCTCAGTCTTAAATGGCCTCCCCTTTATTCTAAGACTGTGGCCCCTGGTTCTGGACTCGCCCAACATTGGGAACATGTTTCCTGCATCTAGCTTGTCCAGTCCTTTTATAATTTTATATGTTTCTATAAGAATCCCCCCCCCCCTCATCCTTCCAAACTCAAGTGAATACCTCTTTTCAATCTTTCCTCATATGACGGGTTCGAAGTATTGTTCCTTTGTATCCATTTGATACTGTCGACCACACCATCCTAATTGACCGTCTCCGGTATGGGGTTGGTATTGATGGCACTGCCCTGAGCTGGTTCATCTCCTACCTCAAAGGTAGGAGTTTCTCGACTAACATAGGCAACTCTTTCTCCTCCCCAGCTAATCTCTGCTGTGGGGTTCCACAACGTTCCATCCATGGCCCCATTCTCTTCTCCCTGTATATGCTCCCCTTAGGCCAAGTCATTGAAAGGCACGGCATTTCCTTCCATTGCTATGCAGACGATACACAACTCTATCTCCCCCTGAAGCCCAACAACCAATCAAATCTGTTTAACCTTACCCACTGTCTCGAGGATATAAAGTGTTGGATGGCCCAGAACTTCCTCCAACTAAACGAGAGTAAGTCTGAGGTCATCCTTCTCGGCCCCTCGGACTCAATCAAAATGATAGCAGGCAGCCTTGGAAGCCTTACCCCACTACTCAAACCTCACGTCAAAAACCTTGGTGTGATATTTGACTCAGCACTGAAATTTGACAAACAAGTCAATGCCGTGGTAAAAGCTAGCTTCTTTCAGCTTCGGACGATAGCTAAAATAAAACAATTCCTCCAGTTTGATGACCTCGAAAAGATCATCCACACATTCATCTCCTCCCGCCTAGATTACTGCAACTCCCTTTACACTGGCATCAGCCAATCTTCCCTGTCCCGCCTGCAACTGGTCCAAAACGCCGCAGCGAGACTCCTGACGGGCACCCGAAAAAGGGACCACATCACCCCGATCCTGGCCTCTCTCCACTGTCTCCCTGTGCGGTTCCGTATAAACTTCAAGATCCTCCTCCATGTCTACAAAGCCCTCAATGGGCTTGCCCCCATCTACATAAAAAGTCTTCTCACCCACCACTCCACCTCCAGGCCCCTCAGATCGGCCGACTTGGGGTTGCTGAAAATCCCACGGTCTAGGCATAAGCTCAGGGGCGACCGCGCCTTTGCGGTTGCAGCCCCTAGACTGTGGAACAGCATCCCCTTTCCCTTCAGAACTGCCCCCTCCATCGACTCTTTTAAGTCAAAACTAAAGACTTACCTATACTCCCAATCCTTTCCTGACGTCCTCTGAGTGAGGGCTACATGTATATATGTATGTAGTTTGTTTTGTTTGTGCTATTCTTATAACAAATGTAAAGCACTTTGGCCAACGAGAGTTGTTTTTTAAATGTGCTATATAAATAAATGTGACTTGACCTGACTTGACTTGACTTGACAGTCCCGCCATCTCAGGGATCAATCTCCCTACGCTGCGCAGCCTCACTCACAAGGATGTCCTTCCTCAAATTAGGAGACCAAAACTGTACGCAATACTCCAGATGTGGTCTTACCAGAGCCCTATACAACTGCAGAAGAACCTCTCTACTCCTATACTGAAATCCTCTTGTTATGAAGGCCAACATAAGACGTTGGTGAAGACGCATTTTAATGTATTGTGTTCAGTGTTGGGCATCGTGTTATAGGAAATATGTTGTCAAGCTGGAAAGAGTGCAGAGAAGATATACGAAGATATGCTGGGACTCGAGGGCCTGAGCGAAATGGGGAGGTTGAGCAAGCTTGGACTCTATTCCTTGGAGAGAAGGAGGATGAATACTGAGGTAAATACAATCATGAGAGGAATAGATCTACGTTTTCTTAATAATTGCCATAGGTTTCACTGAACCTACTCCCCCGGTATATCGGCGCTGATTTGTTTTTAGGCGACTTTAACCACGTTTTATTTTAATAAAACTGCAGCTATTTACATGGACTAAAATATAGCTCCCAACTGGAGCCGCCACGCTGAGAGGATTGGCTCGATCTTCGGAGCCTATTGATCAATAGAACAAAGACAGGAGGGGGGGGGGGTATCCAAGGCTATTCCACTGTTCGAGTTGATCATGGCTGATCTGGTTGTAACCTCAACTTCGTATCTCTGTCGAACGCTGATATCCTTTCACTCACCATTCCTCCCCTCCAAACACACGCGCACAATCACACACACAGTCTTGCTAATCAAGGATCTGCTCACCAGGTTTCATAGATTAGTAATGTTTTGCAAATTATCTACAAGGTCTAGAATTTTTGGACCTCAGAGCTCTGCGATTTCACAAATTTTAGATTCTGTTTCTTCATCCAATTTCCCGTCAACGCAGAAACATTCGACCCTTATTATCTATTTGCTATATGTTTATCACTCAGATTAGATTATCTTGGTGTATTATCACATGCAGCAGCATGCTATGAAATTCCTTGTTTGCATGAAACTCATACAGTAAACAATACGTATAACGTGAACGCTCAGTCATTTTCCCAAGGTAGGGAATTCTAAAACTGAAGGGCATGAGCTGAAAGCTGAGAGGTAAGAGACTTAGTGTGGATCTCGGGGGCTAGAATATTCAGCAAAACACAAAGTTCTAGTGGAACTCGAAGGGTCAAAGGGTCAGACAGCATCTGCAGAAGGAAATAAACAGACGATGTTTCGGGTCGCGACCTTTCCTCAGTCTGCAGAAGAAATACTCATTGCGGACCTTGCACATCTCCTTCAATTCCACACAGAGATGGCCGATTTGGTTTGAAAGGGGCGCTGTTCTTTCTCTATTCACCCGCTTTCTTTTAATGTATTTATAAAATATCTTTGGATTTCCCATAATATTATTTACCAGAGCTATTTCCCACCCCCTTTTTTGTCCTTCTGATTTCCTTCTTAAGCATGCTCCGCAATTCCCTAAACTGTTCCAGAGATACACTTCGCCCCAGCTTCTTATACTTGTCCCATGGCTCCTTCTTTTTATTTTTTGAACAGCGCCTCAATTTCTCCTGTCATCCAAGCTTCCTGCTCCCACCTGCTTTGCCCTTCACTCGAACAGAAACACGTATGCCCTGAACTCCGGTCACCACACTTGGAAAAAACCCACCGCAATTACCATACGTTTCTTTGCCCGAAAACAACCTACTCCGATAAACTTGAGCAAGTTCCTGTCTACTACCATCACCATAGATGGCTTTGTATAACATTTTCTGCAGCTTCCTATCATAGAGTCATACACCTCAGAAACAGGGCCTTCGGCCAAACTTGGCCATGATGACCAAGTTGTCCCTTCTACACTACATGTTTGGCCCATATCCTTCTACACTTTCTCTATCCATGTACCTGGCTAAATGCCTTTTAACTCTTGTTATAGCACCTTCCTCAACTACCGCTTCTGGCAGCTCGTTCCATTTACCCACCATGCTCTGTATGAAAACATGCACTTCGGTTCCTATTAAAACTTTCCTCTCTCACCTTGAATCCATGAACCCTGGTTCTTGATTACTATGGGTAGAAGACTCTTTGTTTTTGCCCTATCTCTGCTCCTCATGATATCATACACTTCCCCAAGATCACCCCTCACCCTCCTGCGCTCCAAAGGATAAAGTCCTAATCTGTCTAACATCTTCCTGCAGCACCAGCCCTCAAGTCCTGGCAACATCCTCGTAAAGTTATCTGCGCTCCTGCCAGCATAAAAACATTCTCCTATAACAGGGTGACCAAAACTTCCTATCGTTCTGCATCATTTTAATAAGCGAGTTCGGTATTACAACTGCGCATGCCTAGGTCCTGGGTCATTCGGGATAAACATTCTCGCCAGCTGAGCTACTGTGTGTGTATGGACTCGTTGGGTCCCTGTCACACAGGAGGCTTGGTCCCCCAATGCAATATTGCATCACTCACCCATAGCCCCCAACTGCACAGGCGCAGCTCATTTTCCCTCATCCCTAGCACTCTCCCCCCTCCTCTTCACCCTCCCTCTTCACTCCCCTCTCCTCCCCCCTCCCCCAATCCCCCCCTTAACCTCTCTCTCCCTCTCCTTTCTCTTACCCTCAGTCACTTCCTCCCTCACTCCATAACTCCTCTCCCCTCCCTAACCCCCATCCTCTCCCTCTACCCCCCCTCCCCCCCCACTCTTCCTCCTCACCTCTTCCCTTTCCTCCTATACGTCCCCCAAATCTTCCCTCGCCTCTCCTTTGCCCCCCTCAGTCACTCTCTCCCTCCCTCCATAACTCCTCTCCCCCCCAATCCCCTTCTCTCCCACTATCCCCCCTCTTCCCCCACTCTCCCCTCTCCTCCCTCACTCTCCCTCCTCAGGGTCTCGAGGTTGCCGCTCCTCTCCCTTCTTGCGTTCCCCGGAGGAGCATCAGCAGTCAGCGCCCTCAGAGCCAGGCCTCGGTTCGGCCCGGAAGTACCAACAGCCACGGCTGCGCCGGCGCGTAGGCAGGGGGAGGGGGAAGGGGGGGTGGGAGAGCTCAGAGAAAAGAAGGGGGAAGAGTCATGTGGGGTGTCACGTGGGAGGGGGCAGGAGCCAGTGAGGGGCACGAGAGGGGTAGGGGCTGGAGTTGCGATGGTGGTGCGTTTGGGACTCACAGCGGGCGCTGGACGCTCTCCTCTGCCTGGATCAGATTCACCGCTTTCTGTTTGGCGACATCTGCCATGCCACGCCGCTTCCGGTCCCTCCGAATATTAGGTCCGTTTGGAGACCTCCGCCGGCCACCCACAGCGTCCCTCGGCGCCAGTAAAAACGCGATGGCGCAGGAAGGGACGGACCGACCTGCGGAGTGACAGGAAACGAGACAAATCCGCGCGGCGCTGACTGGCAGGAGAGGAGATCGATCTGCGCCTGCGCGGCTACACAAATTTTTAAACCTCGCTAACGTTTGCAATATACCACCGATCGGAACGAAACTTGTTGCATTGGCGGCACAGGACAACGGTGAGTGAGAAAAATCGAAGCACTGTCACGTACCACTTTTGCGCAAATAGAAAGATTATGCACCCGAAGAGTACAAGTTCAGAGCTTTAGTTATGTATAGATAGAAGATGTTTAGATAGATAGATAGATAGATAGATAGATAGATAGATAGATAGATAGATAGATAGATAGATAGATAGATAGATAGATAGATAGATAGATAGATAGATAGATAGACAGATAGACAGATAGACAGAGAGACAGAGAGATAGATAGATAGACAGATAGACAGATAGACAGAGAGACAGACAGACAGACAGACGGACGGACGGACCGACGGACGGACGGACAGACGGACGGACGGACGGACGGACGGACGGACGGACGGACAGACAGACAGACAGACACGCTCAGTTCGCATTAACCAACCTGATCTCCTGGTGGCTCAGCACTTCACCTCCTCCTCCCATTGCAAATCTGACTTTTCTGGCCTGGGCCTCCTCCATGGCCAGAGTGAGTCCCACTGCAAATTGGAGGAGCAGCACCTCATATTTCGCTTGGGTAGTTTACACCCCGGCGGTATGAACATTGACCTCCAATTTCAGGTAGTCTTTGCTTTCGCCCTCCTTACCCTCCTCTTCCCAGCTCTCCTAGAACCTCTGTCTCTGCCTCTTCCTTTCTTCCCCCCCCCCCCACATTAGTCTGAAGAAGGGTCTCGACCCAAAACGTTGCTTATTCCTTTGCTCCATAGATGCTGCCTCACCCGCTGAGTTTCTCCAGCAATTTTGTCTAAGATAGATAGATAGATAGATAGATAGATAGATAGATAGATAGATAGATAGATAGATAGATAGATAGATAGATAGATAGATAGATAGATAGATAGATAGATTTATCCGTCGAATATGTCAGCAGTAGGCCACAGCTTACTGCAGGCTGCACAAATCCACAATTGTATCTATTTAAATTATTGACTCAATACAGCACCAGTCTTCAATACGCAAGAATGCCTGGAATGAACCTGTCAATTATCAAATCCCTGGCATTAACCTGTGTCACAGCCATTCAAATTCGATATTGATTTACACGAATTACAAGCTGTGTGGTCAACCAATTTGAGACAGTCCTTACATTCCTATCTAAACAACCTTCCTGGATTGAAGGAAACAAGGAGAATCTGCTGTGTTGGGGATAGGTTGGAAAGTTCAGATTGGATTCCAACAGGCTGGTTAAACTTTCGAGGTGCCTTGGCTTAAATAAAGATGCTATCACTTTAACCTCTGGGGCTGGTTCCAGTCTGTCAGGGCACATAGTTGGGAGCCGGGTGGTGATAATTATGAGAATCTGCAGCCATTTGAACTGCAGCCAAACTAGAGGCTTCACTAGGGAGTGGGTCACACCTCCCCAGCTGATGGGCCCTTTCTCGCTCTCTTTGAAGGAGGCGCCGCCCACCCCATCAAGTAAGCAGAGCCAACCCGTAATACGAGTGGGAGCATTTTCTCAGTCAGACTTCGGCGGAAGTTAGGGTGGGGGATCTGGGAGAGAGAGAGCTGGTGATGCTGCACAGATGGAACAGTTTAATAATGACCCATTAAAATCCACCCTTCAGCCACTCGGCAACCTGGGCTGAACGGATCTGACCTCCACCAAACCTTTGGGCTTTGGGTAACACCTGCAGAAAGAGCCTCTGCTAACAAGGGCTGGTGAACTGTGCTGGTGAATGTGCACTGGGCGAGATGGCTGGGGGAAACGCACCGGAACCACCGCAGACTTGGAACACTCCACTCAATCTATTCAATACTAAAGGGCGGGCATTTCGCAGTTAAATGTCTTATATCGGATTGGCGGCTCCTTCAGTGGGCCAGCACTTTACTCAGTTTTCCTCGGAGATTAATCTTTGCCTGAATGGTACATTCACACCGCCTGTAGGTAAAGCATCAGCCGACATCACACCGATACAGTCGCTGCCTGCCTCAGATTAAATATATTAGTACACATAAATTATGAATAAGACAATGTTTCAAACATGTAATATTTTCTTATTTCAGTAGCAAATTGTATGACTGACCTGGCCAGTGAAATTTCACTACACCAATTGGTGTATGTGACAATAAAAGAACCTTATGAACCTTATGAACCTTATGAACCCTTATGAAACACATTAAAGATTCAATGAAAATAATAAATTCTTTAACTTTTTGAATATCTCATAATTGCAGATTAATGAATTGAACTAGAACTGGGACGGTGTAAGTAGTGTGTGAACAGCAGAACAAGAAAGGAAGAAATCGAGTTGACAGAATTCTAGATTAATTCCTTGGTAGAATAGTAAACAATTTATACACAGTTTATACAGCGCTGCGTTCACTTTTATTATCTCGAATGACCTTTGACAAATCCCATAATTCCTTACGTTTATCGAGATACCAAACTCGCTTATTCTACGAGGGATGCACAACCGAAACATAAGAATAACCTTTCAGGCAATCACAGTGCAATTGGGGAGATAGTTATACACATGGGAACCTCGTTCTCGAGTTCCTATCATGAAGAGTTATCCTGGATTTTCTCGATTTATCTGCGCAAACGATTGCTTTTCAATTTTAGACCGCAGTGTATCTCAGGTCAAAAGTTTTCATCTGGCGAAAGGGAGGAGACCAAACTCGATTTCTCACCCTTCCATGTAAAATTGAATCAAATCCATTATAAAAGGAGAATACTGGAAGTACTGAGTAAACCCACAACATCCGTGATAACAGAGCATTCTATGTATTTATAACGGATTTCATGTATATGTATTTTTAATTGAATCACATTATCAGTCTCTGTCATATGATGGATCTTTACTTTTGTTGTCTGGTGTGGTATAAAGACCTCATAATATTAACCAGAAAATGCACATTGTGGTGTTAGAAATTTGACAATAAGGCTGTTAAAGTTGTCTTCTGTGTCCTGGTTCTGTGGACCAGAAATAACAAGCAGAATTTTCAGTCCACTCAGTCTAGTTACAGAGTGCATGCATGTAAATTTCAGTTAAAGTCGAATCACGGTTCAGTTAAAGTCGAATCACGGTTCAGTTAAAGTCGAATCACGGTTCAGTTAAAGTCGAATACGAAAGGGTTAATAGAGCAATGAATGACCAAGCTGCCAAAAAAAACAACCCGAGGTCCTGCAGTCAAAAATACAATCTCAGCAAGGGATTGGAATGAAACACTGATTACAATTAAAAAAATAGATTTGTATTGTTGGAAAGATCCCTGTAAGAATGCATGAAACAGATTGATAAGCAGGAAAGTGTTTATCACTTAAACTACATTATTTTATTGTAATGGAAACATACTGGCTCTGAGTGCCAAGGCACATCCTAATATGCAGTTCCAAAGGGCCGAATGCCTACTCCTGCACCTATTGTCTATTGTCAATAAAGGTCAGAACACCTCAAAATCAGGATTTGTAGATTCAAATTATAAAACTGGCAAATATATTGTGCACGTGGTTCCAGGCTGATACAATTTGATTGGTGTTTGGTCTTTGTAAAATGACCTGCAATAATGATAAGAAAAAGCTTTTGTGGGGGGGGGGTGTGATTTAATCTCTCTTAACCTGTGTATACAGACTGGCATTATATGCAAGATTCTGCTCTCTAAAAATTAAAATAAACCAGAAGTGACTTACAACTGACAAAGTAATTGATTGAAGCTGGAACTCTGACAAAAGTGTAAGAATCAAAATAATCAAAACAAACTGCAAATGATTAAAAAAAATTAACAAAAGGAGAAAGTGTTGGAAACATTCAAGGGATCAAGCATCATCTCCAGAAAGAGAAAATGAGTAAAGTTTCAGCTCAAAGACCCAAAGATCATTTGTCACAAGTGGGAAAGAGTGGATGAAAGGTTTGTTACAAGTTGCAGAGTAGATGGCAGGGATGATGGACAAGACAAATGGTATTTCTATCATGGCATGAGGCCGAGTTACGCGGTGATGAATCATCCAGTCAAATTGCTTAATTAAGGTATTTGGATACTTCTCTGCATGTTGCTAACCACGCAGTTGTGAGGCATGCCCAGCAGGTAAGGCAGCAGTTATGATGAGGGAGAATCTAAGCCACAATCACAGGTGGATGATTTACAGAAGAAATTGCTACCTCTGACACAAACAAAGAAAGTGACTTGTGGAATTCATTACAGACACTGGAAGGTTAAAATGGGCCCTTTAGTTTAGTTTAGTTTATTGGCACGTGTACCGAGGTACAATTAAAGCATTTGTTGCGTGCTAACCAGTCAGTGGAAATGCAATACTTTATTACAATCAAGCCATCCACAGTTTACTGACGTATGATAAAGGGAATAACGTAAATAATGATTAGTGCAAGATGAAGTCCATAAAGGCCTTTCAAAAATAGTCAGAGAGTCTCTCTAATGAGGTAGAGAGTAGATCAGGACTGCTCTCCAGTTGTTGGTAGAATGGTTCAGTTGTCCACTAATGGTGGGAAGCAACTGTTTATCAGAACAGTCACGTTCACAAAACTCACAGCCCCACAACGTTGACTGTTTTTCTTTCCACGAATGCTGCCTGAACTATTGAGTTTTCTGGTTTTGTTCCAGTGTGAAAGTTTAAGTATATCATTAAATTAGATGTCACATAACTTGAATGAAGAGAAATGGCGCAGCTTATTATGACCACCTGTTTTGGGAGAGGCTGTATGTTGAGGTGAACTATTGTGTTGGAGGTTAACTTTTGAGACTTTGGTTTGCGAACTTAAGTGCTATGTTTGAGGGCAAGACGGAAAGCCACAAACAGTATAGCACGAAATAAGGCCCTTCAACTCAACACGTCCAGCACCTTTATAACGGTTCCTATTCATGTATTTTCCCCTCTCGCATACAGACTGGAACCAACCCAAGCTAAATTTCCGCATGCAATGAACATGGCCAAGTGATATGCGAATGGCACTAGATAAATATTGAGCAGGGCACTTGGGTAACTCTGTTGCTCTTACTGGAAGTAATACAGTACTAACCTTTTGAAATCAATGCAAGGATACAATGGACCATCGTGTAACATATTACTCAAAACGTGACAGCTCAGGAAAGCACTGAGGTATCTGCCATGTATGAGTTCAGTTCTCTCGAGTGGGACTTAAGCCAACAACGCATTGCTTCATGGAGAAAAACACGCTTCGTTAGAATGGGCGGTGAGCAGCTCCTGCTCATCGGTTCAAAAGATACGGGCGGATCAGCGGCACAGCGGCAGAGCTGCTGTTTACAGCGCCAAAGACCCGGGCTCAATTCTGACTACGTGTACTGTCTGTACGGAGTTTGTACGTTCTCTGTGTGCCCGCGTGTGTTTCTTCGCATGATTGGGTTTCCTTCCACACTCCAAAGAGTACCTGGTGATCGCTGGTCTGCGCGGATTCAGTGCGCCGAAGTGGCTGTTTCCGCGCTGTGTATCTAAATTCTAAAAGTCGAAAGTTGCTGATTCAGTAAACCGATCAGTGTGCCGAACTTTCGTGGGATCAACAACAGAAGAGTTTTGATTTGAAAACATGTGTTAGTATTGTACATTAAGATATATCTGAAATTGGTTTCTCTCAAAATGTACAGAAATAAATCATTTAGCGCTGAGCGAACTAGATTCTCTGTGGTTCAGCTCCATTTGCTTAATGTCCCCTGAGATTCTGAACTAAAAACCGACCAACATCTCAGTCTTCCTAATTCCATTTGTTTGAGTATTCGCGGATTGCTTCGGTGTGAGAGATTTATATTCTCCAACCTTCTGGATGAAAAATTGCTTCCAGAATTTTATGTTGAATGGCCCGATCTTAATTCCGAAATGACGTCTCGCTCTGTGGATCCGTCATCGGAAAAATAATTGCGATTTCATAACCTCCTACCTCTGCTGGAGGAGTGGGCTCCTCCTGGTGGCTTCACAGAATATTGCAGACGTTTTTCATCTATCCCCAACATCATGAGTAAATTTCGCCAGCGACAGAGGATGTTGCAGAACTCTCGTCGGCGTTTCTTCCACCAAGGCCGCAAATCCAATATCCATATGTTAGAGGGGGCGTCCAGTTGGGTATGGCTGTCCAGCCTGCAGCTGTCTCTCTTTTCACTTCTTTCTTTTATTTTTAGTGTGTTAAAAAGTGTTTTGTTTGGCGGTCTATTCTTTTTTATGTGTGAGGGGGAGGGGGGTGGAGGGGGAAACTGCTCTTCCTGGTCCCTACCTGGGTGGAGAGGCGGCTTTTCTCCGGGAAGCATCTTCGACCCGTCCTCGAGGCCTACCAACGGGTCTGGGGCGGCGTTTCCTGAGCGGACCGGCCTGAACCTCGGCTTCGGCGGCGGCACAGCGCTGGAGCGCTATCGCGGATTGGAGCGGGCGATACCTTGCCGGGTCGCCGCGCTGGAGCGCCGGAATGCTGAGACCGCAGGTGAACATCGCGGAGCTGCGGGTCTGTGGAGCGGCCAGCCGCGGGCGGCGGCGCTGAACTTTAACATCGGGAGCCTGGGATCTCTCGGCGAGATCACCAGTGTTGGAGCTCCGTCCAGCGCGGCCTGTTGGCTTCGGAAGCCGCGGTCTCCAGTAAGGAAGCGGCCGTTCCAGGTGTCCCAAGCCGCTGAAAGGATTCTCCCAACGCCGGAGCACCATCACCCGGCGAGAGGGCCTGAAACATCGGGCCACCGTAGCGCCGACTGCAGAGTCCTCAATAGGCCCGACTATGGGTGGACAAGGGGATGGGGACTGGACTTTGTGCCTTCCCTCACAGTGGAAACCATTGTGGGGGGATGTTTTTATGTTTATTGTTAAATTCTTTAATGTTGAGTCTTATCTTTATTTGTGTGCTGCATGGCAAGTCAAATTGGTGTATGTGATAATAAATGTCCTTTGTCCCTTGTCCTTTGTCCTAGTTGCTACCAACATTTCAGCACTTCCACATTCCTGAGGCGGATGATTGCATAGTTAACTCATCGTACTGCCCCTATCTGTATGTCATCTGCCAGGCTCAATTTGAACCCTTAGTATTGAATTCAAATAAATTGTTGGAGAATATTTAACAAAGTAGGCAAATGCTAGAAAAATGATATATCGCCCAAAATGTATTAGCCAGGTTATTTTCTTGCAGATATCACGTTTGAATGCAATTATGGTCAATATGTTAGATCGGATCTATTCTAAATATGCTGGGAAATAATAGATTGCATCCATTTGCATGTGTTCAATTGCCACACTGTTTCTTCTCAAAATATATATAAATATAGGTGTGACATAAACTGGCATGGAATAAATAAGAATGCAGAAAAATAATTATGTATGGACTTGCGAAGAAAGGACAGTGCCTTGCAAATGAAGCAAATTCAATAGATGTAAACATTCATTTGATCTAATTTCATTCTATACTATAATTTATTATACTTTTTTCCTTCACAATGACAATAGTTGAGCAAAACCACTTGACCTTCTTCTTCTTCTTGCGTATGGCGTGCACAGCCTAAAGTTGCAGGGCAACTTGGTCTATTTGATCTTATTTGATTGTGCATGCCAGATTGATTGCATTCGTTGAAACAGGACGGACCACGTGAAGGTTGCAATCTCCCACCCCTACCACTTGACCAATTCATTAGGTTTATAAGAATATAAGAAAGGTGAACTAATAGAGAAGAAGCACATACATTGGGTAGTGGACATGGAACGGTGAAGCGGGGTGATGAGTCAAGTAACACGAGGGGGGGATAGAAAAGGTGAAAATGGGAGAGATATGCTGGGGGGACTCGTGCGAATGAGAAAGACACACAGGGCCAGTGGGTTGCATCAAAGTGGAAAGATCAGTGTTCACGCCACTGAGTTGCATGTTCTGTCTAAGCGATATGAACATTGACTTCTGTAACTTCAAGTAACCATTGCTTTCCCTCTCTCTCCATCCCTACCCCTTCCCAGTTCTCCAACCAGTCTTATTGTCTCCGACTACATTTTATCTTTGTGTGCTTTGTTGTTACCTCATCTCAGCTAACAATGATCTATTCTACATTGCCCTTGATCTCGGTTCCCTTTGCCCTGTTTTCACAACTTCACACTTCCTAATCTATCTATATCCCTCCCCCTGACGTCAGTCTGAAGAAGGGTCTCGACCCAAAACGTCACCCATTCCTTCTCACCAGAGATGCTACCTGTCCCGCTGAGTTACTCCAGGATTCTGTGTCTATCTCTGGTTTATAGACAATAGGTGCAGGAGTAGGCCATTCGGCCTTTCGAGTCTGCACCGCCATTCAATGTGATCATGGCTGATCATCCACAATCAGTACCCCGTTCCTGCTTTCTCCCCATACCAATCACTCCGCTGTCTTTAAGAGCTCTATGTTGAAAGCATCCAGAGAACCGGCCTCCACCACCTTCTGAGGCAGCGAATTCCACAGACCCACAACTCTCTGTGTGAAAAAGTTTTTCTTCATCTCCGTTCTAAATGGCTTAACCCTTATTCTTGAACTGTGACCCCTGGTTCTGGACTCCCCCAACAGCGGGAACATGTTTCCTGCTTCTAGCGTGTCCAAATGCTGAATAATCATATATGTGTCAATAAGACCCACTCTCATCCTTTTAAATTCCAGAGTATACAAGCTCAGACGCTCCATTCTATCAACATATGATAATCCCGCCATCCCGGGAGTTAACCTGGTGAACCTACGCTGCACTCCCTCAACAGCAAGAATGTCCTTCTTCAAATTTGGAGACCAAAACTGCAATCAATACTCCAGGTGTGGTCTCACTAGGGCCCTGTACAACTGCAGAAGGACCTCTTTGTTCCTATACACTCCTCTTGTTATGAAGGCCATTCGCTTTCTTCACTGCCTGCTGTACCTGCATGCTTACTTTCAGTGAATGATGTACAAGGACCCCCAGATCCCATTGTACTTCCCCTTTTCCCAACTTGACACCATTGAGATAATAATCTGCCTTCCTGTTTTTGCCACCAAAGTGGATAACCTCACATTTATCCACATTAAACTGCATCTACCATGCATCTGCCCACTCACCCAACCTGTCCAAGTCACCTTGCATCCTCATAGCATCCTCTTCATAGTTCACACTGCCACCCAGCTTTGTGTCATCTGCAAATTTGCTAATGTTAATTTTAATCCCATCATCAAAATCATTAATGTATATTGTAAATAGCTGCGGTCCCAGCACCGAGCCTTGCAGTACCCCTACCAGTAGTCACTGCCTACCATTCTGTAATGGACCCGTTAATCCCTACTCTTTGTTTCCTGTCTGCCAACCAATTTTCTATCCATGTCAGCACTCTACCCCCAATACCATGTGCCCTAATTTTCCCCACTAATCTCCTATGTGGGACCTTATCAAATGCTTTCTGAAAGTCCAGGTACACTATATCCACTGGCTCTCCCTTGTCCATTTTCCCAGTTACATCCCCAAAACATTCCAGAAGATTAGTCTAGCATGATTTCCCCGTCATAAATCCATGGCCAAAGTTGACTGGAAATCTACTGTTAACCAAATGTGGTGCTATTTCATCTTTTATAATTGACTCCAGCATCTTCCCCACCACCGATGTCAGGCTAACTGGTCTATAATTCCATGTTTTCTCTCTCCCGCCTTTCTTAAAAAGTGGGATAACATTAGCTACCCTCCAATCCACAGGAACTGATCCTGAATCCCTAGAACATTGGAAAATAATCACCAATGTGTCCTTGATTTCCAGAGCCACCTCCTTAAGTACCCTGGGATGCAAACCATCAGGCCCTGGGGATTTATCTGTCTTCAGTCTACCCAACACCATTTCCTGCCTAATGTGCATTTCCTTCAGTTCCTCTGCCACCCTAGATCCTCTGGCCACTGGTACATCAGGGAGATTGTTTGTGTCCTCCTTAGTGAGGAAGGGTCCAAAGTACCTGTTCAAGTCCTCTGCAATTTCCTTGTTCCCCATAATAAATTCACCTTTCTCAGTCTTCAATGGTCCAACTTTGGTCTTAACTTTTTTTTCCTCTTCACATACCTAAATAAGCTTTTACTATCCTCCTTTATATTCTTGGCCAGCTTACCTACGTACCTCATCTTTTCTCCCCGTATTGCCTTTTTAGTTAACTTTTGTTGCTCTTTAAACGTTTCCCAATCCTCTGTTTCCTGCTCATCTTTGCTATGTTATATTTATTCTCTTTTATTTTTATACTGTCCCTGACTTCCATTGTCAGCCACGGTCGCCCCTTACTCCCCTTGGAATCTTTCTTCCTCTTTGGAATGAACTGATCCTGCACCTTCTGTATTATTCCCAGAAATACCTGCCATTGTTGTTCCACTGCCATCCCTGCTAGGGTATCTTTCCAGTCAACTTTGGCCAGCTCCTCCCTCATGGCTTCATAGTCCCCTTTGTTCAACTGTAATACTGACATCTCCGATTTATCCTTCTCCCTCTCAAATTGTAGATTAAAACTTATCATATTATGGTCACTACCTCCTAATGGCTCCTTTACCTCGAGTTCCCTTATCAAATACGGTTCATTACACAACACTAAATCCAGAATTGCCTTCTCCATGGTAGGCTCCAGTACAAGCTGCTCTAAGAATCCATCTCGGAGGCACTCCACAAACTCCCTTTCTTGGGGTCCAGTACCAGCAGCTGCAGCTCCTTCAAACACATTGTATCGTATCGTATTACCTGAAATTTGAAAATATAATGTTCATACCATTAGTTTGTAAGCTACTCAAGCGGAATGTAAAGTGCTGTTCTTCCAGTTTGTGTGTTGGTCTCACTCTGGCAGTGGAGGAGGCCATGTACGGAAAGGTCGGTATGGGAATGAAAAGGTAAGTCAAATCGGTTAGCTACCCAGAGCTCCAGCTGGCCTTCGCGAACAGGACAAGGTTCATGATCTAATACATCGTCTGTCCATTCCTTCCACAGATGCTGCCTGACCCGCTGAGTTCCTCCAGCATTCTGTTCTTTGCTGAAGGAACACAGCAGATCAGAGGTATCCATTTGCTCTATAGGTGCTGGATAGCTTGCTGGGTCCGTCGAGCAGCTTGCATTTTGTACAAAAATAATTTACGCGGAAAGAGAAAACTAGTAAAATACACGGAAGAACGGAATTTTGTTTGTGTAAAAAAAAGTACTGGAGTAATACAACGGTAATATGGACCTTTCGGTCCCTTCATTCAGTCGCAACACCTGCAGTTCCTCGTGTCTCCATTTTGTTTGTGTAATTCAATTAGTGACAGTGTCTGCTTTCGGGACTCTTTATTGCGTTGCTAAAGTGCTCCCGGGAAGTCAAGGAGAAAATTCTACATCAAGCATAAATGTTTCACCTGGGGGATGAGATGGGATGCCTTAAAATAAAACTAAATATGAAACCCACTGCACTGTCACATGATATCCGGCGTCATGAAATCAGAATCTTTGAAGAGACTTCCTCATTTGCAGCAAGCGACCACCTCATTTTGCAAAATGTCGTTTGGAGCATCAGTTCGATACATGATTCTTCTGGCTACAGTTTGGCATGGTACTTTTAGATACATGTGGGGTTTCCGAATCTCATGTCATGTTTTATAATATTCTATTTTTAAAAAGACACAAAGTTCTGGAGTTACTCCGTGGGTCAGGCAGCATCTAAGGAGAACGTGGATAGGTGACGTTTCGGGTCGAAACTACTTCAGAATCTAAAGAAGACTCTTGGCCGCTGAGTTACTCCAGCACTCTGTGTCTTTTTTTGTAAACCAGTCGGTGCAGTTCCTTGTATCTCCTTAGAATATTCTATGTTGGTTACCAAGCACGAAGTTAGTTACAGTGCTTCTTAATACGTTTATGGCCGATTCTAGTTTATTTTGAATTTTTCAACTCTTTGTTCATTTTGCTTGTCCGGATGGTCAACTGTTTTCCGTATTCTTGCTTAATTTCTGGCAGCCTTCGAAGTAACTTCAACCAAAGTGGACCAATTCCCGAAAGACCTGACCGTCCACAGAGGAGACAATGTTTCCATGTTCTGCACATTCTCAATACAACAAGTTACTCCTGATGTTTACTGGTGGAGATGGGGCGAGAAGACATTTATAGAACCAGACAGCAGAAAACAAATTTCTACCAAAAAGGGCAGTGCGGATTTCGTTCTCCTGAATGCGAATGTCGCGGACTCCGGGGTTTATTATTGTAAAGTGAAACATCAGCAGCAATCTATCGGAGATGGACCTGGCTCAAGGCTCACTGTGTTCGGTAAGTGCCCTGTAAGGGAGAACTTTTAATCTTCCCGGGGAACAAGTAAAGCTCGCTGATATTAATAACATGACATTTTATAACTCGGCAAAAACTCGATAAGATTTATATTATAAAAGCAAACCGTTCCAAATCTGATATATTTAAATAATCCGTAAGTGGGTCAGCATCTGTGTAGAGACAAAATGTCATTTTCCTCATTTCGTACTTCTCCAGAGAATTTCCCATTGTTCTCCTGTAGATTCGCGCTGTCCACTTTCGCGTTATTGCCCACGATCCAGATTCACCCTTTATTACCCCCCATGGTGTGCTTGAATGTATTAAATCAAATGACTTAGATTAAACTTTTTTTCGAATTGTTTTTCATGCAAAATTGAAAATGTTGAAGCCACGTGGATGTTTTAATCTTAATTGTGATAGGAATGTCCCATTTCTGCTCCCGAAGACAACGGAATAACACCTCCATCCTGGATAGGTTGTTTAAAACAATATTCAAACGCCACCACTCTACGCCAATAGTGGGTACAATCTCACAAGAATAGTGTTTACAGTCCATATTGATTCACACATAATTTTCGCTTTTTACGCGCCACCTTACAAATTATCTCCGAAATCTGTAACTTTATTCACTTAAAGTCTGGAAACAAGAAAATAAATTGATCTCTCGAAATTGGGATGTTAGAATATTCATTTGGGTTAGGTATCGTGGGGTATGTGACAACAGGGTTTGTGACACAGAGACCTGACGCACAAACCACCCACGATTGAATTGAACAACGGAGCGGCCTCGGCCTTAAATATTCTACTCTTTTATTCGTCTGCTGTAAACGAAGCTGAACCCCGTATCAAACCACCATGGTTATTATACAGATGAATCCTATAAACCGTTGAGAGGTTTGATTTGCTGGATTCTTACTCCAGGGACAGAATATCACCGTCTCACTCCGAGGATTCTCATTTAAACACTTAACCTTTGTAAAATACGTGTAAGATTTAACGGCATTTGGGGCAAACGCCAGGGCACCTGTCCTTACAATTATATTTAATACATGACTCAACCCTCAATCTCTCCACGTTTCCTCCCAATTATTCATTCTACCTAAATAGATCTGTGTTCGTGCCACAGATTAATTCTACGGGCCCTTTTTTACTCGTGGACATTTTTCATCATGCTAGAAAAACGCCCCGACCTACTTGATGGCACGACCTTCTATGGCCTCCATACGACCTCCTACGACATGTCTACGACTTACCTACGACCTCGTGCCGGCCATGCTGCGAGTATGAGTCAAGGGCAAACTCGGCAGAGGTCGTGAATTAGGTCGTGAAAGTGGGACAGGGGCACTCGCCGAGGCTGAGAATAAGCATGGAGGTCTCCTCCGAGTTCAATAAAGAAACTGATTCAACAACCTGTTACTAAAGAAACGGAATGTAAAAAGATTTAAAACTAAGATGATAAACTCGTAAAGTTGTCATCAACTCGCAGAGAGATTTAACAATAGGCCTCCTACTAGCTAGATTGTAGATCCGATTGTAGATTGCGTTCGCAATTGACCCACTCTGAGCTGATATAAGTGAAATCTTATTCAGACCAAACGTCTTCAGCAAACCGAGTACATTTGGAAAATGGCAAAATTGTAGAAGAGACGTAGTCTAAGTTTGGATTTCCCATTCGCGTATTGTACTTATTGAAGAAGCGTCTAATATTTGCACGGCGATACTAATTATCAGTAGATAGACACAAAAAGCTGGAGTAACTCAGTGGGACAGGCAGCATCTCTGGAGAATGAATGGGTGACGTTTCGGGTCGAGACCCTTCTTCAGACATCTGCAGTTCCTTCTTAATAATTATTAGTGTAACTATCATGCCTTCAAATTGCGCAGTTAGCGTTGTGGAGAAACGTCCCGGGCCAAAAGCTGTATCACTTGAGCCCTCCATCCCAGGTACTAAACAATTGTGTGGACCAAGCTCTCTTCTATGCAACTACGGCCTGCCTCGTGATAATTGATATTGGTGATATCTGGATATATACCGCGCTACATTGGTTAGCGCTGCCCACAACTTCAGCGACCCAAGTTCGACCCAGATCATGCGTGCGTCCATATAATAGTTCTCCCCTTCAACGCGTAGACGTTCCTCCGGTGCTCCGGTTTATTCCGCGTGCCACTGATCTGCAGGTTGGTAGGAAAACTAGCCTCTGTAAATTGTCCCGGTTGATTGATCGTGGTGAGGAGTGAAGAGGAAAGTTGACAGGAGACGAAAATGGAATAAGTGGAGATGTAGGTTTAATGACGCAGTGGGTCATTTCGACTGCTCTGTGCTGTGCTGTGTGTCTCTGTGATATTCCACTCTTCACGTATGCACCAAAATCTCGTAAAAACAGTCATTTTTGATCTGAACAGAAAAAGCTGTTACCAGCGATGATACACCCCCCCCCCCCCCCCCCCCCCCACCACGCTACTCATTTGGCACTTCAGAACATTGGAGATTATTCAGAACCCTGCATAGTACCTACATCCAAATCTCGGATTCCTTATGTATTGCTTGGATATATTTCACTGTCCACAATAAGGTGAAATCTAAAACAATAACAAATCAGTGAATGTAAAAGCGATTGTACCGATAACCGATCTGATGGTGGGAGTGCAAGGTCGCGGTGTGACGAGGCAAACCAGAATGTTATCGTTGACATGGAAAGAAAATATTCAACATATTTTTTCTTCTGTTACAGCTCCGCCCACTCCCCTGAGCATTAGCCAAGTTAATGGCAGTTCGCCGCCAAAACTTGTGTGTCAAACGGCTGCCTTTTTTCCGAAGGAAGTCAAAATATCCTGGCAAAGAAATGGTGTAACAATTTTCACCGGGGAAAAACCTGTGAATACCAGTAGCGTGGAGGGGTTGTATGTGGCTTCCAGTTTTCTCGAAGTAACGAAGCCTACCTGGCGCGTTGATATTTACACATGCCTAGTGTCACATGTCTCCCTTGCGGTCCCGGCCAGAGTCGACTATATCGTCAAGCCAGGTAAGACTGGCAAACAGAGCTGGGAACAGAGGGAGACCTCCGATCCGATTTAGAAATATTGTTGGATACAGCTCAAACTCGACGAGAAGGGCTGAATGTGAACCGTGTTTATTCACCGCGGGAGTTCGGGCAAACTGACGCATCTTATGCTATAATCTGTTTTCTAAATTATATCTGCATCTTCAATATTTATAGTGTCTGTGACGTGGCTAAACCTTCAAGGCATTTGACAGAGGTGTTAGCAACCAAAAAATCATCATAAGGACACAATCAGTGAGATGGGGATAGAGGTACACGTTCTTTATAAATAGTCGGGAATTTACGTTGTAGTGTTGAGATATTTCACTATTTTGAGGGTATGAGAGAAGGTCTAGCTCAACTTGACTGGAGCAGGTTATTTGAGGGGAAAGAAACATCGGCCGTGGGATGTTTTTAAAAATGTACTGAAGAGAGCTCAGGATGTGTGCGTCCCCGTTAGAGTGAAAGGCAAAGCAGGCAAACGTAAGGAAGCTTGGCTGACGAGGGAAATTGTGACGTTAGTCAAAAACAAGAAGGATGCGTGGGACAGGTATCGGCAGTTGGGACAAGTGCATCCCTGGAGGAGTTTCGGGAACTAAGGAGCAAACTAAAAAAGGAGATCAGACGGGCAAAAATGGGCGAGGAGATAGCTCTGGCGAGTACCATAAAAGGCAATCCGAAAAGATTTTATAAATACATAAGCGGGGAAAGGATAATTAGAGAGAGAGTGGGACCTCTCAGGAATAAAAGCGGTCACCTCTGTGTGGAGCCACAGGAGATGGGTAAGGTTCTCAAAGAGTATTTCTCCTCTGGATTTACCAATGAGAAAACAGTAGGATGGAGGAAATTGGAGAAGTTACTGGAAGTGTCATGAGAGCATCGAGGAAGTACTGTCGATGAAGTACTGAAGGTACTGTCGTGTTTGAAGATAGACAAATCTCTGGGGCCTAATCAGACATATCAGAGGACATTGCGGTAAACAAAAGAGGAAATTGCGGAGGCCCTGGATGAAATGTATAAGTCGTCCTTAAATACAAGAGAGGTGCCAGAGGATTGGTGGGTGGCAAATGTTGTGCCTCTTTTCAAGAAGGACTGCAGGGAAAATGCTGGGAACTATAGGCTGGTGAGCTTAATATTTGTAGTTGGTAAGTTACTGGAGAGTATTCTGAGGGATAGGTCATACAGGCATTTGGATGGGCATGGGCTGATTAGGGACAGTCAGCATGGTTTTGTACGTGGAACGTCGTGTCTCACAAATTGGATTGATTTTTTTGAAGACGTGAGCAAAAAGGTTGATGAGGGCAGAGCTGTAGATGTTGTGTACATGGATTTTAATAAGGCGTTCGACAAGATGCTGCATGGTTGGCTGTTTTGGAAGGTTAGATCTCATAGGATCCAAGGAGAGATAGCTGAATGGGTAGCAAATTAGCTCCATGGAAGGAAACAGAGGGTGATAGTGGAAGATTGCTTCTCAGAATGGAGGCCTGCGACTGGTGGTGTGCCCCAGGGTTCGGTGCTGGGCCCGTTACTGTTTGTTATCTACATCAATGATTTGGATGAGAATATACAGGGCAAGATTAGCAAGTTTGCTGATGCTACAAAAATTAGTGGTTTTGCAGATAGTGAAGAAGGTTGTGAATGATTGCAGCAGGATCTGGATTGCTTGGCCAGGTGGGCAGAGGAATGGTTGATGGAATTTAATACAAAGTGTGAGGTGTTGCAATTTGGGAAGTCGAACAAGGGCAGGACCTAAGCAGTAAATGGTAGGCCTCTGAGTAGTTTTGTAAAGCAAAGATATCTAGGAGTACAAGTGCATGGTTCCTTGAAGTTCAAATCGCAGGTAGATAAGGTGGTCAAAAAGGCTTTTGGCACTTTGGCCATCAGTCAGAGTATTGAGTATAGAAGTTGAGAGGTCATGTTGCAGTTGTATAAGACGTTGGTGAGACCACATTTAGAATATTGTGTTCAATTCTGGGCACCATGTTATAGGAAAGATATTGTCAAACTTGAAATGGTTCAGAAAAGATTTACAAGGATGTTGCCAGGTCTAGAGGGTGCGAGCTATGGGGAGACGTTAAGTAGGCTGGGTCTCTATTCCATGGAGCGTAGGAGGATGAGGGGAGATCTTATAGAGGTAGACAAAATTATGAGAGGAATAGATCGGGTAGATGCACAGATTGTACCCAGAGTAGGGGAATCGAGGACCAGAGGACATAGGTTCAAGGTGAAGTGGAAAAGATGTAATAGGAATCCGAGGGGTAAGATTTTCACACAGAGGGTGGAGGGTGTATGGAACAAGCTGCCAGAGGAGGTAGTTGAGGCCTTGACTAACCCATCGTTTAAGAATCAGTTGGACAGGTACATGGATAGGAAAGGTTTGGAGGGTTTTGGACCAAGCGCAGGCAAGTGGGACTAGGGTAGCTGGGACATTGTTGGCCGGTGTAGGCAAGTTGGACCGAAGGGCCTGTTTCCACACTGTATCATTCTGTGACTCTATGACTCTACTCAGAGATGTGTGAATCTTGGTAATTCCCTACCTCGAAGCATTGAGGATGTTTGAACAGTGAGGATTGACATTGATAGATTTCTGGACAGCTTGGATCACCATCAAGGACAAGGGCAGCAGGTGCATGTGAACACCACGGCCTGCAGGCTGCCTTCCAAATCGCAAACTAGCTTGACTTGGAAATGTATCACTCGTTGACATTTAATGCAATAACAATATTGTTCGTATTGGAAGCAAGATCTCGCGTTTATTTTGTACAGTGGCCATTTGCATAATATTATTATTTTATTGGGATATTTTTGTACTATAGTGACACTTGATAAAGCTCTTTACACAAATATAATTCTATAGTTTGTCCATTCACTTGAGATAATTGTCTTATCGCTCAATTAATTTTTACGTCTGCAGGTTCGGCCCGCGTTGTCCATGTCCTTCGCAATGTAGGTGGTACATTGATCATTCTACTGGTGTTGGCTACCTTGCGAATTGTTTTTGGATCAAGCTCTGCCAAAGGTGAATCAAGCTTCATTCTAGAGTTCATCTTCAAATTTCCTGTAAAATGGTGCTGCGGAGAATCAAATGACGCTACGTGAATTGATGCTATTTGGCCACAATTTACACATTGTTATTAACAAGGTTTCTATCGTGATCCCCAAATGGTACAGAATTATATCAGTTCTCCATCCCCAGACTCACAGAGGACAACAATTCCGTCAAGTCTCCGCTATCACCAGTGTTCCAAATTCACTTGTAAAAATCCAAAATCAAAAGAGGGCATTGAAAGAGCTTAGAAAAATAAATTGTTAATGATCGTTAATATCAAGGAATACAATACTGTCTTCTAGTCGAACTGTTATAAAACGATTATATTAATGGGAAAATAAATGTTCCAATAATGAAACGTCATGCAGAATTGAAAGATGAGAGTGGTTGTAATTTAGATGTCGCCACTTGGAGCGGTTTCCTTCCTCAAGTTACAGCTTTGTGCAACTGCTTATCTTGGGCCAATGCATATTGGATAAATTGGTTATTTCCCAATCGTTTGATTTAAAAGTTGTCGGCACTATTGCCGTTCCTTCTTTCATGTTTGTGGTCAGTCGGGACTCCGCTGAATGTTATGATATCTGCATCTGCCCGAAGGATGGAGCCCAGCCGCGGCTGATCCCTGACCGATGAAGCGTTGGGAATGTCTTCAAAACTGACGTTCAGATAATTATTCAGAGTATCATTTAGTAGTGACTCTCTCGCCTTGACTACGAACCCATCTGGAGACAAAGGCTACAAATCGATTTTAGTCGGGAGCACAAAATGGGTAATTGGGAATCGGCGCCAGTTGGATATCTTGTCGGCTCATAATAATAAGAGTTGTGCAAGAAAATATGTCAACATTCAAAATAACTCACGATCACCAAATCTGCACTATAGTACCCAATTAATTTGTCCATGTCTAGGCTCCGTGGTAAAGGTTGACCGATTGGTCGAGACATCAGAGCAAACAATGAACAGAGAGGAACATGGAAAGACCTCCGAGCATGTGATAGAAAACGGGTAAGAACGCTAGGGGACGAGAAACTTATCACAATAATTCAGTTGATATAAACTTTAAATGTTTTGTTTCTTTAACAGATCGTGCTAGAAACAACTGACTGAATCTAAGCGTATTATACTGAAAATTGCACTGTTTACTCAAAACCAGTCCACCGTCTGTCTTAAAAGCTGCATTTGGCCGAGTAATTCCAGCCTTGCTCAGGGAGACGAGTCCAGATTTTACAAAGACCTAAATAAAAATATACTTCCTGATGTTGTTGTTGAAAGGCCAGATCCCAATTCCGAACTGATGTCTAGCTCTTCTGCATCCTTCATCAGACAGAAAATCGCTTCTATCTGCCAGAGAGAGCCTCTTTTCACTGCGCGAGAGGCGGGCTCCACCCTGTGGCTTCGGTGAAGTACTACAGACATTGTCAATCTGTTCTGCAATTTAGCATCGTGGCCTTCTTCCATCTGGGCGGTGCCTCCAGCCCCTGAATGTTGCGCTCTCCCATCATTCCATCACCTCAGCATGCCTGAGGCTGGTGATTAAAGAGTCACCATGACTCCGATGTCTGCAACCCGCCTGCCTGATTCAAATTATACCGCAAATGTTGAATCCAAATTAATTAGTGCAGAATATTTCATAAAGGAGGCAAAGGTTATAAACTTAATCCACTGCTCAAAACATATATTGGACAAGTTACTTCCTGACAAATGGTTTTCAATTAAATTATAATGGATATGCGAAATTAGATCTGACATAAAGATACTGATAACTATTAGTTTGCATCCATTTGAATTTGTATATTTTTTCAGTCCCTTTCTTCCAGAAAGATATATAAATGCAAAACTGACAAAAACTTCAAATGTGGCATGAAATAAACTACGAGAGTAGAAAAAGAAACTGTCTATGATCTTGAGGGGAAAGAGTTATGCCTTTGAAATTTATAAAAGTTCAAAAGGTGTAATCTATTATTTACCTGTGTTTATTAGATCAAATTTTATGCCAGATGGTGTCATTTTAAAACTCATTAAAAAATTTTAATTTCTTCCACAAAATGATACCGGTAAGAAATTAATTCTTAGAATATATTTTTGTGCAATGAATCAATTTTATAGATATCGAGTCTTTATTAAATATGCTCTATCAGTTTGTCTGAATTTACAGATAAGTTGTAACTTAACCATTTTACGCATTGACATCACTTTTGTAATATAATCCCTTGATGTAGACCTTTTCAACTGTAAATTAAATGAAATTGGATGAAATTGAAAGCATAAACGAGCCATAATCAAATGCAACAAAATGTTTGTAGTTCTCAATGTCAGATTTGTTTAAATCTAGAGGTAAATGAAGTAAAATTCAGGAATACACTTACAAGAATGGCTATTTAATAGCTAATTAGCTTTTGATTTAGATAGGTAGATACATAGATACATAGAAAATAGGTGCAGGAGTAGGCCATTCGGCCCTTCCAGCCTGCACCGCCATTCAATATGATCATGGCTGATCATCCAACTCAGTATCCCGTACCTGCCTTCTCTCCATACCCCCTGATCCCTTTAGCCACAAGGGCCACATCTAACTCCCTCTTAAATATAGCCAATGAACTGGCCTCAATTACCCTCTGTGGCAGAGAGTTCCAGAGATTCACCACTCTCTGTGTGAAAAAGTTTTTTCTCATCTCGGTCTTAAAGGATTTCCCCCTTATCCTTAAGCTGTGACCCCTTGTCCTGGACTTCCCCAACATCGGGAACAATCTTCCTGCATCTAGCCTGTCCAACCCCATAAGAATTTTGTACGTTTCTATAAGATCCCCTCTCAATCTCCTAAATTCTAGCGAGTATAAGCCAAGTCTATCCAGTCTTTCTTCATATGAAAGTCCTGACATCCCAGGAATCAGTCTGGTGAACCTTCTCTGCACTCCCTCTATGGCTATAATGTCCTTCCTCAGATTTGGAGACCAAAACTGTACGCAATACTCCAGGTGTGGTCTCACCAAGACCCTGTACAACTGCAGTAGAACCTCCCTGCTCCTATACTCAAATCCTTTTGCTATGAAAGCTAACATACCATTCGCTTTCTTCACTGCCTGCTGCACCTGCATGCCTACTTTCAATGACTGGTGTACCATGACACCCAGGTCTCGCTGCATCTCCCCTTTTCCTAATCGGCCACCATTTAGATAATAGTCTGCTTTCCTGTTTTTGCCACCAAAGTGGATAACCTCACATTTATAAGGTATGAGGCGGTACTTCTTTAAAGAATACTTAAATTGCTCAGATAATTTGAAATGACTCTGCTCCTGACAGCCCATTCACAATATAAGAGCATGCCGAAGCTTAACCTACTTGCCTGGATAAATCCAACTCCAAAAACATTGAAGAAGTGCAACACCATCTTTGATCAGCTTCCCATCAACCAAGCTAAACTGCACCATCCTAACTTTAAAATATGCTGTTTTTTCATCATCAGGTTAAATCTGAATGCTTCCTTCCCAATTGCATTGGGGGAGTTCATTCACATGAAGGAATGCAGTAATTCAAGCCTGTGGATAATGTCCATCTTCTCAGGGCAACGGGGAACGGACAATAAATGCTGGATTTGTTGATGATGCCCACATTCCTGGAAAGATAAACACCAAATAATACCCAGTTATTGGATGAGCTAAGGTGTTTGGGAGCATTAATACACAAATCTATGAATAGAGATTAAGGGGCCATATAAAAAGAACATGGCACCGTTCATTTTTACTCGGACAGAATTGAAAAGCAGAAAAGGATAAGGTAAGTGGATTGAACTGGAGTACAGTGTACAAAATAAGGCAATACTTATCCAGAAATAAAACATTGATTTGGGATTTTCTGCATGGATAAACAATATAATTAGGTGGCCTAATAGAAGTTTTAAGGTTTGACAGAGTAGTCGTTTACCCTATCTATTCCCCTCATTATCATATATCTGTATAAGATCATTCCTCATTCTCCTGCGCTCTAAGGAATAAGGTCCTAGCCTACTCAACCTCCCCCGTCTACTCTTGGCAACATCCTCGTAAATCATCTCTGCACCAATAACATTCCCTACAATAGGATGACGAAAACTGAAGACAATACTCCAAATGTGGCCTCACTAATGTCTTGAGCAACTGCAACATAACTAAGCAACTGTAACTGAGGAATTCTTTAAATACCATGTAAAATTGGTAGGTCATCTTCCATGATTGCCCCTTCAAATGAAAGATCACCTGACAATACTCCTTGATAGGAAGTAGCTGAAGGAATTGCAATATATTTCCATGCCTACAATCCCGCCTTGATGAATCTGCTTAGTTCTCACCTCATAAAGCTCAATCAAATTAGTGAGGCAGGATTTACCCCCGCACAAAGATCTACTGACTATCCCTAATAAATACCTGAATTACCAAATGTACATAAATCATATCTCTTGAGACCTTCCTCATTAATTTCCCTCATTAATGAAGTAAAGCACAACAGTTGTAATTACCTGGCATATATTTGGTGCTCTTCTTAAGTGAAAGAATAGTAGTTATCCTTCCATGTTTTGGCATGTCACCTTTGAAGAATGAAGGTACTGAAACCTCTGCCTGGGCCACAGGTATCTCCTGCCTTGCCATCTTTCCTTTCACCCTAATTAGAACTTGCTGGAGCTGAAGTCTGGTTAATTGTCCCTTAAAAGACTTCCACTTGTCAGTTGTTGTTTTACCTCAAGCATCTGTGCGCAGTCTACATTCGTCAAGTTCTAGTTATGCTATAGAAACAAGCCTTTCTCGAATTTAAGGAACAACCTGATCCCTTTGCATAAATAACTTGAACATTTCTGAATTTTCACTGTTCAAAAAGTCTCGCTCCACCAACATTTCCGCCACCTACCCAGTTTGCTTTCCTGAGATAATGTCGAGCATCGTACTGACTCATCTCTGACAAGACCAATAATATATTGGCTCACAAAATGTAGGGTACACACTGAACAAATCTCTCCCCAGCTAAATCCGTGACAATCAGGACATTCCAGTTAAGATTGAGCATATAAAAATGCCCACTATAACAAACTTTGGCGGCTTGCTTACATACCTTCCACTCATTTTTCCTGACTACTGGGAAGCCTATCATATAACTCTGGCAAAGTGATCGCTCCTCTCATATTCCCAAATTCTATCCATATGGCCTCATTGGATGAACCCTCCAGGATATCCTCCCAATGGGCTAGTTATTTTCTGCCTAACAGGCAGTGCAAACGTACCCCCCTGCTCTTCTGCACTACCCTTTCTCACACCTGAACGTTGTATAACTTGGAACATTAAGTTGCCAGTCTTGTCCTTCCCTCATCCCTCAACTACAGTTATGTGATTGCAGTAAAGTCATCATTCCAAGTTCTGACCCATGTTCTAATGTCAACTGACTTGCCAGTGAGACACCCTGCATTAAAGTAAATGCTGCCTCCTCGGCTTGCGAACCTGCCACCCTCTACTCTGCCCTTGGGACTTGCTTGATTTGTCCTGCACAAATTTCACCCCAGTTGTTGCACTGGTTCTATGCTTCGACCGACCTTCTCCCTTCCCAAGTTCGTTTAAACACTTCTTAGCTTGAGTAATCCTCTCTTCTCTGATCTTTGTTCCCTTCCAGTTTAGATCAATCAACGTTTCCTATACAGATCCCACGCATGAATCCAGAGATAGGACTCATGAAGTAATTTTTAAAAAACATTTGTGGAACTCCCTAAACTCACTTTGCAAGACCTTTATCTTCCCGTAAGCACGTTCTGCGTATTTTCTTTAAACGGTTTGAAGATGTTGTGTCAATGAAAGTTGGTGTTTTGCGTGTTTCTGAGAAAACATCGCAGTAAAACGTATGCATTTAAATACATGTGTGTATGTGTGTATCTAAATCTGTGCGTGCGTGCTTGTCAGCCTTCTTTTTAATTTATTCTGGTCCTTTGCAAGTGTCTTTTTTTGTTTCTTGTTCCATTGCGATTGGGAAGGGTACGTCCTCTGGAAGGAAATTTTTAAAAAGACACATGGTGCTGGAGTAACTCCGCGGATCAGGCAGCATTGCAGATGCGTAGGTGACGTTTCCAGTCGAGACCTTTCTTCAGGCTTCAGCTTTCTGTCTGTAATTCGCTGTAGCCAGAGTACGCACATTTGCAACTTCTCTATAAAAAGATGATATAGCCAATGAACCACCATAAATACATTCATAGCTCGAACTAAAAGTAAGTAACCTATAAGAGTAATGCACCTTGAATCTGCTGGTGTCATGATGGAAACTCGCTGTGGTCAAAGAGTACGATGATCTGAAGTTGCAAACTGCTCGCGGTATCCAATTTGACGCTGAAGTGGAAGAAGTCTAATTTAAGTAATTTATTTGAGACCCTGTTTCTGATACCTAAATATTTGCTCTGCGAGTTTTATGTTTGGTAATTGCGCGCCGTGTACATTCTGGAAAAAAGAAATACGAAACAATTATCTTGATATCAATTTAAAACAAGTTTTAAATGTGCCAAACCTAGAAGAACAAACCACTTAAATTGTTACATTGTCAATCATTATAAAATTGATAATTGGATAAATATCCTGACATTCCCCTGTGTTATCGGTTACGACAAGAGAGGGGCATTTCGAAACACTGAAGTAATTTCAGCTGAAAAACAATCAGAAATAATTTGTTGGTTAATGTGCTTGCAAGAAGAGATGAGCTGCTTAACAAAGAATACAACTAGTGAAACACGAGGGAACACGTGTTTTAAATCTGCTTTTGGTCCCAGAGCGCTTTATTGTCATCAAACATGTTGTCATTACTGTAAACAGTAGAGGGTTGAATTAACAAGTTTACAAAGCTTCGCATCCAGATAGGGTAATGAAACGAAATGGGAGAAAAAGTCAAATCTACATCTTCCCCTAGATAAGACAAGATGATAATATTTTTGACAGAATCAAGTGTCAGGTTTGACGTGATCAAGTGTATCCCTGGAAGAGTTTCGGGAACTAAGGAGTAAGCTAAAAAAGGAAATCAGAATTGCAAAAAGGGGACAGGAAATATCCCTGGCAGATAGCATTAAGGATAGTCCCAATAGATTTTAGAAGTACATCAAGGGACAAAAGGGGAACCAGAGAGTGTGGGATCCATAAGGAATCAAAGGGTCAACTCTGGTAGAGCCACATGAGATGGGCAAGGTCCTCAATGAGTACTTCTCCTATTTTTTTTAGCCATGGAGAAAGACAGGAGAACTGAGGAACTTGGGACAGTCACTGGAAGTATCTTGAGAGCAGTCAGTATTACGGTGGAAGACGTGCTGGATATCGTGAAGTGTATGAAGGTAGACAAATCTCCCAGGCCTGATCAGATATATCCGAGTACTCTGGGAAGCTAGAGAGGAAATTGCAGGATCCTGGCAGAGATTTACGAGTCATTAAATACAAGCGAGGTGTCCAAAGACTGGAGGGTGGCAAATGTTGTGCTTTATTCAAGAAGGATGGCAGGGAAAAGGCTGTGAACTACAGGCCAGTGAGCTTATCATCCGTGGTTGGTAAATTGCTGGAGATGATTCTGAGGGATAGGATAGCAATACATCTAGATGGACGTGGGATGATTAGCGATAGTCAACATGGATTTGTATGTGGGAGGTCGTGTCTCGTCAACGTGACTGAGTTTTTTGATGATGTGACCAAAAGGATTGATGAAGGCAGAGCTGTAGACTTTGTATATATGGATTTCATCAAGGCATTCGACAATGTTCTGCATGGTAGGCTGCTCTGGAAAGTTAGATCACATGGAATCCGAGGAGAGATTGTTGAATGGATTGAAGATTGCCCTACAGTAGGAAGCAGATGGTGATGGTGGAAGGTTGCTTTTCTGACTGGAAGCTTGTGACTAGTGGTGTGCCTCACGGTTCTGTGCTGGGCCCATTGCTATTTGTCATCTATATCAATGATTTGGTTGAGAACGTACTTGGCATGTGTAGCAAATTTGCTAATTATACAAAAATGAGTGGCATTACAGGTAGAGCAGATGGTTATCAAAATATTACAGCAGGATCTTGATCAGTTCGGCAAGTGCGATGAGGAATGGTTGATGGAATTTAATAGAAATGCGGGGTGGTACATGTTGGGAAGATTAACATGGGCAAGACCTACATAGTGCAGGATAGTGCTCTGGGGAGTGCAGGTACATAGTTCTTTGAAAGTGGCACCACATGTAGGTAGAGTGGTCAAAAAGGCTTTTGGCGCATATGCCTTAATCAGGCAGAGTATTGAGTATAGACGTTGTTAGGTCATGTTGCAGTGATATAAGACATTGGTAAGGCCGCATTTAGAGTATTGTGTTCAGTTCTGGGCACTGTGTTATAGGAAAGATGTTGTCAAGCTGGAAAGGGTGCAGAGAAGATTTATGAGGATGTTGACTGGACAAGAGTGCCTGGGCTATAGGAAGAGGTTGAGTAGCCTTGGACTCTATTCGTTGTTGAGCAATAGGATGAAAGGTGATCATATAGAGGTGTACAAAATCACGAGAGGAATAGATTGGATAGACGAACAGAGCCTGTTGCCCAGAGTAGGGGAATCAAGAACTAAATGACATAGGTTTAAGGTGAGGGGGGAAAGATTTAATAGAAACCCGAGCGGTAACTTTTTCACACCGAGGGGGGTGCATGCATGGAACGAGCTGCTGGAGGAAGTAGTTGAGGTAGGAACTATCCCAATAGCTGACAGATCTTCCCGAGAACTGCATATTCGTTGATGCAGTGAGATCCCAACGTCGGAAATAAGAGACATTTAGGTACATGGATAGGGCAGAGATATGGGCCAAATGCAGGCAGGAGGGAGAAGTGTATTTGGGACATGTTGGTCGGTGTGGGCAAGTTGGGCTGAAAGGCCTGTTTCCACGCTGTATGACTCTATACGACTGAAAATTCTGGACCTGTGAATGTTGCTGTTGTGACTTCCGGAAAACACTTGGCAAGGGTGTACTGCAGAGTCTCTCAACAAGAGTAAGGTCGTTAGGCTTCAGGGGTGAAAATAGGAACAAAGAACATTTATTGAAAGGTGAAATCCTTTTCGCTGTGATTTAAAGTGATTTAGATGAATGGACAGAGGAAGTGTTCAGTTGACATCAGTTAAGATTGCATCTTCAACAAAGGTTTTTTGGTCACTTCCGTAACTTCCATATCCCTACGTATGGGAGTGTCATTAGTTCGGAAACCAGAAATGAATCCTCAGCTTTTGTATTTGTTTTCAAGTGGGGAACAAGCATTGAAATGGTTGCTCCGCGCTGCCTTTCTTTATTTATTTTCGGCTTTCCGATTGACTCTTTTTTGGTGAATCTCACTTTTTTGGGTGAATCTCAACACAATAGCTGACAGATCTTCCCGAGAACCCGTTGATGCAGTGAGATCCCAACGTCGGAAATAGTTAATTATATACGGATGCTGATCTGCATTGGTGAGTGAGACGATAGTAGGAATAGGGACCACAAGCGTCTTTTGGCACTCGCCCATTTTTCTTGAGAGAACCGCTGGAGATCGAGAGAGAAAAGCTAACAGGGAAGAGAGGGAGGAGAAGAAGCACGTATGGGTGAAGGAGGCAGGAAGAACTTGTTCGGCGGTGCTGAAATCTGAAGCAAATATCTGCTGGAGGAGCTCAGCGGGTCGAGCAGGATCTGTGGGTGTAACCAGATGGTCGACGTTTCTGCCAGAAACTCTGCATCAGGAAGGGATTGTTGTTCTTGAGAAGGATATACTTAATTGGGATTTATAGCGATTAATGATGACGGCCGCGACAGTGTGGGGCTACGTTTTGAGAAATCAGCCTGATTTCCCCTTAAGAATGATATGTATGAATCTGATATTACTTTTCTAAATTGGCACAACTCATTAATGTGCAAATCTCTATAAGTTTCAATATTAGGTTAGTTAGAGCTATAATGTATTTATTGAATCTGGAGGCTTTGAGCAATGAGGATTGGCTTGATCATTTTCCCGAGAGCGTCAGAGACCCATCTGGCCTTTTAGAGGTTCTATATATGAAATCACAATGAGCATAGATAAGGTGAACAGCACAGACTTTTCATCAGGGTAGGGGATTCAGAAAAACTAGGGGGCAGCATTTTAATGTAAGACCAGACCAAGTGCAGACCCATTGGGTCTACTCCCCCAACGTAAGATTCCACCACTCACCCGTTCCCCCAACGCAATATTGCACCACTCACGCATAGTCCCCAACTGCGCAGGCGCGGCTCATTTCTCCTCATCCCCCAGCACTCCCTCCTACTCTTCTTCACCCTCCCTCTTCAATCTCTAGAGAGGGAGGGGGTAGAGAGGGAGGGGTGGTAGAGAGGGAGGGGGTAGAGAGGGTGGGGGGGGGTAGAGAGGGAGGAGGTGGGGGGGAAAAGAAGGACAGGGTAGAGAGGGAGGAGGTGGGGGGGCAAAGAAAGACGGGGTAGAGAGGGAGGGGGTGGGGAGGGAAAGAGGGACGGACAGAGAGGGAGGGGGAGGAGGCTAGAGAGGGAAAGGGGTAGAGAGGGAGGGGAGGGGGTGGCGAGGGAAACGGAGAGGGAGTAGAGAGGGAGGGTAGTGGAGGGGGGTTGGGGGGAGGGGGCTGGAGAGGGAGAGGGGCAGAGAGGGAGGGGGTAGAGGGAGAGAGAGAGGGGGATAGAGGAAGAGAGAGGGGGTAGAGTGGGGGGGAGGGATGAGTCTGGGACTAGAGGTCGCAGACACAGAATTAAAGGACATTCTTTTAGGAAGGAGATGATGATATTTTTTTAGTCAGAGGCTGGTGAATCTGTGGATTTCTTTGCCACAAAAGCTTGTAGAGGCCAAGCCAGTGGATATTTTTAAGGCCGAGGTAGATAGATTTTTGATTAGTAAAGGTGACAGTTATGGAGAGAACGCAGGAGAATGGGGATTGGAGGGAGAGATAGATCAGCCAAGATTGAGTGGCCTAATTCTACTCCCATCACTTATAACCTTATGAACTGTCCGGGTTTTATTTAATTGTTATAATGATACCCGTTTCTGCCAATTCCCTTGGCAGCTCGTTATATTCATTGATTTGCAAAGCAACCAGAGGTACCTGAAATCCGGAAGTGACTATTAATCTATCCCCGTCCAGCAGTTACCAAATCATTGAGCAGGCCATGTTGGGTGGCAGTGTGAGTGGCACCATTGAAGGATTATTTCTTCCTAATTTGGGTCAACTAATCTGGTAGAGAAGACTTTTCGGCAAATCTTGATTTTGCAAATTTATTGCAAACGGAATACATTTAAATTAATAGCAACACATTAGAACATAGAAAAGTACAGCACAGGAACAGGCCCTGATCCCCTAATGTCCATGCCGAACATGATGCCAAGTTGAATTAAACGCGTTTTCCTGACTTTTCTATTCAATGCTCTGATTGATGCATGCAATCATATCAGATGCTTTCTTTATTACTTTATCTACTTGTATTACCTTTATCAGGGAGCTATGGACTAGGAACCCGAGAGCCCTCTGTATATCGATGCTGCTGAGGCACTTTCCATTGAGTGTATACTTTCCCCTTACATTTGACCTCCCAAAGTGCACCACACTTGCACACTCATTCTGCCATTTCTCCGTCCATTTCAGCAACTGATTATAATCCCTCTTATATAATTTGACTGCCAACATCTTTTCCACAAGTTTCCCAATGTTGGTATTATTTGAAAACTACTAACCAACGCATTTATTTGCAAATATTTTTTATGTATTGCAGATGACAGAGGTCCCAGTGCAGATCCCTGAGAAACTTTATTGGTCACAGACATCCAGCCAAAATAACTCACTTCCATCACAGCACTCAGTCTTCTCTGAGTAAGTCAGTTCTGAAATCAAACAACCACATCACCTTGGATTCCAAACACTTTCATCTTCTGGATTACCTACCATGAGGGATTTTATCAAATGTCTAGCTAAAAATAAATGTAGACAGCATTCACTGCCCCACCCAGATCAATCACCTTCATCTCCTGCTCAAAAACACCAATCAGGGTCATAATACGTGGCCTTCCATGTACAAAACCACGCTGACTGTCTTTAATTAGCCCATTTTCTTCCAAATACAAATAAAGCCTCTCCCGAATAATCCACTCCAATAGTTGTTCTATCACTGATGTGAGGCTCAGTCCTATAATTTCCTTGATCATCTCTAGTTTCCTTCTTAAACAAAGGAACAATATTGGCTGTTCTCCAGTCCTCTGGCGTGTTGCCCTTCAGCTAAAGAAAATATTAAGTGTAGGAAGGAACTGCAGATGCTGATTTACACTGAAGAAAAACACAAAATGTTGGAGTAACTCAGCAGGACAGGCAGCAACTCTAGATAGAAGGAATGGGTGACATTTCAGATTGAGACCCTTCTTCAGACTGAGAGTCAGTGGAGAGGGAGACACAAAGATATGGAAGGGTAAGGTGTGAAAACAAGATATCAAAGGGGATGGAGTACAACAAAAATGTAGCATAGATCATCCAGACCTCCAGCCTGAATATCGTTCTTCCACCACTACCCACTGCCTTCTATTAGTAAGCCATTTATGAATCCATACAATCAAATCACTGTTAATCCTCTGTTAATACACAAGATCCTGATCTTTTGGATCAGCCTACATCAAATGCATCCCTAAAATCTATGTAGATGCCATCCACTATCCTACTGTCATGTATCACCTTTGCTCCCTCTTCAAAAAATCTGGATCATTAGTAAAAGATGACCTGTCACGTACAAAGCCATGCTGACTGGTCTAAATGAAACCATTCTCTTCCAATTGGGAGTAAATCCTATCCAAATGAATCCTATCCAATAGCCCCCCCCCCCCTACTATTGACGTGTGGTGCACCAGGCCTATATTAGTTAGATTCCCTCTATTTCCCTTTTAAAACAATGGAACAACATTAGCTACTCTGCAGTCCTCCAGAACATTGTATGTAGCTAGAAAAAAAGCTAAAATCCTTGTCACGGCTCTTGCAATTTCCGCTCTTGCCTCTCTAAATCACTTGGAATTTATCGCATTAGGCCCTGTGGATTTATCCACGTTAATGTTTTTTAAAACCCCCAGTACCTTAATCCAAAATATGTCCTTGAATATTAATATTCTCAACACTGAACTCACCGTCTTCCATGCCCTTCTCCTCGGCCAATACAAATGCAATGTACTTGTTTAGTACCTTGCCTCAACCCGACTCCAAGCACAAATGTGCTCTTTTATATTGAGTGAGCCCCCCCCCCCTCCCTCTCTCTTCGTTACCCTCTAGTTTTAATGTGGGTATTTTAAAAAAGGGATTGTATGTAATCCGACTCGCCAAAACCATTTTGTGGCACCTTTTATACTGGAGTCACTCAGCGGGACAGGCAGCATCTCTGGAGAGAAGGAATGGGTGACGTTTCGGGACCCTTCTTCAAGCGCCTCGTGGCACCTTTTGGTCCTTCTAATCGTCCATTTGAGTTAATCCTTCCTTGCTTTATATTCCAATTAAAATCAGGTGCGACGCCAGTGTTGAAGCGAAAGAAATAAAGAAAGAAATATCTGGGTTAGTTACTCCTCTTTGTTTTTCCAGTCGGCTTCAAGCCCTGGGACATGGAACATAAGAGAGATTAGAAAGACATCAAACCCCAAGTGCGGTGACGAAATAAATTAATAAGCTCATAAATCAAAGAAGCAGAATTAGACCATTCAGCCCATCGAGTCTTCACCGCCATTCTATCATGACTGATTAACCTTTCGCTCTCAACCGCATTCTCCTTCCTTCCCCCGGTAACTTTTTTAAAAGGTTCATGTTAGGTTGTAAGTCCCTTGCGTCGAATGAGGAAGATCTGCGATTCTCTTCTGAATGGTCAGTCAATCATTGGACCCAGGGAAGTCTGAGAGAGAATTGTACCCCGATAGAAACTGTTCACTTGGCAGTGGGGGCGGACCCTCGCTCATACTAGCACTCCACCAACACTGAACCAAATTTGAAACCCACTTCACCGTCATGTGACATCCTATGTCATGGTCACAAGCGGAATATATTTATTCACCAACAACTCTTTCTTGCAAGAATCTTTTAGGAAACTTCTCTCATTTGCAACAAGCGGCCAACAACTTTCTTGTAATATGACAGTGAAAGCATCATTTCGGTACATGACCCTTCTGGTGACAGTTTGGCAAGGTACTTTAAGATATATGTGCCGGTCCATCGTATGTAATTCTGTTTTAGAATACTCCATTTAGTTACCCACTGCGAATTTAGTTACAGTGCTTCTCCAGCTCGCTTGTCGCTAATTCTAATTAACTTTTGTAATTTTCAACTCTTGATTCATTTTCCTTGCCCAGTTTGTGCAATTGTTTTCAGTATTTTTCCTTAATTTCTGGCAGCCAACGAGGTAACTTCGACCAAAGTGGACCAATTCCCGAAAGACCTGACAGTCCACAGAGGAGACAATGCGTCCATGTTCTGCACATTCTCAATACAACAAGTTACTCCTGATGTTTATTGGTGGAGATGGGGAGAGAAGACATTTATAGAACCAGAGAGCAGAAAAATAATTTCTACCAAAAAGGGCAGTGCGGATTTTGTTCTCCTGAATGCAAATGTAGCGGACTCCGGAGTTTATTATTGTAAAGTGAAACATCAGCAGCAATCTATCGGAGATGGACCTGGCTCCAGGCTCACTGTAATTGGTAAGTGTCCCATGACGGAGAGAACTTAAGCTCTCTATAGTATAAATTATGCTCTCTAATGTGAATAACATAACATTTTATCACTGGGTTAAAACTGGATGATTATTAATAACTATTTTTTGTTATGAAACCAAACCACTCCGCCGACTAGAAATCTGAATTGTCTGGAAATAATTAGCTGATCGGGCAGCATGTGTGTGGCGAGGGAGGGTTGTTCTCGTTTCATGTTTCCAGAGGGCCTTTTCCTTTGTCCTTCTGAAGAGTCGCGCTGCTATCGCCCACGATTCAGTTTCACTCTTCGTCATTCCCATGGTGTTCAGTGACTACATTGTTTTTCAGGGAAGATGTTCAAGCCACTTGGATATTTAATCTGGACTGTAGGAAGAATGGCGGCTTTTTCCTCACGGGAGTAATTTTAACACATTGAGACTGGGTCGGCTCTTTTAAGTATAATGAAAAGTCACCATTCCAGGCCAACTGTGGCTACAACCTCACCAGAACAGTGTCCACCCACAGTCCACACACAATCTTATCCTTTTTGACGCCACCGCTACAAATTGTCTACCCAGTATTTGTTATAACGAATTTTCCGAAATCTATTAGTTTTATCCAAGAAACAGGTGAATAGAGGGAGCTCTCATGATTTGGATATAATAAAGATAGACAAAAAATGCTGGAGTTACTCGGCGGGACAGGCAGCATCTCTGGAGAGAAGGAAAGAGTGACGATTCAGACTGAAGAAGGGTCTCGATCCAATTCTTCTTTCTAGAGATGCTGCCTGTCCCGCTGAGTTACATGTTTGTGTATTCGAGCATTTTTATTTAACCGTCAAATATCTGTAAAGCACGAACAGAATGTAGAGGTCTTTTGAGGAAACACCCGTGCGCCTGTCCTTGCAAATCGTGGTTTCCATTTACACGACCCTCGGTTGAAATGCCTACAAGTAAAACGGCGCTGTCACTCAACTTCGCAACAAATATTTATTCCACATAAAATAATCTGTTTTTGTGCCATGGAGAAACTCTGAGTTTTAGCTGGTAGTGCACTCGCTGAGGTTGAGAATAAACACAGAACTCTCTTCCGAAGGCAATAATGATCCCTATTCAATAACTTGTTAGTACAAAAACGGAATGTAAGAAGATTTAAAAGTTAGATGTTCAACAGATTGCTTGTACTAGACTCCCAATACACCTTAGCAAGAGGCTGTCCTTCCAGCTAAACACTGACTGTAGATTTAACTGAGAAAGATCAGTGTTCGTAAATGACAAATATGGAGTTCGGTTCAATAGAATCTTACTTAGATGGAATGCGTTCAATATATCGAGCAAATTTAGAAAGGGCCATAGATATAGAAAAAATGTGTCGTGACATTGGAAGTCACTTTCACGTTCTATCACCTTTATTTGTTATTATGAACCAATTATCAGTATAACTCAATCATACCGTGTACAATCATACCATATATCGCGGCCTGGAAAAGGGTTTTCTTGTGAAAGTTACTTCATCTTAACTCCCAATCCCAGTCTCTGAACTATTATGGGGACAAACCTCAGATCGCTAGATGTAGCCAAACCCTGCCCCAAGACCATATGCATTGGCGAGATGTGAATATATACAGGGCTGGATTCGTTAGGATTCGTTAGTCTGTGAGTAGTTTAACAATCTCCTCGCAAATTCGTGTTTTTTCTTCCGTTGCTACGCTAACTTACCCATTGCCAACTTTTCGCTGGTTGGTAGGGTAACCAGCTGTAAATTATCCCTTGATAATTGATTGTGGTGGGGGAAGAATGAGAACAGTTGATATGGATGCGACAGGAAAATGGGATTAAATAATAGGAGTTTAATCGTCAGCGTGAAGGCGACACCGGGCCTGTATCATTCTTTACAACAAACATGTTAAACACAGTCATTGCTGATGTAATTACTAAATATTGCTGCCAGCTTCTTCGGCGCGCTAAATCTGGCACTTCCATTCAGAACATTGGGACATTCTCCGCATATTACTTATATCGAACATCACATTCCTATGTATTCCTTGAATGTATTTTACTGTCCATGGTAAGACGGACTATAAATCGGTGACAAACCCATGAGTTTAAAAGTGAACGTACCGATAACCCATGTGGTCATGATACTGCAATGTCTTCACAAGCTGTACGACAAAGTATTCATTGACATGGAAAGAAGACATACAACATAACTTTTTTTTTCTTCTGTTACAGCTCCGCCAACTCCCCTGAGCATTAGCCAAGTTAATGGCAGTTCGCCGCCAAAACTTGTGTGTCAAACGGCTGCCTTTTTTCCGAAGGAAGTCAAAATATCCTGGCAAAGAAATGGTGTAACAATTTTCACAGGGGGGAAACCTGTGACTACCAGTAGCGTGGAGGGGTTGTATGTGGCTTCCAGCTTTCTCGAAGTAACGAAGCCTACCTGGCGCGTTGATATTTACACCTGCCTAGTGTCACATGTCTCCCTTGCGGTCCCGGTCAGAGTCGACTACACCGTCAAGCCAGGTAAGACTGGCAAACAGAACTGGGAACAGAGGGAGACCTCCGATCCGATTTAGAAATGACATCTGGCCGAATACTGCACGTGGAGTAGTCAATGTTAACCTATTTATTCACAGGAAAATATCGATGTGCAAGCAACCTAATGCACCATTTAGCGCTATATTTTCTCAATTAGAACTGCGGCCACGCGCCAACTCTCGGACATCTCCTCCTACTTACCCCTGGACCATGACCCCACTGACGAGCACCAGGCCACCATCTCCAGCACCATCACCGACTTCGTCCACTCCCACGCCCTGCCCGACCGAGCCTCCAACCTCATCATTCCCCAGCCCCGCACAGCCCGCTTTTACCTTCTCCCCAAAATCCACAAACCTGACTGTCCCGGTAGACCCATTGTCTCTGCCTGTTCGTGCCCCACCGAACTCATCTCCACCTACCTCGACTCCATCCTATCCCCCTTGGTTAATTCCCTCCCTACCTATGTTCAAGACACCTCAGACACTCTCCGTCGTCTCCGCGCATTCCACTCTCTAGGCCCTCACCCCCTCATCTTCACCATGGACGTCCAGTCATTGTACACCTCCATCCCCCACCAAGATGGTCTTGAAGCCCTCCGTTTTTCCCTCGACCGTAGAAGCAACCTGTACCCGGCCACTGACACCCTCCTCCGCCTAGCGGAGCTGGTCCTTACCCTCAATAACTTCTCATTTGACTCCTCCCATTTCCACCAAATACAAGGCATAGCTATGGGCACACGCATGGGCCCCAGCTACGCCTGCCTCTTTGTCGGGTACGTAGAACAATCCTTGTTCAATGCGTACCAGGGCCCCATCCCCGACCTCTACCTCCGCTACATCGATGACTGTTTTGGTGCCACTTCCTGCACCCACACACAACTGACTGACTTCATCCGCTTCACCACCAACTTCCATCCGGCACACAAATACACCTGGACCATTTCCGACACTTCCCTACCATTCCTTGACCTCACTATCTCCATCGCAGGTGATAGACTTCTTACCGACATCCACTACAAACCTACCGACTCCCATGGCTATCTGGACTACACTTCTTCCCACCCTGCTTCCTGTAAGGACTCCATCCCCCACTCCCAATTCCTCCGTCTATGCCGCATCTGCTCCCAGGATGAGGCGATCCACACCAGGGCATCCGAAATGTCCTCATTTTTCAGGGAACGGGGGTTCCCCTCCTCCACCATAGATGAGGCTCGCACCAGGGTCTCTGCCATACCCCGCAACACTGCTCTCTCCCCATCCCCCCACTCACAACAAGGGCAGAGTCCCCCTAGTCCTCACCTTTCACCCCACCAGCCATCACATACAACAAGTGATCCTCCGTCAGTTTCGCCACCTCCAATGTGACCCCACCACTCGCCACATCTTCCCATCTCCCCCCATGTCTGCCTTCCGCAAAGACCGCTCCCTCCGTAACTCCCTTGTCAATTCTTCCCTTCCCTCCCGTACCACCCCCTCCCCGGGTACTTTCCCTTGCAACCACAAGAGATGCAACACTTGTCCTTTCACCTCCCCCCTCGACTCCATTCAAGGACCTAAGCAGTCGTTCCAGGTGCGACAGAGGTTCACCTGCATCTCCTCCAACCTCATCTATTGCATCCGCTGCTCTAGATGCCAGCTGATCTACATCGGTGAGACCAAGCGGAGGCTTGGCGATCGTTTCGCCGAACACCTCCGGTCGGTCCGCAATAACCAACCTGACCTCCCGGTGGCTCAGCACTTCAATTCCCCCTCCCATTCCGTATCTGATCTCTCTGTCCTGGGTCTCGTCCATGGCCACAGCGAGCAACACCGCAAATTGGAGGAAATGCACCTCATATTCCGCTTGGGCAGTCTACATCCTGGGTGCTTGAACATTGAATTCTCCCAATTCTGCCAGCCCTTGCTGTCCCCTCCCCTTCATCAGCCCTCTGGTTGTCTCCTCCCCTCCCCCAGCCCTCGGGCTCCTCCTCCGCCTGTTTCCCTTTCTTCTCCCCACCCCCTAGTCTGAAGAAGGGTTTCGGCCCGAAACGTTGCCTGTTTCCTTCGCTCCATAGATGCTGCTGCACCCGCTGAATTTCTCCAGCATTTTTGTGTACCTGAGATTAATTTATACGTTTAATATATATCGTGCGTGTGAAACAGCAAACTTTCAGGCACTTGACAGTGGAGTAGCAAGCAAACATTCAACTCTCGGCTACGAAGGGACATAATATGACGAATGGGAAAGGAGAATGCTCTGAACAAGGCATATTTTCTTTAAGACAGGAAGTCGGCTTTTAACGTTTAAGGCGAAATTTCACTTCCCAGAGATGCGTGAATCTTTGTAATTCCGTACCTCGGAACATGGCAGATCCATAATGTTGTATTTCAGAGCTGAGATCAATAGAGTTTTTGAAAATGATGATCAAGGGCAACAGATGCGTAGGAACGCGCCATCTCCTGCAGATTCCCTTCCGAGTCACATACCATCATGACTTGTAAATAAATCGTCCGTATCGTCGCTTGGATTTGATCCTGGAACTCCCTACCCAATAACACTGTGGAAGTATCTTCACTGAGAGGACGGCAGTGATTCACAAAGGCTGCTCACTGCCATATTGTGAAGGACAGGCATGAATTGGGAATACTGTTTGTGCTGGCCTTGTGAGTTTTACCCAGATCATTTTTGTTTTAAAATCAAAAGGTATGAACAATGGGCAAGAAATGGATTATAATCGAGGAACGACCACAATCTTACGAAATGCCCGGAGAGGTCATCTGACCTTATCCTCTAGTCCTTATAAGTTTACCAACATGAAATGTCAATATATTCGTCCAGTTGTATTCAAATGTAATTACTCTCATCCGTTTACTGTCCATGATGCCTCCAACTACTCACACTATGCCCCTCCATGCCCTTCTGTCTTATAACCCCCCCCCCTTAAATGTTACTTTAATTCTACCATTTCTACCAAGTATCATGTCACCTCCATATGGACAGGAACGGTTTGAAGAGATATGTGCCAGGAGCAGGTAAGTAGGAGGCAAAGGAGATTGTTTTTTACATGTTTCCAGCATCTGCAAAGTTCTGGAGATACTTAGCATCCCAGGTAGCATCTGCGGAGGGTATCTGAAGAAGGGTCACTACTCGAAACGTCATTTCCCTCCAACAATGCAGGTAAGCCTGTTGAGTTCCTACGGCAGGCAGCTGGGACTAGCTCGGTTGGGCAACGTGCTCGGCGTGGATGAGTTTGGCGGAAGGACCCGTTTCCGTAATATGACTCTCCTAATTTCTCATAATCTGCGATTTGGAGGCAAATTTTGTTGGAAGGCCTTTCTGTAAAGTTTCTTGAAATATTTTAACACGTTAAAGGCTTGCAAATCCGAACGTAAAGGTAAGTTGCTTTTGTTACACCTTAAAAGCTGTAGAATCAGGTGCTTTATGCCAGTCCTAAAATATGGAATCTGCTAAGAGAAAAGCAAGACTCACTTTACACTTCATAAGTAACCTTCATGCACAAAGAGAAGCTCACTGGATCATTATGTGACAAGATTTCGTGTTTACCATACATCTGTGTTGGAAGGAACTGCAAATGATGGTTTACACCGAAAATGGACATGAAATGCTGGCGTAACAGCGGGACAAGCAGCATCACTGAAGAGAAGGAATGGGTGACGTTTTGTGTCAAGACACTTCTTCAGACTGAGAGTCAGTGGAGAGGGAAACTAGAGATATGGAAGGGTACAAAGAGATGTCAGATCTGAAAATGACAGATCAAAGCAGACGATATATATATATATATTCGCTAAATTGCAATTAATGCAATGCGTTCCATTTGGTATATATTGGAATGCTTGTACACCAAGGATAAAAAGACACATTCGGAGTGCTCTGGCCTACTGACTCCCAATTTCCCACCAGTGTCTTAATTTATATGTTTTACAGTTGTAAATGTATTTGCTACAAAGAGATGTCAGATCTGAAAATGACAGATCAAAGCAGACGAGAGAGAGAGAGTATATCTATCTATCTATATATCTATATATATATATATTCGCTAAATTGCAATTAATGCAATGCGTTCCATTTGGTATATATTGGAATGCTTGTACACCAAGGATAAAAAGACACATTCGGAGTGCTCTGGCCTCCTGACTCCCAATTTCCCACCAGTGTCTTAATTTATATGTTTTACAGTTTTAAATGTATCTGCTTCTCCTGCAGACTCTAATCTCGCACTGATTCTCGGATGTGTAGTGGGCGCATTGGCAATTTTAATCCCGATTATAATTTTGACAGTACTCAGACTAAAGGCAACAAATGGTAAGACCGTTGTTTATTTTTGCCAATTGCTTTAATATCCTAATAGTATTTCAGAAAACAGGAACATAGAATTAATAAATGTCGAGTGCAGAAGAAGAAATATTGCAGGTCATTATTAGGTATGAAATTCACATAACAAAAACATTATGACAGTTAACTGTTGAAATGTGCTGGAACATAATTTTTTTTTCAAAGTTCGAATTATTCGCTCATCGACTTCGTCTTTATTTCACAACCAAGAGGAATTGTTCGTGCATTGCATTTTATTCTTTAAAAATATTGAATCTTAAGCAATTTGATATGGATCTTGACTTTGTTTGTGAGCAACCTGCTCTAACTTGCCACACATTTAATTTTCATTGTAATTTTGGAATGTGACATAGCAGCTGTGACACAGCTGCTCCAACTTGCTACACATTTAATTTTCATTGTACTTTTGGAATGTGACACGCTATCACCATTTGATAATTTAATTCAAAGTCAAGTTCGATTACATATTATCGACTATGCGAAGTTAATACACTAACACAAGATTGCAAAAAACGGTATTGCTAAACGGTTTCAAATATAACGGCGCCATCAGGAGTTCTTACTTTAGCCAATACATTTGATTAGCTTCAAAGACACAATATTCATTTTGTTGTCACAAACGTTAATCGTCTTGTTTTCTTTAGATGTTAATAGAAATTCGATGGAATCAAGTCGAAGTGCAGAAACGGTAGGGTGCAATGTTCTTAGTATTGCAAATATTTTTTTTTCAAAAATGTTCTTTAGCAAAGATTTTAATTTCATCGAGTAAAATCTCGAATTATTGTGGCACAGTGGAAGCTGTCCTGTTTATATCAACCCTGCATTTTCGAGTAATTACCAATCCTTATTTTCAATTTCAAGAAATGCACTCCAAATCATTAACGTTAAGCAGCTGTCACAGTGTGAAGTTGAACAGTTGTGGTTATTCTGTAGGAATGTAAAAAAAAACGTATATGGTGAGAAAGTAGTAATTAGTACGCAGCTGGACAGTTGCACACAAAACAGAAATGTATCAAGCACTTAAGGGGCAGGCTATGTTGAAATATCATAATCATAATCATACTTTATTAGCCAAGTATGTTTTGCAACATATGAGGAATTTGATTTGCCACACAGTCATATCAATAAAAAGCAACAAGACACACAAAATACATCTACCACAGTGACTCCACCACATTCCTCACTGTGATGGAAGGCAAAATATATATATTGCAAGGGAAGAGTACAAGTTTGTAAGATACATTGATGAGCCCTGGTTTCGAAGTTCATGTCAAGCTTTGTTCCTTGTACGAAAAGAACGTCTGTGTAACAGTGCATTGTTTCCAGTAACCTTGGATATACTTGCTATTGGAGCAAACACCCTCAGTCAGGCCTGGTTGTTAGTTGGTGTGGGAATTAGAAATACATATTAATCATGGGTTAGATGTAAGTCGTTGCTTGAAAACTATTCTGCATTCAGAGCTAAAGTGTTTATATTTAGAGCAAAACACAAAGTGCTGGAGGAGCTCAGCCGTCAGTCCAAATTAGTGGACGAAATGGACAGAGAACATTTGAGATCTGGACCCTTCTTCATATCGCCACTACCACCTCCATAATTTTTCCTCCTCCTGGACACTCTGCCACCTTCTACCCTCTCTGGACCTTTTCACTTCCATCTGCCAGTGCAACATCAACCATCTTAACTTCTCCACTTCCCTTACCCATCCAATTTCACCCACTCTGAATGTGCAGCCTATGTTCACACAGTAACAATCACAATATTGTCATCAACCCCACTAACAAGGGAGGTACAGTTGTAGCCTAACAGGGTAATCTCTAATGTGGAGGAACAATAAGCCATCATCTTCCAGACTGTCACTCCTCTTATTACCTCCAGGAATCTCCCCTCCTCAACATCCAACCTTCCATCCATGTTCCCAAACTACATTGGCCATTTCCATCTCCTCCCGAAAATGCACAAGCAGGACTGCCCTGGCAGACAATGCTTCTGCCTGCTCCTTCTCCACTAAACTCATCTCCAAATACCTTGATTCTCCATTGTTCCCAATTGGCCAGTCCCTTCCGGCCTACATCAGAGACCCCTTACACGCTCTTCAACACAACAATAACTTTCAGTTCCTGGATCCCTGTAATTACCTGACTCGCACTCAGGTAAAGGAGTAAGCATCTTTAATATTCATTCCAGTATCAGATATGCAGTACATTATACATTCAGTCTGCTGCAACTACTGAATACAGTAAGCGAGTTCTTACACCATAAAGCATGCACTAGGCGGAGTTATTATTATTAAGCATTCTGATTAGCTAACATGCAATAGCCAATCTACATCTCTTCTCGTAGAAATGAAAAGCAACTAAGGCACTTTAAACAATAAGCTGAGGGAATATAGTGAGGTTAAACAAAATCAGCGTATCTAGTGGGTGGCCTACTAACCCGCCCAGTTCTCGTGCAGTAAGGGGTTGCCTCATCACCCTTTCCCTCCGAACAGATGGGGACTGGGGTTGGTATTGCCGCAGGTGACCCGATGGGCCTGTGCGGAGAGACCGCCACGGGGGAACCGACGAGGGGAGCCTGGGGCACCGGTTACAACAGGATATGCAAGGGCAGACCAACGCGGGGAGTGTGTGGTCTTGGTCGCAACAGGTGATGGAACAGCTGCAACAGGCGTCGGTGTAAACACGAGCGGTGGGGCATCAGGACCCGCAGGCGCTGGACGAGGTTCCTTCACTGGAAGGAGGTTTTGACGGTTGCGTTTGTAGAGGACACCATCCACTTCGACCAGGTAGGAGCATGGTTCCTTTGAGGTGCCATGAATGTGCCCTAGTTTGGTATGTCCTTTGTCAGTTTGTAGGCGTATCACTTGCCCTTTAAACGCTACACGCAAAACCTCTTTTGCGTGTAGCGTTTAAACTGCACTCGCTTTTGTATAGCGGTGGGAGAGTGGACCTGCAGCTGCAGCTGTTGCTGGGAGACAGGCAGTGGTGGACGCGTCTGGCGAGACATTAGCCGCTGGGCGGGGGAGCCGAGAACGCTGTCCCTTGAAATGTTCCGCAGGTTGAGGAGATCCAGGTAGACATCAGATTTTGCTAGGTAGGAGCGTTCCATGAGTTGTTTAGCGCTCTGAACAGCACGCTTCGCAAGTCCATTGGACTGTGGGTATTCTGGGCTGCTGGTGACGTGTTGAAAGTTCCAACGTTTGGCAAAGTTCTTGAACTTTTGACTGGTGAATTGGCTTCCATTGTCAGTTTGAAGGTGGACAGGTACCCCATGCATGGACAGGTGGATTGATAGTTTTTGGATCATTGTTTCGGAAGTAATCGTTGGGAGTAGGTCGATTTTGAACCAGCTTGAGTAGGAGTCAACCAAAACAAGGTAATGGTTTCCTATGCCATTCAAAGATGTCGGTGGCCAGTGAAGACCACGGGAGGGAGCCGGCTGAGGCAGGAGAGGCTGCTTCTGCTGATGTGGTGTCAGGCTGTTGCAGATGGCGCACGATTCGGTCTTTTCGCATATGTACCTTGTCATCCCGGGCCAGTAGATCATGTTCTGGGCCCGTTTTAGAGTGGTCTCCGTGCTGGGGTGGCCTCTGTGGATATTGTCATAGTACTCACTCCGTAGGGTGGAAAGGATGACTGCCTTATGGCCTTTGACGATTATTCCGTTCTGTAGCACCAGTTCGTCACGAACCAGGAAGTAGGGTCATATTTCGAACGGGGTGCTTGACTGTTTATTAGGCCATCCATTCCTTATGAAGGTGGTTAGCAGTTGCGAAGTTTTGTCCGCAGCTGTGTGTTCGGCAAGGCAGTGTAGACGATCGGTGGGCACGAACGAGACCTTCAGGACTGAGAATTCGTCTTGTTCGATGGGGTGACGTTCGCTGGTAGTGCGCGGGGCTCTGGAAAGAGTGTTTGCGATGTGCATGTCTTTACCTTTTTTGTATACGATGCGGAAGTCGAAACGCTGTAGCTGCATCATCATGCGTTGTAGACAAGCCGGGGCAGCGTGGATGGGCTTGTTCAGGATGGTGACTAGTGACCAGTCTCAACAGTGAAAGTTTTGCCAAAAATGAAGTCCTTAAATTTTGAACAGGCAAAGACGACAGCGAGCAGTTCCTTTTCAATTTGGGCATAGCTGTTCAATGTCTGTTAGGGTTTGTGATGCATAGGAGACAGGCATCACAATACCGTCGGTGGTTGTCTGTAGGCATGCAGCGCCCAGCCCGTACTGGGATGCATCGCAGGTGATGGTGATTGGCAGCTTGAGGTTGAAATATGCCAGTGTTGGTGCGCTGGCTAGCTGGAGCTTGAGCGTCTCGAAGGCTCTTTGGTGTTGTGGGTACCAGGACCAAGCAGTGTCCTTGTGAGTCAGTTGTCGCAGGGGGGCAGAAAGTTCGCTGAGGTTGGGAATAAATTTGCCCAGGTAGTTCACCATACCGAGGAACCGTTGCAAACTGGTGACGTCGGTTGGAACTGGCAGTTCGTTAATGGCTGCAGTCTTTAACGGATCAGGTTTTAATCCATTGCTGGTGACCACATGACCGACGTAAGTAACTTCCGGAACCCGGAATCTGCACTTGAGAGGGTTGAGTTTAAGGTTGATGTCTCTGGCACGGTTCAGTATCTTCTTCAGGTTGGTGTCATGCTCGGCTAAATCACAGCCGTAGACTAGCATATCATCAACAATGATGGCACATGGATATTCTGCAAACTGCTGTTCCATTGCGCATTGGAAAACTTCGCTGGCTGAGATGATGCCGAAGGGCATTCTTATAAATCTGTAGCGGCCAAACGGTGTGGCGAAAGTCGTCAGAACAGATGATGCACGGTCCAGTGGTATTTGCCAGAAGGAGCTTTTGGCATCAAGGACCGAGAATACCGTTGCGTTTCCAATTTGCGCAGCCACGTCCTCAGTGGTTCTCATCGGGTAATGTGGGCGTTTAATTGCTGTGTTTAGGTCTTTGGGGTTGATGCAGACCCGCAACTCTTCTTTGTTTTTCTTCGTGGTTACGACCATAGTGGAGACCCAGTCAGAGGGTTCGCTGACCTCGGCAATAACTCCGATGGAGACCATAGGTTTTAGTTCAGTGTGTATTCGTTCCCGCATGGCATGGGGAACACGGTGGGGTGCGCGAACCACTGGTGTAACTGCAGGATCTACAGTGATTCTGTACATCGTGGGCAGCTTGCCAAGTTTGTTGTCGAACAAGTCTTTGTACTGGGATAGCAGCTGCTGTGTTGGTTCCTCTGTCAGACAGAGTTTGTGGACAGCAGGTCCAAAATAGACCAGTCCTAAGTCACGGCATGCACTGATGCCAAGCAGGGTTTTAGAGTTAGGTTGAACGTTGTAAACCATCAGGTTTTTTGTTTGTTCATTGACAGTGCATTTCAAATCAGCTTTCCCCAGTGGGTGTAAAACTTCCCCACCGTAGGCATGTAGGGTGGTGGAGTCATTTTTCATCTGCTCCGTGCTACTGATCTTGTTGAACTCTCTGAGCGACATTACGTTGACCTTGGCAACAGTGTCCACCTTAGCGGTCAAGGCCTTGTTTATCACCATGGTCACTGCTGAGTCCAGCAGCTTGCCTGAGGAGCGAGGGAGAGATAGTACTGCTGAGTCATTGTCTATGTTATCGGAATCATTCCCGTGGGAAGCATCGTCGTGTTCTTGGGAGTCGGAGTCACACAGTTCTTGCTGAAGCAGGTGCAGATTTGTCCTTGAAGCAGCGTTCCCACGAGACCGACAACACATAGCAAAGTGATTGAGCTTCTTGCAGTTGTGATAAACTTTCCCATGGGCTACGCAGAACTGCCGCCCTCTAGAGTGGAAATAATTGCAGTTGGGGCATCTCGTGGCAGGCACATTAGAACTTTTCTGAAGCACATTTGAAACATTTCAGGGAGAGTAGTTAGCAAGATTGACGTTGTGTTGCTGTTGTGGGCTGGCAGGATCAAAGTCTGCGAGCGGGGCCACGACCTCTGCCACGCGACATGAATGAATGGCTTGCTCTAAAGTCAGTTCAGCATTCCGAAGCAGTTCAGCTCTTAGCTTTCGGTCGCTCATTCCCCCCACAATCTTGTCACGTACTAACTCATTAGTCAACTCACCGCAGCAGCACCGTGTAGCCATATGTTGTAAGTCACTGATGAAGCTTTCGACAGGTTCATCGACCTGCTGCTGTCGGGAAAAAAACCTTGTTCTCTCAAGGATGAGATTCGGGGCAGGTCACATAACTCTAAATTTTCTGAGTAGGACAGTTGGATTGTCGATAGATTCTGCTGGCACAAGGACCTGGCCATTAGCGTCGTTGATTGCTGGGGCAAACTCGACGTTGTCGGCACAAATCATTGCTTCTGGACCCGCTAGATTGAGCAGTAGCGATGCCGTCAGATCATCGGGGTCATTCCGGTGAACGATGCGAATGTAGTGAGCATAATCACATTAAAACATGCGCCATCGCTCAGCTATGTCAGAGTCAAACACAAGGGTAGTCGGTTTTCAACATGAGTTGGCCATAACGTTGAAAAATTACAAAATAAAACTGATAAAGAAAATAAATCGCGGTAAACGAAATTTATTAGTGGGTTAGACCCAGATATCTGACACCATGTAATTACCTGACTCGCACACAGGTAAAGGTGTAAGCATCTTTTAATATTCATTCCAGTATCAGATATGCAGTACATTATACATTCAGTCTGCTGCAACTACTGAATACAGTAGGCGAGTTCTTACACCATAAAGCATGCACTAGGCAGTGTTATTATTACTAAGCATTCTGATTGGCTAACATGTCAATAGCCAATCTACAATTCCCATTGTCCAATCTTCACCATGTCCCTTATACCTATCTCCATTTCCCACCAGGAAGATCTCAGGGCATTCCCAATCTTTTCATGGAGATCCAATCAGTTCCCCTCAACTAACACTTTCCTCCATCTGGCAGAACATGTCTTCAGCTTTAACAACTACTCTTGACTCCTCTCACTTTCTTCAAGTCAAAGGTATAGCCTTGTATCTTTGTTTATATTTAGAATTGACACCCTGTGCAAGTGTACAAACAGCATGGTTGCGATTCTACCGTTGATGGATTGCTTTCACAATTTGTCACCACGGACACCTTTCTATTTCTAGGCCTGGTTTTCAAAGTGATTGTTCTCAAACATGACTTACTAATTAGAATTTTGGATTCAAGTTTCTTGGAGCAGTGGATCTCTTCCGAGGCAGAGGTGACCTATGCAATAGGGATGGTTGCACCTGAACTGGTTGGAACCAATATCGAGGCAGGTTCTGTCCTGGGCCTCCTCCATTGATAGAGTAAGACCACATGCAAATTGGTGGAACAGCACCTCATAGTTCACTTGGGTAGCTTACACCCTTGGGTAGTGGTATGAACATCAAATTATTTAATTTTTTTCAAACTTCTACATACACTCACTTTTCTGCCCCTTTCCCCCCCATCCTCGGCTAAATGTCAGGTAATCAGTTCACAATTACGTATCCCTCTTGGGATCGCACCACCCATATCCAGGAACACCCAGTCTGGGGTTGTCTGTTGCTGGCATTGATCTGTCCTGGTCTTTTTTTGCTTCCAGATCCCCCTCTCCACAATCAGTCTGAAGAAGGGTCCTGGACCGAAACTTCACCTATCCGTTTTCTCCAAAAATGCTGCCTGTCCCACTGAGATACTGCAGCATTTTGTGTCTGTCTCAGGTTTTGCTGCTACATGGGTGGATTTAAGCTAGATTGGCAGGGGGAGGGGGGGGAAGATCCAACACAGGACTGAGGCAGGTGAGAAACTGAGATGCTGAAAGAATGTTTAGTGGAGTGAATAGGCAGGAGCATGGCAAAGAGTGAGGAAGGACTATTGGATTGAATTGCATTTATTTTAATGCGAGAGGTCTATAGGTAATGTGTAGATAGGTACGTGTGAATGGGACATTGTAGCCATTACGGAAACCTGGCTAAGAAAGGGACAGGGTACAGATGTTATAGGAGAGAGAGGTAGGAGTAAAAGAGGAAGTAGTATTGCTTTAATTAAGGAGAACGTCATGGCAGTAGTCCGAGATGACATTACTGATCGTCGTTCAGTGAGGTTATATGGGTGGAAATATGAAATTGTTGTTGGGAGTGTTCTTTAGACCTCCAAATAGTCAACAGGAATTTAGAAGAGCAAATATGCCAGGAGATTACAGGCAACTGCAAGACTAATAATGTTGTTAAATCTGGGATTTTCACATTCTCAATATGGACTGGGATTGTCATAACACCTAGAGCTTAGACGGAATGGAAATTGTCAAATATGGTCAGGAAAGTTACATTAGACAATATGTAGAGGGGCTTTACATAGGAGAGGGCAAAGCTTGGTCTACCCAAAGGAAATTGGAAAGGGCAAGTGACTGATGTGTTCATAGATTATCCTTTTGGGACCAGTGATCACTGTTCTATTAACTTTAAAATAGTTATGGATAAAGACAGGGTGGACCCATGAGTTCAAATTCTGAATTGGGGCAAGGCCAACTTTGAAGGTGTTAGACAGGAATTTGCTAAATTTAATTCAAGTAGGTTGTTTGTGGGCAAAGGAACGTTCAGAAAGTGGGGTGCCTTTAAAAATTAAGAAGAGTTCAGGGCATGCATGTCCTGTCAAAGTGAAGGCAAGGCAGGTGACCGTAAAAAAATCTTGGACTAGAGAAATTGAGATTCTGGTCAGGTCAGGTCTAGGCAGATGTAAGTGTATCAGGAACTATTTTTCATGAACATTCTTAGAAAGGAAATCAGGAGGACAACAGGTGGTCAAGAGGAAATGCTTGCAAATAATAAAGGAAAATCCAGATTTTATAAAACATTAGACAAAAGAAGGTAACCAGAGAGAATATAGGGCCCCTCAGAAACCAAAGTGGTCATCTCTGCATGGAGCGGCAGGAGATGGGCAAGGTTCTCAATGAGTATTTCTCCTGTTTTTAACATGGAGGCAGACATGAAGACTGGGGAACTTGGGACAGTTAATGAAAATGTCTCGAGGACAGCCCACATTACGGTCGAGAAGGTGCTGAATGTCCTGAGGTGTATGAATGTAGAATAATCTCCCAGACCTGATCAGATATATCAGAGGACACTGCGGGAAGTTAGAGAAGAAATAGCATCTGGGCTGAGATACACAAATCATCATTAAACATGTCTGAGCTGCAGAAAGTTCCTGCATTTATTTCCTGACATGCAATACCTCACACTTATCTGCACATGCCTAACTGATCAAGATCCTGCTGTAATATTTGATAACCATCTTCATTATCTACTTTACCACCAACTTAATGTCATCTGCAAGCTTACCAAAGATACCTTCTATATTCTAGCCCAAATCATTGACATGCAACACAAACAGCAATGGATCCAGCACCAATCCCCAAGGCACACCCTTACTCGCAGGCCTCCAGACATTCCTTGCTCGAGACTGAGGAACTTGGGACAGTAATAGAAATCTCGAGGACAGTATGTATTATGTTTGAGGAGCATACACAAAAAGCTGGAGTAACTCAGCGGGACAGGCATCATCTCTGGAGAGAAGGAATTGATGACGTTTCGGGTCGAGACACTTCTTCAGACCCTTCTTCCTCATGGTTGAGGAGGTACTGAATGTCTTCGCAAAGAAAAGCTTAGGATCAGCGAGTCAAATATCTGTGGTAGGCAAATTACTGGAGAGAAAAGTTAGATTGCATAGGATCCAGGGAGAGCTAACCTACTGGAAAGAATTGGCTTCATGGAAGGAATCAGAGGGTGATGGTGAAAGGTTGTTTGTCAGACTGGAGGCCCGTGACTAGTGTTATGCCTCAGGGATCGGTGCTGGGGCCCATTGCTATTGTGGTTTGTATCAATGATTTGAATGACAATGTACAAGGCTGGTTAATAAGTTTGCAGCTGACACTAAAGTGTGTGGTATCGTAGATAGCGCAGTTATCCAAAATTACAGCAGGATTTGATCAGTTAAGCAAATGGGCTGAGAAATTGTTCATGTTAAATGCAAATAAGCGCAAGGTGTTGCATTTTGGGAAATCATACCAGGACAAGACCCACACAGTGAAAGGTAGGGCCCTGGGAAGTGTTGTGGAGCAAAGGGATCTAATATTACAGGTACATAGTTCCTTGAAAGTGGTGTCAGTTAGACAGAGTGGTCAGCAAGACTTTTGGTATGTTGGCCTTCATCAGTCAGGGATCTTTTTTTTTTTTTTTTTTTTTTAAATAGGTGCAGGCCATTCAGCCCTTCGAGCCAGCACCGCTATTCATGATGTCATGGCTGATCGTCCCCTATCAATAACCCGTGCCTGCCTTCTCCCCATATCCCTATGGAATAAGTCCACGTGCAGCTTAGATTATTCACCAACTGACTCTTTCCATGGTAAAGTTCCATGGTGCAAGGACATTGCCCCCACTTTTGATCCCAGTTTCAATCTAACAAATACTGTTAGCTGTGTGGGCTGATTTCAGCCAAGGCGCAACCGAATTGTCCTCGTCCCGATCCGCAATATGACCAAGGCTGCAGATTTTTTTAGTTTAGTTTAGAGATACAGTGCTGAAACAAGGCCTTCGGCCAACTGAGTCGCACAGACCAGCGATCCCCGTACATTAACACTATTCTGCACACACTAGGGACAATTTACATTTTACCAAGCCGATTAACCTGCAAACCAGTACGTCTTGAGTGTGGGATGAAACCGAAGATCTCGGAGAAAACCCACACGTCACGTGGAGAACGAACAAACTCCGGACAGGCAAGCACCCGTAGTCAGGATCCAACCCGGGTCTCTGGCACTAAGGCAGCACCTCTATTGCTGCACCACTGTGTGAATAGGGTAAAGATTAGTCAAACCCTCAATCAGTGATCAGACACAAATATCTCAACAGGGGACTTTGCATAATCTTGTATCCTGATGTTTGAGCACTACTCGAATTTATCAACCATTCTTAGTCTTAGAATCCAAAAACTCAGACCAATTACACTGCTTTATATGAAAAAGGATATTCACCTGGTTGGCCTATACACTACCGCTACATCAGAGAATCTGGTGCTTCTGTACCCATGAACTTGCGACTGCATTGTCACAGGACTGCAGAAACTGCGACTTTGTCTAGGCGCAGCCACTCAGCGCTGAGATGATGAATGCATCTTGCAATGAATGGGCTCAACAGCTGAAAATGTGGCTGCTTCATTGGTTGAGGGGCCCTGTCTCATCAGCACATCTAAGATCACAAAAGAATCTTGATGAGCTGGGACAATGGGCCAAGGAATGGCACATGGAGTTTAATGCAGAAGTTTTACATTGGCAAGACAAACTTGGACAGGGCTAATACAATAAATGGTAGGCCCTGGGGAGTGTTGTAGAACAGAAAGACCTAGAAGTACATAGTTCCATGAATATGGTGATGCAGGTAGACAGGGTGCTGAAGAAAATATTTGGCATGCATGTCTTTGTGAGTCAGGTTGAGTACAGGAGTTGGGACATGTTATAGCTGGCTAAGATGTTGGTACGGTCACATTGAGTACTGTGTACAGTTCTGGGGTGAAAATGGAGCTATTCACTAGGATAGGGAGAATGGGTTTAAGGTGGGAGAGGGATATAAAAGAGGCCTTTGGAGCAACTTTTTCACCAAAAGAGTGATTCGCGAGCAGCCAGAGGAAGTGCGAGGCAGGTACAATTACAATATATAAAAGACACTTGGACAGGTTCACGGCTTGATAAGGTATGATACATACATATTTGGGCCACAAAGCGACTTCCATCACAGTTAGCAGGAGGCGAGGGAGGATTTGTAGGGCGCGCAGCTGCTTTTCTGTAGCAATGACCTGCACTCACTGGATGTCTCACTGTACCTTACATAACAGCACACCGCGGCCTCCCTGTTCGCCCCATCCCACCCGACAGCAGCACACAGACAGCCATCGCATATTAAGGTGGCTCCTTCCACATGGGCTAGTCTGCGACTAGGTCACTGACTTTTGCATTGCCTGGTTGCGCCAGAGGCGCGTCGTGTCCATAACCAGGAACCTGGCCCTGCAAGCCTGGTTGTAACAGGCCTTGTATAAACACGACTTGCTTTCTGGGAAGGAACCGAACACTAGTTGAACTAATGTATTAGCATACCGAAAAAGTACTTTACATCTTTACCTACACTTCCTAGATTACACTAGCAATAACCTAGTATGAACATTAAGTGCAGAAATAAATATTGCTATAAAAAAAATTTAAAAAATTGGAGTAAGAAAAAATACTTAAAGTAGCTATCATCTGATACTAATCAATGATCGATTTTTGAAAATAAAATCTATTCGTTTATTTACTAACATCCGATATTTAATGACTTTCACAGACTAAAGGAAGCGGAGCTGACAAGACTACTTACGCTGCTCTGCAGTTTTCCAAATCCATTATATCAGCACCTAAACCCAAGAACGAACACCCAGTCTACGCAGATATAAATATTTCAAAGGGGAAACGGGACCGTGAATGAGTGAAGATGCACGACCTTATCACTTGCCATTTATTGCCAGTCCAAGTGTAAGGATCCACATCGCAGATCAGGGAAGAGGATCACTATCATTTGCAACACAGAGGAAATACCTCGACAGAATCGGAAGCCGACGTGTTAATAACCAGTGCTTTCCAAGACGAAAGCAAGAACAGTAATGCCAGTGTTATACAGGTGCAAACATAAAAACCTATCCTCTCCTTTATGCTGCTGTACATTTGGTGCAATGTTGTAAAAATTTCACAAAGTGAGCTTACGTTCTATAAGAAAATGCCCGTTACTTCAATTTTATAAAAATAATTTTATTTTCACTTAATTAAAACTGTCTTTTCAAATTCATCCACGGCTTGAAGATTATCAGTTGTTGTGACTGCCATCTGTATTGATACAAAACAGAAAGAATTGCCAACCAGGAGAGAAATGCATTGTTCCCTAAAGTGATTACGGCAGTGCGGAACCACAAGGTGCACTCCAAGTCCTTGAGAGCAGTAACTTTTGCCCCTGTTCAAATATTTGGACGAAAAGACTTGGATACTCATAGATCGAGTTGAGAAGATCTATAATCTCATTGAATGGCTGAATTTAGAGAACAGCATTTTAAAGAATTATTTCTGGGAGTAAGAACAGATTGGTGCATTTAACATTGGCTTAAATGCAGGCCATACACATATCATATCTAGGCAGTCCTATTCCTCATTTTCCTACATCTTTTTTCTCTCATGCCCATTAACATCTCCTATTCAGCTAACCCAGGGTCAATTTACGGTAAAGAGGAAGGAAAGTGAAGGAAACCCACATTGGCATAACATGTTCAAATTGCAGAGCATTAGAAGTACAGGTCAGGATAATCTACCACCATTAACTAGTGATCAAAGTACTATTATATATTATGGGATTGGTGTAAAGTGATAGGTTGCTGAGGGCAACAGATGGGGAGAAAAGAAAATCCACTGACTGACTCTTAACCTACAGTACCCCACAATCCATTGGGCGCCCAGAGTCACCCATTATGGATATACAAGCAGCAGTTGTTCATCTCTCCCTTACCAAGGCACAATGGCGGGGAATTACCCCACCTCTGCAATAAATTCACCCCAACATGCTTTCGTTCAATTTCAGCAAAACAGTTAGCATTGAATGTAGTTTAAACAAGCAAATCTAATCATTCTGCAAACATATCTCTTCATTCAGTTCAGCATCTTACAAAGCTGAGGCTGTAATACCTTTGGCAGAATGAAAAACAATCGGACAACATAAAAGAAAAATGCTCAAAAAGTGTTCATGAATATTGTAACAATGCAAGAAAGGGTATTTTGAACATTTCTTCATCTATCTGAAACATTCAAGGACATCTGTTACTGAAGTCAGGGTATTCGTTTTGAGAAGGCCAACTCTTTTTGATGACCAACTTCTGGAATTGTTGAAAAGGAATTCAAATAATTTGAAATACACCAAGAAAGGAATTAAAATCCTCCAAACTGAAGTTTAGAATTGTGCAGCATAAACTAAGATTCTTCACGTGAGAACTTCCAAATTAGTTTTTTGCCCCAAAATTGTACCAAACACCAACTAACTGGAAAGACACACTAAGGTCTAGGTCATTAAACTTAAAAGCAAGCAAGACCCACATCAAGAATGGATTTTCATGTTCGCTCGATCAAATTACAACCATTGCACAATTCAGTTTTGCACCGATTTGTGATTTCAAGTATCGCTAACCAATCTGTAATTAGAATACATAATGACAGAATTTTTGAAGATACACATATACCCGAGATCACTACTTTGCTGCTGATGTAACAATTCACATTCTAATATACTCAAGTATTTAATGCCTCGGCACACTCCTTATAATAGCTGCATAGAATCACTTGTTTATATACCTCAATGGTCCAAAGCATATCACTTAAGTGCAAAATATGCAGTTAATATCCCAGATTACAAAACAGCCCTAAAAAAGTTCACCGTGAAATTTGAGGAAATTATTAATCAGAAGATTTGTTTCAAAATCACTTCTACTATATAAACCAAAGCAGAATAAATCAGGTCAGTTTTGTTTTTAATCAATATACATCGACTAGGTTTCTCTCATATCCAATTACAATAGGTCCAAATAAATGGTGAAATACAAAATACACAAACTACAGCTAATTAAAACCCTCAAAAATAAAGGTATTTGTCCATTTAATAAAGTAGAAAACTCAAACAATTACATAAGCAGAAAACATTTCTTTAAAAAAAAGCACCAGTTAAAACTCCTTGGCTTCATAGTTGGTGTACAGTTGAACAAAATCTCACAGGAGCATCAGCTGAGCAGGTCAGGTGCTGCATGCTGTTGGATTTGGTTTGAAGAACTGATTTACTCTCTGGCTGAGAAGCCAGACTACTAGCTTGGAGATGTTCACAAGAAATTGGAGTTGTACATCCATCAGGATCTTGAGCAATGCATCCATACACTTCAGTTATAAATAAAATTAAACCTAAAAGTTAAAGAAGAAACTTCAGGTATATTTAAAAACATGTGCATACACTGCAGAGGAAAAAACAGATGAGACAAAGCTCTTCATATAGAAAAAGCATTGGATGAATCAGGCCACATAACTTGAAGCAGACCAAATCAGTGATTTCAGAGTCTCACGATCAGCCAGAGTTTATGCAGGTAATATTTAGAACAATTCAAAGGTTTCAAAAGCCTTTTATCATCATATGTATCAATTAAGGTACAGTGATATTCAAATTACCATTAAAGTAATTACAAAATAATGGTGGTGGTAGCAGGGCCTTTTAGTTGATATCTTTAGGACCATTCCCAGCCAACACAAGTTGTGTAAAAACAAAAACATTCTTCATTCAACTCTGCCGAGGGAGAATTTATTGTGAAAGTCAGGATAATTTAACTACCAAGCCTGGGTGTGTCTGTATAAGAGTTATATCCCTGGAATTTAAGGCAGGATTTTTTTTTTTTTTTTAAGAATCAAAACTTAAGATATTGAGCAAAAAATGTAAACTGAGAAATTGTTTTGCTGATTCTGGTGCCTTGCACCTGACAATTGGAGTGGAGGGCCAAGTAACGGGTGAAAGTTGGCGGCATGCAGGCCATAATTAAGGAGGATCTTCAGGGATGAATGGCAACAATTCCTACTCTTTCGCTTGTTCCATGATGTTCCCATATTTGTGTATTAATAACCAGGCCAGTCTTGTATGTACTTTGAAATGAACGATCATAATATTAAATTCTCACACGAGGTTAACATGCAGTTCTGAGAAACACATTTTATATTTAGTTTTACTTGCTCAATCCAATTTAAGCACCCGATTTGATGAACATTTTAACGACATCTCTCCATGCTCTTTCAATCCTTAAACCTCTAATGTTTTCACTTTTTCACACAGAGTTGTGAGCCTGTGGAATTCTCTGCCTCAGAGGGCTGTTCTCTGGAAACTTTCGAGAGAGCTCTTGAAGAAAGCAGAGTCAGGGGTTATGGGGAAAAGGCAGGAACAGGGTACTGATTGTGGATGATCAGCCATGATCACATTGAATGCCGGTGCTTGCTTTGAAGGGCTGTATGGCCTACTCGTGCACCTATTGACTATTGTTTAAGCTTTGTCTTGTGCTTCAAGAATTCTACTGTCTTACTGCACTTTGTCAGCTTGTTACAAGGAGAAAAAAAAGAGCTGAAGGGTTTAGATACCCACATTAATCAGAACAACTCCAGCAAATATGGCCTAGTGCAAATATAGTGGCATCTAGATGATCCATGGGGAAAGGAAAATTTCTAAAAAAACAAACATCAGATGTTGGTTTTCAGTTTGTACTGAAAATTAGTTTATTGATACTGGAAGTGCCCAATATAGAAATAGAAAATGGGCCATGCAAAACAATTGTCAGATGGTTGGGAAGATACCTTTAAAATATTAGTGACTGCATTTCATTTTTAATATATAAACTAGTGAGGCATAACATGACAGAAAGTAATAAATCCAAGGAGTCATATTCCCAGAAGCACGACTTGACCATTTCAAAAGAAAATTGCTTAAACTGTTACTGCATTTTTTCATTACCTGCTCAAAAGCTGAGGAAGGCTGGAGATAATGGGCCCATAACCAGGAGCATTGTCATAAAGTTCAAATAACGGCGCGGCAACCAGCTTGTAATTCTTCGGAACTGCAAAAAGGGCTGTTGTAAAGCAAGGACCATTAGAGATCAAAGCCACCCAATAATCATATACAGCAGGGGCTAACAACTATTTAACATTATATAACCAACACAACACCTGGACCCCAACCAACACAATCCAAAATACAAGACAGTGCAGCCCAGGAAGAGGCCAATGGGCCTATAACGTTGCGGCACACACAATGCAAAGATAAATTAAATGAAGTGAAGCAGTTAATTTTGTCGAGGGGGTTAATGTGATTAATAATCTGTGAACATTTCTGTGGCGTGTGGCTAGCGGGTGGCGTTTTGACGAAGGTAGAAAGACACATACACACATACAAGATGACTTTTATAGGTATAGAGATTGTTGGGGTGTGGTGAAGCAGCCATAATATCAGCCAATTTATTACACTTTGCATCACAAACATCAGCCATCACTTTGTGTCAACATCTAACTCAAAGATAGGTGAAATTCAAGTCCTATAAGTAATTGAAGTAGCATTGCATCAGTTGCCCTTCATACGCCACTGACTAACCAAACTCCTATACATTTGCTATGCAGATGCCAAAATTCCAATGTTACATCAAACAACATAATCCAAGCAACAGCCTAACATATCAACCATATATGCAACTGATGTTCATTGGATCTTGCAGTATATGAACTGTTCCTTTTCACTCATTTACCAAAGCACTTGAGACATGCAAGAAAACAAATGGTATCTAGTGAGACCACCTTTGTAGCTGAATGTTTTTGTACGATCGCATTTTAAATGCCATATTTACACAACTGTACATCATACCTTTTTCTTGAAGTTGCACTAAGAATAGCTTCTTGTGCTCTTTGGGTTTGGTGATGTGAGCTGGAATGTAGGGATACTGGAGGAGGGAAAATAACATTTATCTTAATATAAAAGATGATGTTTCAGGGCACTTAGATGTATTATTCACCAGCTGTTAAAAAAGATATTGGAACTAATCACCATCAGTGGATGAAAACCAAACAGCAAATCAAGATATCCAAGCAAGTCACTGATATACTAGTCAAGACTACAGACTCAGTAGCTCTGAATAATAGCTTATTTTTCCAATATAATGAATGGTGCCCAAAGCAGTTTTGTTGGGAGTTGACAGGAATGCCAGAATTAGTCTCTGGAAATACTTTGACTCCATACCAGTGACATAACATATAACAAAAAATAAGATTAAATAGTACAATTATTCCTGCAAGACTATTTCCATTCCCCAAATCACATTTCAGCCAAAGGAGATCTTTAAAACCTTTGCTCCATGGCAGGTTACGATAAAACAAAGAGTGGCAGGAGTGGGGGATTAGGAAGAAAAAGTATTCACGTTATAATAAGAGGAGCGACAAACATTAGCTTGGGGAAGAGGTGTTGGTGGGGACAAAGCCGAAGGGCATCTATAATTTGACTAAACTACGCAAAAAGCTCAATTCAAGTTTTGTTATGGTTCTGCCTCTACAATTTTGACTTAATTCTCAGTTGTCAAGAAACAAGAGTTGTAAAATTGGGGGAAAAAAGCACTAGAAATTCTCATCATTTAAAAAAACCCATTTTGAAGAGGGAATTAGAAGAGCAAATATGCCTGGAGATTGCAGGCAGCTGCAGGACTAATATGGTTGCCATAACAGGGAATTTTAAACTTCCCCAATATAGATTGGGACTGCCATAGTACAAAACGTTTAGATGGGATGGAATTTGTCAAATGTGTTCAGGAAAGTTTCCTGTCAATTTGTAAAGGGCTCTACACAGAAGAGGGCAAAGCTTGATTTAGCCATGGAAACTTGGAAAGGACAAGTAAATGTGTTAATGGACAAGCCTTTTGGGACCACTGACCACAATTCTATTAGTTATGGATAAAGACAAGGCAGGCCTACAGATTAAAATTCTGAATGTGGGCAAGGAAAATTTTGAAGGCATTAGAAAGAAACTCAAGGTGATTGGAGTAGGTTGTTTGCAGGCAAAGGATTATCTGGAAAGTGGGATGCTTTTAAAAATGTGATGACTAGAGTTCAGGACTTGAGTGTTCCTGCCAGGGTGAAGCCAGGACAGGTGGACGCGAGGAAGCTTGGATGACGAGAGAAATTGAGGCTCTGGTCAGGAAAAACGAGGTTTTGCGAGGTGTGATCAAGTGTATCCCTGGAGAAGTTTCAGGAACTAAGCAACATACTTAAGGAGGAAATCAGGAGGGTAAAAAGAGCTTGGGAGATAACTCGAGCAGATAATGTTAACGAAAGTCCAAAGAGATTTTAAGTGTGTTAAGGGAAAAAGGGCAACTAGAGGGAGAACAGGACCCCTCAGAAACCAAAGCTGTCATCTGTGTGGAGCCACAGGAGACGAGCAAGGTCCTCAATGAGTATTTCTCCTGTTTTTACCATGGAGAAAGATGAATGAGGCGTTTCATTTTGGGACCTTAAACCAGGGCAGGACCTTCACTGTGAATAGCTGGGTCCTGGGGAGTGTTGCACAGTGGAAAGATCCAGGAGTGCAGGTATATAGTTCTTGGAAGTAGCGTCACAAGTAGATAACGTGGTCAAGAAGCCTTTTGACACAGTGGCCTTTATCAGTGGGGGTACAGAGTATAGAAGTTAGGATATTATGTTACAGTTTTACAAGACATCAGTAAGGCTACATTTGGAGTATCTGGTTAGTTATAGTCACCCCACTAATGGAAAGATGTTGTCAAGCTAGAAAGAGTGCAAAGAAGATTTACGAGGATGTTGCTAGAACTTGAGGCCCGAGCTATAGGGAGAGGTTGGGCAGGCTGGTACTTTATTTCTAGGAGCCCAGGAGGATGAGGTTATCAAGCTGTATGAGATCATACGTACATGCACAGGGTCTTTTACCTAGAATAGGGGAATCAAGAACCAGAGGACATTTGTTTAGGTGAGAGGGGAAAGATTTAATAGCAATCTGAGAGTCAACTTTTTCCAAAGGGTGGTGGGTATATGGATGCGCTGCCAGAAGAGGTAGTTTCAGCAGATACTAGAATATCATTTAAAAGACATTTGGATAGGTACATGGACAGGAATGGCTGAGTGATTTGGGCAGGTGGGACTAGTGCAGATGTGGTAGCTTGGTCAGCATGTTACATATTTGTGTTATACAACTCTAAGTGAAGCCATTTTCTTTGAGTTTTAATAACAAACTAGACCAAGTGCAGACCCGTTGGGTCTGGTCCCCGAAAGTGCTTGACACCCCGGGGTGTTGTTCCCGAACGTGCTTGAGACCCCGGGGTGAAAATCGTGGGGAAAAAAGATGGCGTCGTTTTCGGAAAAAATCGGAGAAAATCGGCGAAAAAAAGATGGCGTCGTTTTCGGAGAAAATCGGCGAAAAAAGATGGCATCGTTTTCGGAGAAAATCGGAGACAATCGGAGAAAATCACATGGGGGTGGGGGGGGGGGGTGGATTTTATTTTAAAAAAACGTGTACATAAACACGACCGAATTTAATCAGGAGTGGCTATTCGTAAAGATAAATGTCATCTCTTTGGAAATGGTAAAAAATATGGGCCTTTGCACGCGCCGTGTGGGCCAGGGGCGGTATCAAAGGCGGCACTGGTCAAGCAGAACGTTGGACGTACGGACGTAGCCAGAGAGTTTTAAAAGTATACTAGACCAAGTGCAGACCCGTTGGGTCTGGTCCCCGAAAGTGCTTGACACCCCGGGGTGTTGTTCCCGAACGTGCTTCAGACCCCTGGGTGAAAATCTGCGAAAAAAAGATGGCGTCGTTTTCGGAAAGAAATCGGAGAAAATCGGCAAAAAAAAGATGGCGTCGTTTTCGGAGAAAATCGGCGAAAAAAAGATGGCGTCGTTTTTGGAGAAAATCACATGGGGGTGGGGGGGGGGGGTGGATTTTATTTTAAAAACGTGTACATAAACAGGACCGAATTTAATCAGGAGTGTCTATTCGTAAAGATAAATGTCATCTCTTTGGAAATAGTAAAAAATATGGGCCTTTCCGCGCGCCGTGTGGGCCAGGGGCGGTATCAAAGGCGGCGTTGGGACGTACAGACGTACAGACGTACGACAGCCAGAGAGTTTTAAAAGTATACTAGACCAAGTGCAGACCCGTTGGGTCTGGTCCCCGAAAGTGCCTGACACCCCGGGGTGTTGTTCCCGAACGTGCTTCAGACCCCGGGGTGAGAATGTGCTGAAAAAAAGATGGCGTCGTTTTCGGAAAAAATCGGAGAAAATCGGCGAAAAAAAGATGGCGTCGTTTTCGGAGAAAATCGTGGAAAAAAAGATGGCGTCGTTTTTTGTGAAAATGGGAGAAAATCAAATTGGGGTTGGTGGGGGGATGGATGACACCCCGGGGTGTTGTTCCCGAACGTGCTTCAGACCCCTGGGTGAAAATCGGCGAAAAAAAGATGGCGTTGTTTTTGGAAAAAATCGGCGAAAAAAAGATGGCGTCGTTTTCGGAGAAAATCGGAGAAAATCACATTGGGGTTGGGGGGGGGGGATGGATTTTATTAAAAAACGTGTACATAAACAGGACAGAATTTAATCAGGAGTGGCTATTCGTAAAGATAAATGTCATCTCTTTGGAAATGGCGAAAAACGTGGGCCTTTCCGCGCGCCGTGTGGGCCAGGGGCCGTATCAAAGGCCGCGCGGCAAAGTCAAGCAGGCCGTCGGACGTACAGACGGACGACAGCCAGAGAGTTTTAAAAGTATAATAGATAGATAGATAGATAGATAGCACTCGGGAACAGTGAGACAGTCGCAAACCTTCGGAAGCACTGTTCTTTACATTGTGTTTAGCATTGAACTAGATCTAATCTTTCTATAAAGCAGCAACCATGTTTCAAGACCTTATAGTTATCACATCCATTTTATTATTCAGCAAAACATCCTAGAAGAGTTCATAAAATTTAGCACAACTCACCTGAGGGGGCTCAAAATTCGGCCTCCACCAGTTTCCGATGCAATCATCAATTACCCAGTCTTGCTGCACACCATCTTGACGGCCTAAAATCTGTTTTAAAAAGGGAACTTGCAGTTGTATCAGTTTCTCTTCAACATCAAACAGATGTGAACTTCTGTCTTGGGGGTAAGGACCACCAAACCCTTGGGGCTTGTCTGATAGGTGCTGGCTTTAATCAGGTTGTTACCACCCCCCTCCCCCACTGGAGACTCCAATCCCTCCCTCCAAACAACTGAATTGAAGTAAAAATAACTTACTGAAAATTTCTACTGCTTCCCACCCCCATTTAGGTCATGAATTTACACAAATTGACCAGCCCCTTTAAAGAGACAAGAGTAATGAATGTCTTACTTGGCTGATACTTTGACAGCTTATTTAAAAGGTGGGGAAATCAGTGCAAACATAATGGTAAATGGAGCACAAATCACAAGGAATTTCTTGAAAGGCAAGAAAAGCAAAATTGCCAAGACTTGATGAAGAGACGAGAAGTAGGATTGCAGTTTGTGGGAACCTAAATGACCTTTATGATTCCACAAGTCTTTCCATACTTGCATCTACCCTCAGAAAATTTGCAAGATTCAAATCAGGCCTGCGAGTAAAAACGTATAAAAATGACATCCAAGCCAGCAGATCTTTTAGCAAATCTTGAAGTGTTCCCATATGAATGTGCCACATACCTCAGTCATAAGTCGCTTCAAGCCCTCCACTTCATCTTCTGTAGGATTTAGCTCTCCACCGGGTCTACATTAACATAGCAAAAATTGTTACAATGCAAAAGCCACACAAAAAATGCACTCTAGATCACATCTAAACACATGTTAGAGCTTAGAATCACAAAAACAGGCCCTTCAGCCTACCTTACCCAAGCTGGCATACTGGGCAAATCTGATTTGCCTGCAATTGGCCCTTAGCTCGCTAAACGTTTCCTATCCATACATCTTTTGAAATGCCTTTTACAAGGCATTTTAATCTGCCTCTACAGCTTCCTCTGGCAGTTCATTTCAGATGCAGACTACCTCAATTGCCTGGGGTCCTTCCGAAATCTTTTCCCTCATCTTAAGCCAATGCCCTCTAGTTTTAGAATCTTCCATCCTGGGGAAAAGGGCATGAGCATTCGTTTTTGCCACACCTCTCATGTCCAGTTTACTACATAGATCATTAACACTTTGTTCACAAACAACAAATCTAACTGTGCCCATCACAGTCAGTTATTAAAATTATTCTCATTAGCTCTTGGGTGTGGAGGTAGATAGGGCTCTCAATCATTAATTAACAACTGCTGCCAATACCATGTATGTTAAGCACACAAGATTTGTATTCCGTTGTTAAGAAGACTAGTATTCAGAAATAGTCTGCTCTGTAATCATTGCACCACAGTTACATTGGTATACACTGATACATCTGTTAACAGCACTGGATTGGAAGTCAATGGTTTTGGGACAGGAAGCACACCAAGACGAAATAAATTACATGAGATCTGTTTCATAGCATTGAAGTATTCTGAAACAGATTAGTGAGTTTAGATCAGTCTATTCCCCTCAATTAAACACTATATAGCAAATCTTCTACTGCAGGGAATATCTATCTACATTTTCTCACTAGGCATCCCCAGACCAAGCTTATCCTGTGAACCAAAGTGTATTGAATTCATAAGTGACAAGAAATTGCAGTTCCTAGAACCTGGAGCGTTGGAGGAACTCAAAAGGTTAGGCAGCATCTATGAAAGGAATTGACAGATGATGTTTTGAGTTGGGACCCTTCTTCAGACTGCTCCATTCCCTCCACAGATGCTGCGTGACCGATTGAGTTCCTCCAGTATTGTTGAATGCAATACACTGAAAGTTCCTTAGAAAACATATGATCTGCCCACAAAAGCCAAAATTCATTTTCCAATATTCTCCAAAAATGCAGTTTAAAATGAAAATATAGGTTAAACTATGACTTCAAGTCAATGTCCTTAAATAAAACAGTTTTTGACATGTCCCCAGTGAATAGAGATGTGAAAGCAGGTCATCCTGAACCCCTTATTTATAAAATGACTATGTTCTATTATGGAGAGATAATTGAGAAATTGGAGGTGCAAAGCAATTGGGGAGTGCTGGTACAGGATGCCACAAAACATTAATTTGCAAGTTGAATCGGTAGTAATGACGGCAAATGCAATGCTAGCATTTATTTTAGAGAGGGCTAGAATATAAAAACAGGGATGTAATACTGAGGCATTATAAATGCACTAGTCGGACTGCATTTGGAGAATTGTGAGCAGTTTTGGGTCCATATCTGAAGGATGTGCTGGCTTTGGAGAGGGTCCAGATGAGGTTTATTAGAATGATCCCAGGAATGATTAGGTTAACATATGATGAGCATTTAAGGGCACTGGGCCTCTAACCGCTGGAGTTTAAAAGGATTGGGGGGACTTCATTCAAACTTACTGAACAGTGAAAGGCTTGGATAGAGTGAAGAGGATGTCCAGGTCCAAAGGCCATAGCCTCAGAATAAAGAGAGATGAGAGGGATTTTCTTTAGTCAGAGGGTAGCGAATCTTTGGAATTCATTGCCACAGAAGGCTGTGGAGACAAAGTCAAGAGATATGTTTAAGGCAGAGATTGACAGATTCTTGATTAGTACAAGTGTCAGGGGTTAAGGCAAGAAGGCAGGAAAATGGGGTTGAGAAGGAAAGATAGATCAGCCATGACTGAATGGTGGAGTAGACGTGATGGGCCACATGGCCTAATTCAGCTTCTAGAACATAGGAATTTAAGACCTACTAGCTGCACACTATTCATACTTTATTTAGAAAATGATCAATGTATTTTTCTTTCTAACCATCTCATGTCCATCATATGGAAAACGTTTACAACATTTAGCTAGTCACCATCCGAAGTATGACATTAGTAAGATTGATGGACACCAAAGATACACCAACTCCAGTACACACCACTGATCAGCCACCAAATGTACTTAAAATGTTGCTCAAGGACTTGATTCATATTCCCAACCTTTTAGATGTTATCTATCTCATTGACATATGGACTCACAATTTAAAGAAGGTTGTTCCCAATTGCAGCAATAAAACATGAGGCAGCCTGTGCTCATGAACAATCAGGACGCCCTCCACCGTGCGCCTCATGCCGATCTTGTCAAATTCCTCCCTCATGCGCTGAAATCGAGCAGCAACTGAGCAATCTTTTTCATATAAAGGTTCCTTCGTACCAAATGTGTAGTTGGTCAATGGATACCTAAAGAAATTCCACAGATTTATACACAACATTTTTCCAAGACAGGGATAGACATAGATCTAATATATACTCACTATTCTAGGATAAGAATAAATCAAGCTAGACAATAGAGAGATTGCTGTCAATTAGTAAGAAGCCACATTTCTAGAATGTTGTTACTTTTCAATTTTCACATTGAAATAGTGTTGGGTGAAAAGCCACATTAATTCTATTTGCCTTTCCACTGATCAAAACTCATTTAAAAAGATTAAACCCATTTTTTTGTTTTGTTTCATCATTACCCAAAACATTAAACGTTTATTACAAAAATCAAGAGCTGCTGGAAGAATTCAGTAGGTCAGGTAGTATCAGTGGAGAGAAGAGTGGACAGTTGAATTTTGGATTGATACCCTTCATTTCGAGTCTAGGTGAAACATCAACTATCCAATTCCCACCACAGTTGCTGTTGAATTGTTCCAGCAGCTCCCCTTTTTTTGCTACAGATTCCAGCAGCTGCAGTCTCTTGAGCCCCCAAATATTTATATAAGATGTAAAATTTCGAGAAACAAAGACAGATTAACAGTTGTTTCAATGTTGCACTTTGGAAGCCATGCAGTTCTTTTACTTTGCTCAACATGCATACTTTCAAAGGATTTCAGGAACCACACTAAACACTTTTAACGTTTAGCCGGCAAATTCTTGCCGGCACCACATGGGGAGCCACGACGAAGACACTGCGCATGTCCACAGTGGCCCTGGTGTTCTCAGCCGCCGAGTAGTCTGGTGCCGTAACCCTCACGCCAAGGAGCTGGATGCTGCCCTCAACAGCACCCTGCGGACTGTCTCCGGATGCCTACGAACCACCCCAGTAAACCAACTGCCCGTCCTCGCTGGCATCGCCCCAGCCAACATCAGACGAGAAGCAGCCACGCTAGCCCTCTCTCGAAAGGCACAGACCAGTGAATCCCACCTCCTCCATCAGATCGTCACAGAGACACCACGACGAGTGCGCCTCAAGTCACGGCACCCCTTTGCCACGCAAGCCCAAGAGCTGCTCTGCACAACACCGGCTGACGCTTCTAAGGCTGCCTGGGTCAAGATGAGATGGAGAGACCAGTGGAAGTCAGCGGAACCATCTAGGCTACACCATTACATCGATGACCCCATGGACGTCCCTGGCCAGGACCTGCCCCGAAAGCAGTGGACAACCCTCAACCGCTTGAGGACAGGCATCGGACGCTATGGAGTAGCGATGAAGAGGTGGGGCCTCGTGGACAGCGCCTCCTGCGAGTGTGGGGACCCAACAGACAGTGGAGCACATAGTCACCAGTTGCCCCAAACACTGGCCACCGAAAGGTGAACGAGGTCTGATTGACCTGGACGATGACATGTTGGCCTGGCTCGCCTCAACGGAGCTGCAGGTCTAAAAGACACACGACAGAAGAAGACTAAACACTTCAAAGGAAAAAGTGACAACATTCTAGAAATGCAGAGAATATTAATTCAGAATATTAGTGGTTTCCCAGTTATGCCAAGCGAAAACAAGGCTACATTCAGATAAAAGGAGGATATATTGAAATATTTCACAAATGTATTAAACAGGTCTGGTGGATTTCAGCAGAAATATAGAGCACCTTTTAGCAGTAATCCGAGAGCACAGATTTAAAATAAAGATGCAAATAAGCACAATATTTTTTTAAAGTGTAGAAACAAGAGAGAAGCAGATTCAAGGAGGATATATTTGCAGGACAAATTGAATAGCTCATAAAAGAGATAACAGAAGCAATGTCTAATCCCACGAGAAGCCCAGTAATAATGTTCACAATTCAGCACTGTCTTCTGCTACATTGTCACTTAAAACTTCAAATGTAAGGCAATAATCCTAAGAGGCAAAAGAATGTCTGAACCATTACATATCAATATGAACAAATTGTTTGTACTCCTTTCTCAACAGCACAGATAAGCCAGTTAATCAGTGGTCATTTACCAGCACCCCACATAAATGACCATGCCTCACACGAGAACCAAAAGTGATTTAACCATCGAGGCTGCTTACATCTCCCAAATGAAATCAATTATCTTTGTCAAAACTGCAGATTAGCTTATCTTGTTGTTCTCAAATACCCTATTCTCCTAACACAGCCAAGCAGCAGGTGTATTTCAAAAAGACGAGAAGTGCATGCAATAGAGCTGAATGTTTTTCTTCAATGAAATACTTTGTATTTGCAGAATTAGGGAGGAAGGCAAAAACCATTATATTTCACTCACAATTAATAGCAAGATATCAAGGTTTTAGACATTGCACTAAATGCGAGGTAACAATATCAGTCGTGGAATACCATTTCCAATGCTCACATCAAAAATGGGCAATGAAACAAGGAATAGGGACCAGGTACTATCATGGAATTGTCACTATCACGAGTTAAGAGATAAATGAGAATAACACAGCCCATGTGTTGTATAAAAGGGATGTCAACATTAAACAAAATTTAGTACTTAAAAAGGCTTCTAAAACTTGATTTAGAGTATTAATATTTTCAATTACATACAACATCCTTTATATCCTGAACAGAGAAGCATAAAGAACATTCACAGATATTGCATACTGGAAAGGCCAGCATTTAATGCTCATTTCTAATTGCTCTTGAACTAAGCGACTTGCTGGATCAGTGAGTCAACTGCATTGTAACGATCCTGGAGTCCACTTACATAGGAGACTAGTCAAAACATCAGTCATCTATCAAGATTAATTAAATTAATAAACATAAAACATTTGTGCCTAATTCAGTTCAATTTGAACTGATGCCTGGTTCATTACTCCAGCTGACTTGGATTACTAACCATACTAAAGCAATTTCAGAAGTTTATAAAATTGAGAAGTATGGATAGGATAGACAGTCAGAATTTTTTTTCCCCAGGGTGGAAATGTCAAATACTTGAGGGCATGGCTTTAAGAGGGGAAATTTAAAGATTGCAAACCAAGTTTTTTTTGTTGCAAAGACAAGCTTGGAACATACTGCCAGGAGTGATATCAGGGGAATAAGATAGCGACATTCAAAGAATATATATATGAATTTGTAAGGAATGAAGGTATTGTGGATCATGCAAAGGCAGAAGGATTTGGTTTAATTTGATGTGTTCAGCATAGACATCGTGAGCCAAAAGGCATGCACCCAGGATAATTATTATGGTAAACAGCACAGTAGAATTGAACAAAGCATTAAAGTTTAAAAAACTAGAGATTTATAAACATATCGTATCGACAACTCCGCAAGTTATATTAAGCCCCCTCCAAACTACAAAATATAACAGTTTTACATTCAAACAACTGTCGGCAAATTCTTCAGATCAGGGGCTACATTTGCAGGTACCAACACTTGAAATACCCATGAGTGGGGTGGTGCAGCTGACGGTGAATAAATAATTTGAACATCACCCAAACTACACATCACACAATGGACCCCAGACTATACATTACTGTTCAATGCTAGGAACAGTCAGTTACTACTTGCTACACGAGTCCTGTCACACAGAAGGGCGTTTAGCAGCTTGGCGGATCTTAGCGAGATACAGACCACCTATCACCATCCACTACAAAACACTACGGCTACTCACAGGTTAATGGTCCTTTCCAGGGTCATGGGTTTGGCCTGCAGATATTTGTTCCCATACTGAGAGACACCTCGAGGCCAGCCAGCCTGCGAGCGGCTCGGTGGAACCACAGACATGGCAGCAGATCCCCGTCTGCGCGAGTAGACTCTAGGACACGGCGAAGCCACGGGAACAGACAAAAGTCTACAACGCTGAGAACTCGAATCGACGAATGAGCCTGTCTTGGCGCTTTAACCGGTGAGATTCGCTTCCGGGTGAGCACAGTAGTTCCGGGTGAGGGAACGGCGCCAGAAGGGATGTGCACGTGATTGGCCAGTCCGGGCCGGGCCGCCGCCATGTGGGCTGCTGCTGTCGGAGTGCGGGCAATTGGCGAGACCAGCAGAGGGAGCTTTTACTTCGGCTGCAAATAAAAACAATATAAAGCAGAAAGGCAGTTCTTTGAAGTGAGAATTAAAATCTGGAAATACTCGAAAGGTCAGCGGCTGTGACAGGGAAGCAGTTATGTTTCTTTTTCTTCAAATATCAGCAGTTGTCTGAACTGTTCAGCGTTTCCAGTATATTATATTTTATTTCACAATCCCAGCATATGCAGTATTTTGCTTTTGACTTCTTATGGAGGGAGAGCTTATGCAACCTTTTTCAGACAGAAATGTCAAGTGGATCACCATTTCCTATTCTTGAGGTCTCCACCATCAGAAAGGGCAGTTTTCAGTGAATTTGTTTCACTGCATATGATGCCAAGACTGGATTCGGTATAGGATCTAGGGATCGAGAATATCCCAGTGGTTTGGCTGAAGACGTGCTCTAGAACTGCACGCACCTCTGAGCAAGCTGTTAAGTACATAAATCTATTTGGAAAATTGCCGAGGTAAGAACCAAAGATGACAGAGCGGAGCAAGATACCACTCCTACGTAATCCAACGCACTGAGCGTCACGGCCGCCATCTTTCAATGCAAAACGTGACTTCCGTTATGCCTCTCGCAGTGTAATACGCTCTATCATCTTTGGTGTAATCAGTGTTGTAGGGGAACAGTGTGTGATATAGCTCATATATCACTTCACATATTTTAATTAATTTTATTGTAAATGTTTTCCCCCTGTTTCTGCCCATTTCCCTCCCATCCTTCTCCCCAGCCCCCTCCTTTGTGCAGTTTATCGTGCATTGTATTGTGCAGTTTCCCTTGTATTGCTTTAACACACACTGCACAAAATTAAATTTAACATAGATATAGATATTTATATATATTAATGTGTGTGTAAGAGGCAAGTTCCTATTAGATCCTAATAGATAAATTTGACCAATTCATAACGAGTTGCTCTCCATTTGTCGTCTTTTTGGAAACGTATGGTGCAAAACAGGTGTAAAAGCTAATCCGTGACTGCGGATGGTCAAGATTATAAATGATCTCCTTCTATTTTCTTTTCTTCTCTTCTTTTCTTTTATTCTCTTTCTTCTATTTTCTATGTCTCAACTTTCTTTTTTCATTCTTTATTTTTCTTTTTCACACACTATATATCTCACATTTTTCTATTTTTCATTATCTAACTTTTTTCATTTTCTTTATTTCAAAAAAAAATTTAAATAAGAAGCTGTACATAAAAAGTATTATGAAAATATGATTGTATACAATTGTACTTCTAATAAAATAAAAAAATAATAATAATAAAAAAGAGGCAAGTTAGAGATAAATAGATAAAAGTTCCTTCTCATGGATCAGAAGCAACTTTGATTACACTGATGCAATTATAAAGAAAGCACATCAGCGCCTCTACTTCCTGAGAAGATTACGGAGAGTCGGTATGTCAAGGAGGACTCTCTCTAACTTCTACAGGTGCACAGTAGCGAGCATGCTGACCGGTTGCAACGTGGCTTGGTTCGGCAACTTGAGCGCCCAGGCGTGCAAAAGACTACAAAAAGTAGTAAACACTGCCCAGTCCATCATCAGCTCTGACCTCCCTACCATCGAGGAGATCTATTGCAGTCACTGCCTCAAAAAGGCTGGCAGCATCATCAAGGACCCACACCATCCTGGCCACACACTCATCTCCCCGCTACCTTCAAGTAGAAGGTACAGGAGCCTGAAGACTGCAACGTCCAGGTTCAGGAATAGCTGCTTCCCCACAGCCATCAGGCTATTAAATTCAAATGAAACAAAACTCTGAACATTAGTAGACCATTATCTGTTTATTTGCACCTTATCTGTTTATATTCATGTGTGTATATATTTATATAATGGTATATGGACACACTGATCTGTTCTGTATTCCTGTCTACTATATTCTGTTGTGCTGAAGCAAAGTAAGAATTTCATTGTTCTATCTGGGACACATGACAATAAACTCTCTTGTATCTTGAATCACTATTTCTCTATATCTTATTTGTCAAGTCAAGTCACATTTATTTATATAGCACATTTAAAAAACAACTCTCGTCGGCCAAAGTGCTTTACATTTGTATAAGAATAGTATAACAAACAAACTACATACATATAGCCCTCGCTCAGAGGACGTCAAGAAAGGCTTGGGAGTACAGATGGGTTTTTAGTCTCGACTTAAAGGAGTCGATGGAGGGGGCAGTTCTGATGCGAAGAAGGATGCTGTTCCACAGTCTAGGAGCTGCAACCGCAAAGGCGCAGTCGCCCTGAGCTTATGCCTAGACCGCGGGATATTCAGATGATGTACATAAACCATAAAGGCAATTATATATTTAAATATAAACATGTAAATATATGGATATATATGTTGTGTGGTAAATGAAACTTTTATGCTACTCGTAATTTACTAGGGGATGATGGGAGTGTTGAAGGAAGTTCTCGATTTATATTATCAAGGAGTGATGGAGCTGATGAAGAAGACAGACATGGTGCAAGGTCACGAAGTGAGACAGTTGACTGACGTCCATCCTGACACTTGATAGTTGCATAAGAAGGGTTGACATGAGTCAGTTTAACTTCATCAACAAAAGGCTCATTCTTATTTGATCGGACGTACCGACGAAGCAACACAGGCCCAGGGCTAGTCAACCATGATGGTAGAGAAGTAGCACTCGAAGAACGCCGTTTGAAGTTAAAGAACCGCTCGTGTGGAGTAGTATTGGTAGCAGTTGACAGTAGAGGTCTGATGGAGTGTGTAAATAAGCAGACTGCACAATCTGGAGTTCAAGATCATCTTCAATCAGTAGCGGTACAGCAGGTTGTTAGTTGTTAGTTCATCGTTATCGCTTCCAAGACTGACCAGTATAGGAAGTGGGTGTTAGTATGAATCATACGGTAAGGTGGGGTTAGTGATGCTACTTCTACTATGATTGGTTCACATGCAATAACCAATCTACATCCTTCCCCGTAAAGAGCGAATATAGTTAAACACACATGCAGCTAGAATTCAAACATACTCGCCATATCTGTCAGGCGGTCTGCTAATACGGCCCGAACGCGTACGGACCAACCCCTCTCCCTCTTCGCCAGAGAAGTTAGAGGGAGGCGGTGAACTCGGAAGTGAGAAAGGAGCAGGGGACACTCGTGACCGACAGGAAGAGCATGCGGGAGAGGTAGTGTTGTTGTTAGTCATAGCCACCGGACGTGGTGGAATGAGGGACATGCTGGAATTAGTGGTGGCCACGGCAGCAGACGGCTGGAAGAGTAAAGGTGGAGCGAAAGTATCGGCTGGTGGGGAATGTGGTTCCTTCACAGCCAGCAAGTGTTGGCGGCGGCGATGGTACAAGGCGCCATCGATGTCAACAAGGTAGGATCGGGGTTCTTTTGACGGGCCAACAATGCAACCTAGACGGGAATGTCCCATCGTAGTTTGCAAACGGATGACTTGGCCCGGCAGTAGTGGTTTAAGTGGTTTGCTGGACTGGTCATGTGATCGTTTCTGGATGTTGTGTTTCTCCTGGATGCGCTTCTGGATCGTGGATGGCTTCAGCACCTGTGGCACCAGCTTCTGCTGAGCGATTGGTATCGGTGGTCTCGTTGTTCTGGACATCAGGCGTTGGGCTGGTGAGCCTAGAACACCGTCTCGAGCGATGTTTCTGAGGTTTAAAAGGTCGAGGTACACATCCGACTTGGCTAGGTGGGCGTGTTCCATTAGCTGTTTCGCGCTTCTGACGGCCCGGTCAGCGAGCCCATTACTTTGTGGGTACTCGGGGCTGCTCGTGGCATGGTGGAAATTCCATCAGTTGGCAAAGTATTTGAACGCATGGCTGGTAAATTGTCTTCCGTTGTCGGTTTGCAAGCGGACAGGTGCGCCGAATGTGGAGAAGTGTCTCTGTAGCTTTTGAATGACCATTTCTGATGTGATAGAGGGCAGTAAATCAAGTTCGAACCAGTTAGAGTAGGAGTCGACCAGGACTAGATAATGTTTACCATGCCATTCGAAAATGTCTGCCGCCACTTCCGGTGGCGTCATGTTAGACTAACAGACGTGCACCCAGCTCCTCTCCCGAAAAACTTCACGATTTATCGTGTAAAACGGGTCCGAAAATCGGGATTGTTTTTAAAAACCTTACCGGAGCTTCTGGTTACCGCGCTGATGACGTCATCGTTAAACGCGATGTTTTAAACGGTGGTTTGAAGCCCTTTAAATGAGTAAATTGACTCCAGCTGTGAGCCCTCAGAGAGCTGTGAATAAACTGTCGAAACAGTTCGAAACTGAAGTTACCTCTGAAGTCTCTGAAGTGGCTGCAGAAATGGATACAAAATCTAAGAAAGACTTTGATGACTTGAAGAAATCAATGAAAAATTTGAAAGATGAGATCTCGGATAATAGGGTGGAAGATAAGAAGGAAATGAAGGAAAATTCGGCAAAAATGATGGAAGGAATGGAGAAGATGATGAAGGATTTAAATGCTGGTAACCAGAAGAATATGACGGATTTACTGGACACTATGAATAAACGAATTGATGAGGTGAAAGATGGACTATCAGAGAAAATGGATAAGATGGATGTAATTACTACGGATAAGTTCACGGCTGTACTTGAAACAGTAGCTGCAAGTATGCAGACAATTATGGAATTGGAGAAAAATACGGCTCGACTGGTTGAAGACATGGCGAAATTGAGGCAAGAACATGAGCAAATGAGGCGAGAAAACGAACAAGCATCACTACAAATGGGGACTCAATTAGAGAAAGTCTCATTCAAATGCCTGGACCTGGAAGCTCGTTCTAGACGCCAGAATTTGAGAATTCTTGGTGTTTCAGAGGGGGCAGAAGGGGAACAGGTACGTGAATTTGCCATGGGCTTGTTGAAACAACTGTTGAATCTTCCCAAGGAACCGAAAATCGAAGTGGCTCATCGTGTCCCAAGATTTGGAAAAAGATTTGATGCGGGAAAAGCTTATCCACGACATATTATAGTGAAATTTCGAGATACTGCAGAACTGGAATACGTTATGACTAAAATCAAATATGGTGTACAATTACGGCTGGACAAAGACACTATTAAGATATTCAGGGACTACCCACATGAAATTGTGCAAAAAAGAAACAAATTTGATAAGGTTAAAGATCTTTTAAGAGGGAGAGAAGGGGTCAGATTTGGGGTTTTTTATCCCGCGAAAATGCGTATTTCTTTTAATGGTCTTGAAAAGTCATTTGTTAAGCCTGAAGACGCTTTCAAATATGCCCAAACGATTGTTGAAAAACAAAAATAAAAGGGAGCTTTGGCAGATCCGAATAATTCTCAGCTATGTTTTGTCTGGGGATAGTTACATTGTTATCTCTGGAATGTTGAAGCAAGGACATTTTCTGTTCAAAACGTGTAAACAACTTTATAGCTGGATATGAATTAGAAAATAATTGCTTATTGATTAAAATGTTATAACCAATTGTAAGAACTTATCCTATTAACAACTTTAAAAGTTATGCAGGTTAGATTAGAATACTAACAAAAAAAACAAAAAAATAATGAACTAACATACTAATATGAATTTTTAATAAATTGTAACCTTGTCTATAAGCGGGAGGAGGGGATGAGAAACGAGCTCCTGGCTTATGTCCAGGAGCACGTCTCGTTAACCCCTTCAACCAACAGCTGATTCTTATTGAAATCAAAAATATTGGTTTAATAATTAAACTCTGATATATATATATGTTATAAGGAAATATCAGGGTAAAATTGTATTATATATCTGAATGTGAGGCCTCGTTTTAATATTTTAATATGTTATGATTAACTAAGAGAGCGGAGCGAGTTGAGCAACAACGCAATGGAAGTCAAAATAAGGTTTTTTCCCACCTACAGGTGGGTCACTCGCTACAGTGCCGACTATAGACACTGTAGCCTCACTTTTTTAGTTTTTTTTTTTATCACATAAAATCACTTGTTTGTGTTTTGTGTTTAGTGATAAGAATAATATGGACATACCAACAAAAGTTAATAATTCAAAAACTCCCCCAATACCTAAAGACCTGGGATATGGACGCACCACAAGATTCAAAGGTACTATAAGTATTCAAAATGCATGACACCACACAAAAGAACCTAGGAGGAATCTCATTTTGTAGTTGGAATATAAGAGGTATTAACGAACCTATCAAAAGGGGTAAGATATTAGCTCAGCTAAAAATGTATAATTCTGACATTACCTTCCTACAAGAAACACACCTAAAACCTCAGGACCAAGTTAGGCTGAGGGCGAAATGGATAGGTCAAACATACCACTCTTCATTCACTTCAAAATCTAGAGGCACGTCAATTATCATAAGAAAAGGTATACCATTTAAAGCAAAGAATATTATAACAGATATAGAAGGGAGATACCTAATAGTTAATGGAGAAATCCATGACACTCCACTTACTTTGGTAAATATATATGCCGCTAACTTTGATAACCCCCACTTTTTCAATAAAATCTTCAATATAATTGCAGAGTCAAACTATCAAAATGTTATAATAGGCGGAGACTTTAACTGTGTTTTAGATCCGTACTTAGATAAATCAAGTCAAAAACAGAGAGGGAATATGAAATCGAAAACTGGGGAACTCCTCAATACCTACATAAATAACACTAATATAGCAGATGTTTGGAGAATTGTGAATCCAACTGGCAGGGAATATTCGTTTTACTCAATGGTACATAAGACATACTCACGTATAGACTACTTTCTGCTGGATACAAAATTAATCCCCCAAACATCTAATGCAATATATCATACAAATTCAATTTCAGACCATTCTCCACTAACTTTCTTTTTAAAACTGGAAGGATTGTCTAAGAATAATTCATTCTGGAGATTTAACTCTCAAATTTTAAAAGATCCACAAGCGAGTATATATTTAAAAGAACAAATGGAGGTCTTTTTTCAAACAAATGATACTTCAGATATATCGCCTACTTTACTTTGGGAATCTTTTAAAGCATACATTAGGGGTATTATAATTTCATATCAAGCTTTTCAAAATAAAAAGAATAAGAATGAACAAAGACAGTTAGAAGAACTTATTAGACAAATGGATATAGATAATGCTAAAGATCCATCAATAGATAAACATAATAAAATAATAATTTTAAAATTTAAATTAAATAAATTATTATCTGCCAAACTTATAAGACTTTTTCAAATTACAAAACAAGAGCACTTTGAATTTGGGGATAAACCGCATAAACTTTTGGCTCGCCAGCTAAAAAAACGAGAAAAGGAACATACTATACCAAAGATCAAATCAGATAAAGGGGAATTATTAACAACACCGAAGGATATTAATAAAAGATTTGCGCAATTTTACGAGAATTTGTATACATCTAAAACGATAATTGATTCCAATAATATCACAAAGTTCTTGGATACCTGTAATCTTCCAAAGTTAGAGCTGAAGGAACAAGAGGAACTGGGTGCACAAATCTCAATTAAGGAATTAGAAGATACAATAAACTCACTAAAAAATGGAAAAACACCAGGCCCTGATGGATTTACTAATGAATTTTATAAAAGCTTTTATGATAAAATAATACCAAGATTACAAAAAATGTACCAATACGCTTTTAAAAAACGAATACTACCTGATACATTAGCGGAATCAACGATTACATTAATACCTAAGAAAAATAAGGATTTAGAAGAACCTGGCTCATATAGAGCTATAGCATTGTTAAACACAGATCAAAAAATATTAGCGAAAACATTAGCCAGAAGATTAAGTAAATACATTAGTAAATTAATAAACCCAGATCAGACAGGGTTTATCCCTAAGAGATACTCTTCTAATAATATGAGACGTCTACTCAACATAATGCACTCACACAAATCTGAAGATCAAGAATTATCAATTATTTCGCTGGATGCTGAAAAAGCATTTGATCAAGTAGAATGGAATTATATGGATAAAGTATTACAAAAATTTCAACTGGGAGAGAATTTTATTTTATGGATTAAGTTACTATATAACAAACCTACAGCTAGAATACTTACTAATAACATATTATCCTCGAAATTTCAACTATCAAGGGGAAATAGACAAGGATGCTCATTATCACCACAGCTGTTTGCTCTCATTATTGAACCGCTAGCAGAAAAAATTAGAATACACCCTGATATTCATGGATATAATACTAAAGACTCATATAATAAAATATCTTTATACGCGGATGATATATTATTGTATATTACAAAACCTCAAATCACTATACCAAATATATTAAATTTAATTGAAGACTTCGGATCTTTTTCTGGATATAGAATAAATTGGAATAAAAGTGAAATTATGTCAATAAAACCGAAAGATTCAACACATCTTTTAAAATTCCCTTTTAAAATAGCTACAGAAAAATTTAAATATTTGGGAATCGAAATTACCAGAGCATATCAAGGTATGCTCAGGGCAAATTTTGACCTCCTACTTAATAAACTGAATACATTAATTAAATTCTGGAAAACGCTTCCGATGTCTTTAATAGGCCGAATAAACGCAATAAAAATGATCTTTTTACCACAAATTTTATACCTATTTCAATCAATTCCTATATACTTACCTAAGAAGTTTTTTAAAAAACTCGACTCAGATATCACTAATTTTATATGGGACTATAAATCACATAGAATACAAAAAACCCATCTGAATAAATCTAAAGTATTGGGGGGTCTAGCACTACCTAATTTTATGTATTATTATTGGTCAGTAAATATTAAAAACATGATTCAACTGATGGATAACTCCGCCCAGCAAGTAGACTGGATTGTAATGGAGAAAGAGGATTGCTCCTCTAGAAACATTGGAGCGATCCTCCTCTCTCCAATGAAATTGAATAACATAAACTATAATAAGAACCCAATTATTCATAGTACAATTCGTATTTGGAAACAAATAAAACAAAATTTAAAATTAAGAAACTTATCACTTTTATTACCTATAGTCAATAACCCTTCGTTTAGTCCTTCTATTATAGATAAAGCTTATACACAATGGGATAGACTAGGAATTAAAACGCTTGGTGACTTGTATGAAACTGGAAAATTACTTTCATTTCAACAATTACAAATAAAATATAAACTCGGAAATAATCAATATTTTAAATACTTTCAAATATGCGACTATTTGAAAAAATATATAAAAGATCATCATAATAACCCAGCAGATGTACTGGACGAGGCAATGCAGATAAAAGCGGAATCAGCAAACTTAATATCATATTTGTACAATATTATCTTAAATGCACAAATACCATCTACGGAGGGTATCAGAAGAGACTGGGAACAAGAGTTAGCTATTAAAATTTCAAAGGAAAGTTGGAATGAATACTTATTAAAAGTGCATAAATGCTCGATTAATGTAAGACACACTTTAATACAATTTAAAATTTTACATAGATTATATTATTCGAAAACTAAAATTCATAAAATTTTCCCAAACGTATCATCTATTTGTGATAAATGTCAATCCCAAGAAGCAACTATAGCGCACTCATTTGTCTTCTGTACAAAAATTCAAAAATTTTGGAATGAAATTTTTGAAATCTTTACAAAGTTATTTAAAACAAGACTGATACCCAAAGCAGAATGGATTATCTTCGGAATAACGGAAGATGATCCAGAACTAAATGTGTTTCAAAAGAAATTAATGGATTATGGGTTAATAACTGGAAAAAAGCTAATTCTAAAATTTTGGAAGAAGGCTCCAATACCAACTATAAATATGTGGATTTCAAATATGTTTGAAACATTACACCTTGAAGAGATAAGACTCCTCCTAGCAGGTAAACCAGATCACTTCCACCTGACGTGGTCTGCATTTATAGAATTATTACAAACATAGGGTGCAAAAGTACTTTAAAAAAAAATAAAAAATTGAGGTCGGGTAAGGGGGGATGATAGTTGAAGAGTTGGTATGTCCTATTTACGTGATGCTCAAAAAAAAAAAACATTTGTTTCTCTTTTTTTCTCTTTCTCTTTTCTTTTCTTAGGGCCTATTTCTTAACTCTTTTTCTTTTTGTTTTTAATTTCGCTCTTATAGGGTCTTCGTCCTTTTTTGTTGTTACATTTTCTACACTTTTCTACACTTGCACTTTTTCCTTCACTTTCTTCTCTCTTTCAATCTTTTCTTTCTCTAGTGTAAAAAAATAAATAAAGGGAGTACATTAATTGTAAGAAGATATAAATGACGAGTATTAATGTATGTGGTTGTAATGTAATGTACTTCTAATTAATAAAAATTAAAAAAAATAAAATAAAATAAAAAATAAAAAAATGGCTGCCGCCAGTGATGTCCAGGGCAGTGCTGGTGGAGGTTGTTGTAGCAGGGGCTGTCTCTGTTGGTGCGGCGCCAGGCTGTTGCAGATGGGGCAGGAGGCTGTCCTGTCCCGTATGTACTTGGCCATGCCAGGCCAGTAAAACATATTCTGTGCGTGGGCCAGCGTGGCATCGGTGCCTGGGTGGCCGCTGTGTGCCTCTTTGTAATATTCATCACGTAAGGATGAAGGGATCGCGACTTTGTGGCCCTTAACTACGACACCGTCCTGTATTACCAGTTCATCACGGACTAAGAAGAACGGCTGCACCTCCAGTGGTGTGCAGGATTGCCTGTCTGGCCAGCCTCTTTTGATTATGGATGAGAGTCGCTGGAGAGTTGCGTCGGCGGCTGTGTGTTCGGCTAGATGGCGCAATTATTCCATGGGAACGAAGTTAATGCTGAGAACCGTAAACTCGTCCCGTTCATATGGGTGTCGTTCGCTGGATTCAGGAATTGTTTGGTTTTGTCCTCGTGGGCAGAGTCGAGCTGGTCTTGAGATTCTGGTAAGATTCTGGATCCCACTTCTGACACCATGTAAATAAGCAGACTGTACAATCTGGAGTTCAAGATCATCTTTAATCAGTACCCATAACAGCAGGTTGTTAGTTGTTAGTTCATCGTTACCGCTTCCAAGACTGACCAGTATAGGAAGTGGGTGTTAGTATGAATCATACAGTAAGTTGGGGTTAGTGATGCTATTTCTACTATGATTGGTTCACATGCAATAACCAATCTACAGAGTGTAATGTATCTGGTAACTGGCTTTAAAGTCATTTGACTTTAAAGCCAGTTTCACTGCTTTCCAAATGATTCCGTTATACCTCTCAACCTGACCATTTCCAATAGGATTACATGGTGTTGTTTTACTTGTTGCAATTCCTCCATTAGAAAGGTAATTTTTAAAATATTTTGACATGAATGAGGTGTCCCTATCAGAATGTATGTAGCTTGGAAATCCACAGAATGAAAACAGTTGATCTAAACATTTGATAACCGTAGCAGCTGACATATTTGGACAAGGAAAGGCAAATGGAAACCTTGAATATTCATCAACTATGGTAAGTACATTTAGAGAGGAGGATGGTAAAGGCCCTTTGAAGTCAATACTCAAACGTTCCATTGGTTGAGTAGCTTTGATCAATCTTCCTTCTTCAGGACGGAAGAACCTTGGTTTTAATTCAGCACAGATTCTACATGAAGCACACGTCATCTTCACATCTTCTGTAGAGAAAGGTAAGTTTTTGGAACGAACATAGTTTAACATACGAGTGACTCCAGGATGACACAACCCATTGTAAAGATCAGTGAGTACAGAAGAATGAACAGAGGCACAAAATGCTCGAGTTAATGTATCCGGAGCAACATTATCCTTACCAGGGCGGTACTCAATTGAATAAACTATATGCAGATAATTCAATCCTCCATTCATGAATTTTACTGTTTTTAATCTTCATTCGTTTCCGATTATCCAGCATAAAAGCTACTGAACGCTGATCTGTTATCAAAGTGAAGTGCTGCGAGCAAGGAAATGACTCCATTTTCTCACTGCTTCAATAATTGCTGCAGCTTCCTTTTCGACGGGTGGGTAGTGCAATTCACTACCTTGGAGAGTATGAGACATGAAAGCCACTGGTCGTCCTTGATTTAACGTTGCTGATACTACTAAATCAGGCATCACATTCAACAACAAAGGGGAGATCCTCATCAATGGCAATGTCGCAGATTATAATTGTTTCTTTAAAGAAGTAAAGACACCAATTGCTTAGAGTCAAGGGGGAAAGATTTTGCTCGAATCAAAGGTTGAATTTTGTCAGAAAAATTTGGTATCCATTTAGCATAATATGCAAACATACCAAGAACCCTTCGTAGAAAGTTTAATGTAGCTGGAACAGGTATCTCATGGAGTGGGCGGTCTTTCTGGATCAGCCTTGATTATATAATTTCCAACTCAATAACTAAGAATATTAATTGATGACACTGATATTATTGACTTTGCCTCATTTAATGTTAGATTTTTAGAATGTACAACTTCTAAAAACCGTTGTACATTTTCATCATGTTCAGCTTGGTCTTTTCCTGCAATAGTTATATTCTCAAGATAAGGGAAAGTATCTTTAAGGTTTTCCTGTTCAACAAGTTTGTCCATCTCTCTCTGAAAAACAGCCACACCATTAGTTACACCAAAAGGAACTCTGCAGTAGTGGTATAATTTCCCATTTGCTTCAAACGCAGCGTATTTCTTCTCTGATTCTTTCAAACAAATTTGGTAGTAAGCACCTTTAAGGTCAAAAGTAAAGAATATCTTATACTTAGCTAATGTATTGATAATCTCTTCTATACGAGGTAATGGATATGCATCAAGCTCCGTGAACTGGTTTATAGTTTGAGAGTAATCAAAGCAGAGTCTCTTTCTATGTCTCTCCAAGGGGTCCTTAACCATGACAACATGTGCCCTCCAAGGGGAAGAGCTGGGTTCTATGATACCTTCTCGTAAAAGATTAGTTACTTCTGTGTTGATAAAGTTTCTGTAATCTTTACTAAAATGTCTTGATTTTGTAGCAATTGGCTTGCACTTAGAGGATAAATTAGTGAATAATGAAGGACATTCAACAGATGCAGCAGAAAAACCACACAATACTGGTGGCTTTGACAATAGAAGATCAGGCATAGTTCCTTCATACATTATTTGAAGTGATCGGTGCTGTTTCTGAAAATCCTGACCTATTATTATATCGCTACACACATTTTTCAAAATACCAAGACATACAGATTTATAACTAGTTTTGTTCAGAATAAAGTCTATAATACAAGATCCAATAATTTGAGTATTGAGAGTTGTCAGAGCCATCGAGATTTCTCTATTTGAAGTAATTATAGTTATAGTTGAGACACAACTTATGTTGTCTGAGAGAGAGAGAGAGAGACAGAGAGAGAGAGACAGACAGACAGACAGACAGATGGACAGGGAGTCTGACCAATCACAATCTGGATCACTGTCCAATCACAGCACCAGGATCCTGATTGACAGGGAATTGGACCATCCCATTGTGAATCACACAGGCCCGCCCATTCCTAGAAGATGAAGGCTTTTGTGGGCTTGGTTAATTCTTTTTCATTTTAACTCTCTCATTCCAACAAGAAGACTTTCACAACTTAAGGACAACACAGACCATTACACTAGCCTCAGCCTTCCCAGTCCACTTAGCCATTATTAAGTGCAATACCCATATGAATGGCCATGACAAAGTCTCCCAGGAGAATGTCCTAGCTTGCAAAATTTGTACATTGGTCCTCATAGAACCAAAGATTCTGGTAGACAGAACGGTCTTGTCAGACAATTGAGGGAGGTTTAGGAATTATAGGGGGACACCTCTATGTGCAATGACTATGGAAACGAGAGGGCTGTGCCATTGATTCCACAACGGGACTCTGGCTCACACCCCTCTTGGACAAATTTGTGTAATTGATGTTTTTCTGTCTGTTATTTTATATGCACTCCCATATACATGCTGGTAAGAAGGGAAAACAATAGAGATACACCTTACAATTTAAAAACCTAATCGTGATGCCCATTTTTCTTTGTGAAAATTCCATGTTAATTCAGTAAATGCGTGAAATGGGGGGGAAGCTTATGAATGTATTTGGGTGTATTTTAAGAGTTAGAATGATTTCCTTGAGGTGTGTATTACTGTGTTTTACTTTTGAGTGATAATTTTATAATTTTATTGAGTGATAGTTTTAAAGTGTGAATATCTGTGAGATTTAGCATATTGCATGAGGTGTGGCAACTTGTGAGTGAATGTCACAGAGAAGAAAAAGGTATAAAATAAGTAAGCTTAAAGATTGTTACGTGTTTGTGGAACCAGTTCTGGTGAATGTTGAATTAATCCTATAATTCAGATGAAATAGGATGTAATTGAATGAGCTTTTGCTCTTCTACTTAAGAAATCCTTGTAGAGACTAATGTGTTTTAAGAGGTAGTGTATGTTTCTTTAAGAAGTCAGTAGTTGTGTGGAGGTGGAGCCACACGGTTATTATATTTTCCTTTGTTCTTTGTAAATGCGTTAGTAATCTATGAAAATTAAGTTTATTCTTTATTTTCTCTTAACTTTCAACAGAGAAATGAAAAATGTAGATTGTTTTGTCTTATTGGTGTTTTAAGTTTGTTTTCTTCCTATTTTCTTATCTTTTGAATTGAGTTCAAAAGGAGACTTGGATGCCATACTGGCCATGTGTTAGATGAGATTGGATAAGCCAATATCTCATTCCTAAATGGCCTACCCCTTATTCTTAAAGAGACTGTTTTCAAGTTTCCGGAAAAAGAGCGAGTGCTAGCATCTCAGTTATTGATCATCCATGTTATTAATTTGGATTTTAAAAAAGATCAAGACTATTTTATAGTCCGAGGGCAGGTGGACTCTGCCCCGGCGTTGCTGGCGACCCTCCGGGAGCGGGTGAGCAGGCTAGCTCCAATTCCCACTTCGCGGCATGGCTTGCCGGCGGTGCACGTGCAGTCGGCTCTGCAGCATTGTATGTTTTTTTCGTTCGCAGGGACGCTCACAGATCCCCCTTGCAGCGCGTCTACGAGGGGCTGTTCCGGGTGTTGCGATCTGGAGTCGCCACCTTCACCTTGGACGTGGGGGGCCGGGAGGAGATCGTCTCCGTCGGCCGACTCAAGCCTGCCCATGTCGACTTTGACAGCCCGGTGGTGGTCGCGCAGCCCCGACGTAGAGGTCGTCCGCCGACCGATCCGGCTGCACCTGTTGTGCCTGTTTCCCCCGATCCGGTTGTACCCGTTCCTCCCACCCCGTTACGGTCTCCTGGCCCTGTTCGGCCAGTCCCTCTTGTTACGCCCGCCCCGCCTCCGCTTACCACGCGTTCTGGTAGCCGTGTCTCGGTTCCGTATCTCGGGTTCTGGGGGGGTCCTGTAGCGACACCTGGTGGTGTCTGGGTAGTCAAACCCTCGGATTGGCTGCACTAGTCACATGGGCGCGGGGGCGATATTCGCGTGCTTTTTACCGAGTTGTGTAATTCTAGCGCCACACTTGTGGAAGTAACATCGCGTTTGTTGGCTGTCTTACCAACCTGAGTTTATTTGTTGTTTTACCGTTACAAAATAAAACCCTTTGAATTCACTCAGTCTCGACTCGCCAAACGGGCATGGTAAAGAAGATATGCCAGGAGCCCAGATCTTACATTATTCAATCCGAAGTTAAGTTATACAGGAGAAATACGAAGACACATTTTGCCTGTAGACGAGCCTGCACCAACACAGCAAAGTCCATTCGATGTTACCACTGATTACCCGGATGCAGGAATGTGGTCAGAAGATGAGAATGTTCTCACAAGGGATGGACAAGAAACAATGGACTCTGAGCAGTCTCAGGTTAAGGTTCCTGTGCCTGTGGTTAAATTGCCTGTAAAAGCCACGGAGGGATTTTACAGGACACGCTCAGGTCGTGTCACAAGCCAAATCCAATACAAAGAATGAATGTTTTCTGTACGAAAGTTATTAATTGGTATAGCTTCACTTCACTGTAGTTATTGGTTCACATATTATTTTATTCATAATTAAATGTATGTCTGCTTGCTTTTATTTCATGGGGCATGAGCTAAAGAAAGAGGATGTAGATTAGTCACTGTATAGGGGGTGTGCACGTAAGGTCACTGGGTCATAGGGCTTGTCGCACGGAGCCGCTCAATCCATCTGGAGGACATCCGTAACTTCCGGTATATGTTATTAATGCAAGAAACGCGTACTTTCCTACCTGTTAAAAACCGCCAAAATGTTGAATTTTTGCGCTGTAAACAATTGTGGAAGTTGGGGTAAGCGTGAGAGACATGTACCCAACTTCAGAATTCCAAAAGTGAAGCGAAATGAAGGTAAAGAGAAGCGAGAGCTGAAGGGACAACAACAGCTAAAGTGCTTGGCGAACATTGGCCGTGCAGATATCGAAATTGAAAATATTGGGAATTATCGCGTTTGCTCACTGCATTTCATCAACAGTAAGGCATTATTTGTGGTTTTTCTTGATTCCTTTGGTATCTAAAAAGTCTCAGAAGTGATAAATCTGGCTGTAAATTTTGCTTCAGAGGCGTTTTATTTTTGTATGTAAAAACCCACGAGAACCATGGGCGATTTTAAAATTTTACAGCCAGATTTATCCCTTCTGAAACTTTTTAGATGCCAAAGGAATCAAGAAAAAACACAAATAATGCCTTAGTTGATGAAATGCAGTGAGCAAACGGCCAATGTTCGCCAAGCACTCTGGCTGTTGTTGTCCCTTCAGCTCTCGCTTCTATCTACCGGCATTTCTCCTCACTTTTGGAATTCTGAAGTAGGCTAAATGTCTCTCACGCTTATCCTGATTTCCATAATTATTTACAGCGCAAAAATTGACAATTTCGGCGGGTTTTAACGGGCCCGCTACGCGTGTACTCCATTTGGCGTAGCGTAGCAACAGTACGGGTCATGGGTCGTGACCCGACTGCCGTGAAACCTCCATATTCCTAATCCATGTCGGGTGTTCGTTCCTGGAGTATGTTATTTAACGCATGCGTGCCATCCAGGAGCAGTTCAGACAGGGAGTACTGAAACGGAATGCAGGGGCTTTGTCAATAGTCTGGTTGCCTCGTGGTCAATAAACATATTATGGAGTTAAACTACTTGTCGTTATTTCCACAACTTCATAATATGTTCTTTAGTGATGTCATCTAACCCGCCGAATTATTCCAGCGCCAAGTGTTCCTAACGTACCAGACAACAAAATGCTGGAGTAACTCAGCGGGACAGGCAGCATCTCTGGATGGAAGGAATGGGTGACATTTCGGGTTGAGACCTTTCTTCAAACTGAGAGTCAGGGGAGAGGGAGACACAGAGATAAATTCCCACCCCTAAGTGTAAGGTGTGAAAACGAGACATGAAAGAGGGATATAATGGGTAATTTCTTCAATTTTCCACTCGGCGATTTATAGCAAGATTATCACATGATTATAATTACAATGACCGCAGATGAGAATAATGTCGAGACTGCTGCAGTGACCCCGGAGATTATAACCATGGCAACGTGACCTCACCCCTTTCAGGATGTTCCCTGAACTATGCTGACGTCTCACACATTTCATTTCCGGGTGCTTTCAACAGATCACCAGCCGCCCCGCTTGTTGGCGACGTCGCCCACTGCTACTCGCCACAAACTCGGGAGGAGCAGGGGAGACAGCGGTTCGCGCCCGCGCTTCGTCACTGGCTAACGGCAGCGCCGCTGTCACCCTCACCCTCACCCTCAGCCGCAGTCGAGCCTCGGCCCGATTATGCCGCTGCTTTTCCTCGAACGCTTCCCTTGGCCCAGTCTGAGGTTGTACACAGCCCTCAGCGCGGTTCTGCTCGCCGCCAGCCTCTTCAGCGCCTACTCTCACCTCAGCCTGCCCCCGGGCCAAGCTCCGATCTCTGTCCCTCGTTACCATCCCAACCTCGGCGCTCCCATCCCTATTGACGCCATAAGCGGCGATCCGCCGGCCGCCGAAGGAAACAGCGACGGGGATACCGGAGCAGACCGCGAGCAGCGCGTCCACCCCGGCCCAGGGATCAACGTTGACCATGGTGAGCCCGATTTGGGACTCTCGGGCAGACCAGAGTGGGCTCAAGGCCACGGATTCGCCCTGGAAATAGCCTGGTACCTGGTATCAGACGGCTGGTGTATTTGGGTGAGTGTTTGGGTTTCTCCCTTCACCCCGCCTCCTTCCTGTCGCCGGAAATCTAAAAATCGAGAGGACTTTCTGTCCAAGCTTCATACTTTCAATAGTTAAGGCATTGACTTGCGTCTGATTTTTCTAAATGTGCGAAATGTTGAAAGTAAAATTGCAAATCCCCCAAAGCGTGTTTAAAATATAGGAGTTATAGATTAATTTTCTGGTGATAATCCGATGTAGTTGAATTATCGCTAAAAACTCCGATGGTCAGATAATATTTCCTTAAAATTTCCCGTGATTTTCTCTGTTGGAAGGAATCGAATATTCTGCAGAACTTTTATTTTGCGGTATTTTAAAATGGGATGCTTTGTATTTTTAAACATATACATCAAAATCTTCAATTTACTGAAATGAAAGATATGTTTCACTTGGGATAAATATTTAAAACATACAAAATAACATTGTAAATTTAGTCAAATAAACGTTGTGAATCTGATTATTTCTCACTGGCATTGGATTCTTATTGTGTTGTGATGTGTTAGGAAGTACATTTTATTCGTCATTGTATTTAGTTGAAATGTTTGTCCAAAGTTTTAAAGCATCTTGTAAATATTTTGGAAATTTTTCTGTTAAATTCAATATATTGTAAACTTGGTAAAACATGATATTTTATAATAGCCATAATGTTGTTCTGCAGTGAGTTAATCAACAGGAAATGCCCTTTAAGTTACTCAAGAATCTACATGAAAATAAATTGCAAACCTTTTTAACTTTGAAGATGAAATCGGAACTTGAGACAATTTCAGTTTGGATGCACATGTTTTCATAGGCAAGATGGTGCCCAACAAATACTTATAGTGTGTTAGTTGGTGGAATTTAAAGTCTTCAGACTGTTTCTACAATAGCAGTATCCAAGTCTGAGCACAAAAAAGGTTCAAATTTTTCCCATCCTACTTAAATATTGCCATTTTGTGAATATTATATTCGTCCAAAGTGCTCGGTCTATCTAAACCTAGACAAGGAAAGCAGGTCAAATGACTTGGATCACAATTGGATTTAACTGTCATATACCCATACCCATGTATATTAACACTCAGTAGAGATTCATGTGGTCAGAAGTCTCATTCGCTTTTTTATTCTTGCCTTAACCTGTGTGTTTGTATGCACATTTTAATGCTTCTTTTGCCATATATCCATGCCCACATATGTTTACACTTGTTATAGTCACTGAATAGTGGTCAGAAGCCTCACATGCTTTCTCTCTCTCTCCCCCCCCCCCATGCAAATCTTAATGCTACCCTACTCAAGGTTTATTTTTATGTTTATGCAAACTTTTTCCCATTGGGTAATTTTGTAAAGCTAACTACTTTCAAAATGATATTTTGGGGATGAGTTAGAAGGGGAAGAGATTGTTGGAAATGTTGTACAATAAACAGAAGATTGATAGTTATGCTCAATTAATAAAAGAAAATGGAGCCACATAATGCCAATCTAAATGTCAGGAGGCGCTTTTTGTCTGACAGTATAATCTGAAACATCACCCATTTCTTCTCTCCAGAGATGCTGCCTGTCCCGCTGAGTTACTCCAGCTTTTTGTGTCTACAGTATAACATTGGTGGTTGTTGTTTTGACATTCACATGCAAGATAAAGCCTTCTCACTTCTGGACAGCTTATGGACTATCTAGAAATCTGTGTATATAAGCTATCAAAGAGTTCTCATAAAGAACAGCCATAACTTTAAATATGCATTGCACAAGATGTAAAAGTGAATTTATGAGACAATACAAATAGTAAGAGCATACAAAAGAAACCATTTGGACAAGTGCTGTCATGATAAGATGCATTTCCATTGAATGTACTAGATTGTCAATTAAATGTATACAGTTACTTTAGCTAGATTGGGAAATTGGTAATAAAAAAAATGCTAGAAAGACAAATATTTAAATAATTATTTCAGTATAATGTATGTTTATTGAAAATTATAACACTTCTTTGGGAGAAATAATTCATCCTAGAGAGAAAGTATAGAGTTGGATTAAGAGGTTTATAATGTTGCTGGATGTCTGGGGGCTGGAAGAATTTTAGTAACAAACAAAGAGATGTCAGTAATTGCCAGAGAAAATGTAAGAAATAAAATTGGGCAAGAAAGGAATGTGTCTTATTTCTCAGAGGAAATGTAAACTAGGTCCCATTGGATTCAGAAGAAATTAGATTTCAGAATGAGGAAGTACACCAACATTTTTTTGTCTCAACAACATTTTAGATAATGGGAATAAAGTCTGTAATGGAGCAACGACAAGGTACCAAAAGTTAAGGTGTTGCAAGTGATTGATCCTTCCAACTTATATTATCTTTGGAGTTCTAAAAACAAGACTGGCGACAGCTTCTGAAAGTATTATTTGTGATCTTCCAACATAGTCTGCATGCGTTGTCATGCTATTCCAGAAAATTGAAAGAAATGGAGACCTATGTATCAATTAATAATAGATTTTTCAATGGTGAAAATTAAATTGCTTGTTAAATTTGTGGATGCTTAACAAATATTTAAGGCTGAGATGAAAGAACATTCGAGGCACGGGGAATTGAAGGATACATGAGAATGAATGGGAAAGTAGTTTGATTTGGGTCTCGGCTATAAAGTGGAAGTGAGGGCTTGAATGGAGCAGGCTTGAGGGTTTTGCGTTACTCTTGTTCCTAGATTTAAGTCTTGCATTGAAAGGAAGTTGTTTGAAAAGATGTGGTGTGGTTAATGTTTTTGGATGGTCAGGTGTAAAGTTTTAAAGGTTATGATAAAAATCACTGCTCTTACCTTTGGATGTGGGTTTGAGTGAAGAATAAAAAAATTCTGAAATACCAAACACAAAGATAGCAAGTTTTGAATGCTAAGTGACGTTTGAGACAAATTGCTGAATTGTACAGATAAAATTTACAGCAGAAAAATAGTTAAGCTGTGAAAGAAAGGATCATGAGTGATAAAATGACAGGTTTAAATCGTGTGGAATCAGCAGAAGGATGTCGATACCAAAATCTCAGGGGGGGCACAAGGTAAAGAAAATTACTTTTTTTAAATGGCAAGAAATTAGAGGTAAAATGGAGACAATAGTAACTGCAGATGTTAGAATCTTCAGCAAAAAAACAGTGCTGGAAGATATCGGCGGGTCATGCAGCATCTGAGGTGGGAATGGGCAGATGATATTTCGGGTTGGATTCTACAGACTATTTAGAGTAGGGGGAGAAAGCCTGGCATGTGGATAGATATTGAGTGGAATAAGTGATAACTCCTAGCGGTGAAAGAGACAAAAGGGTATCAGATAATGAAAGACGAAGAGTGAAATATAAGGCTGGAAGGCGGAATATGGATGGAAAGGACCAGTGGGAGGGAAAGAGGGGGGGATGAAGGGAAAGTATGGAACTTGGGGATGTGAAATGAGTGTATGAAGGACAGCAAAGGGGCAAGTTAACTGGTATGGTGGTAGAATTGTGCACATCAGGTGATAGGGGTGGCAGGGGAAAGGGGAGGTGTAGATTTCAATATTCAGGCCATGTTATTACAGTGAAATGCAAGGTGCAGTTCTTACAGTTTGTGTGTGGCCTCACTCTGGCAATGTATGAGGCCAAGGACAGAAAGATCAGTATGGGAAGGGGAGTTCATATGGTTAGCTACTGGGTGTTCCAGCAGACCTCAGCAAATGGAGCACAAGTGATCGGTGTGAAGATCTGCTTGTCTACACTTGTTCTCGTTGATATAAAAGTGGCCAAAGAAGGCCACATGCACTTTGGAAGAACAGCACCTCGTATTCCCTTAGGCAGCTTAGACCTCAAGGATGGATATTGAATTCTCCAACTGCAAGTAACCCCACCTATCCTACTCTCATTTCCCTATGTTGCACTGTGAAAACTACTCCATGAAGAGTGGATTTTTTTCCAACTGAAGTTGCTCATTGCTTGATTTAGTGAATTAGTAACATAGGGTATAAGCCACGCTTTTTGGTGCCCATGTATTAATTTTATGCTTTGGTCAAGAACTGAATATGCACTGCTGCTATGTTTTTATCTTGTTTACAGTCTGTCTGTTAGAAATGGTTTTCCTTGGGAACCATTATTCAGTTTGGCATGTTGTACAAAAGCATAGTATTGCAAACTCGCTAACTTTAATAATTTCAAGCATGGATAACTCGTGACTTTTTTTACTTGTGTAAACAGTAGCAGCTGCTTTTGTTTTGATACCAGGTACTGATGGTCAGTTTCTGGATCACTTATTTGCAACTGGTAAATTATTGAATAAGGGAATATTTTATGCTCACTTTAAGCAGAGGGTCAATAGAGGAACATCACCTGCCCTTTAGTCTGGGAGGCACCTATATCAATGATCACTGTGGCAGTTGCAAGATCGGCCTTCCTGAGAGGGAATCTGTGGAATCCTACAATACATGAAACATGAAATTAGTGACAAGTTGAAAGTCCAGGATTGGGGATGTGCAAAGATTGGGGAGGGGTCAGTCTACCCAATGACAGGAGGAGGAATTGTACTGTTTGATAGCCACAGGGGAAAAAGGATCTCATGTGGCGTTCTGTGCTGCACTTTGGTGGAACCAGTCTGTTGCTGAAGGTGCCCCTCAGGGTTGATCAGTGTGTCATGGAGGGGGTGAGCAGTATTGCCCAAGATGCTCTGCAGTTTGAGGAGTATCATCACCTCCAACACCATCTCCAGTGAATCCAACTTCACCCCCAGGACGGAGCCAGTCTTTCTGATGAGCTTGTTAATTCTGTTGGCGTCTGTGGCCGTCGCCTATTTTATAATGATTACTATTATCCTAGTGCCAAAGAAAACTAAGAAAACTAACCATTGTCCAGTGGCTCTAACATCCACTATCATGAAAGTGTGTGGAGAGACTGGTAATGGTGCAAATTAACACCAGCCTCCCAGACACTTGATCCACTGCAGTTTGCCTCTCGTCACAATAGGTCCCAGCGGATGCCATCTCACGAGCCAAGCCTCGCCTTTGGAACACCTACACAACAAGGACACCAATAATCTCATCCAAAATCATCTCCAAATTCCTGGACATTGGAGCCCGCACTGCCATCTGCCATTGGTTCCTCAAGAATCTGATCCATAGACCACATTCAGTGAGGATAGGGGACAACACATCGTCCAATATAATTACCAATACCAGTACCCTGCAAGGATGCGTTTTCAGTCCCTTATGATATTCCCTGGACACTCGCAACTGTGCGGACAAATTAAACTCTAACTGCATCTACAAGTGTGCAGACGATACATCTGGGATGGACTGGATGACGAACAACGACAAGGCTGAGTCCAGAAAATAATGGAGAACCTAGTAACATAATGTCGGGTTAGTGATCTCTCCCTTAATGTTAGCAAGATGAAGGAGCTAGTTATCTACTTCAAGAAGAGTGGTGGAGTAAGTACATGCCCCAATTAGCATCAATGCTACTGCAGTGGAAATGGTTGAGAACTTTAAATTCCCTGGTGTAAATATTACCAATAATCTATTGTAGACCAACCGCATTGAAGCCACAGCCAAGAAGGCACACTGACATTTCTACTTCCTCAGGTCACTGAAGGAAATGCGGCATGTCTCCAATGACTCTTACAACCTTTCACTATTGCCCCATAGAAAGCATGTTTTTTGTATTGTATTCAATTTATTGTCATTATCTCATAAGAGACAACTAAATGGATTTTCCTTAGTCATGTATCATAAAAATAAATAATAAATCAATAAAAAATCAATGTTGTTGGGTTGCATCACAGCTTTATTTGGTAACAGCTCTGCCCCAGATCACAAGAAATTGCAGATTTGTGGATGTAGCCTAGTTCATCATGCAGAGTATCTCCACCAGATACTTCCTGGTGCTTCGGAAAAGCAGCCAACATTATCAAAGACCTTCCCACCTCTGTCAAGTCGAGAAGATACAGAAGCTTGAAAGCGCGCACCAGCAAATTCCCCTCTGAATTATTCTTCCATAAGATAGGGTACAGTCAGATTTTCCTACCTCAGATACACACAAAAAGCTGGAGTAACTCAGAGGAACAGGCAGCATCACTGGAGAGAAGGAATGGATGACGTTTCGGGTCGAGACCCTTTCTTCAGAAACGTAGCAGGCCAGGCAGCATTTGTGTAATTAGAAACAGTTAACATTTTCAGGTCAAAGATGCTTTGTCAGAACTCAAATGGAGCAAAATTTAGTTAGTTTAGAATTACAGAGAAGGCAATGGAAGCAATGGAGAAATAAAATACATATATTTAATCGAGTTGCTCAGTGGGTAAATAGTAATGGCAACAGATATTGATAATGTAGACAACATCTTGCAAAATATAGGACATGCCTGGGCTGTGCTAAGAGGGATTAAAAAGCTGAATCAATTCCCAGATGGATGGCTTGCAGCAGAAGTCTCTTACTCGGATTGTAAACTATGTCTTCCCCTTTTCCCCCTTCCACCCATATCCCACTTTCCAGCTTTACATTTCACTCTTCTACTTTCCTTATCTGATGCCTTTGTCTCCTTCTCAAGCCTAGCCTTTGTCACTTGCCAATGAAACACCCGCACACACCACTGGGCACCTTTATCCACATTACTTGCCAGGCTTTGTTGAACCCCCACCTTTCTTTTCCAGCTTTCTTCCCCCTACTCCAGTCAGTCTGAAATGTTCCGACCCAAAATGTTGTTTGACCATTGCTTCAACAGATCCTTCCTGACCTGTGGGTTTCTTCCAGTACTTTGTTGGTATTATTTGCTCAAGATCCTGGGTTTAGTTTCTCACCAATGCTGAATTACCTGATTTTACTCAGATTGGTAGGAAACTAGGCAGACTTCAATTCCTTAGGGTTTTTTTTAAATCTCTTCCTTTTACCCACCACTTCCAATTTGAGTTTTGCAAGAAGAATGGGTAATTTGGATGAGATACAAGAGGGTGCATTGTCTGGAGAGAGTTACAACTATTTTTAGTTCCATTGAGACCTGTCAACAACAAAAAACAAAAACAAAAAAACAAAAATCTTATGAAGTTTGTTTTGATTATCTGTACACTTGGGAGTATTTCACACAAAATAAACTGAGGTGGCATTTACTGCACGGTGCATAATTGAATTTTTTTAATAGTCACATGTCTGATTTATTTTGCATAGCACTGCAATCCCTGAGCTATGCCCCACGTACACTGAGGCCAACTGAAAAGCATTTGGAAAGTTTGTAGGGGTCACTGTTGATCTTAAAAGAGGCAAATTAATTATTTTTAGTATATGAGCTTGAGTTTTAAGCTGCTTGTCATGTTGATATTCTGTCAATTTGCCCACGGCAATCCATTGAGAATACCAAAAGACTATTCCCAAAGTTTATATCCAATTGATGTACCGTGTGGCTAAACACTGTTCTAGTTGCAGTGCTGAAGAAAGCAATTATTAGTTTGGGCCTGAAGTGGGTTACTACTTTTTGATAATTGCTCCTGACCTTGAGAAGCTTCTGATGATAATTGTCTAAATACAACAGGTTTAGCTGTCTCTGCAGCTGATCAAGTCACAGGTTTTATCTTGTGACCATTCTGTTCTTGGCTTGGAATTTCAAGTACTGATGGTTTGCCGGTTTGGTTACACTTGGTCCGCCAAAGCCTACTGAATCTCCTGGTTGCTGACCATTTTAAATCCCCTTCTTATTCCCATACTGACCTTTCTGTTCTGAGCCGCCTCCATTGTCAGAGTGAGGCCACACACAAAACTGGGGAACAACACCTCGAATTCTGCTTCGGTAGCTTACAACCCAACGGTATGAAAGTTGAATTCTCCAATTTTAGGTAATCTCTAACCTAGTTTTCAGACTGATCCACCAATACCTTTTTGCACAATATTCCAGCATCCCCAGTGTCCTGTAATTTTAATGTTATAGGTTCATATTGACAGCTTTTGGCACACAGCACCGTTCCTGACGTACCTCAACATTGAACTAGGGTTTTCCTTTTGTTCTGATTAGTTGTGTCAGAATCGGGCATATAGTGGTTTATGAAGTTACACTGTGTAATTCTGTTGCCGTTCATGGCCGATGGTGGATCCCAGCTGTTATCTTCCCATTCCAATTCTGACCTTTCAGTTCTGGTCCTCCATTGCCAGAATTGGACCTCGAGCAAACTGGAGGAGCAGCCCCTGTATTCCGCTTGGGTAGCTTATAACCTAACTGTGTGAACATTGAATTCTCCAATTTTAGGTAGCTAACCTCCAAACAAACCGCCCCCTCTCAACCACTAACTCTCCCCATTGCTTTTCTGTACCTACTTGGACTTTTACCCAGTTCCCCCCATCCTCCTCCCCTTCCACCTATATTCCTTCGTCTGGGTTCACAATTTGCACTTCTAATCTCGCACCTGCTATCTTTTCATCTGTCTTTTGTCCAACCATCTGCCTATCAAACCTGCCCCCCACCCCACCCCACCTTTATCCACATACCACTTGCCAGGTTTTGTCTTGCCCCTCCGCTCTTCCAGCTTTCCTTTCTTCCCCACCACAATCACTTTGAAGAAGGGCCCAGACCCAAATGGTTCATGTTATCCAGGCATGCTGACTGACAAGCGAATTACCAGCACTTTGAAAATACTGGCAGCTAGAAAACGATCACTTTAAGTATTTATTAATTGCAATATGTCAAGGCTGGAAATAGGCACAAAATGCTGGAGTAACTCAGCGGGACAGACAGCATATCTGGAGAGAAGGAATGGGTGACGTTTCAGGTCAAGACCTTCAGACTGAAAGTCACGGGGTGTAGACGATAATGTAGAGAGACATGGAACAAATGTATGAAAAATGTGCAAAAAAGTAACAATGATAAAGGAAACGGGCCTTTATTGTTAGCTGTTTGCAAGATGAGAAAACGTGGTTGGAGAGCATGAGGAATCACAGAGGAGGAGCAGCGAGAGAGGATGTTGCTGAACTCTCGTTGGAGAGAGGAGAACTTCTTCAAAGTAGACATACCTTGAGATTTAGCAGTGGAGCAGATAAGATGTGTAAGAAGGAACAGCAGATGCTGTTTTAAACCGAAGATTGACACAATGCTGGAGTTACTCGAGCAGCATCTCTCGAGTACAGGAAATGACTAGAGCTATCTTAAAGATTTCATGTCTTACTGTTTTGTTTACCTTCATCACTTCTACAGTGAATAAGGTTTGTAAATCATAAATGTAACACTTACATTTCTGTAGACAACTTAGGTGAGATAGATCCCTTGAAATTTTGTGGTGAATACATTATCTGCTTTATCGTTTATCGTTGAAGTAGTGATCACATGTCTGCGTAACAGTTGGTGAAGCTGATATAAATAAATGCAGCCATTCAATATCAAATATATGCATTATTCCAATTTCCTGGCAGCTGTGGCTAAGTATATTTGCATGGTAATGTATGGACTGCAACAATACTACATGCTGTTAAATAGTACCTTACTGAGGCATGTCACAGGAGTGTTGCAAAAGAGAATTTCACAGAGGTGCAATGAGAGGGAAGGCCAAATGACTCCATACTTGATCAGAGATTGGCATTGAGAACTATCTTGAAACTAAAATTTCTGGTTAGAGGGATTCAGACAGGCATTGGCAATTATGCTAATGGGACAATTAAAAGCTGGGATGCTCACGATGCGAATTAGACTTATTCTATTGTAGGGGTTGAGAAGATAACTTTGGAGATAAGTAATAGGAAGGAGTGAGGCATGAACAATATGACAACCAGGAAGAGTATTTTAAAATTGAGACAATGCTTAATTGCGCTCTGCTTTGCCCAGGATTGATGGGCAAATTGGATTTTTTTCAACTTGTGTCACAGTTGCAGCGTCCGGAATGATCTCGAGTTTGTATGGGGCACAACACAGGGAGGATATGCACATGTTGGAAAGGTCAAATCTAAAAATAACTAAGTATATGGGTTTTTGCCAGCAGGCACTGAGGCAGCAAAGTAGTCAGTCAGAAGTACAAATAATGGTTTTCAAAGCACAACTTGCGGTAGCTGTTCCAAGGATCAAATATGAAACTATGTCATGATGTATCTGCTAATGAATCAGTTGCCAGGCAGAGGTAGGAATTTGTAACCAAGTAATAGTTTGCATGGTGGATGGCAAATGGCATAATGAATTGATATGGATTGATTTCACAACTTTGTAAAAATGTCAACCCAGTGCAAAGGCTAAATTAAGATATTGCAAGGTAAATGTTGCACTGTGCTAAATGTGATGGAACATAACAATTTTAGAGTGGAACATTGTGTCACACACAACAAAGGTGAACGCCAGAGGACTTAGGATAGATCAAAGCATTAACTACTGTTGGCAGCAATTGGAGCAAGCACTGTAGAAATATGTGCAGTCTAGTTGGGAAGTAATTTTGGGGTAATAGACTAAAATATTGGTCAGATTCCTTTCAAGGCTATGTCACAATCATCCATAATTTAATAATGGAAAGGATCTTGTATAAAAGTGAGCATGGTTTATTGAATTAGAAAGCATGTTCAGTTATAAATGGGGTGGCAATGGCACAGTGATATGATTCTTGGATTAATACTCTAGATGTCCAGGGCAAAGTCTTTGGGACCTAGATTCGAATCCCATGGCAGACCATAATACATTTGAAATCTGTGATTAAAAAATAATTATGATTCTGAAAACAAGTTAATTAGTCCATTATAAAAGATGAGGTTTCTGAGTACCCCACATCCGCACACGATAAAATAGGCCGAAGTCAGCAAGGTGTTGTGAAAGGAAGATGTTGCCTGACGAACCTGCTGGAACTTTTTGAGGAAGTAAATAGCAGGATAAACAAAGGAGAGTCCATGGATATGGTTTACTTGGATTTTCAGAACGCCAATGATAAGCTGCCACACAGGAGGCTTCTGAAGAAGATGAGAGTCCATGGTATCACAGGGAAGATACTAGCATGGATAGCAAGTTAGCTGGATAGTAGAAGGTAAAAAGTGGCAATGAAGGAGGCATTTTCTGGTTGGCTACCACTGACCAGTGGTGTTCCGCAGAGGTCCGTGCTGGGACTGCTACTTTTCACGGTGTATATCAACGATTTGAATGAAGGAATTGAAGGCTTTATAACTAAGTTTGCAGATGATACAAAGATTGGTGGAGGGGCAGGTAGTATAGATAAATCAGGGGCTCTGCAGAAGGACTTGAACAGGTTGAGAGTGGGCTGGGAAGTAGCAGATCGAGTACAGCGTAACAAGGTATGGAGTCATGCATTTTGTTAGTAGGAATAAAGGCATAGACTATTTTTTAAATGGGGAGAGAATTCAGAAATAGGCGATACAAAGGGACTTGGGAGTGCTGGTGCAGGATTCCCAAAATGTTAATTTACAAGTCGAATCGGTAGTAGGGAAGGCGAATGCAATGCTTGCATTTATTTCGAGAGGGCAAGAAAACAAAAACAGGGATTTAATGTTGAGGCTTTATAAGGTATTGGTCAGACTGCATTTAGAGTATTGTGAGCAGATTTGGGCCCCACATCTGAGGGTGGACGTGATGGTATTGGAGAGGGTCCAGAGGAGGTTTACGAGAATTATCTCAGGAATGATTGGGTTAACATATGATGCGCATTTGAAGGCACTGTGCCAGTACTCACTGTAGTTTAGATGAGGGGGAACCTCATTGAAACTTACCGTATAGTGAAAGATATGGATAGAGTGAATGTGGAGAAGATGTTTCCACTAGTGTGAGAGTCTTGGACCAGAGGCAAAAGCCTCAGAATAAAAGCCTCAGAATAAAAGGACGTACTTTTAGTACAGAGATAAGAAGTTACTTTGGTCAGAGGGTGGTGAATTGTGGAATTCATTGCTACAGACAGTTGTGGAGGCCAAGTCAATGGATATTTTTAAAGCGGTGATTGACAGATTCTTGATTAGTAATGGTGTCAATGGTTATGGTGAAGGCAGGAGAATGGGGTTGAGAAGGAAAAATAGATCTGCCATGAATCTAACTACACCACAGCTCAGGAAGGCAGCTCACCATTGTAGTTAGATTCCAGGTATTCCATTCAATTTGGATTCTTAGTTCCTTACAACTAAATGGCTTGCTAGGCCATTTGAGATGGCAATTGAGTCAATTATAATTGTGGAGTAACCTGTAATTAGACAAGGATCACAAATTTCTTCCCCTTCAGGGAATTAGTAAACCAGACGGACAATTAGAAAAAGCTTTAGATGCCGGCATGGCCTAAGAAGCCCACGACCCTTGAATGATATCAAGGATAGATTCTGAATTAGTGGAGGCTCATCAAGGTTGACCCTTGATGAGTGGATGAGATTGGGGGGGGAGAGAAAGAGGTTTTCAGACCGAGAGCACTGCCAGTGGTGAGCCGGCCGGTAGAAGGAGCTGAGGTGGCGGCCGGTTCCACTGTCCGGTCCTGGCGGCCGCTCACAGCCACCCGAGCTGCTTCCCTCCCTGGCCACAATGTGGTGGCTCCGTGCCCGGAGCATCGCGGCAAGTGAGTTGCTGGCATGATACCCGACTCCCTTCTTCTCAACGCTCCTGCCCTCCCCGCAACTTTACCCCGGGCCAGACTCCCCACACGCTGTGAAAGGAACTCTCCCCTCCTCAGTGGCGCTGTCCTTTTACAGCCACTCCCATCAGCTGCCAGCAATGAGGGATAGACTTGGTTATCCCTCAGTACAACAACATCGTTCTTGGCTATCTTTCTTGGCTAATAACCTCCCAACTTCGGCTTCCAAGACATGTAAATTTTCGTGCCTTATTTTTGGGTAAAAAATAGCGTCTTCATTGCCGGGAAATACGGTATAGCACCAAGAAATTTACTTACCACATCATTTATACACAAACTCCATTCTTCTCTCTTTGTTTCTTAAGATACTCTTAAGATAATGGCAATCCATGTTTGAAAAACCCGCCAAGAAACTTGCGCTGCGCATGCGCAGTACTGCAACGGCAGAATTTCAGCTGCCTTCATTCCCCTAGAAATTGACGGCTTGAAGCAGCGTTGACGGCACGTCATCTGCACAGACCTTCGCGTGTTACATGGACTGCGGATGAAAGGCACGGAGAATTTTGCCTACCTAAGAGATCGATCTCTTAGGTAGGCATTATTCTCCCATGCCGTTACTATTTATATTTAATAATTACCATTTCATTATTTTAGTCAGGGTAGGCAGTGCCTACCCTGACTGCACGTGCCTGGTGATGTTGGTCGATGCAGCTCGAGGTTTTCCAGGCGAGTGCCCTCAAGCTTGAAGGTTGAAGACACTCTTCTGAACTCGAGGATAAGGTCGCCGCAGTGGGACAGACCCTTTATTCTTTGCCTTTTGCATGCAGCTGGCAGATGAGTGTTAAAAATTACCCCAAATTGTTCAGCTATTTGCATTAATAGTGTTTGTATGTAGAATCCTATCTTCTGCTGTGCCTCAGTTGTCCATGGAAGATCTGTTTTTGGAGGCAGTGTTCTTAATTTTCAGTCCTACGAAGGTGTCTTTTTAATAGTCTGAAGAAGGGTCCCGACCCAAAATGTCACACATTCCTTCTCTCCAGGGATGCTGCTTATCCTGCTAAGTTACTCCAGCATTCTGTGTCTATCTTTGGTTTCAACCAGCATCTGCAGTTTTTTCCTACACATTTGTAATTGTATTGCTGCTTGTGCTGATTCTTTCCAAGGAGTTGGCATTGGTTACTCCATGATGATCATTTTGTTGAGTTTTTCTAATGCCTGGGGATTTATGGCCATTTCTCAGACCTGGCCAGCATCTGCAGTTCCTTCCTAAACATCTTTCACTTGCGGTTCTTGGAGGTGGTTGGCTCAACAACGTTGGAATAGATTGGAAATGAAATTTATCTTTGAAACTCAAATGCTTCAGTAGCTATGATGTGAGGATCATAGTTTCAGGGCATTATGGTGTACAAATGACTAAGGAATTCTTTCACAAGTTCCTTGAACTTCTGTTTTGTTCATTGATTCATTTCAATGATACTTTATTGTCACTTGTATCTAGGTACAATGAAATTCTTTGTTTTTGCATACAATCCGGTAATATCATACAGCAGACCTCACCTCGGCAGTACACAAAGAGTTGTCACATTACTGGTGCCGACAAAGTTACAAAAGTCAATCCAACAGTCTTCTTGCAGAGGCGAACGAAGTCTGCCGCTGCATGTGGTTGTAGCTGGGTCCCCTCGTGTTCTCGGCGCTCCAGTCCCCCTCCCCCACTGCATCTTGGGAGTCTTCTGCCGCATCTCTGGAGACTTGTATTGCATATTGTGATTTTGTGCTATGAGAAAGCTTTGAAATTCTTTGAATTTGAACGAAGCAACTCGATTACTAATTTTTGCAACTGTTATTTTGAAGTCGCGCTTTTTGAGTTTAAGACACCATTTCAGACTAGCCCGATTACGTACTGAATATTAATTTTCTGCTGCTGACATTGCTACTGTAAAAGCTAGACCAAGCATAAACAGGTCGACTGCTTTGCTGAACACATGAGTTTGGTCCACCAAGGTGTGCTGGATCCCCCAGTTGCTAACCATTTTAACACCCCTTCCCAATCCCATATTGATATTTCTGTCCTGGACCGTTTCCTTTGCCAGAGTGAGGCCACACGCAAACTGGTGGAATAGCAAATCATACAGTGCATTCAGAAAGTATTCAGACCCCTTCACTTTTTCCACATTTTGTTACGTTACAGCCTTATTTAAAATGGATTAATTTTTTTAATTTTTTTTAATCATCAATCTACCCCAGAATACCCCAGAATGAAGAAGCGAAAACAGGTGTTAAGAAGTTTTTGCGAAATAATTCAAAAGAAATAACTGAAATATCACATTTACATAAGTATTCAGACCCTTTGCTAATACACTCAAAATTGAGCTTTGGTTCATCCAGTTTCCATTGATTATTCTTGAGATGTTTCTACAACTTGATTGGAGTTCACCAGTGAGAAATTAAATTGATTGGACGTGATTTAGAAAGGCACACACCTGTCTATATAATGTCCCACAGTTAACAGTGCATGTCAGAGCAAAAACCAACCATGAAAACGAAGGAATTGTCTGTAGACCTCCGAGACAAGATTGTGTCGAGACACAGATCTGGGGAAGGGTATAAAACAATTTCTGCAGGATTCCAGGTCCTGAAGAGCACAATGGCCTCTGTCATTTTTAAATGGAAGAACTTTGGAACCACCAGGACTATTCATAGAGCTGGCCGCCCGGCCAAACCGAGAAATCGGGAGAGAAGGGCCTTGGTCAGGGAGGTGACCAAGAACCCGATGGTCACTCTGACTGGGCTCCAGAGTTCCTCTGTGGAAGTGGGAGAACCTTCCAGAAGGACAACTATATCTGCAGCACTCCACCAATCAGGCCTTTATGACTTGACTTTATGGTAGAGTGGCCAGACGGAAGCCACTCGTCAGTAAAAGGCACATGACAGCCCACTTGGAGTTTGCCAAAAGGCATGAGAAATAAGATTCTCTGGTCTGATGAAACCAAGATTGAACTCTTTGGTTTGAATGCCAAGCGTCACATCTGGAGGAAACCAGACACCGCTCATCACCTGGCCAATACCATACCTACAGTGAAGCATGGTGGGGGCAGCATCATGCTGTGGGGGATGTTTTTTAGTGGCAGGAACTGGGAGACTAGTCAGGATAGAGGGAAAGATGAATGGAGCAAAGTACAGAGAGATCCTTGATGAAAACCTGCTCCAGAGTGTTCTGGACCTCACTTTCCAACAGGACAACGACCCTAAGCACAAAGCCAAGGCAACGCAGGAGTGGCTTTGTGACAAGTCTGTGAATGTCCTTGAGTGGCCCAGCCAGAGCCCGGACTTGAACCCGATCAAACATCTCTGGAGGGACCTGAAAATAGCTGTGCATCGACACTCCTCATCCAACCTGACAGAGGTTGAGTGGATCTGCAGAGAAGAGTGGGAGAAATTACCCAAATACAGGTGTGCCAAGCTTGTAACGTCATACCCAAGAAGACTTGAGGCTGTAATCAACAAAGTACTGAGTAAAGGGTTTGAATACTTATGTAAATGTGATATTTCACTTATTTCTTAATTACTTTGCAAACATTTCTAAACACCTGTTTTTGCTTTTTTATTATGGGGTACTGAGTGTAGATTGATGATTTAAAAAAATGAATTTAATCCATTTTAGAATAACAAAATATGGAAAAAGTGAAGGGGTCCGAATACTTTCCAAATGCACTGTATTCTGCTTGGGAGCTAACAACCTTACGGATGAACATTTGAATTATCTAATTTTAGGCAACCAAACAATAGCACCCTGTCCCTTCTCCTCTTTCATTCTCTTCCCCCTCCTCACCATGATCGACACCCATTTCTTCCCTTCCCTTTTCACCTATATTTATTTCTCTGGCTTCAGTTTGCATCTCTTTCCAGCCTTGTACCTTTTTTTTTACTTTCATCTCTGGTCTTTGTCCAACCATCTGCCAACTGTCTTTCATACCCCCTCACCTGTATCCAAGTAGACAAGGGCTTGTCCTCCCCCAGTTCTCGTTTTCCCCATCTCCCCACATCTTTTCCCGCCCCCCAAATACAATCAATGTGAAGAATGGGTCCCAACCTGAAACATCAGTTCTTCATGTCCAGAGATGCTGCCTGACCTGCTGAGTTACTGCAGCACTTGGTGCCTTTCAATGTGTATTGCTTGGCCAGTGTGTTGATTGAATAGAGTGCAGTTAGAATAGGGTCTTAATAGAAATTTTATGAAATACATTTGGAGGAGTAGGCAAGGCAGCCTCAGTGGGGTGGATAGATTTTTATTCTCCTATTATTTTCCAACTGGCTCAGTTAAGCATACCTCTTATGCATTCTAATTCTTGGTCCTATCCCTATCTCAATAATTTGTTTATCCCTCTAATTGTCAAATACCTCCGCATATGGAGTTCATCTATATATATATATACATATACACACGCACACACACACACACACACACACACACATATATAATATATGTGTGTACATATACACACACACACACATATATATATACACACATACATATTTACACACACACACACACACACACACACATATATATATATATATATATATATATATATATATATATATATATATATATATATATATATATATATATATATGCATGCACACATATATATATAGATGAACATATGCAGACATCTCTCTCATTGCCATATCAGTTGACAATTAGAGGGTTGAACAAATATAGATATTACGAGATATATATAACAAACTCTCATCTAGTTTGTTTGGATGTCTGTGAGTGAGTTCCTGACATTATGCCAAAACGGTACATGATAGCGCTACAATTTTTGCATCACCTTACTCACAATTGTCCTGTGGTGTGTTTTCAAAATGATGTTATATTTTACAAGTTATCACATTTTTAAATTTACAAAATCCAGTTTGAGAAAGAATAACTTGAACACTGTAGTGGCAGTTGCAGGCAGTTACAGCTATGATGTCACAATCGGATCTCATTTGCAACAATGTTGCAATCACATAACACTGAGTCCTGGCAGAGGGAGGCTAAACAAACAGGAGGGGGAGGGAGGGGAAGTGGATTTTTTTTTATTTTTAAGTCCTGGCAGCAAATGCTTGCATTTTTTAAAAGTTTAAAAAGAGGGAGGATGAAGAGGAGTGGAAGGAAGCGCTGGGGGATAAGGGGAAATGAGCCACCCCTGCGTAGTTGGGGGCTATTCCACGTTGAGTGGTGGAATATTGCGTTGAGGGAACGGATTGCGTTGGCGGAACGGGTGAGTGGTGGAATATTGTGTTGGGGAATGGGTTGCGTTGGGGACCAGACCTCCCATGTGACAGGTCAAGTATAAATTACTAAATTACTCATGTTTGTATGTATAAATGCGTGCGTGTAAGTGATATTCCAAAACCCCACCAAAACAGTACATGATAGCGCTACAATTTTTGGCCCAATTTAATCACCATTGTCCTGGGATGAAAAAGAAACACGTTTCGTTCGGATTGATGGTATATTTTATAAGTTATTGACATTTTAAACTTTACAAAAATCACTTTTCAAACAACTTTTCCACTTGTCCTGCCCGTCAGCAGCATTCAACGTCACAATGGGATCCCGAATCTCATTTACATAAAACATTGTGATTTTGGAGGAGGTGGGGGGGGGGGGAGAGGGAGAGGAGGGGGTAGTGAGGGAGGTAGGGAGTGGGGGGGATAGAGGGAGAGGAGGGCCGTGGGAAGGTGAAGAGGGAGAGTGGGAAAGGTGGGGGGGGGAGCAGGGGCGAAGAGGGAGGGGGAGGGTTTAGGGAGGGAGGGAGTGACTGAGGGTAGGGGAAAGGAGAGGGAGGGAGAGGTAGAGGTGAGGGTGGGAATGGGGGAGGGGAGGAGGAGAGGGGAAAGAAGAGGGTGAAGAGGAGGGGGAGGGAGTGCTGGGGGATGAGAGGGAATAGAGGAGGATTGGGGTAGGAAGAGGGATGGCGAGGCGCAGTTGGGGGAGGGTTGACGTGACTCTCGTCACAACGGGAACCCCTCAACCATGCCTGCGCAGTAGGGGGCTATGGGTCAGTAGTGGAATGTTTTGTTGGGGGAGGGGGCCCAAGAGGTCCGCACTTGTTCTAGTAGGAACTTAAAAGTTTTTTTTACTACCATCCAATTTAGAAGCTAATTCCAACTTCTGATAATAATTGAGCTGTACATTGTACATTGAGCTGGCCTTATTCTATTCTCAACTTACGATAGAATAGTTTTAGATGACCTATAACTAACTTGCATCATTCAGTTTACCCATTAGCATTTACTTTGCTAATTTGTATTAGCCTCTGGTTAAGTATAGCCTCTTATTTGTTTTCATCCTTGGGTTCACTCCTATTTGCTCCATCCCTCTAATCGTCAAATGTCTGTACAATTCTAGCTACTCTGAATTTAATAGCTCCAACTTTAGCAACCCAGACTTCAACTGACAAGGCTCAATGCTCAATGCTCTGGTGTTTATTTCCCTCATCATCATTGCTACTATCTTTTTTATGCTCTTTTTAATGCCTACCTCTTTGACAATATCTCATGGTTGAGCAGCATATTCTTTTGTCCCAAGTCTTCGTTTTTTGTTTTTGGTTGAGTGACGGGATTTTGACTCTTGGATGTCTTTTGAGTCATCGTGGAATCATGGAAAATTTAGGACAAAATAGAGTTATTATCCCCATGGTCTGTTACAGTGAACCACTTGGTGAACTCTTGTTCATTCATTATCCAGGTGTTGGTGAACACAGCCTGTTGTTTTCTAATGTTGATTGGAAAGCTGATCCAGTATGTCGTGTTTGGAACTCTGCGGGTCAGTGAAAGACAGGTAAGGGGAAAAATCCTTTCTCTTGAGTTGATAACACCATATGTTTATAGAAATTCAAGAAGCCATGCTTCTGCCCTTGTATAACAACTGTAGGACTAAAATACCTGTTATTTTAGCATCTCACCTTCCCTCAACCCCGACCCTATTCCCTTAACTATTGACAATAAAAAAAATGACATCTCTCTCATTGCCATATCAATTCATAAACTGTTTCTTCTCAATTTGGTAAGCTAGCTGAATGACTCCACAAGACATTGTGAAAGTAATACTTGAAGAGGAGTTCATAGCAGCTATTTTATAGTTTTGAAATACAAAATATAGACGTTCGGCTCCTTTTTGCTGTTTTAATGTCCACAGTTCTTGAATTGCCAGTAACTGTAAAAGTATTAAGTAGTAACATACTTCAAATTTTCAGATGTTGTACACCAAATGATTTTAATTTGAAGAGATGTTAAGATAATAGCCAATTTGGATGAGTTGCTAGTTTCTACTTGTCTCGTGTTCATGCCAAGACTTGTGCTTTTGGTGCAGATGAAGAAAGGAAGTTTTACCTTTTAATTCATATGAATTGAATTTTCACCCCAGACCTATTGCAATAACATGGGGCAGTTCTATATTCTGGATAACATTTATTTTATAAAATGATTATGAAAGGATAACAACTGGACTCCTAAAGAGGGCAGGCACAATTTGCACAGCTGGCTTTTCACTTTAAATAGGATCTATTGCACCCACCATGAAGATGCGGGGATGACATTCCTGCCAACTTTGTTGGACATTATGCAATGCAATCAGGAGCTAATGGAATTTTACTGCACTTATTGTGGTGTTAATTTGATCCAATCACAGCCATTATGATTAACTTTACTGACTCTGTGTTACCTCTACAGCATCTGAAGGATAAATTTTGGAATTTCATTTTCTACAAATTTATCTTCATATTTGGTGTGCTGAATGTTCAAACAGTGGAGGAGGTGGTGATGTGGTGCCTTTGGTTTGCTGTTCTTGTCTTCCTTCACCTCATAGTCCAGCTCTGCAAAGACCGCTTTGAATATGTAAGTCATGAACTTAAATTGGAAAAATACAACTTGCACAATGTAACAAAGGTGTGTTCTGGCGATTGCTCAACTTTGTTTACAAGTCCAAAGCAATTTAAATGGAGACTGCTAATGCTAGAACCTAGAGCAAAAATCAAAATGCTGAAGGAACTCAGCAGATGAGGCAGCATCTATGGAAAGAATGGACAGACAAAGATTTGGACGAGATGTTTCTTCAGGTTCATTAGAATATGGTCGACCAGCACAACCATCTGAAGAAGTGAGCTGACATGAAATGTTGTTTGTCTAATCCCTCCATTGATGCAGCCTGGCCTGCTGATTTCCTCTTTGTATTTTGCAATTTAAATGTGAATTATTACCATCAAATATTATTTGTAATATGTTTTTGCATTTGATACCTTTTTTTGCCATTTGTTATTTTGTTTGGAATGAACATATTTCTGAATAAGCCAACAGCAATCTAAATTTAATGCACCTGAATTGGGAATAATTAGTTTAAATTAAAAGCTTGAAATGTTGTCTGCCTTTTATTAATTCTAACACCACCTGAGATTTAATAACCTGTGAAATTATATAATTTAGTGTCAAAATGTTTAGGAAAGAACCACAGATGCTGGAAAAATCGAAGGTAGACAAAAATGCTGGAGAAACTCAGCGGGTGAGGCAGCATCTATGGAGTGAAGGAATAGGTGATGTTTCGGGTTGAGACCCTTCTTCATTTAGTGTCAGCTTAGGTACAGTGACAGTTTAGGTAGATTCCATCTGCGCTGCTGTCTTGCCACCTTTACAGCTATGCAAATCATTGCACGATACCACGAATTTGCCATATCATCCTGGTAGATCTAACAGAACACAAGGAAATGCATGGGAATATAATTTGTGTAGTTTGAGGCACTCGTAAATAACAAAATCTACAATGAATAAGCATCTTTGAATAATCTCAACCAATTTTGCAGAATCAGAAAATGTATGGCAGAAGGAAACCTTTTGTCTCTATGTGTGACTGGTCAATAATGTTCATCCCAACCTAATTATGTCTACCATCATTTGATCTGTTGCCCTGAAAGTAGGTTCTTTTTAAATTCCAAATTACTTTAAAATAGGATACGGTTTTCTATGACTTCCCTTCTAGGTGTTGAATTACAGACATCAACCACTTTCTGGGTGACTTAAAAAAAAATCTCATCTCATTTTGCATCTCACCCTGCTACCAATTAATCCAAATCTATCAAATAAAACCAAATCAAAGCAACTGCAAATGCTGGAAATAAAAAGGAAAATATTGATGGAAAAACTAAATGGGTTAGGTCGCATTTGTGTGGAGTGAGAAAGATAAGGATTCAAGTTGACAATCTTTTATCAGGATGAAGGAAGAAAATGTAATTTACTGTTTCTCTTTCTATTGATGCTGCATGATCTATTGGGTATTTAGAATATTATTTTGTTTTTCTTTCCATTCACTTCATGTCCTCTCTTTGTTCCAGCTAAGGCTCCTGTGAGGCAATCAGAACTGTGATACTCTTACAATTGTGTACAATTGTTCCAAAATATTCCCGCTTTAATCAGTGCCTTGTATGATGATGCAATCTCCCTTTTCTTATTGACTTGTCTATCTTTTTAAGGATCTGTGAACGTTTACTGCAAAGTGTCTCTGTTCCTTGACTTTGCTCAATTTATTGTTTATTTTGAATTCCGTTATTCCAATGATAATCTCTTACTTCTGGATTGAATTCTATTTGTCACTTCAGTCCTATTGACCAGACCAAAAAGTAGAAAGCCTGGCCATTTTGTGTATCATATGCAAACTTTTACTATATAGACTTAAAATGTCCAAAGATAGACACAAAATGCTGGAGTAACTCCGAGTCAGGCAACATATCTGGAGAAAAGGAATCGATGACGTTTCAGGTCTGAACCCTTCTTCGAACTGGTTGTGTTTTAACCAGCCTGCCACGGAAGGCCTTGTTCAAAATCTTGTTGAAAGCCACACAGACTTTATGAAATACACTGCCTTTGTGGTTCCAACTTGGTTTCCTCCTCAAATTCTATTGTTCATCTAATGCAACTTTCTCATAACTGTTGTTAATGAATTCAGTTTTCTAATTCCAATAATTGTCCTACACTCAAGAAATTAACCTTTCACTATTGTTTAAAGGGGGGGGGGGGGTAGAAGGGGCAGACAAACAAAGGGATTAACACCACTAGTACTTCAATGTTCCACCATTACTTCTGCTGCAATTATTTTTTTTAAATGGAAGAGTAGCTGCTATATGCTCCCTTGCTGCTTTTAACAATCTGGCACATTTTTCATTTGGACCTGACAGCTTTATCCACTTCCAAAGGTGCTAAACCCTTAATGTTTGATTGTCCCATCTACAACACCATTAGCACTATTTTTAGTATTCCTCTTTCCACACCCAGGCACCATGCCTTTTTGTCAGAGTGCATGCAAAATGTTAATTACAAACCCTAAACACATCCTTCACCTTTTTTCCCCAGGATACCTCGCATTTCCCTCTTTTTCTTGTTTTTTAATGTTTGAAATAAAAAAAATCCAAAGATGTTGCACTTGTCAACTTCTTTTGTGCTATCCCTTGGCTTTCCTAGATTCTCACGCGCCTCCTCCATTCTCTCTTCGCGCCCCCCCCCCTCCCCAACCCCGAATTATCTTGTGTGTTCCACGCTGGAGATATTTTCTGAGTGTAGCTCATCTATTGCATGTGATCCCTTCTAATATTTACAGTGGCTTGCAAAAGTTTTCATACCCCTTGAACTTTTCCACATTTTGTCACGTTACAACCACAAACGTAAATGTATTTTATTGGGATTTTATGTGATAGACCAACACAAAGTGGTGCATAATTGTGAAGTGGAAGGAAAATGATACATGGTTTTCAAATTTTTTTACAAATAAAAAACTGAAAAGTGTCGCGTGCAAAAGTATTCAGCCCCCCTGAGTCAATACTTTGTAGAACCACCTTTCGCTGCAATTACAGCTGCAAGTCTTTTGGGGTATGTCTCTACCAGCATTGCTCATCTAGAGACTGAAATTTGAAGCTCAGTCAGATTGGATGGAGAGCGTCTGTGAACAGCAATTTTCAAGTCTTGCCAGAGATTCTCAATTGGATTTAGGTCTGGACTTTGACTGGGCCATTCTAACACATGAATATGCTTTGATCTAAACCATTCCATTGTAGCTCTGGCTGTATGTTTAGGGTCGTTGTCCTGCTGGAAGGTGAACCTCCACCCCAGTCTCAAGTCTTTTGCAGACTCTAACAGGTTTTCTTCCAAGATTGCCCTGTATTTGGCTCCATCCATCTTCCCATCAACTCTGACCAGCTTCCCTGTCCCTGCTGAAGAAAAGCATCCCCACAGCATGATGCTGCCACCACCATGTTTCACAGGGGATGGTATGTTCAGGGTGATGTGCAGTGTTAGGTTTCCGCCACACATAGCATTTTGCATTTACGCCAAAAACTTCAATTTTGGTCTCATCTGACCAGAGCACCTTTCTCCACATGTTTGCTGTGTCCCCCACATGGCTTGTGGCAAACTGCAAACGGGACTTCTTATGGCTTTTTTTCAACAATGGCTTTCTTCTTGCCACTCTTCCATAAAGGCCCGATTTGTGGAGTGCACGACTAATAGTTGTCCTGTGGACAGATTCTCCCACCTGAGCTGTGGATCTCTGCAGCTCCTCCAGAGTTACCATGTGAAGTGGAAGGAAATGGAAAGAGTATAGAAATGGAAAGAGTATTGCCCAGCCTCTTGGCTGCATCTCTGATCAATGCTCTCCTTGTCAGTTTAGGTGGACGGCCATGTCTTGGTAAGTTTGCAGTTGCGCCATACTCTTTCCATTTTCGGATGATGGATTGAACAGTGCTCCGTGAGATGTTCAAAGCTTGGGATATTTTTTTATAACCTAACCCTGCTTTAAACTTCTCCACAACTTTATCCCTGACCTGTCTGGTGTGTTCCTTGGGCTTCATGATGCTGTTTGTTCACTAATGTTCTCTAACAAACCTCTGAGGCCTTCACAGAACAGCTGTATTTATACTGAGATTAGATTACACACGTGGACTCTATTTACTAATTAGGTGACTTCTGAAGGCAATTGGTTGCACTGGATTTTATTTAGGGGTATCAGAGTAAAGGGGGCTGAATACTTTTGCACGCGACACTTTTCAGTTTTTTATTTGTAAAAAAATTTGAAAACCATGTATCATTTTCCTTCCACTTCACAATTATGCGGCACTTTGTGTTGATCTATCACATGAAATCCCAATAAAATACATTTACGTTTGTGGTTGTAACGTGACAAAATGTGGAAAAGTTCAAGGGATATGAATACTTTTGCAAGCCACTGTACGTAATTTAGATCTGCCATAATTACTATCGTAGTGCTTTTCCTTTTGTCAAATGTTTGTACGTTTGCTTTTCAAGTTCCCTGAGACAGTTTGGAGTGTATAGTGCTGTCCCCACAGTAATTTTTTGTTTTCCTTTTCCTTCTTTCCTTTAGTTCAGCATCATAGAGCCTCATTAGATATCCTTCTGATATTTCTTTCAGCTGTGATTGTCTTGAGAATTCTCAAAAATCAAGAAGTATAATAATAAAGCATCCCTACACCTCTGTGAAAGCAATTTGTGCTCAGAATTTTCAAATCAGCCACCTCTGTCCACATTACAACAAAGATTGTCTTGAACTGAAATTGCTATTTTTTTTATTAGCTCCCTCTAATGGTTCTTAAAACAAACTGTTAAACTGTTGATGCAATTATGAAAGTATTGGATAAAATGCTTGCAGTGCCAATTTGCAGATGTAGGTGGCATTGGATGTTATGGGATTTGATGTTTAATGCAGTTACACGATTTTAATTTAAAGGGTGGGATTAGCCAACTAGCGATCCCTGCATATTACCACTCCTACACACACTAGGGACAATTTATTTTACACTTACCAAGCCAATTTATGTACATACCTGTATGGTATTGGAGTGTGGGAAGAAACCGAAGATCTCGGAGAAAAGTCATGGGAAGAATGTACAAACTCCATACAGATGGCACTCGTAGTCAGATCGAACCAAGATCTCTGGCACTAAGTGCTGTAAGGCAGAAACTCTACTGCTGCGCCACTGTGCCGTGCCATTGCGATGATTCAAATGCTGTTTTAAAATTGATAACCTGGTGAAATTTTCACTGGACTTGTCATTTTTGGAGATTACCTATTCCATATCTTGCAACATATGAATCTAGGCAAAACATTTAAAAAATAACGGACATTTTTGCAGGTTGTTGATTTTTACAACTTGTGTCGTTTTCTTTATGAAGAACCTAGCAAGGCAAAGAGATCTTTTTAAACTAAATTTTTAAAATTTGATCTTTGAGGAGAGAATTGGTTGTTCCTGGAATAGCCTCATTCAAGTCCAGGTGTATTTTGCATACTTTTAATTGTGTCGATTTTCGCTATATACTTTTTATAACATTGCTGTTTCTTCATTTCTAGTTATCTTTCTCTCCAACAACTCCAATGAGTAGCCATGTCAGAGTGTTGGCATTGCTGGTTTCCATGTTATTGTCCTGCTGTAGTCTGGCTGTGGTTTGTGTGCTGGTTGGATATTCGCATGGAATGCATACTCTGTCTTTTATGGCAGCTGAGGTAAGATGAGAGAAATGTATGATTTTGAAATTTTTTGAAAAGAATTGGCACTTAACAATAAATATTTTTCTGACTTTCTTTGGTTTTCTGGTGTTCACCATCCTAGATTGTTAATATGTAGCTGTAATTGTTGTCTTCCGTGTGCAAACAGAAAATCTGTTCTGGTGTTTTCCCTTTTCTACAACCTCTTCTACAGAACTGAATTATGAGACTTTTTAATTTCTTCCTTTCCAGTGTTTGGTTGTGACCGTTCGAACAGCACATGTTATTCTGAGGTAACTAAACGATTTTTGGATTGTTTAGAGAATTGTGGATTGGTTGGGATAATTTCCAATGGTAATGTTAAATGTGAAATATTCGTTAGTCACTGTTAGAATGTAACGTTAGAATGTTATTCTTCCACTGCTAATGTTATTTTTTGTCTTGCATTTATGATCCTTAAATTTTAAACTTTTTTTTTGTTTTGACTTTGTTTAGTAAAGTTATTTGTAACTGAGCTGCAGAACCAAGATTATTCTCTCGGCACACGAGCATTCAGAGAAGACAGTTTAATTGGTGAAATTTCTTAGTATTTAAAATGTGTTTGAAGACTTGAGATTGTAATCAAGACATTCCTTTTAGATCTGTGTTCGATCTTTTGTTTGTAGGTACTTTATTCATCTTTGGGACCTGAATCACGAGGGCACTTGGGAGAGTAAAGGCACATATGTTTATTACACGGATTTTATCATGGAATTGAAACTTCTCTCAGTTGACCTAATGCATCACATTCATATGCTGGTATGTTGTATTTAACAATGCAGGACCCTCCAAATTTGGGGTCGACTGGTTGGTCAAATAGATTTGCAGCTAAGCAATGGAATGCTAACTATTTTTAAAGTCTCTGCTACTGAAGAAAGTTAACATTCTTTTTTCAGCAAATGTATTCCATGTAAAAGCCATTACTGCTGTTCGTACCATTTACTTTCATAATACTGAAATTTGAATTGAATTTTGTAATTTTTTTAGTTCTTTTATGCTGCAATCTAATACTGGTCAGGTAACTAGGCTAAACCTGATTCCTTGCCTTTTCAAAATTGTCTGCGGGATTCTGGCTGATTTTACACTTGACAAGCAATACGTGAAGAGTCTTGAGAGCATATTCAGTTGGTGGAGTAAAACATAAAAACATTTTTTAAATTGAATCGAGACTTCATTGTTATGAATAAATGTCGTGGTTTGCTTTACTATTGTCACTTATACGGAGATTGTGGAAAAAAATTGCATTCTATCCAAGCAAATAAAGCCACACATGAAAGTAATCATTCCATACTTGAGTACAACAGTTAGTGCAAAAAATAGGAAATTAGAGTACAGAACATAAAGTTACAGCTACAGAGAGTGCAGATTAAATAGGGCCATAATGAGGTAAACTGGAAATCTCAAATACGTCCTTGGCATATGGGAGAGAAGCTGTTTTAAAATCTGTTGGAACATGCTCTCGTATCTTCTGCCTGACAGGAGAGGAAAAGAAAGAATGACTGGGGACCTTGGATTATGTTGGCTGCTTTCCCGACGCTGAGCGAGATGTAGTTGGAGTTGATGGGTTAGGTGGGAGTCTAATTTGTGTGACGCATTGGACTGCCTAAACAACTCCCTGTGATATGGTGTTAAACCAGGGCATATAACTCAACAATTCCGATTTCTCTGCAAGATTCAATGATATTGCCATGAACAGAGCTCCTACATAAAAGAAACATCAGCAGCAGCTAGCAAATCCATCTTGCTGGTCTCCCAATAGCTCATTTATATTTGTGGGTTGTTCATAAGTATGGTGTTTGTAATCTGGGGAGGATGTACTGTATAGTGGCATCCCTAGTTATCACCCTTGCTGAAATATAGTTCCTTGATGGAAAATTTGGAAGACAAGACCATTTGATTTCAATTGAATAAGAAAAGAACTGTCTTAATCAATATAAAGTTGTGTTAGGGGAAATAATCCGGGTGGCAGGGTGCATGCATCGTCCATTTATCTACAATAAATACTTTTTGCTCTAGTCAAATTTAGCTACAGTAGACAATCATCTTCATGACTGTCAACCAAGAGAGTGTGCATACTCTGTATTAACAGTATTGATCCAAGTTCTTTACAAATGCTGTAAACAGATAGAGTAGATTTGAACCTGGAAGCACTTAATATATTCTTGGATATATATATATTTTGTTTTAGGCGGGTTACTTTTCCTTCTGAAGTCTTCCCGTTCACTTTCAATCTCATCACAATCTGTCCACTAGGGGCTTTCCCATTGAATTTACAGCAAGGGAAATTCCACATAATATCTTTTAAAATGTAGTGAAAATTGAGAGGAATGGATTTCCATGTAATCAAATATGTAAATGATCTGAATAGATTTCTATTTAATTTATTGTGGATTACTAACCTCTGGCCGATTAGTATTTTTAAAAGATACATTGAAACTTTCAGCTTCTGGGTGAGTCGAGTGCCAAGAGTGTTTAATTGTAATGTGTACCCACAAAGGAACAATTAAATTCTTTCTTGCATAATTCTTTCTTTAACTGGCCCATAAATTCAATGCGCACATAATATATAATGCAAAAATGTCAACAAATAAATAACCGCTAAAAATACTGAAGTTCCAGGTGCAACAAAGACAGTCCATAGAAGTTCATAGTTGCAGGGATTAGTGTTCTATAATGTTCAAGGGCCTCAGGTTTGTTGGAAAGAAGCTATTCTTGAACCTGGTGGTCATTTTTAAGGCTCCTGTGCATTCTTGATGGGAGGAGTGAAATTGCAGTGTGGCTAGGATGATGTGGGTCTTCGGTTCCCTTTTTGAAGCAGAATATCTTATAGATCCCTTCAGTGGTGGGGAGGTGATGGACTGGGCAATATCTACCTTTCTCTGTAGTTTAATTTGTTCCTGGGCATTCAAGTTACTTAACCAGGCTGTGATGCAACTAGCCAGTATGCTCTCCACCATAGCAGTTTGATAGAATAGAAATTTTGGATCAAGTTCAAGAGAGTTTATTGTCATGTGTCCCAGATAGGACGATGAAATTCTTGCTTTGCTTCAGCACAACAGAATATAGTAGGCATCAATACAGAACAGATCAGTGTGTCCATATACCATTATATAAATATATACACACATGAATAAATAAACAGATAAAGTGCAAATAAACAGGTTATTATAAACAGTCTATTAATGTTCACAGTTTTGTTTGAGTTGAGTTTAATAGCTTAATGGCTGTAGGGAAGTAGCTATTCCTGAACCTGGACGTTGCAGTCTTCAGGCTCCTGTACCTTCTACCTGTAGGTAGCGGGGAGATGAGTGTGTGGCCAGGATGGTGTGGGTCCTTGATGATGCTGCCAACCTTTTTGAGGCAGCGACTGCGATAGATCCCCTCGATGAGATTTCAACCTCTCACTTCTGAGGTCTGAGGTTCCCACCTGCTTTAAAAGGGCATCAATTATACCGGTGCCCAAGAAGAACAAGGTGAAGTGCCTCAATGACTATCGACCAGTGGCACTAACGTCGGTGGTGATGAAGTGCTTTGAGAGGTTGATCATGGTGCAAATCAACTCCTACCTCGACAAAAACCTGGACCCACTGCAGTTCGCTTACCGCCACAACAGATCAACGGTGGATGCGATCTCTCTGGCTCTCCACTCCGCTCTGGACCACTTGGACAACAAAAACTCATGTCAGGCTGTTATTCATTGATTACTGCTCGGCATTTAATACAATCATCCCCTCCAAACTGGTTACCAAACTCGCAGAACTGGGTCTCTGCGCATCCCTCTGCAATTGGATCCTCCACTTCCTCATTCACAGACCACAGACTGTTCGTATTGGTGGAAATGTGTCAGCCTCGATAACAATCAGTACGGGAGCACCTCAAGGCTGCGTGCTCAGCCCCCTGCTGTACTCACTCTATACTCATGATTGCGTAGCCGGTCATAGTGCGAACTCCATCATCAGGTTCGCTGACGACACCACTGTCGTGGGACGTATCACTGATGGGGACGAGTCAGAGTATAGATGAGAGATCGACCGACTGACCAAATGGTGCCAGCACAATAACCTGGTCCTCAACACCAGCAAAACCAAGGAACTGATTGTGGACTTTGGAAGGGGTAGGATGGGGACCCACAGTCCCATTTATATCAACGGGCCGATGGTGGAAAAAGCCACGAGCTTCAAATTCCTCGGCTGAAGATCTCTGAAGATCTCTCCTGGTCCGAGAACACTGATGCAATTATAAAGTAAGCACATCAGCGCCTCTACTTCCTGAGAAGATTACGGAGAGTCGGTATGTCAAGGAGGACTCTCTCTAACTTCTACAGGTGCACAGTAGAGAGCATGCTGCCCGGTCGCATTGTGCTTGGTTTGGCAACTTGAGCACCCAGGAACGGAAAAGACTACAAAGAGTAGTAAACACTGCCCAGTCCATCATCGGCTCTGACCTCCCCACCATCGAAGGGATCTATCACAGTCGCTGCCTCAAAGGCTGTCAACATCATCAAGGACCCACACCATCCTGGCCACGCACTCATCTCTCCGCTACCATCGGATAGAAGGTACAGGAGCCTGAAATCTGGTACATCCAGGTTCAGGAACAGCTACTTCCCCACAACCATCAGGCTATTAAACTTGCCAACAAATGGACTCTGAACTGTAACAGCCTATTGCACTTTATCTGTTTATTTATGTGTATATGTGTGGTCTATGCTATATAGGCACACTAAAACGTTCTTTATTTATGCTTACAATATTCTGTTGTGCTGCAGCAAGCAAAAATGTCATTGTCCTATCTGGGACACATGACAATAAACTCTTGACTTCACACCCACACACAAACCCACACCCACACCCACAACCAAATCCAAGATCAGAGTCTTATAAGTATAGAGATTGCTGGTAAGTCTGTTTGAGCTTTGTGGCACTTTTCTTCATCTTTTCCATGTAAAGGTTTTGTGGTTTGAAGGTTTGCATTGTTTAGGCCTTTATTTGTAACTTAGCTTTTTTTTTTCCTGTAGTTGTTTGGAAATATTTGGCTATCAATGGCGAGCCTGGTGATATTCATGCAGCTCCGTTATCTTTTCCATGAAGTCCAGCGTCGGTTGAAGCGTCACAAAAACTACTTGCGTGTGGTGGGCAACATGGAGGCAAGGTGAATATTTCGCAGTTTAATTCGAATTTACAACATAATTAGTGGCAAGATATTCTTTGGGTCCATATTTAATTACTAAAGAACATCAAATGACAGCTAGTTTTATTTGCTCATGTATTGTATATGTCCATTTAATTACCAGTTCCAGATAACTGTGAATACCAGACCCTGTATTTACCATCACTAAAAATGGGTTACTTTAGTCTTGCCTGATACCAACAGAAACATCCCTTGAGATGTGGAAACTCCTCCATGCCATATTGCTAAATTCCTTGTTTTGTTTTATTCTCCTTGTACCTTTAAAATATGTTACCAGTGAGAACAATAGAGATGCATTTTATTTTGTTCTAGGTGAATCTAGAAGAGGAAAGGTGGGAATGGAGGGGACAATAGGAAAGCAAAGAGGGGGCAGTATTCCTGGATTGGGAATACTCCAGTTGAGCAACTCATAACTGGGGAACCTTTTTAATCTTTTAGATTTTATTTGCATATTCCAGTTTAAAATTTGAGCTATCGGTACAGTTTATTGTTGAGCAGCATTGTACAATTGATTAAATCAGATTTTACTGCTTTGACTATATGATAAGTTTTCATTGCCTATGTGCAAATCAAACAAAACCTACATGGAACAAAAGTATTACCCGCAATATTTAAAACCCAACTGGGACACTCGTATCCAATGAAATATGTTTGGAGGACAAGGAAGGATAAGATTTTTTATTTATAATGTAAATGTAATGTTGAATTTGCATTCCAGTACTTACTAGAGACCAAGATAGTACTATACATCTTCTGTGTTTGAAATCAAGCTCGTCAAGTTTTATTAAAGATTTGAAAGCATGTTTCATGGTCCTTCTATGAAGCCACTATTCAGTTAGTCTTGGTAAACTTTGGTAAACTTTGTTATTGCCACTTCCCTGACCATTGCGTCATTCTATTGGCCAAAGTTTTGATCAATCATACCTGGGCCAGAATGTCCTTGAGTTTATGGATCGGGTGTTCTTAATGTTACTGTTATTTGTTTGTTTAAAAAAAGTGTAGTCAATAAATTGGCCAATTGAGCTTTTTCAAATGTAACGATTATGGTGAGTCTTGCATTCAATGCTTCTGCAAGTCAAATGGAATTTACAATAGTAAGTCTCTGAATATTTACTTGACAGGTTTGCAGCCGCCACTCCTGAGGAATTGGCTTCCAATGATGATGATTGTGCCATCTGCTGGGACTCTATGCAGTCTGCTCGCAAACTCCCCTGTGGGCATCTCTTCCACAAGTATGTAATGCAATGTTTTTGTCCTAATCGAATGTATTGGGGAAGGGTTTAATTACTGCAGAACTATAGAAGGCTCTCCAGGAGGCACTTTATTTTAACTAATTCAATATTTTTGCTTGGTCTTTCAAGTTTCTCAAAAGTGAAGAGGTTGTTATTAGGTTAGTTCACTTGTGCATTGCTGCTAAAGACACCATGGCATGATTTTGTTTTAAATCAATGTAACTGTGTACCTATGTGGAGATAGTGTGCCACCTTTCACCTTGGCTTTTTGGTAGTGTGATATATTGAAAACGGTCAATATGTTCAACTGTTAGGTATCTTATTTCTGTACATAATATTAATTGCTATGGGTTAAAATGTGTTGGCACCCTGGATGTCTGTTTAAATGGACTTTGGAGTCTGAGTAATGTGAATTTACTGAAGACTGACTCAATGGTTTGTTAGGAGGAGGGGATCAGTAAATCGGCTTTAAATTCAGTTGTTTCATGCATTCTCACATCATGACCAAATTTTAAAGCACAAGAAAAGCAATTTTCAGACAAACATCTTCATACTGATGTATATGCAAATAAATACTGCATAAATGCAGTCCTTACTTTATGGAATTTATGTCATTTTATAACAGATAAAGAGCAGAATCTTTGAGATGGTTTATAACCTTCCAAAGGATTTTGTTTTGTAGGATGCAGTAACTGATGTTTGCGTTTATTTACATCAATAGCTCCTGCCTTCGTTCCTGGCTTGAGCAGGACACCTCTTGTCCCACCTGCAGAATGTCACTCAACATTAACGAAGATCGCCGTGTTGGGGAACCTCATCGGCGAGAAAACTTAGATGAGAATATTGGTCCTGTACCAGTTGTAGATGGCAGGCCACATCTTAATCATCACAACCACTTCTTCCATTTTGATGGTAAGCTGTTTGTTTTTAATAATTATTAATCATGGTTCTTGCATTTTTTATTTTAAAATGGCTGTAAAATGTTATTAGATTTTATTTCCTAAATTGTTATATGATGGCTTATTTCATTCACCAATGCGAAAAGAGTGAATCTTAAGAAGAGCCAAGTGCATCTTTTGGTAGAGATTGCTGAATCGATGGGAGCATCCACTCAAGGCAAAGAATGGGTTTCACCTGAAGATTGAAGGAGTATTCGAAATATATAGGCAGAGGAAATGCCAGCTGCTTTTCTGATATGAATAACAGGTTAACAGACACAGAAAGCTGGAGTAACTCAGCGGGACAGGCAGCATCTCAGGAGAGAAGGAATGGTTGACGTTTCGGGTCGAGACCCTTCTTCAGACTGAAAGTCATGGGAAAGGGAAACGAGAAGTATAGATAATGATGTAGAGAGATATAGAACAAATGAATGAAAGATATGCAAAAAAAGTAACAATGATAAAGGAAACAGGCCATTGTCAACTGTTGCTAGGTGAGAACGATAAGCTTGTGTGAATAGGGTGTGGGAGGGATGGAGAGATAGGGAATGCAGGAGTTACTTAAAGTTAGAGAAATCAAAATCATATCCCTGGGTTGTAAGCTGCCCAAGCGAAATATGAGATGCTATTCCTCCAATTTGTGTTTAGCATCACTCTGACAACGGAGGAGGCCCAGAACCGAAAGGTCAGTGGGAATGGGAAGGGGAATTAAAGTGTTTAGGAACCAGGTTGCTAAACACTTTAATTACCCTTCCCATTCCCACCCTGACCCATTCCTTCTCTCCTGAGATACTGCCTGTCCAGCTGTTACTCCAGTTTTTTGTGTCTATCTTCGGTTTAAACCAGCATCTGCAGTTCTTTCCTACACGCTGCAGGTTAACATAAGCCATGTACTTGATTTTTGTTGAAATGAAATTACTAATCAACATAAAGCATTGACACATTAATCAACATAAGCATTGAGTTCTGGCAGTAACATTCCTGCTCCCTCCCACATTCAAATAATCTGTGTAAGAGAATGATCTGATGATGCAGCTATTAGTATTCAGAAGGATTACACAATATGATTTGAACATTCTGATTTTAATTTTATGTTTTTCTTGGACTACTGCAACAAATTTTAAACCATGTTATTAGTTCTTCGACAACCAGGTCACAATTATGAATGGGATTGGCTACTATAATGTGCATCCTAGTCATATGTTGGTAATTGACAATGGCATTAGATTTGGAAACTGAATGTGATAGATTTCAGCACTTCTCATATTGTCTACACAAATTCAGTATGCACTCATTTATGCAAAACAACTTTGATCAAGATTTTCAATCCCTCCCTGAACCACATGTTCCTCACCTGAATTGTTACATCACAGTGACTTGGTCACACAAGGTATTGGTGTCGGTTTATTATTGTCATGTGTACTGATGTACAGAAAAAAACGGTTGTTTCTGTGTTATCCAATTAAATCAGATTATACTATTCGTGAGTACAATCAAGCCATTCACAAGTACAACAGGTGTACGACATAGTGCAAAGATACTCAAGCCATGCACAAGGGGCGCCGCACGATTGGCAGCCCCGCCAACAGTCTGTCTGTTTTTTCGTCTTTTAAAGATTTTTTAGTGTGTGTTAAAAGTCTGTGTAAATGTTCTCCAGTTTGTATTATGTAGGGAGAGGGGGTCGGGGGAAACCTTTTATCAGTTTCACACCTTGTCGGAGATGCAATTATTTTCCGGGTCACATCTCCGGCCGATCTGCAGCCTACCATCGATGGAGCTGGAGGCCTCCTCAGTCTGACTTTGTGCCCCACCGCGGGGCGTGGACTTAACATCGGAGCCGTTCCCTTGCCTGGGTTCGCAGTCTCGGGAGAGGCCGAGTCTGAAGCTCCAACGATGCAGAGGCTCGACCAGCCCCGACGCGGGGTCCGATCGCCGGCGCGGGAGAGCTGACATCCCCCCCCCCCCCCCCCGATGCAGGAGCTGATCGCCCCGATGCGGAGGGCCCGACCGCCGGATATGGGAGTCAAGATCGTCCCATCAACGGAAGGCTCGAGGCTCCAGTCCACGGGAGAGCATAGAAGGGAAGATATTTGAACTATTTTTTGCCTTCCATCACAGTGAGGAATGTGGAGGAGTCCATGTGGTGGATGTTTATGTTAAAATGTATTTTGTGTGTTCCGTTGGTTTTTATTTGTTTGACTGAGTTGGGAAATTATATTCCTCGTGTGTTGCAAAACATACTTGGCTAATAAAGTATTATTGTGATTGATTGTGATTGTGAAGTATAACAGATGTACAACATGGTGCAAAGATAAAATAGTAAAGTGCAGAAAATAGTGTTGAAGCATTATAGAGTTATGCTTTCAGAGGAAAAATTTCAATGTCCACAATGAAGTATGATCTTTCAAGCTTTAATATCTTCTGCCCCAAGGGAGAGGAGTGATTATATTGGCTGCTTTCCTGAGGCAAAGTGTAGATGGAGTTGATGATGGGGAATCCAGTGCGTGCGATGGATTGGGCTACATCCACAACTGTCTGCAGTTTCTTGTAGTCTTGAGCAGAGCTGTCCCAAACCAACCTGCAATGCAGGTTGATGGGATGCATTCTACGGTGCACCTGCATAAGTTGGCAAGAGTTCTTGGAAACATGCCAAACATTCTTGGTCTCCGGAGGAAGTGGAGGCATTTTTTGGCCGTAGCTTTGATGTGGCTGGTCCATGTCAAATTGGTGATATTTAGGGGGAGCAGAAAGTGATTAACAATGTTCCTTCCAATGTTTCAAAAAGATGACAATAGGTTTAATAGTATTTTTAATCATTGCAGGATCACGTATTGCTAGTTGGCTGCCTAGTTTCTCAGTGGAAGTGATGCATACAACAAATATCCTTGGCATTGCACAGGCCAATAATTCCCAGCTCAATGCTATGGTGAGTACAGCCAGACAATGCATGGTATATTCTATTAATTTTGCATTGTTTATGCAAACCAGTAATAACCTGAGTCACAAAGATGTCTTTGTGATAGAGTAATTTTCCCTACAAATATTGTTTAAATGCGGGGTTAGAAAGTGTAGATTGTCAGTTACTGTAAATGCATTTGTGTTCCAGAGCACACAGATATATTGTTTTTGTCACCTTGTGCTTCAGGGCAGGGCAAGCTAAAACTAGACCTAAACAAATTAGAAAGCCAGGTCATGGAGGACCTGCCTTTCATTGCCCTCTATTTTAGTATAACTTTTATACCGTTTACTTCATCATATAGATAGATAGATATAGATAGATATGCCTTTATTGTCGTTCAGACCGAAGTCTGGACGAAATTGCAGCAGTCATACATATAATACAATAAAACAACAATAAACACATAATAACATCCACCACAGTGAGTCCACCCAGCATCTCCTCACTGTGATGGAGGCAAAAGTCTTAGGTCTGCAGTCTCTTCCCCCCTCTTCTCCCTCTGCGCTGAGGCAATACCCCCCGGGCGATGTTAAATCAGTCCCGCGGCTCAAATCAGTCCCGCGGGGTGGTCGAAGCTGCCGCCCACCAGTCCTGCAGACGCAGCCGCTGGCCCGCGGCCGAACCCCGGACTCAGGCCACCACCGCCAGAACACCGTCCCAGCCACCCTCACGTGAGTACCGTGCCGTCTTCAGCCTCGGGCTGGGCCGCCCCGACATGGGCGCCGAACCTCCCCCGAGCCGGGCCGCCCCGACATATCATATCTTATCACATAAACAATATGATAAGATATGATAAAACTTTATTTATCCCAGGAGGGAAATTGATTATAAACCATTGGCTTTTGAATCGTGACGTACGATAAAGGAGAAGTATTTACTGAATTGGTGCACTGGGGTAGGAGATGGCAACCTTCACGTGGTCCGCCCTGTTTCGACGAATGCAAGCAACCTGGCGTGCACAATCAAATAGAACAAGTTGTCCTACAACATTAGGCTGTGCACGCCACACGCAAGAAGAAGAATTGGTGCTCTATTCTAAACCTTAATGTGTAAGCACCTATGCCATGCAAAAGGATGTCTTCCAGTCAACTTCTAGTTCTTTTTAAGATTTTGCTCCATTTGCATCTGGAATCTCAAACAGATAATACTTGTAGGTCCTCTGAAATACAGTCCTTAATTATTTAATATATTTCTGAACTAACTGCAGCAGTTAAATTGCTGATCAATTGCATTGGTGAGCTTTGTATATTTGCATCTGCCTGCATCATCTGGAGCCAATTTGTACTAGGGGTGAATCGATACAGGTTGTCCTAATTGTAGCAATGTTACAAAATTTTGAGATTTAAAAAATAAAGTCTGCAATTTATCCCATCAGATAAAGCATAAAAAGAAGTTTAATTTGACACTTAATTCACTTTCATATCTTCAGTATTAAAAAAGTTATGGCCATTATCATACTCAGAAATTAGCATCTAGTTCCCTATTGCTTTTCCATTGACTTAACAGAAAAGCTGTGATCGAGGACAGTTAAAAGCCCATAACTTTCTTAAAAATTATGGTAACTGAAAGAAATTTTCAGGTATTATAGATTGAAGCATTCTGAAACAAATATGAAACAATCTTACTTCGAAGACATGAAAGTAAAGCATATAATTAGTTAGTTACCTAATTGTAGCTAATTACAAAATTCAATTACTAGATCTAAACATCTATCAATTTCTTAAGAATAGATTAACATTTTTAAATAGCCTAAGTGTCCAAATAACATTCACACAATAATTCACAATATAACATAATTTTTAAATCTAATTTTCATGGATTTACAGGCCAAATGGAAAGAATTGAATGTTTAATACCTGTAAATTAATGGGGATTTAATTCATCTTGTCAGTGAGGATTACTGGAACGCGATCTTTTGGAACGTTCATTTGCGGTGAATTTAACCCCGTATTGGCATGAAAAATACTGCCGTTAATTCGGGGAATAAAATCACCGTGTCGCATGAAAAATTGTGAATTAAAGGCTTCTTAAGAAGCACTTTTATACATTTAAAGAAAGCACTTTCGTTTACCTGTCCATTGTGTGAAATCCGTCCCCGTTATCGGCGTTGACGCTTCAGGAGCTGCTTTTAAAATGACTGTAGCGCTGACATTGACGATTTAATAAAAATAAAAAATTCACAAATCGCCACTAGGAACGATTTTGTCAGCCAACGCTTGTACTCCAACAAAATATTCCCAGGACAAGGTTGGAGAAACCGCGTTTTAACCCCGCCCCCCCTTAAAGGCGCCAAAATCGCGCACACGGCCAGTGGCAGAATTACAGCGCGACTGAAGGTACGTTTTGTAACATACCTACTAATTGCACTAAAACAGTCAAATAAATTACTAATCAACATAAAGCATTGACAGAGTTCTGGCAGTAACATTCCTGCTCCCTCCCACATTCAAATAATCTGTGCAAAGGATGAATTCAAATCTGTGCAAGAGAAGAATCTGATTTCCATTTAAAAAAAATTGAAAATCCAAACTATAATTTTGTAGTGTTTTAAATTTTATCTATGGTTGTATTTATATGGAGCAGTAAATTTTGTTCCTCATGTTCATGCACCTGGTGTCATTTTTGCTTTGTGACTACTTACAGGCTCATCAGATCCAGGAGATGTTTCCCCAAGTTCCGTATCATTTGGTCCTCCAGGACCTACAGTTAACGCGTTCGATGGAAGTCACTACTGATAACATACTAGAAGGAAGAATTCAGGTTCCTTTCCCCCAGCAGGTCAGTGTTCCTTTTTGCTTAGATATTGGGGAAGTTTTGCTGAATACTTTCAAATACAGGTTTGGCATCAACTGATTCTGGTTGTCATATTGTTGGGAGGATGTGAAGGGATTTGGGAAGGTCCAGAAAAGATTTATGAGAATGGTTTCTGGAATAAGCATCTATGGTTACACAGATTGGAGAGGCTACAGCTGTTTTTGTTGCAAAAGGCTGAAAAGAGATTTGAAAGTTAATATCCTGGTTATACATGGGTTGTTTGGAATTCTCATTGACACAATACAGAAAGGATGTCACTACTATCCAGAGAGCAGAGGTGATTTACAAGGATGTTTACTAGATTGGAGGACTTTGGTTATGAGAGTTTGAATAGACTAGGTTTACTTTCCATGAAGCAAAAGAGGCCGGGCATCGACTCTAGGTGTATAAAAATAATGGTAGGCATAGATGGGGTAGATGGTAAGAAGCATTTCCCATGGTAGGATATCAAAAACAAGAGTACATAGATTTAAGGTGAGAGAAAGGAGTTTTAGAGTCAATATAAGGTGAAAGTTTTCCATATCAATATCTGGCACTTGCAGTCAAAGGAGGTGGTGGAGTCAGATGCAATCAATACTTTTTTGAGGTTTTTAATCAGGCAGCTGAATAGGTAAGGCACAGAAGGATATGGACCTAATATGGCCAAAGGGAATTATTATAACCAGGCAAAAAGCTAGGTGTGGATGTGGCAGACCAATGGGCCCATTTCTGTGCTATAAACTGACCAACTTTATCCAGACCCCTCATAACTTTATATAAAGTGATCAAGGGATGCTTTCCTTTTGGTGGAGGGGTCGAGAACTAAACGTCATGGGTATAAGAGGAAGGGGAAGTGAAAGAGTAATGTAAGGAAAAACTTTCATGTATGTGGATGAAATCTGGAAAGTACCATCTGCAGATGTGATACAGCCAGGTTTCATTGTTAGCTTAAATAAAGATTTATAGAAATATACAGAGGGGGGGAAAATGCAGTTATAGAGCCATAGTGATACAGTGTGGAAACGGGCCATTCGGCCCAACTTGCCCACATCAGCCTAGATGTCCCACGTACACTAGTCCCACCTGCCTGCGTTTGGTCTATATCCCTCAAGTTGTCATATCATGTACCTGTCTAACTGTTTCTTAAGATAGACACAAAAAGCTGGAGTAATTCAGCGGGATAGGCAGCATCTCTGGAGAGAAGGAATGGGTGACGTTTCAATGGACAATAGACAATGGGTGCAGGAGAAGGCCATTCGGCCCATTGAGCCAGCACCGCCATTCACTGTGATCATGGCTGATCATCCACATTCAGTACCCCGTTCCTGCCTTCTCACCATATCCCCTGACTCTGCTGTCTTTATGAGCTCTATCTAACTCTTTCTTGAAAGCATCCAGAGAATTGGACTCCACTGCCTTCTTCTTCTTCTTCTTCTTGCGTATGGCGTGCACAGCCTAAAGTTGTACGACAACTTCTTCTATTTGATCTTATTTGATTGTGCACACCGGGTTGATTGCATTCGTCGAAACAGCGCGGACCACGTGAAGGTTGCAATCTCCCACCCCCACCGCCTTCTGAGGCAGAGATTCACAACTCTGGGTGAAAAAGTTTTTCCTCATCTCCGTTCTAAATGGCCGACCCCTTATTCTTACACTGTGGCCCCTGATTCTGGACTCCGCCAACATCGGGAACATGTTTCCTGCCTCTAGCGTGTCCCTTAATAATCTTATGTTTCAATAAGATCCTCTCATCCTTCTAAATTCCTGTGTATACAAGCCCAGCCACTCCATTCTATTAACATATGGCAGTCCTGCCATCCTGGAAATTAACCTCGTAAACCTCGTAAACTCCCTCAATAGCAAAAATGTCCTTCTTCAAATTTGGAGACCAAAACTGCACACAATACTCCAGGTGTGGTCTCAATAGGACCCTGTACAACTGCAGAAGTACCTCTTTGCTCCTATACTCAACTCCTCTTGTTATGTAGGCCAACATGCCATTAGCTTTCTTCACTGCCTGCTGTACCTGCATGCTTACTTTCAGTGACTGATGAACAAGGACCCCCAGATCTCTTTGTACTTCCCCTTTTCCCAACTTGACTCGATTCAGATAATAATCTGCCTTCCTGTTTTTGCCAGCAGAGTGGATACCTCACATTTATCCACATTAAACTGCATCTGCCCACTCACCCAACCTGTCCAAGTCACCCTGCATCCTCATAGCATCCTCCTCACAGTTCACACTGCCACCCAGCTTTGTGTCATCTGCAAATTTGCTAATGTTACTTTGAATCCCTTCATCTAAATCATTGATGTATATTGTAAATAATTATAAATACATCAATGATTTAGATGAAGGGATTGTAAATAATTTGATATTTTTTCAAAATTAATTAAAATAAAACTGGTACCAAAACCAGAATGGATCATTTTTCGAATATCGGAAGGTATCCCTGAATTAAACGTGTATCAGAAGAATTTATTCAATTACGGGCTAATAATGGGGAAAAAGCTCATACTTAAATTCTGGAAAAATGCGCCCACACCAACAATAAAAATGTGGACATCAAATATGTTTGAAACATTACATCTGGAGGAGATGAGATTCCTCTTAGCAGGTAAAGCAGACCAATTCCAAAAGACGTGGTCTACGTTTCTGGACCTATTACAAGCATGAGGTGCAATAGTAATTTAAAAAATAAATAAATAAATAAATGGTATCAGGACCTGGTAATGGGAGGTAAAACAACAAAAACAGACTTGGTTGGTAGTCCCCTTTCTGCGGAGTATAATGTCATAATAGAGCGATTGTTCCTACTTTCTTTTTCTTTCTTTTCTAGGGTCTACTTTCTTACTTCCTTCTCTAACTTCTTTTCTAAGGGGCTTTCTTTTCCCAACACTCTCTTGCACTTCACGACTCTTGCGCACTTTCTTTACTTTCCTTACTTCTATCTTTTTCTTAAAGCTCAAAAAAATGAAGCGGTACAAAAAATGTATTAAGATATATGTGTTGTGTATTACTGTAATTTACCGTACTTCTAATAAAAATAATTAAAAAAAAAAAATTAAAAAAATATTGTAAATAGCTGCGGTCCCAGCACCGAGCCTTGCGATACCCCACTAATCACTGCCTGCCATTCTGAAAGAGACCCGTTAATCCCTACTCTTTGTTTCCTGTCTGCCAACCAATTTTCTATCCATGACAGTACACTACCCCCAATACCATGTGCTCTAATTTTGCCCACTAATCTCCTATATGGGACCTTATTAAATGCTTGAAAGTCCAGGTACACTACATCCACTGGCTCTCCCTTGTCCATTTTCCTAGTCACATCCTCAAAAAATTCCAGAAGATTAGTCGAGCATGATTTCCCCTTCGTAAATCCAGATTTCAGGTTGAGACACTGTTTCTTAAATGTTGGGGTAGTCCCAGCCTCAACTAGCTTCTCTGGCAGCTTGTTCCATATGCCCACCACTCTTTGTGTGGAAAAAGTTACCCCTGACATTCCTATTAAATCTTTTCCCCTTCACCTTAAACCTATGTCCTCTGGTCCTCGATTCACCTACTCTGTGCAAGAGACTCTGTGCACTCCAATGTTGTACGAGTGATAGGTGGAACCAGAGTTGCTCCAGTAAAGAGCTGGTTTGGAAGTGATGGACGAGGTGGCCTCTTCTGCCATTACCATTTTGTTTCTGTGATTAATTTAAACTCCTATCGCCCTTATTCATCCCTCCTTCAACAGCGACAAGATAGTAGACCAGCATTAAATGGTGCAGTTGTGGAAGAAGACAATGGTAATCCAGATGATTTGAACAGTGAACAGCAGGTAATTCATATTCCATAGTATTAGCAACACTTTCTACATCCTGTTCTGCTATTTAATAAGCTATTTGATAAATGAGTCCTTGCTATCCTTTGAATAGACTTCATGGATATATAAAATATGATGTTCTGTACAGTTCTTCCTCCTCGCATATAAAACTCTTAGCTTGATGCTGCCCACCATTGTTTGGATTACCTTTTTACCCAACAGAATGTTTTAATTGTGGTGTTTAGTCCTTCAACTTGGTGTTCCAAATATCCAGAAAGTTATCTTCCACCCTAATGTTTGTATCCAAGCAATTTTAGTCTGATCTCCTTAGCTCTTACTGCAGGTTTGTCTGCAAGTCAGCTAAATTTTCAGGTTTCTTTTGCAGAAAAAATGTCAGACGGTGTGGTTTTGCCCTATTGCTTTTTTGAGTTTTTGGATAACTGTAATCTTCCAAAGTTAGAGCTGAAGGAACAAGAGGAATTGGGTGCACAAATCTCAATTAAGGAATTAGAAGATACAATAAACTCACTAAAGAATGGAAAAACACCAGGCCCTGATGGATTTACTAATGAATTTTATAAAAGCTTTTATGATAAAATAATACCAAGATTACAAAAAATGTACCAATATGCTTATAAAAAACGAATACTACCTGATACATTAGCGGAATCAACGATTACACTAATACCTAAGAAAAACAAAGATTTAGAAGAACCTGGTTCATATAGAGCTATAGCATTGTTAAACACAGATCAAAAAATATTAGCGAAAACATTAGCTAGAAGATTAAGTAAATACATTAGTAAATTAATAAACCCAGATCAGACGGGGTTTATCCCTAAGAGATACTCATCTAACAATATGAGACGTCTACTCAACATAATGCACTCACACAAATCTGAAGATCAAGAATTATCAATTATTTCGCTGGATGCTGAAAAAGCATTTGATCAAGTAGAATGGAATTATATAGATAAAGTATTACAAAAATTCCAACTGGGCGAGAATTTTATTCTATGGATCAAGTTACTATATAACAAACCTACAGCTAGAATACTAACTAATAACATATTATCCTCGAAATTCCAACTATCAAGGGGAAATAGACAAGGATGCTCATTATCACCACAGCTGTTTGCTCTCATTATTGAACCGCTAGCAGAAAAAATTAGAATACACCCTGATATCCATGGATATAATACTAAAGACTCATATAATAAAATATCTTTATACGTGGATGATATATTACTGTACATTACAAAACCTCAAATCACTATACCAAATATATTAAATTTAATTGAAGACTTTGGATCTTTTTCTGGATATAGAATAAATTGGAATAAAAGTGAAATTATGTCAATAAAACCGAAACATTCAACACAACTTTTAAAATTCCCTTTTAAAATAGCTACAGAAAAATTTAAATACTTGGGAATCGAAATTACCAGAACATATCAAGGTATGTTTAGGGCAAATTTTGACCCCCTACTTAATAAATTAAACACACTAATTAAATTCTGGAAAACGCTCCCGATGTCTTTAATAGGCCGAATAAACGCAATAAAAATGATCTTTCTACCACAAATTTTATACCTATTTCAATCGATTCCTATATACTTACCAAAGAAGTTTTTTAAAAAACTCGACTCAGATATCACTAATTTTATATGGGACTATAAATCACATAGAATACAAAAAGCTCATCTGAATAAACCTAAAGTATTAGGGGGTTTAGCACTACCTAACTTTATGCATTATTATTGGTCAGTAAATATTAAAAATATGATTCAACTGATGGATAACTCCGCCCAGCAAGTGGACTGGATTGTAATGGAGAAAGAGGATTGCTCCTCTGGAAACATTGGAGCGATCCTCCTTTCTCCAATGAAATTGAATAACATAAATTATAATAAGAACCCAATTATTCATAGTACAATCCGAATTTGGAAACAAATAAAACAAAATTTAAAATTAAGAAATGTATCACTTTTATTACTTATAGTTAATAACCCTTCGTTTAATCCCTCTATTATAGATAAAGCTTTTACACATTGGGATAGACTAGGAATTAAAACGCTTGGTGGCTTGTATGAAACTGGAAAATTACTTTCATTTCAACAATTACAAATAAAATATAAACTCGGAAATAATCAATATTTTAAATATTTTCAAATATGCGACTATTTGAAAAAAATACAAAAGATCATTATAATAACCCAGTAGATGTATTGGATGAGGCAATGCAGATAAAAGCTGAATCAGCAAACTTAATATCATATTTGTATAATATCTTAAATGTACAAATACCATCTACGGAGGGTTTCAGAAGAGACTGGGAACAAGAGTTAGCTATTAAAATTTCAAAGGAAAGTTGGAATGAACACTTATTAAACGTGCATAAATGTTCGATTAATGTAAGACACACAACGATGAGTCAGCCTACAGAGAGGAGGTCCAGCACCTGACAACCTGGTGTGCCAACAATAACCTCGTCCTCAACTCCAAGAAGACGAAGGAAATTATTGTCGACTTCAGGAAGGTCAGAGGGGGCAGACATACCCCCATCCATATAAACGGACTGAGGTGGAGCGCGTCTCCAGCTACAAATTCCTCGGGGTACACATCTCGGAGGATTTGTCCTGGTCCCTCAACACCTCCAAGCTGATCAAAAAGGCACAGCAGCGCCTTTACTTCCTGAGGAGGCTCAAGAAAGCCCACCTGTCCCCCCAGATCCTGACCAACTTCTACCGGTGTACCATCGAGAGCATCCTGACCACCTGCTTCACGGTATGGTACAGCAGCTGCACTGTTGCGGACAGGAAGGCACTACAACGGGTGGTGAAAACCGCGCAGCACATCATCGGTGCCCCGCTCCCTGCCATGGATGCCCTCCACCGAAAACGGTGTCTGAAACGGGCTGGGAAGATCATTAAAGACCCCTCCCACCCCAACCATGGACTGTTTGCCCTCCTCCCATCAGGGAGGCGGTACAGGAGCCTCAGGTCTCGTACCAGTAGGATGAGGAACAGCTTCTACAATTATACCGTCGCATTGCTGAACTCGGAGTCCCGCCGATAGATTCCTCCGGTCTCTCCGTCCCCATTGTTAATTATTCTGTATTTTTGATTATTCTGTATCCTCTTTTTTTTAAATTTCTATATTGCACTACTACTACGGACTGACGCAAAACTGCATTTCGTTGTACCCATACTCAGTATTTGTGCAATGACATTAAAGTTGAATTGAATTGAACTTTAATACAATTTAAAATTTTACATAGATTATATTATTCGAAAACTAAAATTCATAAAATTTTCCCAAATGTATCATCTATTTGTGATAAATGTCAATCCCAAGAAGCTACTATAGCGCACTCATTCGTTTTCTGTACAAAAATTCAAAAATTTTGGAATGAAATTTTTGAAATCTTTACAAAGTTATTTAAAATAAGACTGATACCCAAAGCAGAATGGATTATCTTCGGAATAACGGAAGATGGCCCAGAACTAAATGTGTTTCAAAAGAAACTAATGGACTATGGGTTAATAACTGGAAAAAAGCTAATTCTAAAATTTTGGAAGAAGGCTCCAATACCAACTATAAATATGTGGACTTCAAATATGTTCGAAACATTACACCTAGAAGAGATAAGACTCCTCCTAGCAGGTAAACCAGATCACTTCCACCTGACGTGGTCTGCATTTATAGAATTATTACAAATATAGGGTGCAAAAGTACTTAAAAGAAAATTGAGGTCAGGTAAGGGGGAATGCTAGTTGAAGAGTTGGTATGTCCCATTTACGTAATGCTCATAAAAATATTTGTTTCTCTCTTTTTCCTCTTTCTCTTTCTCTTTTCTAGGGTCTATTTCTTAACTCTTTTTCTTTTGTTTTTTAATTTTGCTCTTATAGGGTCTACGTCCTTTTTTGTTGTCACATTTTCTACACTTTCACTTTTTCCTTCACTTACTTCTTTCTTTCAATCTTTTCTTTTCCTAGTGTAAAAAATAAATGGAGTACATTAATTGTAAGAAGACATAAGTGACGAGTACTAATGTATGTGGTTGTAATGTAATGTACTTCTAATAAATAAAAAATTAAAAAAACAAAAAAATAATACACTAAATGGATGCAATATTTCTTACACTGTTGAGTAAAATTAAAAGCTTTTTTGTTTACACCATCTTTCTATGGTTTCTAAATTATCATGCAGGCATTCTAACATCTAGTACTGGATAAGTAAAATATTCCCAAAACAAGCATTGGAAATAAGTAAATTTGTTACCTTTTTTTACCACAATGTAAACCTATTTCAGTGTCATCTTTTCCTTGCTAATTAAGTCGGGCTGCTTTGCTCCCTTGGTATTATGTTTGATTCCAAAGATAAATGTCAGACTGCTAATGCCAATGATATAACACAGGTTGCCTTCTATTTCTGTGAAATCTGACTCCGTCATTGCTCATATAATAAACCCTACGTTCATGTCCATACTTTGTGTCTTCTCGATTTGGCTATTCTGATGCATGACTGACAATACTCCCTTATGCTCATGTCTCAAGTTTGAGGATAATCAAAACTCTACTGTTTGCGTATCATCTTGTCCCCTTTGCCAGATTTGATTCTTATCCATCCATGCCCACTTCAGCCATGTATTCTTTCCCATTTGCAGTCCTGTGATGGCCTGCCTTCATTTCTGGGCTCCCATTTTAACTGGTTAACCATAGGCAATCAAAGATCAAAAACTCCCACCCCCCCCACATCTCAATCATCTTTTATTTCATATTCAGCTGTTCATAATTCTGTACTTGGCTTGGGGGTGTAGATTTTGCTAAAAAAATAGTAAGATTAAACGAGAACTTACCAGTTTGAAGTTTGATCTGTATTTTATGAGGAATTACGATGAGGGATTACGTGAAGAACCCGTCCAGCACGCATTCGCGACATACTTCAAAGCAGCGGTGTGGAATCACAGGAAACACAATAATTGAAATAAACATAGTAAAGAAAAGGAGAACTAAGATACCAGTTGATCTCTAGAATTGAGGATGGGAGCGGAGGGCACGTAATCCCTCATCGTAACTCCTCATAAAATACAGATCAAACTTCAAACTGGTAAGCTCGTTTAATCTTACTATTTTACTTCGGAGTCACGTGAGTGACTACGTGAAGATTTTAAAGCTCTGTGATTTCAAACCGTGTAACAGTTCATACTTCACTCGCTGCCGAAGTCATTCAAAGGAGGAAGTATGTTATCGTAATCAACCATGAATCTGTTTGTAAAAACAATAATGGTATTTATTAAACAATAACAAAAGAAAAGTGCTCCCCCGGGCTTAAATTATATATTTGCTGATTCTAAAACTCTTTCTGCAAATAATACAGGTTCTGCTAGTGGCTTATTGTAGAACGTTTGGAACGTTTTCTCCATGGACCACCCCGCTGTAGCCAGGATGTGGTCCAGTGGCACGTCCATCCTTTTAGCCGCCGATGTGGATGCTGCCCTGGTGGAGTGAGATGTATATACGTCAGTATCTACTCCAGCAGCTCCCAGTACCTGCTTGAGCCATCTTGAGATAGTTTGGCTCGACACCCGACCATGAGGTTTCTTGTGGCTGACCCATAAGGCTTTTTCTCTCCCTCGGGAATCTCTTGTTGTGTTGATGTAAGTAAGTAAGTGTGTCATGACACATAACCGTGGGTCAGGTGGGTATGCCCGAAATCCATAACTAGGCCTGGTTCCTGGCCTGCTCTGCTTTACCAGCTCCTGAATGGTGAATGAGATACGGTCTGGTGTTATAACCATGTTGTCCAGTCGCAGTAAGTGGAGGGACTGGACTCTTTGTGCTGAGACTAGTGCCATCAGCATGACCGTTTTCAGGGTTAGCTATTCCAGGGTGAGCGACCTGGCTGGTGACCATCCCCTTAGGTATGTCAGGACCACAATGACATCCCAGATTTGGGTGTACCTAGGTCTAGGGGAGTTGGAGTTGAATATACCTCTCATGAGTTTGATCAGCGGGTGAGACCCTATGGCCTGTTGTCCTGGTGCCTGTTTTAAGTAGGCTGACAGAGCACTTCTGGCAGTATTGATGGCGCTGTAGCTCAGTCCTTCATTATGGTGAAGGCCGGCCAGGAACTCCAGTACATTGGTTATGGTTGTAGATGAGTATGTTGTCCCAGTATTCGAGCAGTGTCTTTCCCACTTCCTGATGCTCGATAGGTATTGTTTCCTGGTGGACATACGGTGGGACGTTGTCATCGTGTTGATGGTCCTGTCAGACAATCCCAGGCCCAGCAGTGGTCTTTTCATAATCTGCAACCCAGTAAGTTAATTTTGTCATGGCATGGATGACTTATGCCTGATACCGGGTGAGTCAATAGGTCTGGGCTACTGGGACAGGTCATAGAGTTTCGATGACCATGTCGAGGTCCACTGGGAACCATGGCTGTGTAGGCCAGTTGGGTACTATCAAAATACCTGAAGCAGAGTCCATCTGTATTTTGCGTAGTACCCGACTGATGAGGCAGAAGGGGGGGAAAGGCATAAAATAAATAGTTTCCCCAGTCCAGCGCGAATGCATCTATCGCTGCTGCCTCAGGGTCTGGTTCCCAAGCGACATACATTGGTACATGGTGATTTAGTCTGGATGCAAAGAGATCGATATCTGGTGTGCCATATTGCTTTGTAATTTTAGCAAATGCTTTAGGATTTAACATCCATTCGGTGTTATCATTGAATTTGCGTGACCTGGTGTCTGCCACTGTATTTAGCTTACCTGGTAGGTAAGTTGCTGATAGCCAAATATGTCTATCGACACACCATTGCCAGATTATGTTGATCAAATTGTCACATGATATCGATTTTATTCCGCCCATATGGTTAATATAGGCCACCACCGTGGTATTATCAATCTGTAAACGAACATGCAAGTGGTGCATATTCATAGAATATGCTTTTAAACCATAAAACGCACCCAATATTTCTAAATAATTTATGCCCAGTGTCTGTAGTAAAGATGATTCTAGGTTAGTCCATCTACCACCTGTGCTGGATATGGTATTAGTTGCTCCCCAGCCTTGAGCACTGGCATCTGTTTGTATAGTTAACGTTGGGTTATTGATGATGATAGGGCTGGAACTATGCCAAATGTGCTCTATCCACCATTGTAACTCTGATATTGCTTCAATGGGTAATTTCATGGTTCGGTCAAAGTGACCTGCATGTCGTTTTAATGCCTGCACTTTGGCCCTTTGTAGGTTTTGATAGTGCAGAGGTCCAAATTGTGTAGCTGGAAATGCTGCTACTATTTTGCCAATTACTCTTGCCACTTGTCGGATGGTTGGTCGATCGCTAACCATTAAATTGTTACACGTCTGCTGCTTTATCTTTTGGCAATGTTACAGACATGTGGACTGAGTTAATTGTGAATCCCAGATAGTCCATAGTTGTGGATGGCGTCAACTTAGATTTACCTGGATGTAAGACAAATCCCAGGGTTTCAGACAATTGTTTGGTAGCTATTACAGCTGATTTAGCCAATTCCATGGTTTTGCCTACTATTAGAATATCATCAAGATATGCCATGACAATATGTCTCTGTTTTCTTAATGTTGCCAAGGCTGGTTTTAATATCTTGGTAAATAGTCTTGGGGCTGATGTTAACCCATTAGGCAACGCTTTAAACTGCCATAGTTGCCCCATCCAGGTAAATTTCAGGTATCTGCGATGATCCTTTTGAATGGGTACTGAATAGTAGGCATCTTTTAAATCGATGCTTGCCATAAAGTATCCTTTGGAAATCAGTTGTTTGGCAGTTACAAATGTTTCCATTTTGAAATGTATATATTTAACAAAGGTATTTAGTGAGGGTAAGTCAATGATGATACGACATCCACCATCTTTTTTGTTTTTGGTAAATATATTTGAGACAAATTCCAAAGGTTCATGTTTGGATTTCTCAATGATACCCTTTGTAAGTAACCTCACCAGTTCTGCTTGACCCTCTAGTTTTTCTTTGACTGAGAGGGTAAAGACCCTTTGGGGTGCATGCTGAACAGGTGGCATATTTTCTTGAATGAATTCTATTTTGTATCCACGAATACTGTTAAGTATATAACTATCATTCGTGATAGACCTCCATGCTTCCATGAACAGGTGTAATCTCCCCCCTGTTAGTACAGTTCCCCCACTTTTTATATGCTGGTAGGAACCAGACCCACCTACTTCCATAGTTATGGGAGTGTTCCTTTCTTCGGTTTCTTCATCCGTCGTTGTGCTGCTGGATGTACTGCTGGTTGGGGGTGGCGCATTTTCCATGGGGTCCGCTCTGGGCCCTGGCCTAAAAAAGGCTTTCGGGGATGGTATGCGGACCCCGAGCTTTCACCAGTCCCATGAGTTTGACGTCGACTGGTGGACGGGGTGGGGTACTGCCGTCTGGGTTGTGTGGGTCTGCTCGTCCCGGGGCCTGCCCTCATGAGGCCGAATGCTTTGGACTCTTCCTCTAGGTCTTTTACTTGTTTTGACAAGTCCTTACCAAATAGCAGGATCTGTGGCTCTGAGGCCGGTGTTTTGCACAGTCCTGAAAATTTGGGATTGAGGGCAGGTCTTATCTCCTTGCGGAGGTTGTTTATTTCGTATTGGGTGTTACTCAGCAGAGCCAGAGTGTCTTGCTGGTTGGTGGTCATGTCCACCCCATCCACGGAACGAGCATAGGATGTTATGGCTGATGTCAGGAGCTTGAGGATACGCTGCAATTTTAGTTCCTGGTTTCAGATACTCTGCCCAACGTACCCCCAGATTTGGTTGTTGACGGCCGGTACGTTGAGCAAAATGCAGTTCTCCGGAGGCGAGTAGAGTTCTAGTGCCTCATTGACTACCTGTTCTTGTAGGGATTTGAAGGACAGGTAGTCAATGCTGGCCGCCAGTTTTGGCTGCAACGGCCGCCCTGCTCGTGGTGTAGCCACGTAGCGATTCACCACACCCAGCAGCTCTTCCTGGTCCTGTACCCCGTGCATACTCCCGACATCTTCGGCCAGTGACCCCTGTTCCTGACCAGCCCAGCCCTGGTCACCAACGCTGCCCTCGGCTGAGGGGGAAGCGATGGGCAGTGCATTGTAAGGCACTGGTGCGGGAGTGCCTGAACTCCCTTGGCGAGACTGCTCCAGCTCCCGAAGCAAGTCTCGCTGGAGCATTTGCTCCATGAGCCTTTCCATGCGATACAGGCGGCTACCACTGCTGCTCTCAGGCGGAGAGTCTTCCTCGTCGGAGTCATCAGAGATTACCGGCCGGTTAGTTTTCCGTTTTGATTTGCCTCCAGTCCACTGCTGTTGGTCAGGCTGCGCTAGCGGTACTGGGCTCGGCTCGGTATCAATGATTGTGGACCGCAGCGTGTGCGGTCCAGGTGCCGCCTCTCGCCCCCCACTGATGGAACGCTCCTGTTCTGTTGGAGTCGAACGGGGGGGCGGTCTTTTTTCCTTGTCGTGCTTGGCTCATTTTCCAGCTTTTCTCGATCTGGAGTGCACAAAGCAGAGCAAAGTTTTCCAATTACGACCTCGGAGTAAGTACTTACCTGACGGTCCGCCTTTTAGCGGGAGCGCCTGTACTCCCGTTCGTCGCTGTTGCACTGCGTGAACGCTCATGTCGCGCATGCGTGCTGGACGGGTTCTTCACGTAGTCACTCACGTGACTCCGAAGTAAAATGAAAGGATTAGTTATACTAATTGGGATTCAGGACACTTAATGCCGGAAAGGAACTGGAATTTGCATGAACAAATGAGTGAAGAATAATAGAATGGAGATTCCAACCACCCTCAATAAACCTATAAGGCACCGTATCTGTGGAATAAAGAGAATGGAATAATTGTCCAGTAATTAAGCCAGCAAGAGATGGAGCACCTCTAGTTCTTGTAATGGCAAGTTAACTACAAACCCAAACAAATAAAAACATCTGGATAATACCAATATGGTTTGACTTAAAAATTGAGAGCATAAAAAATAAAGTCTAAGATTTGGAGCTAAATCATAATTTTACAGGAAGTATCAGGAACTGGGTGAAACTTTACTGACTGACAGACAGATGGCACAAAGGTGTGAAATATTTTAAATTGCTAAAATCCAGAAAGATTGTATAATAAAGGAAATATAGAATTGATGGATGTTTATTTGAAGAAAAAATGAATACCATGAGAATTTCTATAACAAAATGTAGGATCTTCTGAAAAAATTAGGTCTGCAGGACCACAAAGTTGCACATAAACATGAGTTCCAGTTACTGTCAGCAAAATGCCATAATTATTAAGTAATGTTTTGTGGGACTATCGTGTGTTGGAAAAATGATAATCTTTTGACAACAAAACTTTCTTGGATCGATGGCATCTGCACAGTTTTGGGCAAAAAGATGTCCACCCCAAATCTATATATCTTTTTTTTTAAAATGTAGAAAGTCAATAGCTTCAGTTCATAATTATGGCAAGAAAACAGTGGCCTGGCTTTTGCTAACAGTGGACACAGTAGTATCCTGTTATCATTTGAAGCGCCAATTCATCTTGGATTCTTAAGGGCCTGCTCCACTTAGGCTATTTTTTAGGTGACTAGGCTGTCATCACATGGTCGCCGGGCTGTCGCCTGTATGGTCGTGAGTAGTCTCCTCAGTCGCCCAAAGAGTCGTACCGTCTTTCTGGTCGCCGATTTTCAACATGTTCAAAAATTTTCGGCGACAGTGGGTTGATGCCAATGAGCGTAGCTGGACTTCTCCTGACGTAGGTGCTGTCGTAGGTTGTCGCCAGGTGACGTAGGTTGTCGTCGGTGCTGACTTCGGTGAATTCCATTGGCGACTACCTACGTCAACTGATGACAGGTACCGGCGACAGAATTGTCCTAAATTGTCTTCAGTTGTCGTCGACAGGGTCGTAGCTTGTCGCGAGTGGACGTAGGTTGACTTCGGTTGTCGTAGGTTGTCGCCTGTGTGGCCGTAGGTGGACGTCCTAATGGGTCGCCGGTTGTCCGTAGCTTGCCGTAGTTTGACGTCGACTAGGTGGTAGGTTGTTGTAGGGGGAGTTCAATCGCTGTTTTTTTCGGCGACCTGCTACTATGACAGTCGCCTAAATGGGACAGGCCCTTAACATGAATGAAGCATGCTGTGAACTTGTTCTTTGCTCCTTATGATTTTTCCAGATGTTGTTTGCCAGTAAATTCTTCATGTTAAAGCAATATCGTGCTGGGATTCTTCAATATATGGAATTTATTAGTTAATACAGAAAGTTTTAGTTGGAGTAGGTCTCGATGACTCCGTGTAGAAGCCCGGGTCGGACGAAGCGGCTGCGGCCCAGGCTGGCACAATGGAGGCGTGAAATGGGGCGTCGACAGTGGTGAGGCCTCAGTGGCAGCCTCACGACGATGGGGCCTTGGCGGTGGTGAAGCCTCGCAGCGGTTGCGATGCCCAGTGGGTTGACCCACGGTCGATGAGAGCGTGGAGGACCACCGTGAGGGGGGAGGGGAAGAACAATGGAGGACCCGGCGCGGGGAACCGTCGTGAGGGAGGAGGGCGGAGAACATTGCACAATGTGGGGTGGGGGTGAGGGGGGGACAAAGGACAATGGAAACCCGGCGTGGGGGAACTGTTGGGGGGGGGGGGAGAAACAAAAGGGGGAGCAGGTGTACTTTGTCATCACCGTAGGGGCTGCTATTTATATACATTGTGTATGCAAGCAAAGAATCGTCACATCGTCACATGTCACAATAAAGTATTCCTATTCCTTAGATAGGGCATCTTGGTCGCATGGATGGGTTGGGCCGACAGGCCTGTTTTCATGCTGTATGACTCTTGCTCTATGAAAGCATTCTTTTAATTGGTATATTACATTAAACCTTTCACTGGGAATTTTCCTATCCTTGGCCTTGTTCCTCTCAACAGTGAAATCCCTTATCCCCTTTTTGTACAAATTTCGCAGGATCTGTGGTTTTCTATGCCGGGGAATCTTTGTGGGCCATGTGTGGTCCAGCCACAGAGCTTAGCTGGAATATTGCTGCCAAAGCTTAGCCGACAAGTTTATGATTAGCATGTTTCTGTGTTTACATAACTGCTGCCTAGACCCAGGAAATATGTATTTGGGTTACCAAAAAGACTTCTATAGGTTACTAGATGGTAGTGTAACGTATATCAAAATGTGTGGAATGAAGGAACAAATAGAAAATTGCACAAAATCCTGGTTCCAAAACAGTTGTAGTTATTACTTTCATGCCAAATGATTGGAGTGTTGTCCCTCATTCAGCAATAACATTTCCAAAAAAATTTAAGGACTTTGCCGATTTTTAAATGTACATATAATACTAAATTGGAAAGAATATGGCTAATGCAGAGGAAGACAAACCAAGATAGACATGTTATATAAATCAATATAGTCTTGCAAATTGCTTTTTTTTTGTGAAAAGGTCAGATCTTTGAAAAATATGCCATTAGTTGGGTTGAAGAATGGATGGGATTTGGGGATGCATCCACAAAATGAGGCAACAAGGTTTAAGTCTTTAAAAGGGGAGAAAAATCTCACACTGGACTTCATTTCTCAGTGGATAACATGAAAAACAAAATAAAGTTTAAATCTTGGCTAGACCAAGTTGTGAAAGATTTTCTTGAATTGTGAGGTTCTCCCCATTAGGAAAAAAAAACTTTTGGGGGAATACAGAAGATTTAGAGTGGCCTGTTGGAATTTTTTTTTACAAGCATTTCAAAAGCTAGAGGCAGAAATCATATCACTCACAGGCAGGACCAGTTCTGGTCATAAATATAAAATGATCACCAGTAAATATAATTGTATGAAATGTCTGCTGCCATATGTGTGAAAGGTACATCTTCTAGATGTAATAGAAAGCATACTATCAGGTTGCATCACATCTTGGTGTGGGAACAGCTTTGTCTAAGACAGCAAGAAATGGTTGATGTCGCCCAGTTCATGATACTGACCAGACTTCACAACATTAACTTCATTGACACTTCACGCTGCCTTGGAAAAGCCGGCAACATAATTAGAGTTGTCCCACACCGGTCATTCCTTTTTCTCCCCGCTGTCGTCTGACAGAAGATACGGAAACTTGAAAGGGCGCACCACCAGAACAGCTGCTTCCACTCCACTATCAAAGTTCTGAATGGTCTGTCCATAAGCTCAGAATACTATTAGATTCACCTCTACCCCATTGAGAACATTGGACGGATGCCCAATCATTGAGTTGTGAACTATATTCTGCACTCTATATTCCTCTTTACTCTATGTATTGTACTTGAGTTTGAACTGATTGTATCTATGTATAGTATATTTTATCTGTTTAGATAGCATGCAAAATAAAGCTTTTCACTGTTCCTCTGTACATGTGACAATAATAAACCTAAACCTAAAATAAATAACGGGTGCTATTAAGATAAGTTAAGTAAGCACGGGGAAGTAAGGGATGTCATGGAGTATTGATAAGTTGGGTGAAGGTGCAGCTCTGGCTGCATGGATCTATCTTGTGAAACAGGCCTGTTTCTATTTTGTCATTGCTTTTTGTAAGTTTTTGTAACCTGTTTGTTTATGCGTCCAACTTCACATCTTTTAACTTATTTTCAATAAAACTGATAGTTTATCTTTCTTTTGAATTATAGGTAATTTAACTTGTATCATAATTGTAAATATTACTCATTTCATTTCATATAATTTGAAAAGAACAAGTAAAGAAGGGTTTCAACTCGAAACGTCACCCATTCCTTCTCTCCAGAGATGCTGCCTGTCCCTGAGTTACTCCAGCATTTTGTGTCTATCTTCAGTTTAAACCTGCATCTGCAGTTCCTTTCTACACAAGTAAATTTTAACATTTATATTCTGTACCAGTAGCAAAATTAAATTGAGACTTTGTACAGGACACATTTCTTTCCTTGGAGGGTTTACCCCTCCTTCCCCAATTCCTTGATGGATGTGCTCTAAGTTTTGTATTTGCATAACAAAGTGCATAACATTGTGACTTTTTGCATGATGCAAGAAAGACTGATACTTAAAGCCCACTTCATTAATAGTGTTTTAAGCTGCAATTAATAAATTAAAACTGCAGATGCTGCAACACTTGGGTTGTTGAAAGGTTTGAGCTTCCTGGAAGACAGTGTATTCTTTCACTTGTTTCCTGGGTTTGTGATTATAATTCTGAGATTGCTAATGGAATATATCTTTGTATCTTCAGACTGAGCGATCAGCCCTTGAATCCAGTCAAAGTATGGGAGAAACATTAGGAACTGGAACTGAGCTTCTACGAGTTGACCTTCCATCAGAAGATTTTGAGGCACGGGGAAGTCGGTTCTCAAAGTCAACAGATGAGAGACAGCAAATGTTAGTGCAGCGTAAAGAGGAGCTACTGCTGCAAGCACGGAGGTACGGGGATGTTATAATAATAATAATAATAATAAACTTTTTTTGGGACTCGGGCCAGACAAGGGGCAACATTACATAAAAATGCATTGCATATTAAAAACATCATAAACTACATATAAAATCTTAGTATATCACTCATAAAAGCATCATAAATTATATATTAAAAAAAACCCACAATACATGATTTAAAATCCAGAATAAAAGAATGATCAATGTCCTACAACGAGACAACGATACCAGTGTCTCCACAACTGGGATTCGTAGCGTGTAGTGCTAAACCTTATGTTTGATAAGGCCACAATAATTACGTTTTTATAGTCATTTATCCTGCAAATGAATTTATACATATGATTTCTTGGGATAGCTTCTAAAGTACTGACTCCTGCAGCCACAAACATGTTACTAGCACTACACCATCTAGGTTTCCTTAGAAGTGTTCTCATGGCATCATTATATGACACCTTTAGTCTCTGCAAACTTGTCTTTCCATAGTTCGACTACAGGTGCACAGTGTAGAGTGGTGTGCAGTATGCTCTAAATAGCGACATCTTCACCACATCTGCACACGCACCAAACATACGCAAGAGAATATTCGCCTGTACATACAGCATGCGTCGTTGCCTATAAATATCCTCATCATCTGTCATTTGTTCTGTAATAAAATGCCCTAGATATTTTACCTTATTACAGACACTAAGATTATTGTCAGACAATTTAAAATCAGGAAACTTTAGACATTTATCCTATTTGGTTCTACAGATCATAACATCACTCTTACCAGCATTACATTTGATATCAAGTTCCATACCATACACAGAACATATGGTAAGGAGCTGCTGGAGACCGGTGCTAGATGGACTAAAGAACACAGATCATCTGCATACATAATATGGTTCACTAAAGTATTACCTATCATGCACCCAGTATTACAGTCTTTCAATTGTTTGGACAGATCCTCAATATAAAGATTAAAAAGGACTGGGGACAAAATTCCCCCTTGTCTAACACCATTGCTAACCCCAAATGGGGCTGAGACCCTATTGCCCCATTTTATTTGCATAGTCTGGTGGGCATACTAGTGGGCCAGAATTCTCACAATGTATTTAGGCACCCCTCTTTGACTCATTTTAACAAACAGCTTTCTGTGATTAACACGGTCAAAGGCTTTGGAAGCATCAATAAAGCACATAAGGATTGAAGAGTTTTTGCCTCTATATTTGTTTACAATCTCCTTTAGGGCATATATGCATAAGTCAGTGCCATGTTTAGCTTTAAAACCAAACTGGTTATCTGTGGAGTTAACAAACTCATTTATTCTATCCAGCAGAACTCTTTCTAAAACTTTTGACAATATGCTGGCTAAAGCTGTGGGCCTGTAATTATTTAGGCTACCTACTTTACCAGCTTTGTCCTTAATGACCGGCACTAACAGAACAGACAACATTGAGTCTGGTAACAAGCCATGAATCATAAAGCCAGTAAAACAAATAGCAAGGAGAGGAGCTATCCTCATACTCGCATACTTAAGATGTTCAGCAGAAATATGATCCAAGCCACTTGCTTTGTTGTTCGACAGCTTGTTCATGGCATGATACACCTCATGTGACATAATCGCCATTGAGTCATTACTCTCAATATTGTTAGTAAGGATTGTGGGAAGTTTTTATTTAAGATCTCATTAATAACTAATAGGACATAAAGTGATGACCATAGCTTTTGATGAATGAACCATTGGCCCAAAATATTAACTCTTTCTCTCTACATAGATGTTGCTTGTACAGGTGAGTATTTGTAGATATTTGGTGTTTTATTTCAGATTTACAAAATCTGTAACATCTTGCTTTTGAACTCTACGTTTGCCAGGGGCCTTGAATATGGATACCAATAATTTAAAATATCTGATTTAGAAATGTTAAACTGACTTATTATTGAAGGAATTACTACATGTATTTCAGTTAAAGTTAACAAAACTCAAAATCTTCATTACCATTACCATAGTTACCATAACTTTTTTTTAAAGTCAGCCCCATTAATATCAGAAAATGAAAGATGATTGCAGGCAAGTTGAATAATCTGTAAAGTTTTTAAAGTGGAGGCAAAAATGTTGCATGCTTAATATCTGAAGGAAATACTGAATCGGGAAGTTGCAAAACATAATATGAGAATATGCAGGGTGACTTGGACAGGTTGGGTGAGTGGGCAGAAGCATGGCAGGTGCAGTTTAATGTGGATAAATGTGAGGTTATCCACTTTGGTGGCAAAAACAGGAAGGCAGATTATTATCTGAATGGTGTCAAGTTGGGAAAAGGGGAAGTACAATGAGATCTGGGGGTCATTGTTCATCAGTCACTGAAAGTAAGCATGCAGGTACAGCAGGCAGTGAAGAAAGCTAATGGCATGTTGGCCTTCATAACAAGAGGAGTTGAGTATTGGAGCAAAGAGGTCCTTCTGCAGTGGTACAAGGCCCTAGTGAGACCACACCTGGAGTATTATACACAGTTTTGGTCTCCAAATTTGAGGAAGGACATTCTTGCTATTGAGGGAGTGCGCAGCGGAGGTTCACAAGGTTAATTCCCGGGATGGCGAGACTGTCATATGTTGATAGAATGGAGCGGCTGGGCTTGTATACTCTGGAATTTAGAAGGATGTGAGGGGATCTTAGTCAAACATATAAGATTATTAAGGGATTGGACACGCTAGAGGCAGGAAACATGTTTCTGATGTTAGGGGAATCCAGAACCAGGGGCCATAGTTTAAGAATAACTTTCAAGAGAGCTAGATATGACTCTTAAAAATAGCCGAGTCAGGGGATATGGGGAGAAGGCAGGAACATTGAATGGCCTACTCCTGCACCTATTGTCTATTGTCTAATAAGGGGTAGGCCATTTAGAACGGAGATGAGGAAAAAAATTTCACCCAGAGAGTTGTGAATCTGTGGAATTCTCTGTCTCAGAAGGCAGTGGAGGCCAATTCTTTGGATGCTTTCAAGAGAGAGTTAGATACTCTTAAAGATAGCGGAGTCAGGGGATATGGCGAAAAAGCAGGAACGGGGTACTAATTGTGGAGGATCAGCCATGATCATATTGAATGGCAGTGCTGGCTCAATGGGCTGAATGGCCTACTCCTGCACCTATTGTCTATTGTCTATAATAATGATGAACGACAGAATAAAGCTAATTAAAAAGTTAGGAAAATCTACCTGCACAGGGATACCTTCCCACACAAAGTAAGAGGATATTGTAGAATCTTGAACAAAATTGATGTCAATATATTAGGTCTACAATTAAGAATAATTTAGTTGATGGCGTTGATATTTTAGTTCATCATAGAGAGATTAAACATAGACATAGAAAATAGGTGCAGGAGGAGGCCATTCGGCCCTTCGAGCCAGCTGATCGTCCCCTATCAATAAACCGTGCCTTCTCCTCATATCCCTTGACTCCACTAGCCCCTAGAGCTCTATCTAACTGTCTCTTAAATCCATCCAGTGACTTGGCCTCCACTGCCCTTTGTGGCAGGGAATTCCATAAATTCACAACTCTCTAGGTGAAAACGTTTTTTCTCACCTCAGTCTTAAATGACCTAGCCTTTATTCTAAGACTGTGGCCCCTGGTTCTGGACTCGCCCCAGATTGGGAATATTTTTCCTGCTGAGATGGTGTGGGTTGTGGTGTGGGCTGTCTTTCTTTTGGTTAACGGGTGTTTAGTGACTTGAAGACTATCACTTGTATCCCAGAGGACTTCATATTCCATCCTTTGTTTTTAATAGTTAATTGATTTAAATCTGGGGTATTCTGAAGGTGTTTCCTAGATGAGAGAAAAATCTCCATATGGGGACATTGAGGAGAAAACCTTTTGATTGTTGGAAGATATTGATCTCTCATATGGTGGGGAAAGTGGCCAGAGAATTGGGAGATTATGCATTGCAGAGAAGCAACAAAATTGGTATAGAGAAAAAAAGGATCTTCTAGTGTGCAACAATAATCCTGAAAAGTAGAATGACAGATCAACAGGTTGGGAAAAAAATCTGCTATGGCTGATAGAATATCATTCTGGATTGGTATGCAACTTGCAGTTGAGTACTGCTTATCATTCTGGTCAACACAGACGAGGGTATGACATTTGAAGGACCAAGATGGAGTTAGTAGAGAGCATCTGGTTTGGGGGGGCAGGGGTTAGTCATGTTGTAATAAAGACCTTGTGACTACAATGGATTGAATAGGTTGAGTGAGTAGATGGCACATGTAGTCTAATGTGGGAAGTTGTGCACTTTCTCCAGAGGAATCATTGGCTATCTGATTTCTTACAGGAGAGATGGCAAATAAATGATGCAGAAATAAATCTGTGTTCTTGTGCATGAATAACCAAAGATTAGCACACGGGACTAGCAAGTAGTTATGAAGGCAAATGGCATATCAATTTTCATTGTAAGGAGTAGAAGGTTGCGTTTAGAAATTGGGAAGTATTGCTATAATTGTATAGGAAACTAATGAGGCCACATTTGGAGTATTGTGCACAGTTCTGATCCCTTGTCTAAGAAAGGATACAGCAGGTAGACACAAAATGCTGGAGTAACTCAGCGGGTCAGGTAGCATCTCGAGAGAAGGAATGGGTGACGTTTTGGGTCGAGACCCCTCTTTAGACACAGCAGCTTTGGAGGCAGATTTATTCCTGGCATGAGAGATTGCACTATCATGAGGTGGAAGAAGTCTGATCTGTATACTTTGATGTTAAGAAGAATGAGTGGTGAGCCTCATGCATCATAAGATACTAAGAGTTTTCGACACGGTGACATTACAACATCAGGGAGTAGTCATTTAAAACTGAGATGCATTTCTTGTAGACATTGATCTGGTAATTTCCATCTTGGAGAGTGTTGGAGGAACGATCATTGGAGGTATTTAAGTGGAGATAATTTTTTGAAATAATATGGAATTGTGTGCTTTTGGGAACTTGCTCAGATGATATGAGATTTAAGGCAAACACACCATGATCAAATTGAATGATGAGGCAGCTTTGAGGGGACAAGCTGTCTTTTTTTTGTTCTTGATTTGCATCTATGGCATTGTATTTGTTAAACTCTGATCCCTCTGTATCCCTAAATAGGGCTCCCAGCTCCCTACAATAAAGTGTGGACTGACCAAGTTTAAACATACAATTTTTTTAACATAATGTTTCCAGTTTTTGAAATCTTATCCTTGGGAAATAACTCCTACTGCTTGCTTTTTTTTTTTTTTTAAAGGCCTTATTTAACTAAGATGCAACTTTGTACTCAAAAATACTTTTTGTTTTTCTACTACATCTGGCCTTGACATAAGTGACCTTCAACCTCTTCCTACCAAAACAACCTTCCTTACTTCTATCTGTATTCAATGCATTTACTGATTGAAAAACAGTGCACTGTATATGCTGTAAATCAGATATAAGAACAGAAAATGATAAGGTGCTCAATAGGTCAAGCAGCACTTGTGGAAGAGAAACTAGGCGTTTGGGTCAACGTTAGTTGACGTTGAATATTTCCAACACTTTAATTTAATTTGCTAATTATTTAGCATTCTGCATTTGTTTAGTCCCCCCAATATTTTGTAATCCCTTTTCCACATCCTCCACCTATAGCAAAAATTATAATCTGTAAATCAAGGTTTTATTCTAAAATGTAGATTGAAAACATCAGTGACTCCAGCACCAATTGTTGTAGAACTTTCACGGCATGTTTCACAGTGGATAGCTACCTTTTATTCCCCCTGTATGGTGACTTGTGTTAAAGTCAACCAGCAATTCATTGTGTTGCTTGTCCCCTGACTACACGTTCTCTAATCTTTTCAGTCATTTATGGTTAGATTATCAAAGATTTTTGAAACTCCTCCATAAATTGCATCTACCACGATACTGATAGTCTGCTGAGTAGGAAGGAACTGCAGATGCTGGTTTACACCGAAGATATTCACAAAAATGCTGGAGTAACTGAGTGGGACAGGCAGCATCTCTGGATAGATGAAATGGGTGACATTTCAGGTCTGAAGAAGGGTCTTGATCTTCTGTCCAGAAATGCTGCCTGACCCGCTGAGTTACTGATAGTCTGCTGTTACTTCAAAAAAAATTTGATAGCCTAATCGAGCACATTTTCTCTCTTTGTAATCCATGTCAACATTAATTTAATATACTTTTTGCTTCTCTGTGATCTTTTCATTTTGTAGGGCTTTCTTCTAGTTTCTCTTGCCATTACTGTTAAACTGATTATCTTAGAATTTCCCACACCCTTAAAGGTACTAGACGTTATATAGAAGAGTTGCTGATGGATTACCATCAGCATTACTCTGAGCATCTGGTCAACAAATCTTACAAAGGATGGATGGGTCAAAACAAGGAGATGCAATGTACTTATTATGATGATCACACCTGAACTTAAGCAATTAAAGTGCAATATATAGAAAGCAGGAATTCTATCCTTGCTCTAAAGTTAAAAGATTGATTGGATTGGATGTAACTGCTAAGAAAATATTTTCCCTCTTGGGTATTTCAAAATTTGGGGATATAGATTAAGGGAATGATTGCCTAATTAAGATGGAGAGAAATAATTTTGTCTGTTAATTCTTTGGAATTCTGTATTCCAAGTAGCTATGGAGACTGAGTTATTGAATATATTTATGACTGAGGAAGGCATATTATGGACCATGTCAGTAGTGAGCATTGGCAACAAACAAGGAAGCAAAGTTGAGGCCATGATCTTACGAAATAATAGCAAGGCTAATGGACCACTACAGTTTTTTGGATTCTTGAATTTTTTTTAATATTAAGGAAACAAGCTAGGTAATGAACAATAATTTATGTTAATAAGGAGTTTAGGACTAAGGGGGTAACCTAAAATTTGGTATCTTCCTTGCAGGAGTGAAGTTGGGGGAAATGTGTAGATATTTCAAAGCCTACTGCAAATTTCAGCTGATTTTGGGTTAATTGCTATTGTGATTTGCATCAATAAAGACAACTGTATGAATTTGAGTGGGATCAATGTCATATATTTGGACAGTAAGCAATGTTCCATTTGTGTTCCTATGTTCCACTCAAGTTGTTTTCTGTATTTTTTTAAACCAGCTTCTCTTTAAATTAATTATGTCTAAATTATACCACCACAATGCTTGACATTCAGCCATCACAATGTTTAAAAAAGAAAGGAAACTTCCTGATTTTAATTGCACAGTATGTTAACAAGTGGTAATTAAATAACTTCACACTTCATATTGAGTTCAGAAGCTCCACGAGCCACCCAGTGAGTTGGAGCAGTATTCTCATGCCAGCAAAACCTGTCATAGCTGTACATACCATTTTGGACAAGCAATTTTTTTACACAAAATTGCTACATAGTTTTATGTTTAAAAACAGTTGTATAAAAATGGCCTTAATAAAATTTGACAATGTGCACTTTAACCACATGTGATTTTTCCTTTACATATCTCAAATTGTGCAGTACAGAGGCAAATGAATAAATTATGTGTCTTTGTCCCAAACATTATGGAGGGCATTGTAATAATTAATCTTTAAGCTCAGGACTGCTAACAAATGAGAGAGGAGAGTAGGCATATTCTGCAATTCCCGTACTATTCCCATATCCTGATATCAAGAGTTCAAGAGAGTTTATCCCTTTTGTATCCAAAAATCTGGCACGTTCTTGAATATTCAACAGCAAATTACTGTAGGTGTTGGAATCTAAAAGAAAGCAGAAAATACTGCAATTGTTGGACAGCATGTGTGGGCAAGCAGAAGTTAGTGTTTAAGGTTAATTACCTTTCTGACCAGAAAGTCTTGCAGGTAAAATGAGCTTTAAGGAGCAGATAGAACATGAATTAAGATCTATGATAATAATAATAATTAATAATTCATTTTATTTACTGGCACCTTTCTAAAACCCAAGGACACCTTACAAGGCATAGAATCACAAAAAAATATAAAACACATAATTGGAAAAAATTAAATATAAAAACACCACAGTACACAAATCAAGGACAGAATTCAATTTCAAAAGCACAAAAAAGAAAATAAGAAACACAATTTGAGGAGAGAGCAGCGGCGACCAATTCGCGCCAGCGTCCACTCTCCCCTCCGACCGCCATCTTGCACACAGACTAACAGGCACAGCACGCAAAAATCATCCCCCCCACAATGGTTACCACTGTGGGGGAAGGCACAATGTCCAGTCCCCAACCCAGTTCTCCCCAGTCAGGCCCATCGAGGCCGCCACAGTTGCCTCTACGGAGGCCCGATGTTCCTGGCCGTCGGGAGAGTCCTCGCAGCGGCTGGAATGGCCGGTTTCCCAGCGGAGTCGATGGCACCCGAAGCCGACAGGGCCGCGCTGATTTGGAGCCACGAGGCTCCCGATGTTGGAGTCGGCGCCGCCGCCCGCGGCTGGTCGCTCCGCAGTCCCGCAGCCCGGAGGTGTTGATGTCGGCGGTCACTGCATACCGGAGCTCCAGCGCGTCGACCCAGCGCGGCGACCCAGGCAAGGCATCGCCCGCTCCGCTCCACGATAGCGCTCCAGCGCTGTGCTGCCACCGAAGCTGAAGGTGCTGGGCGGTCCCCGTCAGGAAACGGCGCTCCATGCCCGCTGGTAGGCCACGAGGACGGGTCGACGAGGCAGCCTGGAGAAAAAGCTGCCTCACTGACCAGGTAGGGACCCAGAAGTAGTTTCCCCATTACCCCCCCACATTAAAAGTCAAAATCCCCCAAACAAACAAAGAAATAAAAAAGCTAAAACTAAAGAAAAAAGTGAATTTGACGGACGGCTGCTGTTTAGCAGCCATTCCTCCAAGATGGCGGCTCCTCCTGATGTCACGGAAGGAGGTGGTCAAAGAACAAAAAAGGGGGGGGGGAGGGAGGGAGATAGAGCTAGGTAGAGGAGGAAGAAATGAACAACAAAATACACGTGGAAAAAGTATACAAAAATACTAGAAGGAAATCTGCTTTAAATATGAACTGCAAGGACTGGAAATGTTTCCCTTGAATTTAATGAACTATGAGCATGAATGGTTTTTAATGTGTCCGGTTGCAATGCAAGATAGTTTCTTGGGCCTGCATTTGTAGCTTTGTATCTTTGTATTTATCAGAACAGATTGGGAACAGAGTGAAGGGTTGAAATGATAGGCATCTGGATGCTTTGTAGACATTGAACAAATATTCTGTTCAGCATCTGATGTCCTTACTCTTGAAGAAAGAGCCACAAATGTGTTTTGGAAGAATTGCAGGTAAATTAGCTGTTTCATCCAGGAAGCCATTTGGTGTCCAGGATGGTGAAAATTGATTATGTAAGGGGGCAGATGTGTATCTTTGATTGTCTAAAAGTACTGGGGAAAGGAGAGTACTCATTAGCTTACTATTCCCGTCCTGACCAGTGTCTTGGAAGGAGACATCTTTTCAGAATGCTGAGAAGAGAGGGTGGGATCAGAAATGACAAAGATAGAACTGTCATATGTAAAGGCTGCTGCCGTGCAAGACATTGACAATGTTATCCTTATTCTGGGCAGAAAAGTGAGAGCAGAAATGCAGGAAATGAAACGTATATCTGAGTGTCGTATCAATTTACAGTGAAGGGAAATCTGTGTATGAGGAAGAGGAAAGCTTATCTGAAGTTATGGTATGGAAGGTCGCATTATCAAATGAGGTGGAGAATCGAATGAGAGGATGCAATGTTGTAAGAAGGGAGATCACAGGATCATGAGAAAATTTGCATATAAATTCAGGGTCTTGGGAAGAGTCGAGTAAAATGATATAGTAGCTTATAACGATGTGACCATTTTTATTCTCTCAGGCGGTACACAAACAGAAACCAGAATGAAACTGACCATTCATCTAATGGCGACGTGTCCTCTGGATCATCATCGAACAGTATTTCTCTTTCTTTACGGCGTCAAGCCTTGGCAGTTGCAGCCGAAAGAAGACGCCTTCAGCAGCAGCAGGAGGACTCTGGTTTTGATGATGCAAGACTGAGAACACGGAATCTTGACACATCCTGAATCGCATGTTTGGCTCTGCTTTTGCTTGCAGAGTAAGAGCAGGAGGAGCAGCATCCCAAACCACTCTGCAAAGCCATACCATTGAGCTGGGACATTACATTGTCACATATACTGTAGCTGCACTAAAGGAGCCAGAGCTAACAGTATTTGGGGTGGGAAGTGGCATGGATGATTTTTTTAATATATATACAGCTTTTGTGGAAACAGTAAACGACTTTATACCTGCAAAAGTAAAACTTAATAGCTGCAAGTGTCTGGAAGCTACTTTTTAAACTCGAAGGAATATATGCAGTATACGGGTTTGCTGTGTTTGGACTGTGAAAGGCTGTCTAGTTCTGTGAACTCATTGGGCAGTGCAACATAGTTTCTTGGGGCATAATCAGCAAAGCTGATGTGCAGTGATGTTTGAGTCATGTTAACCATCTTATTTTTTTCCATCACGTAAGAAACACAGAACAATTTTACACAAGTTTTTCACCAGCCCCTCATACCACCCTTTTCTGCAAATTATATTATTGCCTTTGGTACTTCAATAGCTTCCTTGCCTGTAAGGAACAAGAGTTTTAATATTGTTTGGTTTTATTTGAATCCTTTGCTGTCTTGTTTCGAATTGCCCATGTAACCTGAACTGTGGTGCCATCATTTGTTGAGTTCAAACATTTCATGTTGAGGGTAATTTTGTATTATCTGGTGGTTTCAGTTTGTGTAATTGGCATTGGATTGGTTTGTTATTTGGCTGCCTAATAGGTTGTTACTTTTTTGTAGTGTGGAGATTTAAAACGATGTGATGGAGTTACGAAGTAACATTCCATATTTTCATTAAGATTTTAAGTCATAAATTTAATAGGCATGGAAAAATTTCAATCCGGCTTCTCAGAATTAATACACGGTGTAACACAGCTTCTCCTATAACCACATCTCTTGATATAACCTGCAATGGAAATTAAGAACTGTATCTAATGAGTATATACTCGTATATACTGTATATACGAGTAGCAGGTGGGAACATCTTCGGAGCCTGCATTCTGCCTGTACAGGATACATCTGGTGCTCAGTTTGGCTGTATTTAGTCAGAAAATTTCTTCACAGATCTAAAACTTTGAGGTGGTTAGACATGTTTTATCCAGCCCTCTAATGTATTTGTGCATGATCTATATTGCTGATCATGTAACAACATGAATATTATTTTAAAGTATTGTATTTTTGCTGTTGCATTTAACATAATTTCTGGAATTGGCCACATGTAAATTAGGTTCCTTCGATATTTTATTTCCCTCGTGTTTTGAACATGTATTGATTTTCATAATTGTATGCAATATTTCATGTAATTGGTACTGACCTAAATTTTATTGAGTATTTCCATGTAGACACTTGGGTTTCTTGGTAGGTGACTGTATACTGGAAAAGCATGAAAGAATACTTGTTGGTTCCTGCTTTGACTAATGTTTGGATGTTTTGCCACAATCACGGTTACAGCTACAAATGAGTTTTGGCACAACTTTTTTTCAGAAATCTTTTTGGGAAGAGAAAATAAAAGAATAAATCCCAGTATTCTGTTTCGGTTCTTTGTAATTGAAATAACTTGCTAGAAAATTAGTTCAGCAACCAAAATTACATGGAGTTTGAACCTGATTTTATATTTTCTCCATGAATACTCAAAAGGAACAGTGTTCTGGTTTATTTTCATATGTTATGACAATGGTTAGGCAGGAATGCAACTGCTCACTGGTGATTAAACCTTTAAATTAGCTTTGTAGATAGGTTTTGGGAGGGAATTAAATCTTCAAATGTCAGTGCAATGTGAGCATGTTGTTACTTTCTTTTCTTAACTGAACTGATGTAAATTGTGGTAGGAACACTTTAATATGCACTTAAAAATGAAACGTCTCTTTGGACCTTATTGTGTCAAACTGAGGAATGAGTGGAGGTGTAGGACTTTGCAAAAAGCCTTGTTGTGATGCTTTCCTTTGAGAGGACTTCAACTATAGTTTTGCATATTTTAAGCACGATTACCACATTTTCATTTTTTACAATTATTTAAATAAAATGCAATTTTTGGTTTCTCAAAATAAATATTGTGAGAATCATTTTTTGCCTTTGTGGTGCTTCTTAGGCTATTGCACAAAAACTTGTTGCAGAACCTTATTGATCACAAGACCAAGTGCAGACCCGTTAGGTCCGTTCCCCCAACGTGTGGTTGCGGAGGAGGGGGGGGCTGGGGGGGCGGCATGCGGCGTCACATACACTAACTACGCCCCCCCGCACACACGCTAACTACCCCCTTGAGATATTAATATTAATTTGCTCCTATTACCCCATAACCGCCCTATCCACTGACGCATAGCCCCCAACTCGCAGGCGCGTCTAGAGAGGGAGGGGGGGTAGAGAGTGAGGGCAGAGAGAGAATGGGGAGAGACAGAGAGAGACAGAGAGAAAGGGGCAGAGACAAGGGCAAGAGACAGGGAGAGGGGGGTGGAGGGGAGGAGGAGGAGGAGAGATTGGGTGGAGGGAAGGGGATAGGGGATGGGTGGAGTGGATTTAGGGGAGGGAGGGTGGGGGAGGGCAGGGGGGAGAGAGAGAGAGAGATGGGGGGAAAGAGATGGGAGAGAGATGGGGAAAAGAGAGCGGGAGAGACAGCGAAATGCAACCGTGCATAACGCGTTCAGAATGTTCTGGAAATGAAGTGTCATGCACGAAAGTTGTCGGCAGCTCTATGGAATTCAGGACACACACACGCACGCACGCAAATTTATTTTTAAAAAACTGTCTGAAGTTAAAAGTTAATGTTAAGAATTAGTGATGTTAAGTGAGAATTAATTCAATTCATTTCAATGAAAAACAATGGAATCAACAACCTGGCAGGCTGGGGGGGCCAGGAAGCAGTTGGGCCAGGTGCAAAGGCATTGTGAGGTCAGCAGCTGGGCAACCGTAATATTGTTTTATAATGGCAGTTTGGTTATAAATTTTAGCAAATATCTCGGGAAATAATCGACCAAATTTATAGAGGATTAAATTTTTGAAATCATAAGAAAATTTTCTACCAGAAGATGTAAAAATGTCTCTGTTATTGTAACGGCAGCGGTGGCGTGAGATGGCACTGTGACAAGCAGCAGTTTGATTTTAGTGGGACCATGTGAAGGTTCCAATCTCCATCCCCCGTCCCATTGTGATGTCATATATGTAAATGAGATCCATTGTGATTGGACATGAGGTGGCACTGACTCATGCAGCAGTTTGATTAAACTTTTATTTTTAATGTTTTGTGAACAATTTTATTCAAAATCTGGGGAAATAATCGACTGAATTTAGAGAGGAGTGGATTTATGAAATCATAAGTTAAATCCCTACTGAAATTGTAAAAATCTCCACGTTTTTGCATCTGGTTTTCGAGCAGATACGTTTCAAAGGCAAAATGACATACACTCACACATACACACAGTGTTTTAAAAGTATACTAGACCAAGTGCAGACCTGTTGGGTCTGTTCCCCCAACGTGCGGTTGCGGGGAGCGGGGGGAAGCATGCGGCGTCACACACACTAACTACCCCCCCTCCGCACACACGCTAACTACCCCCTTGATATTATATTAATATTAATTTGCTCCATTTACCCCTATTAACAGCCCTATCTACTGACGCATAGCCCCCAACTCGCAGGCACTTCTAGAGAGGGAGGGAGTGAGGGCAGAAAGAGAAGGGGCAGAGACAGAGAGAGAGGGGCAAGAGACAAAGGGAGATGGGGATGGAGGGGAGGAGAGAGTGGGTGGGAAGGGAGGGGGTGGGGTGAAGGGGGAGGGTGAGAGGGGGGTATGGATGGGAGGAGCGAAGGGGTGAGGTGGGGGAAAGGGTGGGGGGGGTTGTCACCAAACTGAACTCACTGGACTGAATCCATTAACGGAACCACTCTGCTGCATTCTAAGTTGTCCCTGCCTTCCCTCTGGAAGCCTCCTCGTCCCCATCAGATGCCGAGTTCCCAGAGCCCTGGTTAAACGCGGGGGCCGCTCATGGTTAAGTCTGTGAAAGCGGCCCCATCAGAGACTGAGCAGCAGCAGGGTTCACTATAGGAAGGACCATTGTGCCTATTGTAGCGGGTGGCTGCTCATTCCCTCACACCCCGGCCTTTACCCCACCCGCCCGTCGCCTTATCTCTTCTCCCCTGAAGCAGGTCGGTCGGGCACAGTTGCCAGAAGCTGAAAACTAAATATTGCAGCGGGGAAAACTGCGGCTGCGGTTCTGGCAACAGCCGGCGTTCTGCTCTGTCTGGGGGGAGAGGAGGGGGAGAAGAAGGGGAGGATGGGGGAGAGGTGGAGTGGGGAGGGTTGGAGTGAGCAGGCGGGTGGGCGTGAGAGTCCAGCTGCGGGAGGCGTGGTGCGAGCGTACTTGGAGGCATACTGGAGGCAGGTGGGCCTGGATTGGTTGGCATGTGGACATTGTGACATCAGCAGCTGCTGAGCGTCGTTTAGATTTTAAAAATTGAGTTTTGTGATCAATTTTATTCAAAATCTGGGGAAATAATTGACCAAGGAGTGGATTTCTGAACTCATAAGTAAAATCCCTACCAAAATGGTAAAAATCTCCGCGTTTTTGCGTCCGGTTTTCGAGGAGATACATTTCACATGCAAAATAACACACACACATCCACACACACACACACAGAGTTTTAAAAGTATATAGATAGATAGATATAGATATACAATTTGTCATAAAACACTCGCCTGCACTACAAATACATTAACATAAAGTCACAAATAAACAGCATTTGTGTAATGTCGATCAACATCTACTGTGAAAGATTAATTTGGAAAGTTCACATTCTAAAGAAGGAATCTTGTTTTAACCAATATGTGTTTAGTTTATTGTCACGTGTACCAAGGTACAGTGAAAAGCTTTTATTGCGTGCTAACCAGTCAGCAGAAAGACAATACATGACTACAATCAATCCATTTACAGCGTATCGATACATGAAAAGGGAATAACATTTGATGCAAGGTAAAGCCAGCAAAGTCCATTCAAGGATAGTCCAAGTGTCACCAAAGAAGTAGATAGTAGTGTCCCCCCCCCCTCCCATTGGTACGGAGCTTTTGCATTTTTCAGCTTGAAATTGTGCAATATGGTGCATACTGTAGCGAGTCTTTTAACTTACAATTGAATGCAATATATATGCTTTAAATTGGATTAGCTATTAATAAGGTTAGACTAAATTACATTCCTAATTACATTCCACAGTAGAGCTCAGGCTCTGATCAACACGTGCAGCACATGAATGATCTTAGTATATTCATGTATGGAAATCAGATTATAATCAAACACTTGGCCCATGTTGACCAACCTGGGTTTCACTGCACACCTGGTACTACTCCTGACCCTGACCAGTTGCATACCTTCTCTCATTCCTGACCCCGAGTCCAGCCTTACACATGGCCCCCTATTCTACCCTGATCATAGCTGCGTACCTGCTTAGGTTCCCAGTGCTGAACACTCCCCTGGTCCCAGCTTTGACTGCGCACCTAGTACTATTCCAGACCTTGACTCTGGATGCACACTTGGCCTTGCTCCTAGCCCCTCTGCACTGACAATATATCTGGCCCACACAAAGCCCCATATCTGACCCCCTGGACTTATCCTATTACGTTCAAGTCCACAGGTGCTTATCTAATGCAGTAATCTTTTATGGGGCACTTCACAGACCAAATTATGTATAACAAAATTTGCTACATCCATTGGCTTCCTTGTTATCTAACATGCTAGTTACTTTGTCAAAGAAATAATCAATTGGTTGAACACAATTTCTCATCCATAAAATTATACTCACTCAGCTGCATAAGTATTCTGTTACCATTTCTTTCATTTTCCTAACAAACTGTCCTGAAGTCATTTTCACCCCCAATATTTTCAGTATTTTGGTGTCTTCCTCTCAGCTGGGACTTTTCCGAAATGCAAAGTCCAATGACTATATATTTAAGCAATATTATTCTATTAAATGTGATCTTTAGAGTACATAATATTTTCTGTGGTATTCTTAACACAACAATAATAAAAAGATCTTTGTTTTGATTGCACCTACCAACATGCATACATTATTATATTAGTTAATATGTACCGAGGGCAAATTTTTGTTCCAATGCTCCCCATTCCCAATTACTTTTACATTGAAGTGATTGAAATCCAAGTGAAGTTTAAATGGCATCATAAAAGTAAAACCTCCGGAATGGATGATATTCATTATGTGGTTTGTTGGGGTCAGTATCAGCACAATTACTATATTAAACTTTGAATCTTCAGATGTCCTGGTTCAAGCTAAAACTAAAGACAAATAATAATCTCCTCACACATTCCCCTGCAAGTATCTTTAAAATATACCTCTTCTTTGAACAAGCTCTTAAATATCGCATCTGAATCAGTTTCCATCTGATTACACTCCTTGAGGATGTTCATCTGCGTGTTCAGTTAATAAAGCAACGAGATTGGGGATATTTCTATTTAACCTGTCAAAGGAATTGGGGCGGGGGGGGGGGTTTAGAAATAGTCAGTGAGGTAAACAAACAATAGTTGAGTGGCAAATGACAATAGTGCTACCTTCCCAATATTTAACTGAAGGAAATAATGGATTATCGGTGCTGTATGTTGTGACAGACAGCCCGACACCTTGCATGTCATTTTAATATTACACTTATCCCATCCCCCTGGATATTCCGGATTAATAAATTAAGGTTTTGTCAATTAATTACAAATCAGGCTAATTACAAATCAATAACATTAGCCAACTCCGAAACATGAAGTGCTGAGCATTGGAATCCAGACATCACGGACAACTGGCCTCAGTTCCCCGCTCACATCTGGCAGTGTTCTCCGTCTGAACCAGGGGCCGCGGAGCTTTTTTGAAAGTGGGGAGGCTGAGCGATAACTGATCACTGGCCTTGGGGGTACCCGGTGAGGGAGTGGAGCAACTGAGTGGGGAGAGAGTGTGGAAGTGTGGTGTCCCCCCTCCCAGGGTTGGGACTTTTTGAAATTTGATGTATTAAAATCATATTTTAGTGCATTGTAGAAGTATGATTTCAATGTTTTTTGTATGAAGTATTTTTAAGGGGTAACTTTTTCCACACAAAGGGTGGTGGGTGTATGGAACAAGCTGCCAGAGGAGGTAGTTGAGGCAGGGACCATCCCAACATTTAAGAAACAGTTAGACTGATACATGGATAGGACAGATTTGGAGGTATGGACCAAAAGCAGGTAGCGTAGCTGGGACATGTTGGCGGGTGTGGGCAAGTTGTGCAGAAGGACCTGTTTTCACACTGTATCACTCTATGACTACATTATACCTCCACCATGCATGAATGCTTCAAAATCAAGTGATCGAGTTTTATTGCCACATACTTAAGCATAGAAACATAGAAAATAGGTGCAGGAATAGGCCATTTGGCCCTTCGAGCCAGCACTGCCATTCAATATGATCATGGCTATTCATCTAAAATCAGTACTTTTCCTGTTTTTTTTCCCCATATCCCTTGATTTCGTTAGCCCCAAGAACTAAATGTAACTCTCTCTTGAAAACATCCAGTGAATTGGCCTGCACTGCCTTCTGTGGCAGAGAATTCCACAGATTCACAACTCTCTGCGTGAAGAAAGTGTGTCCTCATCTCAGTCCTAACTGGCCTACCCTTTATTCTTAAACTGTGACCCCCGGTTCTGAACTCCCCCAACATCGGGAACATATTTCCTGCAGTTACAGTAAGTGAAAATCTAGCAGGCAAGCATGATACTTTCTCCAACCACCCCCATTCGAAGGCCACTATCTTCCACCGTTTCTACCCAGTGCTTGGTACTTACTTCCAGCAGCCACTGGATGTCCTCCAGGATGCACCGAGTCACAGCCTGATCCATGCCGGTCACCTGGGCGAATTTGGCACAGACACTCTCACGGCAGCGGCGCAATGCTTCCGACGCCTCCGACGGCCCGGGATTCTTGCACTGAGGCTGCTCAATGGCCGGAGCTGCAGTGAGCGACTCGCCAGCCCCGCAAACACTTGCCAGCCCCGGCTGCCCGCATCTGTCCCCGCCGCTGCTTCTGCTTCCATCCCATTTGAAATTTTCTTTGATCACAGAATTTCTCACGAGAGCGTGAGAAATTTGTGATCAGCGTGAGAATTTGGCCAAATGCGTGATTCTCACGCTCGAAGCATGAGAGTTGGCAGCCCTGATGCCATGAGACTCCCTTTGACAAACAAATGTGCTTGAGGAATGGATGTGGAGTTCTTTCACTGTAGCTGTATGAACTTTTCCAGTTCTTTATATTATTATGGTCTGTAGAAAATTGTCTAGGTGAAGAAATATCTCTGATTTCATCAAATCTGCTTTCAAAATCTGGGATTTTGCCACCAGCATTTTTTTTTTTTCAATGTTTCTTTAAGTTGTTGAAACATTAGTCTGGTGTTAGTTAATTGGGGCATTCAACTGGTACCTGGTCAGATTTTCCCCTTATCTCACATTTACTCAGGATTCATAAGGCCAAATCTGCTGGGCATTATCCTGGGCCCAGTCAGCAAGGTCCTGAATACAACTTTGTGCAATTTAATCTAGCCACATGGGCAACCTAAACATGCCCTGCACACTATACAGCTAGATCCTCAGTGTTGCTGTGTGTTAAAATGTAAACCTTTGGGAATGATTAAATTAGTTAATGAAATATTGAAACTTGGTGAAGTAGTTTTAAGTATTTTAAATTTAAATTAATCCCTTGTTGCAATAAGATATCTAATGACATGAATGGGATTCCGTTCTGAATCTTCTCTTTAATTGTAGTAAGATTTAAACTGCATATAATGTTGGTGAGACTATATCTGGAGTACTCAACTAAACTGGTCTCTATTTGAAGGGGGAAGTGGAGCAGTTCAGAAAAGATTTACTTGGTTGAATCCTGACAATGAAGAAATTATATAGAGGGACAAACTGGACACATTGGAGTTTAGAATGAGAAATGATCTTGTGAAACTGTATGAATCTAGCTCATAGGCAAACACCTTCTCAGCAGCTATTTTGTCAATCATGTTTCAAACAAGGAAGCAGAAAAGAGAGCTATCACATAGAAAAACAAGCCATGATTCCACTTCAGTATTGCCTTTTGTAATTTTCCTGCCCAATCACCATGCAAAACTGAGAAAAAACTTTTTTTGTACTATAGGTGAAATTGTGGTATGAAGAACAGATGAAACGGGAGCTTAAGTCAAGATTTAATTAACCATGATCTTTTTGAAGCAGGTTTGAGGTTCAGCGTGGTTTACGGTTAATTTTCTTTACAACCAAAACCCCAAAATGTAAAATCCAGACACTTCAATAACATTTACTGGCATTGGCTGGCAGATTAGGCCTCAGAAAAACTAACAGTGAGGGCAAAGGTTGGGGAATGACTAGGATTAAAAATTGTTGCTTAAAGCTACCTAGCACAAATATTTGGCTAAAGTACTTTATTAAAAACTGTAGTTAAACAATATTATACTTATTCAACATTCTTGAACTTTTGTTCTATAAAATAACTATCCATATTTTTATGGGTTTGGGTTACAGTTTTATATTGTTGACAAAGATCTTCCCTGAGTGCTCTAAACTTGCCAGGTGGCCAGTCTGGATCGGCCGGGTTTGTAATACGTCTCAATCAAAGATACTGCTCTCAATAACTCAAACCACTCACTCACTGCCCTCCTTAATGGACAGCCAGTCTGTCAGAGCGTTTGGAGTGGGAAGAGAGGGAGAAACGTCCGTTCAGAACGAGTTTTGATGACACGAAGCAGTTTGTCACTACAGTGGACTCTTACAGCATCCTTGAGACCGCCTCTCCTCACTCGACCAGCCAGCAACGGAATGAAGTCCCGCCCTCAAGCAGCATGCGTGCTGCCTGGTTGATGTCATCGGATAGCAACGGCGAGACGCTGCAACAGGAGGAACGCGGCGGCGGCGGCTCGACTGACGACCCGAGAACGCAACCAGCGGGAAGGCCAGGCCACGAACGGATGCCGAGGTGAGGAAAGGGGCGGGAAACAAAGGTTAGGCGGAATGAAAGGCTTAACCTGCGGTGGGGCGGGGGCAGCCGGGCCTGTGCATTACCGACCGGGCTGTTCCACTGGTTGGCTCGTCCAAGAGACTCGGTACAGGGATAGTAGGCAGGGGAGTCTGCAGGTCGGCTCGGGAGTGGGAATGTCTGACTAGACGTCGTGTCTTAAGCGGAACGCTACCGACCCCAATCATTGTGGGAGATTTGCCTTTGATGGCCAATAATCAGAGTTCAAGATGAGTCTCATATTTTGAAACTGCTGGGTGGACACCAATTTACTTGATACCCAATGATCCCCGTGTTTACAATATCACCACAATACCCGTTTTACTTTATTCAAAAGTGCCTCTATTGTGACAGGAACAGCGAAAAAAAGTGTAGATGCTTTGGAGAGAGTAAACATTTCGGTTCGATGACATTTCATCGACATGTAACCTCTGTTCCTAACCCTGGCAATGTTACATATTCATAGCAGGCAACGTTTCGTTCAATTAGTGTAACATCCCCCTGGGCTTTGGTGAGTGATTTTTTTCATTATCAATTGCTGGTCAGATTCCTAACTACCCCACATTCATATCAGTTTAATCTACACATCAAACTCACCGCCAGAAATATCCTGGGCCTAATCAGTAAGGAGCTGTGCAGTTTCAGGGTTGATGTAAACAAATCAGATTACGTAGGCAGAATGAAGCAAATGCCGCCTGAATAATCCTTCTGATAGTCTGTAAATCCACATCTACACCATTGTGGTAGTCCGAGATCTCACGCTTTCGGAATATGTAATATGCTTGAGATGCAATGATTCAGATGGAATGTTATCGATTCGAAATGTTAACTTTTTCTCTCTGAAGACGCTGCCTGACCAGCTGTTTCCAGTATTTTCTGTTTGTGTTTTGTTTTTGTTATATATCAATGTCACCATAATATTCTCTAACTTTATTACTAGTTCCTGATGTATACATTAAACCGAGACGCTTATTATTTTGCTGTTTGTGCAATTGGTGGCAATATATATAATATCTGTTGATCATTATACTTCTGCAATAGAAACATAGAAACATAGAAAATAGGTGCAGGTGGAGGCCATTCGGCCCTTCGAGCCAGCACCGCCATTCATTGTGATCATGGCGGATCGTCCCCTATCAATAACCCGTGCCTGCCTTCTCCCCATATCCCTTGACTCCACTAGCCCCGAGAGCTCTATCTAACTCTCTCTTAAATCCATCCAGTGATTTGGCGTCCACTGCCCTCTGTGGCAGGGAATTCCATAAATTCACAACTCTCTGGGTGAAAACGTTTTTTCTCACCTCAGTCTTAAATGTCCTCCCCTTTATTCTAAGACTGTGGCCCCCTGGTTCTGGACTCGCCCAATATTTGGAACATTTTTCCTGCATCTAGCTTGTCCAGTCCTTTTATAATTTTATCTGTTTCTATAAGAGAACCCCTCATCCTTCTAAACTCCAGTGAATACAAGCCTAGTCTTTTCAATCTTTACTCATATGACAGTCCTGCCATCCCAGGGATCAATCTCGTGAACCTACGCCGCACTGCCTCAATCACAAGGATGTCCTTCCTCAAATTAGGAGACCCAAACTGTACACATTACCCCAGATGTGGTCTCACCAGAGCCCTATACAACTGCAGAAGAACCTCTTTACTCCTATACTGAAATCCTCTTGTTATGAAGGCCAACATTCCATTAGCTTTCTTCACTGCCTGCTGTACCTGCACGCCAACTTTCAGTGACCGGTGTACAAGGACACCCAGGTCTCGCTGCATCTCCCCCTTACCTAACCTTACCCCATTGAGATAATAATCTGCCCCCTTGTTTTTGCCGCCAAAGTGAATAACCTCACATTTATCTATATTATACTGCATCTGCCCACTCACTCAACCTGTCCAGGTCACCCTGCAACCTCCTAACATCCTCTTCACAGTTCACATTGCCACCCAGCTTTGTGTCATCCGCAAACTTGCTAGTGTTGCTCCTAATTCCCTCTTCCAAATCATTAATATATATATGGTAAACAGTTGCGGCCCCAACACCGAGCCTTGCGGCACTCCACTCGCCATTACCTGCCATTCTGAAAAGGACCCGTTCCCTCCTCCTCTTTGCTTCCGGTCTGCCAACCAATTTTCTATCCATGTCAACACCCTACCCCCAATACCATGTGCTCTAATTTTAGTCACCAGTCTCCCGTGCGGGACCTTATCAAAGGCTTTCTGAAAGTCTAGATACACCACATCCACTGGCACCCCTTCATCCATTTTACTTGTCACATCTTCAAAAAATTCCAGAAGATTAGTCAAGCATGATTTCCCTTTCATAAATCCATGTTGACTTGGACTAATCCTTTTGCTACTATCCAAATGCCCCATTATTACATCTTTAATAATTGACTCCAGCATCTTTCCCACCACCGAAGTCAGGCTAACTGGTCTATAATTCCCCGTTTTCTCTCTCGCTCCTTTCTTGAAAAGTGGGATAACATTAGCTATCCTCCAATCCACAGGAACTGATCCTGAATCTATTGAACATTGGAAAATGATCACCAATGCATCCACTATTTCTAGAGCCACCTCCCTGAGGACCCTGGGATGCAGACCATCAGGCCCAGGGGATTTATCATCCTTCAGTCCCATTAGCCTACCCAATACTATTTCTCGCCTAATGAAAATTTCTTTCAGTTCCTCTACCCCCTTAGATCCTCTGTCCTCCAGTACATCTGGGAGATTGTTTGTGTCTTCCTTAGTGAAGACAGATCCGAAGTACCTATTCAACTCTTCTGCCATTTCCTTGTTGCCCATAATAATTTCACCCGTGTCTGCCTTCAAGGGACCCACATTTGACTTTGCTACTCTTTTTCCCTTAACATATCTAAAGAAGCTTTTACTGTCCTTCTTTATATTCCTGGCCAGCTTCCCCTCGTACTTCATCTTTTCAGCCCGTATTGCCCGTTTTGTTTCCTTCTGTTGTCCTATGAAAGTTTCCCAATCCTCTGGCTTCCGGCTACTCTTTGCTGTGTTATACATCTTTTCTTTTAGTTGTATTCTATCCCTAACTTCTCTTGTCAGCCACGGTTGCCTCCTACTCCCCTTAGAATCTTTCTTCCTTTTTGGAATGAAATGATCCTGCGTCTCCCGGATTATGCCCAGAAATTCCTGCCGTTGCTGTTCCACCGTCATTCCTGCTAGGATCCCTTTCCAGTCTACTTTGGCCAGTTTCCCTCTCATGCCTTCATAGTCCCCTTTGTTCAACTGCATCACTGCCACTTCTGATTTAACGTTCTCCTTCTCAAATTGCAGATTAAAACTAATCATATTATGATCACTACCTCCAAGCGGTTCCTTTACCTCGAGTTCTCTTATCATATCTGGTTCATTGGACAACACTAAATCCAGAATTGCCTTTTCTCTAGTCGGCTCCATTACAAGCTGCTCTAAGAATCCATCTCGGAGGCATTCTACAAACTCTCTTTCTTGGGGTCCTGAACCAACCTGATTTTCCCAGTCTACCTGCATATTGAAATCCCCCATCACCACAGTGGCATTACCTTTGTTACATGCCAGTTTTAACTCCTGCTGCAACTTACACCCTACATCCGGGCTATTATTTGGGGGTCTGTAAATAACACCAATTAGTGTCTTCTTGCCTTTACAATTCCTCAACTCAATCCACAGTGACTCTACGTCGTCAGTCCCTATGTCTTCCCTCGCAAGGGACTGAATTCCATCCCTCACCAGCAGTCAGATAATAAATTCCATTATGTTGTCAATGTGACATCCTCTTCCCTGTGTCCCACCTAGACCCATGCCTATTTCATCCCTCCCCTCCCCATCCTCCTATATTCCTTCCTCTGGCATCACAAGTCACACCTCTTCTATCCTTATCGCATACCTTTTGTCTTTTCATCTATGTCCAACCATCTGCCAATCAAAACAAAAGCCCATACCTGTATCTGCTTATCACTTAACAGGCTTTGCCCTGCCACTCTTCTCTTTCAGTTTTCTTCTACCCCACCACAATCTGACTGAAGAAGCATCCCACCCCGAAACGTCACCAATCTGCTTTCTGGAGATGTTGTCTGACCTGCTGAGTTACTCCACCAATTTGTCTTTTTTTTGTAAACCAGCATCTGCAGTTCCTTGTTGCTCTATCTATGGCATTTAGGTCATAAGGTCATAAGTGATAGGAGTAGAATTAGGCCATTCGGTCTACTCCGCCATTCCATCATGGCTGATCTATCTCTCCCTCCTAACGGGCCTGCTCCACTTAAACGATTTTTTGGGCGACTACAGGCGACTGCCACAAAATTTTCAACATGTTGAACATTTTTGCTGTCGTAGGTTGTCGCCAGGTGTCGTAGGTGAATTCCATTAAAATTAGAGAGTCGCCTAAGTGGGACAGGCCCATAACCCCATTTTCCTGTTTTCACCCCATAACCTCTGACACCTGTACGAATCAAGAATCTATCTATCTATCTATCTCTGCCTTAAAAATATCTACTGACTTGGCCTCCATAGCCTTCTGTGGCAAATAATTCCACAGATACACCACCCTCTGACTAAAGAAACTTTTCCTCATCTCCTTCCCTAAAGAACATCCTTTAATTCTGAGACTATGACCTCTAGTCCGAGACTCTCCCACTAGTGGAAACATTGTCTCCACATCCACATTATCCAAGCCTTTCACTATACTGAATGTTTCAGTTCCCCCCTCATTCTTCTAAACTCCAGCAAGTACAGGCCCACTGCCGACAAACGCTCATTCCTGGGATCCCAGAGCCAGCACATCCATCCTCAGATACGGTGCCCAAAATTGCTCACAATATTCCAAATGTGGCCTTACCAGCTCCTTATAGGGCCTCAGCATTACATCCCTGTTTTTGTACACAAGCCCTCTTGATATTAATGCTAGCATTGAGTTTGCTTTCTTTACTACCGATTAGACTTGCAGATTAACTTTTTGGGAATCCTGCACCACTCCCAAGTCCCTTAGCACCTCCGATTTCCGGATTCTCCATTTAGAAAATAGTCTACGTCTTTATTCCTACTACCAAAATACATGACTCCACACTTTGCTACACTATATTCCATCTGCCAATTGTCTGCCCACTCTCCCAACCTTCTGCAGTCCCTGTTTTCTTGGTGTTTGTAATACTTGAGATACTTAAATATTATCCGTTATCTATTATCCTTTGTATTAGCTTTGCTCTGCATGTTTGGATTTGGCTTTGCTCTGCATGTTTGGATTTAGCTTTGCTCTGCATGTTTGGATTCGCTTATTTAAGTTGAGATAAGACATTTGCTCACCTTTGTGTGTTTTGTTTATATAAATTGAGGGGGAAGGTGTTTGGGTTCTCCCCTCGAAACTAGCTCCACACTTTGCGTAAATTAGTTGTGAGTTATATGACCTTTGAAACTTTGTAACCCCCTTAGCTGAGATGACTAAGAGCGATAAAGGAGGCCTAAGATAGGAAAGTAAACATTGGGTTCTACTAGCTTAGCACTTAGCGTAAATCAATTGTGACAATTATATGACCTTTGTAACTCTGTAACAAGCCCCAGGTAAGAGAATTAGGGGCCCAAGAAAGGGGAAGCCATGCGGTTTAAACAAGGGTGGATTGCGGAATGGAAAATTACTAGGGAAGGAGGAGAAAAGGAAATGCAAGTGATTGGTTATCGATAAGGGAATGTCTGCAAGTGATTGGGTATGGAAATGCACCGGGGGTGGGACATACAGAGTTAAACATGCCATAAAAAGGGACAGCTCTTTGTTTGGAGTGAACTCTCAAGTGATTTGCTCTTTGAGTGTCCCCGCGTCGCCTGAGTTAATTTTGATTATCAGTAACCACAGCAGTATCTGCTCTTTGATACTGTGGGCTCACATCTTCTAAATAATCTTTATCTTTTAAATAAACAATGTTGTTGTTCAATAAACATCTGAAAGCAGCTTGCATTTTTATTGCCATTAGTAGTTGGGCAACAACAGCAATTAGGCAATTTTCTGTTGTGAATCCTGTTTCCTTTTTTATAAAATTCTAATTTTATACAATTTGTATAAAATGATTTGCATGTTTTGATCCCTCCCATTCCCATATAGTCCTGTTTCTCAATGGTTTTAGAACATGTTCATACTGATTATCTTTTTTTTCCCTTTGGTACCTGCAGCTGAGAACCATGCTTGTTCCAGTGTTCAGCCTCAAGTTAAACCACAGAATCAACCCGCGAATGGTAACTGTGGGAAAATATGATGGCATACACCCCTGCTTGACTGCTGCAACACAGGCTGGAAAGGTACTGCTTCTTGAACTATTGTTACTAAGTGAGGGAGTGTAATAATCAGTGGGGGTACTGAGTGAGGGTTTATAACCATCAACAAACTGAACTAGGGGCAGTGGCTTTTTTTAGGACATTGTGCAGCCAAACGGAGAGGCGATGGTACAGTGGTATTATCACTAGATTAGTAATCGAGACACCCAGGGCAAAATACTGAGGACATGGGTTCTAATCCCACCACAGCAGAGGTGATAAATTCAAATTCAAATTCTGGAATTAATTCATTTATTGTTGTAAAGAACCATCTGATTCACTAACGTTCGATAGGGGAGGAAATATATCAGATTTACCTGGTCTCTAGAGCCACAGTAATGTGGTTGATGATTAACTGTCCTCTACAATGGCATAGCAAGCCATTCAATTATAATAATTAGAGAGGCATAAAGAAGCCAAAGCGGGCAGTTCACCCAGAATTGTCCTGGGCACTGGAAATGCCAATTGAAAATACAGCCCTGTTGATAGTTTCTATGTCATTCTGACTTGGAAATATATCACCATCACTGGGTCAAAATCCTAGAGCTCACACTCTATTGTGGAGAGTCAAGAAGGCACCTTCTCAAGGGAACATTTGGAATAGGCTATAAATGCTGGGTTCATTTCGCAAAGCCCACTATGCTTGCGGGGGGGAAATCATTAAAATAATGATGACACAAACGTTATGTATCACTTTAAATGACCAGTACTGGGTGAGGGACAAGGGCTATTAGTAGAAATTGTAGCTATGAGCATGAACACTGAATAAAGTTCTGAATCTTTCAACAGAAAATCAAAACAACCGTCTACAATTATCAGGAATGGCATCATGAAGATCTTTAACCAGTAACCTTAACATGTAATAATATAGTATCTTTAACATAGGAAAACAATGATCCAGGATCCCATAAATAACAATACTTTGTTAACAATAGCTCAAAAATAACAATACTTTGGGAGCAGGCAGAGTCAGAAACTTTAGTGGTGAAGAATATCAGTCACAAATGCACAAACTCAATCTCCATCTCTGGAAAAAGGAGTATTTATTTATTTGCCTCCATACTTCACAATTTGAGATTTGTAATAGAAAAAATCACATGTAGTTAAAGTGCACATTGTCAGATTTTAATAAAGGCCATTTTTATACATTTTGGTTTCACCATGTAGAAATTACAGCAGTGTTTTGGGGGCTAGTTTTTTCTTTAGCATAAAAAAGGCATGCTCAATTAGGTTCAGATTGGGTGATTGACTTGGCCACTCAAGAACTGTCCATTTTTTAGCTTTGAAAAACTCCTTTGTTGCTTTAGCAGTATGTTTGGGTTCATTGTCTTGCTGTAGAATGAACTGCCGGCCAATGAGTTTTGAGGCATTTGTTTGAACTTGAGCAGATAGGATGTGTCTATACACTTCAGAATTCATTATTGGTACTACCATCAGCAGTTGTATCATCAATGAAGATAAGTGAGCCAGTATCTTCAGCAGCCATACATGCTCAGGCCATAACACCCCCACCACCGTGTTTCACAGATGTGGTGGTATGCTTTGGATCTTGGGCAGTTCCTTCTCTCCTCCATACTTTGCTCTTGCCATCACTCTGATATAAGTTAATTTGCATCTCATCTGTCCACAAGACCTTTTTCCAGAACTGTGGTTGCTCTTTTAAGTACTTCTTGGCAAACTGTAACCTGACCATCCTATTTTTGCAGCTAACCAGTGGTTTGCATCTTGCATGTGTAGCCTCTGTTTTTCTGTTCATGAAGTCTTCTGTGGACAGTGGTCAATCCACACCTGACTCCTGAAAAGTGTTTTTGATCTGTCAGACAGGTGCTTGGGGATTTTTCTTTATTATAGAGAGAATTCTTCTGTCATCAGCTGTGGAGGTCTTCATTAGCCTGCCAGTCCCTTTGCGATTAGTAAACTCACCAGTGCTCTCTTTCTTCTTAATTATGTTCCAAGCAGTTGATTTTGGTACGCCTAAGGTTTGGCTGATATCTGCAACAGTTTTATTCTTGTTTCTCAGTCTCATAATGGATTCTTTGAGTTTCATTGGCATAGGTTTGATCCTCATGTTGATAAACAGCAATAAAAGATTCCAAAGGTGATGGAAAGACTGGAGGAAAGTAGGTGCTGCAAGCTCTCTTATGCCTGCATTAAGGAGGCATTTGAACACACCTGAGCAATTACAAACACCAGTGAAGCCATGTGTCCCAAATATTATGGTGCCCTGAAATGGGGGGACTATGTATAAACACAGCTGTAATTTCAACATGGTGAAACCAAAATGTATAAAAATACCCTTTAATAAAATCTGACAATGTGCACTATAACCACATGTGTTTTTTTCTATTACAAATCTCAAATTGTGGAGAACAGAGGCAAATAAATAAATGATGGGTCTGTCCCAAACATCATGCAGGGCACTGTATATGCAAGGTGATGTTGGAACTGTTGTAAGTGCAGCATCTTCGAGAACAGATGGTAACTACAGAGGGATCTGCCACAGAGAATGGCATCATCAGAGTCCTCCTCAATTGCTCATCCCATTGGCTGAAGGACTGCTCCCCATATTACAGCATGAATTCCATCCATATATAAACTATATTTATTGAAAGCTTTCATCCTCTATAGATAGATAGGGAGAGTTAACACAGATAGGGAGAGTTTGTGGTTCTTAATGAATTTTCTATCACGTTGCCAATCACAATACCATTGTGGAATTTAGAAACATTTCTTATCTGAACATTTAACATTAATATTATTATTTTAGTTCCATTGATAATTGCAGTTGTATGATATATTAATGATGCAGTTCATTTGTGCAGTAATGCAGTAGTCTTCAGGAGTATATATGACAAATATTTCAGAGCTATATGTACAGTTTCATTTGAACTATAAAAGTAAATCATAATATTCAATGGCATACCAAGGGGTAACAGATTTTCACTATTTTCAAATATTTTGAACTGTTGAGACAAGACATCTAATTTTGAATGTGACAAGGCTATCTTTTGTTTTAAGCATTTGATTTGTTGTAGTTGGTAATAATTTGCTGTTTATTTTAGGTTTTTATTCACAACCCCCATATCCGTAGCCAGCGAGTTGTTGCCAATCATTTATTGCAAGGTGGCCTGGATTCCGACACCTACCTCCTGAATATAAACCAGAATGTCAGCTGTCTAACTGCAGGAATACTTAATCCCACACTCGGCCATGACACGTTGCTTGTAGGCACACAGACTAACCTACTGGCATATGATGTACATAACAACTCAGATGTTTTCTATAAGGAGGTAAGATTTTAATCCATCTCTTGAATGCAGAGCGGCCATATGCTAAAGGCTTTAGAACATCCCAAGATGTTTTACTCCCAATATTTTATAAATGCCTTAAAGTGTAATTTAGGAGATCCTGCTATTTTGGGGGGGGGGGGGGGGGGGGGTTGCTCAGCCAGCTCCTACAAGTCCCTGATAATGACAGGATAATTTATTTTTAATAAATATTTTGCTTGACAGTGAAATATTATGTTTTCAATAGAAAATCTTTGCATTAAAGTGTTGTCTGATTCCAAGCAGTGTTCCGAATATGTGCTCATTGAAAATCCTGCCAGCTTTGCCAAAAAATATATTTTTTACTTGATAAATTTTGTGCTTCTTGTTGTCAATGTCAAGTGCTTGTTATCTAATTAGATTTCAAAATGGTTTTTGGAGCTATTGGCGCATTTTATCCAGACTTTTATTAGATTCTGACTATGAGTGCTGCCTGTACAGAGTTTGCCCGTTCTCCTTGTGACTACATGGGTTTTTGCCGGATGCTCCTGTTTCCTCCCACACTCCAAAGACTTACATAGTTGTAGGCTAATTGGCTTCTGTAAAATAGTCAATTGTCACTAGTGTATAGGATAGTGCTAGTGTATGGGGTGATTGCTGATCAGCGTGAACTCGGTGGGCTGAATGGTTTGCTTCCACACTGTATCTCTAAAGTCTAAACATCAAGTCTTCCACAATCAACATCCTCGGAAGCCATTGTTGAACGATCATACAAATATTGTGCCCGCAAGAGGAAGTTACAGCTGGGGATTCTGTGATGAATGACTTGCGTTGTTTCTACCCCAAATCTTTCCCTCCATCTGCAGGGTTCAGTGTCTAGAATGTGATGAAAACTCTCCACTTGAATACAACTCCAATAGCATTCAAGGAGTTTAACACCAGGCAGAGCAACCTGTGTGATTTACACCCACTCATCACCATAAATATTCACTCCCTCCATCACGAGTGCAAGCTCAGTATGTACCATCTGCAACAGCATCTCCATAGCCTGTGAATCGGGTCACGTCAAAATGCAGGGGAACAGCACAATGATCACCACAGAATGATGTGACTTGGAAATATATTACCTTTCCTTCATCAATGCAATGGGTCCAAATATTGGAATGCTACAGCCAATATTTATTTTGGATAAGGTACAAGGTGTACCTTCTCCAAAAGAACTGCAGAATTTCAAGAAGGTTAGCACACCACATCTTCCCAAGGATAGTGAGGAATGAACAATAAACAGTGCCTTTGTCAGTGCCTTTATCCTCTGAATAGGTAAAGAGAGAGACATTTACATTTTCTATTTCATTTTTTCCAAAACTCAAATGGAGTTATGGTAGCTTTGTATCCCAATGGTATCTTTGTAAAATGCAAGTCCCTCAAAGACAAAAATATTAATTTTCTGTAAAGGTTGTTTCAAGACACTCCAACACTGTGGATGGACAGCAAAACATTGTTATTTGGCTTCTGTTGCTCCAAGCTTCTCACTTTTACCTTTTGTGGGACGTATTCATTCTTTTCATATTAATATGGCTACCTGCCTTCTGTTTTATTTTCCTCCTTTAAAGTTCCATGCACGCTCTGCTTTTTCAAAGCTGAGGTCAGGATTTCTATCTTATTTTGGAATTAAGTCCTGTCCTTTAATTATTCCTTTCTCCTACAATCTGACTATTTTCAAAACTCAATCTTACTATCATGCTCATTTACCTTTTACTCTTTTCAAATTGAACAAACTTACCATTTAGGGCTTAAGCATATTGGATTGTGGCTGTTTGTAGCCCTTTTGGAGATAACCTGCTGCAACTAAAGAAAAAGGGATTTCATACCCTGTCCATTAGACTGAAGTTCATTGTATATCAATGAACCAGGTGTGATAATCCAGCAAACCACCTAAACTTCCTACAGCTAGAGTCTGAGTCTATTGTTATTTAATACCCGATTCATACAAAATGACCTACCAGTTTTTATGCATGATGCAAAGCCGAAGATTCTGTTGCAGCAAATTTAAAAGTTCAAGTGTTAGGTTGAATAATAATGAAATAAGTTAATTTTACTGACTGGTCCTATACTTTCTCAGTGCTTGGGAAGAGATGGTATCAATATCTTGGTACCTACAAGTTGCTTATTATTTTGCTTAATTGAGAAACTGCTGGTATGTGGAGAAATGTTTTGTAAAAGGAGATTTTTTCAACTGCTGTGAAAGTTGCTGTGGGTTTGTGAAGCCAGATCTGGCAAAAATAAGTGTTGGGAATTGATCATGTTATGTTTTTGTAGTTTAACCCTTATTAATCCATGCCATTTATAATCTCCACTACACATATGTGCATGCCTCCCTTTACATGGTATCACGGTACTACACAGCTTTACACTAGCAAGGTCAGCCCTCTCTCTCTCACAAGCCATGCCGAGCTGGATGAGAATGGCTGGCAGTTTTAAATGTTCCTGTTTGCTTATGGAATAAAGACTGATCTTTCACTATGCGTGTTGTTGTGGATCAATAATAAACATGGTGTCAGAAGTAGGATATGAACCCACGCCTCCACAGGAGACTGCGAAAAGCCCTGGGACCGGGACCACACTCTGCCTACGATGTCCATGCCTTCTATGGGTCCCCGCGACAAACATTAACAACCCCTCGACAACCGCCTACAGCCCCAGGGAGGGTAACCGACCCTCTGGTCCATAACTGGTAATTGCGGTGGCTCACACCCGAAATTCCGTGAGCAATGCCTCGCTTATGGCAAAACTTGCCACTACTGTAAAAAGAAAGGCCACTTTATCCGGTGCTGCCGTGCTCGTGGCAACAGGGCTCAATCACAACAATCTCTCTAAGCGCTCGAGCCCACACTTTCCCACGAAGCACTGTATACCAGCTGTCTACCTCTCAAAGTCCCACCCAACAACTACTCGAACAATACAAAGACCTTTTTGATAACCCGCTGATTGGAAAATTCACCGGTAATACTTGAACTGTGCATGACCCGTCTCGTTTTATGTGCTCACATATGCACAAGCATGTACACGTAAAATAATAAATGCTCACACCTTATACTGGTGTTTTACAATATGGTCCACTAACCACTCTATATATATGCTTTGCTTCTTTAAGGGGATGTAAATTAATCTTTATTAATCCATGCCATTTATAATCTCCGCTACACATATGTGCATGCCACCCTTGACATGGTATTATGGTACTACACAGCTTTACACTAGCAAGGTCAGCCCGCGCTCTCTCACAAGCCAAGCCAAGCTGGATGAGAATGGCTGGCAGTTTAAATGTTCCTGTTTGCTAATGGAATAAAGACTGATCTTTCACTATGTGTGTTGTGGATCAATCATAAACAGTTTTTGAAAGGCTTGTGGAGGAATTCTGATTTGCTGTTTATCTTTTTGTAGGTTGCAGATGGTGCCAATGCAGTGGTACTTGGGCAGCTGGGGGACATATCCTGTCCATTGGCAATAATTGGAGGGAACTGCACACTCCAAGGTTTCGATAAAGAAGGAAATGATCTTTTCTGGACGGTATGGAAATGCAGAATTGTGCCAGGTCTGAGTCTCAGGCTTTGGTAGGGGAGGCAGGTAGGGTGGCACAACATGGTGCAAAGTGTGGAAGTGATACTAAATAGAACAAAGAATCAATATTGTTTTTCCAGATTTGCCTCCACAGTCATAGGACGCATCTGCAAAGAGAGCTTCCTCTTAAGTCGTCTGTAGAGAGACTGGATAATTAGGCGTTTTGGATATTTTGGTCAGCATTTGGCCATGTCAGTCATATTACGCTGTGGGGCAGGCATGTAGTGGAAAAGGAAAAATGAAATGGCAAATTACCTTAGTCATGGAACAACCTCAGTAGATGTCTGACAGCCTATATGGTTCCTCCACAAAGAAAGAAAAGTATCTTAATGTCTGAGGGTAATTGAGTAGATTAGTCCATAGAATATAACTTCAATTAACTAATTGAGGTTAAGACTGTTGACCCAGTTGTTTTAGTTGTGTTGTCAGGGTGGCAACCTAAATTGGAGAGATTAAAATGGGAAATTATAGGAAAGAGTGGTACAGATTTTTTGAGATTTTATTTATACCTGAAATTAAATTGGGAAATTAGCACAGAAACAAAGACTATTTAGACTTAATGGTTTCTGGTAAATATTAGAAGGGCAGACCAGGAACATAAGAATGTTTGAAAATGTCAGTCCTCGGAAATAAATTGATCATCCTCCAAACAATTTATATTTCTATATTAGATTTAAAATTTACGCATTTTTCAATATCCTTTGTGAAGCATGCATATTCCTTGCACTTAAGTTGGTATGGTTAAAAACAGTAGAAAAGGCAAATGGATTGACATGCAAAAAAGTATTGTGTTCCACTTCAGGAAAAATTTAGCCCCTCATCGGGAATCCTGGTTGGTTACTTAAAAGAACGTATAAATTAACTGATAGTGAAATGGATGTACTTTTTCAGAAAAAACATTGATGCTTTGAAGCTTGATAGCAAAATGAAATATTAGCAATTATTTTAAGTAGATTTTTTTCTCTCGGCTGCCAAAGTGTATCACTGTGATCTCATAATCACTATCAACTGAGTTTTTAGTGTTGAAGGTTAAGCAAGTGTTTTGTATTACTGCAGTATAACGATTAACTTTGCGTATTTCTGTACAGGTAGTTCTGCTATAACACAACTGTTGCATTCCTAAGAAAATCATGCCAAAATAAGTGATTGTTTAGTCATTTCAATGGCCGCTCTCAGTGAAACTAGCAGCTTGTGCTCTTGAGAGACAATGGTGTCTGATTACTGCAGGGAGGTTATATGGAAACAGTTTATTAACCCTAAACATTTTTTCTGATGGCCAATTTCCAAAGTGCTTTCCTTCGTTTCAGATCAAAATCGTGTTTCACCAATTCGGCTTGTGTAATACACATACTGTTCCCTAATTAGGTAGGGGGAAACAAATGAGATTTAATTTTTGAGGTTTAATTGGCAGATGGGTGGCATAAGTGACGAAGGCCAGAGGTGACAAGACAAAAGCGTGTCAGATAAGAAAGAAGAATGGGGCTGGGGGAGAGGAAAGAGGGAGGATAAAAGAGAAATGTGGGACTCGGGGTATGAGAGACGAATGTATAGAAGGAGAAAGGAGCAGGGTGACTAGAATGGTGGAGAAGTAAGAATTTCATTGTTCCGTAGACGGTACACATGACAATTCTCTCTTGACTCTTGAAATGTGTGCGGACTTGGGTGGAGGTGGGAGCAGGGAAAGAGACGAGGGTGGCCAGTGTATCACTTGAAATTGGAGAATTTGGTGCTCAGTTATAAGCTACCAAGCAGAATCTGGCAGCGAAGGAGGCCAAGGACAGAAAAGTCAGTATGGAAAAGGGAAGGGGAGTTAAAATGGTTTGACATGGTCTTTCGAACCTTTGCTTTCCCTAAGGCCTATGGTTTTGTCTTGTCAAACTTGCGGAAACTTTAAAAACTCTTCCTACTGAGTAAACACATGTGATCTCTTGTAAATCCACTGATGTGCCAAATGGTTGGAGGATTGAGTAAACCGTTTAAATTATCACAACAAGGTTATGACCTCACCAAGTTTGAACTCAGTATTCCAACAGGAGATTAACTGTGTGGATATTACATCACACGTTGATTGAAGATGTGTCCACCCATAAAGCACATGCAATTTGTCTGAGTTTTTTTTTTACCATTGAAGCACTTCTAAGTCTCCACTGTGCACCTCCTAAAATTGGAGGTACTGGTCCCTACAGTTATCAATATCGTGTGCCATTGAGCATCTTATGCTTGTAAACTTATGTCCACACACCTCTTGCTAAAATTGTTGAAGGTGTCCTTCAAAGAGCGGGCAATGCGGAATGGCTGGTTGTCTTAAGTATTAGTTACATTGGAAATTAACATAAATTGTTGAAATAGCACAAGCTAAAATGCTTGTATTTTACACAGGTCACGGGGGATAATGTTCGGTCACTGGCTCTCTGTGATTTTGATGGTGATGGGAAGAAGGAGGTGAGTTCACATCATTGTTCAAAAATAAAATTCACGTGAGAATTTTTTTAATTTTTAAACTTTTCCACATCTTAATGATTCTTCACCAGTTAAAGAATGAAGACGTGGATATTATTCACTTTGTATGTGTATATACCTTTATACTCCTCAATTATTCCAAACACTCATGAATATCCCAACTCTAAACAATGTCTTAGATAAAGAACAGTTAAGCCACAAAAGCTCAAGTAAGAACAACTGCTTTATTTTCCAGCTCAACGAACACTGGTTTGAGAAATATAATGCATTTCTAACGGTGTGTTGAACGATTTTATTTACAGCTTCTTGCTGGCTCGGAGGACTTTGACATCAGGGTCTTCAAAAATGCTGAAATTGTGGCAGAGATGTCAGAAACAGAAGTAAGAAGCAATCTTTATGTGCTTTTTAGAAAAAGTTCTGAATCAATAATTAGTAATGAAAAATTAATGAATTCTGTGGAATGTTGAGCTTTCAATTGGAAAAGTAGGTATCACCAAGTTATTTTTTATATATTGACGAAATCTGCTATTGGAGTGCTCTGGTAAACTGAAGCAAATGGCTATAAAGGTCTGGCAGTTGATGTTCAAGGAAGATGATTATGGTTGTCAGAGGTCAGCTGTCCCAGAATTGCAGATTTGCCTGCGATGTCCAAAATGAAAAGAAATGTCACATAGGATCTACCTGATATGCTGTTTCAGCTGATCTAAGCAAGGCTAATGGTGGGATACTATAAGTAGCCTTCAGGTGGCAAAGGCAATAAGGCTACAGAGTTTTTCCGCCATTGGGTCCTGAAAGTACACATTGAGAATATTAAATGAAGAAAGAATTGTTCTAAGCTATGATCATATACCTCCCAATTTACACTAGCAGTTACGGCTGGTCACAGGTGAGTTGCTTGATGACTTGAAAATAGTAAATGCTGTGCCTTTACTCAGGAATGACAACAGGGATAAACCAGGGTCTACAGGCCTGTGAGTCTAATGTCAGTGGTCGGGAAGATATTGGGGTAAAAAAACATGGGATAAGATTATTCTTTACTTGGTAAGGCAGGGATTAAATTGAAATAGTCAATGTGGCTTTGTTATGGGGAAATCCTGTCTGACCAATTCTGTCTGACCTGTCTGACCAATTTAACTGAATTTGTAGAAGAAGTTTACAAAATATATTGAGGAAGGCTTGGCTCATATAGTCTATGGACTTCAGTAAGGCCTTTGACAAAGTCTCGTGTGGGAAACTGGTCCAATAAGTTAGTGCACATGGAATCCAGATCAAGTTGGCAAACTGGATCCAAGATTGGTTTGGAGAAGGCAGAGACAGCTGGTGGAAGGATAGTTTTATGACTAAGCTATGGTGCAATACGGGGGTAGACACAGATATGGTGTAATACGGGGATTGGTGCTAGGATTCTTATAGTTCATGGCATACATTAACATTTTGGATGTTAATATAGGAGGTATGATGAATACATTTGCAAATGATATTAAAATTGATAGGAGGTTGATCTGGGCTACCGGACAATATTGGTGAACTAGTAAGTTAGGCTGAGCAACGGTAGATGAAAGTTGAAACTGATAAATTTGAAGACGAATGAAAATTGAACGTAAAAGATAAATAGTGGCGTCCTAGGAGTATTGAACGACAGAGATCCAAGTGCACAAGGATCCCTGAAAGTGGCTGCACAGGATGATAAGGTGGCTAAGAAAGCATTCAAGATACATGCCTTCATTAGATGGGGAATAGAATCACATCCAAAATGTTAATGTATATCAGAATCAGAATCAGATATTATTCGACAAGTATGTTATGCAACATACGAGGAATTTCACTGGCCAGGTCAGTCATACAATTAAAAGCAACAGACTCAAAAACACATTTTAACATGAACATCCACCACAGTGACTCCTACACATTCCTCACTGTGATGGAAGGCGAAATAAAGTTCAAGTCCTTCCTTTTGTTCTTCCTCGGTCGGGGCCTCGAGCCCTCTGTTGACGGGACGGTTTTGACTCCCGTAGCTGACGGCGTTCGGGCCCTCCACGTCGAGGCGATCAGCTCACGCATCGGGGGGATGTCAGCTCCCCCGCGCTGGACGATCGAACCTCGCGTCGGGGCTGGTCGAGCCTTCTGTGGCGTTGGAGCTCCCGACTAGCCTCTCCCGAGACTGCGAGCCCTTGATGGTAAATCCGCAGGCGCGGTGGGAGCGATCTCAGGCAAGGGATCCGCTCCGATGTTAAGTCCGCGCCCCGCGGTGGGGCTCACGACAGTCCGAGGAGGCTTCAAGCTCCAGCGATGGAAGGCTGCAGAGCCCGGAGAATGTGGTCCGAAAATAATCACATCTCCGGGAAGGTAGGAACTTGAAAAAAAAGTTCCCCCCGATCACCTCCCCCCTCCCCCCTCCCCCCACATAAAACAAACCGAAGTACATTAAAACAAACTTTTAACAAACGCTAAAAATAACAAAAAGATCTCCCCGGCACACCTGGTGGTCAAAACTATATGAGTCCTAGCACCAATAAGAGCAGGGAGATTTTGGTACAACTTTATAATAACATAGGTTAAATCACAGAAAGAGTTAAGTGTGCAGATCTGTCATCACGTTACAGGAATGATGTGATTGTAATGGAGAGGATATGTAGTGCAGATTTACCAGGATGCTGCCTGGGATGGAAAGCTGCAGTTATGAGAGAAGACAGCATGTGCTGGACTTTCTTTCTTTTAGCGGAGAAGATTGAGAGAGGCCTTAGTTAAAGAATACAAAATTATAACAGGCAAAGCTAGGGTAGATAGTAAGAAACTTTATCCCACATCAGAGGTAACTAAAGGCAGAGCGAGGTCAAGGTATGGGATAGGATGTCTGAATGGAATCTGATGAAAAATGTATTCACCTAGAGGATGGTTGTCAGCACTAGCTGAGCGGATGATGGAAGCAGAGATTTTCAGAATACTTAAAAAGTATCTAGATAAACATTTGAGTTGTTGTGGTGTTGAAGCCTATGGGCTGAATGCTAGAAAATATGATTAGTTTAGGTGCGTGCTCTATTGTTGACATGTACATGGTGGGCCAAAGACTGATGCCAGAGACTGTTTAAGATGACATCTAACATACATTGCAAAGGAAAGGCAAGTGAAGTGGTGTTATTCCTTTGGCTTTGTTGTTTTCTAACAGCCAAGACCAATGCTCGGATCAACCTAGAGCTCACCACAAAGGTTACCGCATAATGTGAAAGTGGGCATTTGCTGCTTCATGCGACCAAACTAAGCTGAGTTCAAAAACTCTTAGTGTTGTGCCTTGAATACAAACTCTCTAAGTTGCATTTGATACGCAAAATAAATAGATACTGTTGTACAAGGTCTGTAAGGTCTTCAGCATTGCACTGAAATTTACTGCTGTGTGCTATTTGTGCAGTGCAGGTGTTGATAGTTTGCCAATCACTAACAGTCGCATTGCATCCAAGATATCACTTACAAATAGCATTAGGTGCTAATACATGACCAATGTTAACAGTTTAGTTATTGTTATATACAATAAATAATTTGCACCAATATGTTTCTGCTTTACAAAAGGGCAGTACAGTAATGAGTCCCAGTGTCTGAAAGAAACCAGTGTTAAAAGATAATTTTCATATTTTGGGGATTTTATGTACAAAGAAATCCTTGCAATAATTAATAAAACTGATTGTACTTTTACTCTTCCCCCACGATATTGAGCTATTTCTATGTGCAAATATTCACATGCAGGCTTTATTTTCAGCAAGATTTTGGCATGTCGGTATTTTGCCTTTACAGATAATCACAGCCCTGTGCCACATGCATGGAAGCCGATTTGGATATGCCCTGGCAAATGGCACTGTCGGAGTGTACGACCGGGCTACCCGCTACTGGAGAATTAAGGTGCATAATATAATGTTGCTCCAAATGGCCTGGTTTTCACTCTTACTGTAAAAAGTGAACAAATGTACTAGGGTATCAAAGAAACAGATCAACAAAATTATTGGTTTGTAAATTGCTCGTTTCTAAACTTCCCCCAGTCTAGTTTCAGTAGAACACTGAATCAAACACTTGAAACAATTACATTTTATTTTAACAAAAGCGCATTACAGTTCAACTACTGTACCCATCCCACCGCGGGTTCGAATCTCGTATCTGCCTGTTCAAGCCCTCTAGGCCTCGCTCAGACAGAGACACCCCAGAAGTTCACGCAGTCCCAAGCGCTGTCCCAGAAGATCGACGCTGGACCTCGTGGAAGCGGACTTTTATATGTCCCGGGACCTCGAGGGGCCGAACCACATGGGGGTCATCTCTTAATAACCCAATTACAGATATCGATTAACCCCATACATAACAGACATTTCCCTAACCCAATAATACAGCAGCTCAATACATTGTATTCAAACCGGACTTCGCAAGGAAGCCAACTTAGAAACATTTACCCTGATCTGCCAGAAACCCAGACAAGGCTCAATAGCTCATCCAATCAACACTCAGCAAAGTGGAACTCTGCAACATTATTTACAATCATTTACAATGTGTATGTCTGGTTTGCTGCCATCCAATCTATTATATGCATTTTGCACCTAATTGACAGGGTCTGCAGATGTTCTTATTCTTTGCTTGCAAATTGTATCTAGGCTCTATACACATTGGCACCAGCTTGTCCCAGCTCTGCAGCTTGTCCCAGCTCAGCAGAGAGCAATTCCAAATTGACCAAATCTCCCAGCAGCCCTGAAGCTTTTACCCCATTTTGAAGTCCTAGCCTCTCCAATTTAGCCAGGATTAACAGGTGAAGCAGAGTGAGCTACATAATACTCTTCCAAATGTGGTCTTTGTGTCTCAGTGAGTTAACAGTTTAAATGGAGGAGATCTTTCTGTTCTGGGAACAGAACTGATGGACTGACTTACTCATCCCTTGATTATCCACATCATGACAGTCAGTTTATGACTAATATTGTCTCCATTATTGTTCAAGAATTGCAGATAAGCTGATACAAATGTAAAGAAAGCATCACATGATAAGGTCCCACATAGGAGATTAGTGGGCAAAATTAGGGCACATGGTATTGGGGGTAGAGTGCTGACATGGATAGAAAATTGGCAGACAGGAAACAAAGAGTAGGGATTAACAGGTCCCTTTCAGAATGGCAGGCAGTGACTAGTGGGGTACCGCCAAGGCTCGGGACCGCAGCTATTTACAATATACATCAGTGATTTGGATGAAGGGATTCAAAGTAACATTAGCAAATTTGCAGATGACACAAAGCTGGGTGGCAGTGTGAACTGTGAGGAGGATGCTATGAGAATGCAGGGTGACTTGGACAGGTTGGGGGAGTGGGCAGATGCATGGCAGATGAAGTTTAATGCGGATAAATGTGAGGTTATCCACTTTGGTAGCAAAAACAGGAAGGCAGATTACTATCTAAATGGTGTCAAGTTGGGAAAAGGGGAAGTACAACGGGATCTGGGGGGGTCCTTGTTCATCAGTCTATGAAAGGAAGCATGCAGGTACAGCAGGCAGTGAAGAAAGCGAATGGCCTTTATAACAAGAGGAGTCTAATATAGGAGCAAAGAGGTCTTTCTGCAGTTGTACAGAGCCCTAGTGAGCCCAGTTTTGGTCCCCTAATTTGAGGAAGGACATTCTTGCTGTTGAGGGTGTGCAGCGTAGGCTTACAAGGTTGATTCCCGGGATGGCGGGACTGTCATATGCTGAGAGATTGGAGCGGCTGGGCATGTATACTAGTTTAGAAGGATGAGGGGGATCTCATTGAAACATATATGATTGTTAAGGGTTTGGACACGCTAGAGGCAGGAAACATGTTCCCGATGTTGGGGGAGTCCAGAACCGGGGGCCACAGTTTAAGAATAAGGAGTAAGCCATTTAGAACGGAGATGAGGAAACACTTTTTCTCACAGAGAGTTGTGTGTCTGTGGAATTCTCTGCCTCAGGTGGAGGCAGGTTCTCTGGATGCTTTCAAGAGAGAGCTAGATAGGGCTCTTAAAAATAGCGGAGTCAGGAGATATGGGGAGAAGGCAGGAACAGGGTACTGATTGGGGATGATCAGCCATGATCACATTAAATGGCGGTGCTGGCTCGAAGGGCCAAATGGCCAACTCCTATTGTCTATTGTCTATCAAGTTGATGCAATACAGGTTGACATTCTCCTGTCTGGCAACCTTGGGGCCTGTACAAAATGCCCGACAGCAGAAATTGACCCTGATCATTTTCCTCTGAGTAGGGGAACTGTTCCTTTTAAGTCTAGGCACTCCAGGTTACGCAAGGGTTCTGAGAACTATTTGTAATGCAACGTATTCTAAATTGGAAAAACTCTCAACTGCGATTGTAAAACTTGTACTGGTAGGTTAATTAGTTACAGATTAGTACAGATCTCAGTTAATTTTAGATCTTAGTTATATCCTGGTCAAATCTTGGTTATAACCTGTTAATTAGTACAGCTCTATACTGTAGATTTAAAACATACAAGACCATGAGAGTTGTTGCACCACAGCATGCCGGACATGGAAAGTTTCAACCTGTAGTTGAACCTGTCGGGTAAATATGTGGGGGCAATTTTATTTTGCATTTACTGATCTTGAAATGCTGAACTATTAACACTTATGAGCACAAAATTGCCAATAGTACTTTCATTTAATATGTTTCTCTGTGTTTGATCTGTTTCTTTTCATGCACAGCAGTATTTTTCATGTATAATTCTTCCCTCATGGCCAACTTGAACCTTCCAACACAATGATTTATGTCCTCCAATTACCACATGAGTATTTCTTTGCACCAGGCTGGGAGGGACTTGAATTTACTGCTGAACCTTTCATTCCAGTACTGCATAATAACTTAAACAGCTGAAGATCAGTCCTCCTCAGGATCCATTTTCATTAGTGTGCATTCTCAGTTGAATTTGGTCATGAAAGATTAAAAGGGACTAAAAGAAAAGCCATGCTGGCCTATGTTAGGTGTCACCAATAGCAATTGTTATGCAAGGCAGAAATATGTTTGTACACCAGGTTATCTAACCTTATCGGAATATTCTGCTTTCCCTTTATGTATATTACCTGCTTTAATTAATAGACAGAAACAAGGAACTGCAGATGTTCCGTTACAAAAAAGGAACACAAAGTGCTGGAGTAATTCAGTAGTTGATAGCACCTCTGGTGAATATAGATAGGTAATATTTTGGGTCATGACCGTTCTTCAGACCCCACCTAACCCGAAACGTCATCTATCCATGTTCTCCAGATATGCTGCCTGTTGTATCCCGATTGGATCCCGACTCAAAACTAATAATATTAGGAATATCAGAACAAAGCCTAAGACTTACAACAAGCCAAAGAAACGTTCTTGATTATAGTATAATAACTGGGAAAAAATTAATATTACAATTTTGGAAAGGTCCTATAACCCCCACAATTAAAATGTGGATTATGGAAATGTCGGAGACCTTACATCTGGAAAGAACTAGACTTGTCTTAATCGACAAACAAGAATTATTTGTTAGAATATGGTCTCCATTTATTGACTTTTTGAAAGGGTAAATTGGTCCAGCACGGGAATCTGACTGAAGCTCGCTCAGGATTAGATGAATAGTTATGCTTTATAACTTACGGACCTATCTCCAAAGTTGTATTATTGGTAAATTACTCCATTCTTCTTTATCATGCCTTTTTTTTTCTCACTATCTCTAAAAAAATAAAAACCCAAATAGAAGCAGAGTTAATATACAACTGATAAAGGAGGACCACTATTATTTTGATAGCTGGATTCCCTCCTATTAGCATGGTATGATTGATATACAAGAAATGTTTGTATTATGATATGCACATGCTTCTAATAAAAATATTATAATAAAAAAAAAAGACGGGGCAGACCCAGAAGTAAAAATTCCGAATTAAGGAAAGACCAACAATGATGGCTTCCAAATAAGCCTGCAGTTCGTTGTTTCTACTGCTTGTTGGCCTTGCACAATAGTAGAGTTCCAGTTCAATGTTTTTAATCAATTATTTTTTTCTGTGTTTTAATGAACTTGACTTTTATATGTTTTCCACTTTTTTTGCAGTCTAAAAATCATGCCATGAGTATTCATGCTTTTGACTTGAACTCAGATGGTGTTTGTGAATTGATCACAGGCTGGTCAAATGGGAAGGTGAGTCATACATGTACTGTCAGAGTTAATAGGAGGAATGTAAAAGGTAAGGATGATTGTCGGGCAGCTATTTTCGGATGGGAAATTAATTTTAGGGTTGGCATTGTTTCGCATTAGTATCAAAGGGAAAACTTTGAGCAAAAACTTCTGTTTAGTCCATGGTTGGATTCTGTTGATATCTGTGTAATGTTTATTATAAAATAATTTTAGTCTGGTTCTACTCTGGCACATGATGACTACTGTGCTATATGGTGAACAGAGCAGCGATCCAAGAGTTTTTTGAAAGTAAAGCACAATGATTTTGATCTTAGTGATATAACTGAGGAGCAGCTGTGAACCTTTTAATAAATCACTGCTGTAATTCAAGGCCGTGTAATAAACTATTGCTGTGAATTGGCCAGAAAATCATGAGCAGATTTAATTTGAATTTGATACAGGACTTGTTACAACATTGAATTGACATCTAAACTGTATTACAGAACCTCTCACACTCATTGTTGTCATAAGTACAGAAAAGTATCAACTTTATCATCAAATGTTAAAAGCCTATTTGGGTTTTTCTAGGTTTCTCAGACAAGCCTATTCCAATATGTTTCTAGCATGGCCATTGGATAAGGAACAGTAGTTGATGTTGCAATCTCAAATGATTTATTATGAACATTCGGGAACATTTAGGAGAACTACATGGATAGATGGCATCAATAGAATGTTAGACACAAAATGTTGGAGTAACTCTGGATAGAAGGAATGGATGGATGTCTGGATAGAATGTTGTTTGGCGATGATATTTGGAAACAAAATACTAGGAAGGTCTGAAGAAAGATCTTGACCTGAAACATCACCCATTCCTTCTCTCCTGAGATGCTGCCTGTCCCGCTAAGGTACTCCAGCATTTTGTGTCTATACTAGGAAGGTAGTTGTTGCTTAGATTGTAATTAATGTAGCCCAGGGGTCCGCTCATCTATTCTCCAGTTCCACAATATATTTATTTCTTTGGTACTCAAAAATGCTGGAGAAACTCAGCGGGTGCAGCAGCATCTATGGAGCGAAGGAAACAGGCAACGTTTCGGGCCGAAACCCTCGTCTGAAGAAGGGTTTCGGCCCGAAACGTTGCCTGTTTCCTTCGCTCCATAGATGCTGCTGCACCCGCTGAGTTTCTCCAGCATTTTTGTGTACCTTCGATTTTCCAGCATCTGCAGTTCCTTCTTTAACATATTTCTTTCTTTGTTGTCCATGTCTAACATTTGGTTCTGCCACTTCTATAACTGCAAGTCAATAGCCCCAGGATGGCCCTAAACGTGATATTGAGATGACTGACCAAGCAGTATTATTCCCTCTGTTGCTTAGACAACTGTTCAATCGCTGCTCTTACTTCATATTAAATCATTGACTCTGTGTCGTGTTCTTCTGTGGAGCAGTGCTTAACATTGCTCTGTATGGTATACGTATTGATGGTGATAATTTTGGTTGAGTTTAGAGATACAGCATGGAAAAGACCTTTCGGTCCACTGAGTCCCCACTGACCATCGGTCACCCGTTCACACATTAGTTCTACATACTCACTACACACTGGGGAGGATTTACAGAGGCCAATTAACCTACAAACCCGCACATCTTGGGGATTTGGGAGGAAACCAGATCACCAGGAGAAACTCATGCAGTCAAGGGGGGGGGAATGTGCAAACCCCACATGTCTGCATCTGTGGTCAGGATTGAACCTGGGATTCTGGCACTGAGGTAACGGCTCTACCAGCTGCACTAAATGTTTTTTGATAACTACTTGGTCTTTTTGATAACTACTTATTGCAGTTCTTTACTGTACATTGTTGGTGCTTATTTCAGGGAGGTAGAATTGGAGAAAATACTCTATTGCGCTACTGCAAGAGTAAATGAGTTAAAGAGTTGCCAATTAGTTATTACCGTTCAGGGATGTGATAACCATTGACAGAGTGTGTACTTGATAGATTGACGCACGTAGTGACCGCACTGGTGAGGTCATCTTCAAGGATAACTTCACTTCCTCTGTTGCCGGAATAGTGGAGGAGGATTACAGGATGGATGGACAGATGCAGCTCATCTGCTGTTCAACAGAAGGAGAAGGTAAATATAGCTTTCTTGTTATTCTCTCTGTTGTGAAATTTGGAGCAGCGATTTGGCATTCATCCCCAAAATATGGTGAAGTTTTGTAGTGGTGGAACAGATTTTTCAACATATTATGGCAATTTGAAAGGTCAAAGTAATTGTATAAACGATTGGGTCTCCCTGAAATCGCATTAAGATACACAAATCAGAAGGAATGCGTTTGAATTCTTATCTGTCCTTATTTTCTTCATCCTAAAGGCCTACTGGGTCTCGGGCATCTGTGAATCAGACAATCTCGGAATGGTACAATACAGAAATAGTTTCTCTTGTTGGTCATGTAGGCCCAAAAAGAGCTGTTTGGAATAAACCCATATTACAGCTCTCGGTCCAAAGCTTTTAATTTTAAGACAAACCAATTAGTTAATTCGAAAGTCCGCCATCCTTTCATACAGTGACTTTTAGATTTTTGCCATTCCTTGGTGGATTAGATTAGATTTGCTTCAATTTCTGTCGTCATTCTATCAATCCTTCTACTTCAAACTGATTCTCTTTAGTTTTTGGCCTCTTCTGAGGGGAAGGAGTCTTTCCATATTGCACAAATCTAGTTTGTCATGTGGTGACCAAATCTGTATGCATTATACTAACTGTTGTTTCACTCATGTATATACCGTTCAAATAGGACACCTTGCTCTAAGGTAATGGAAAATACAGTGCCCTCCATAATGTTTGGGACAAAGACCCGTCATTTATTTATTTGCCTCTGTACTCCACAATTTGAGATTTGTAATAGAAAATATTACATGTGGTTAAAGGTACATTGTCAGATTTTATTAAAGGCCATTTTTGTACATTTTGGTTTCACCATGTAGAAATTACAGCTGTGTTTATAGATAGTCCCCCCATTTCAGGGCACCATAACATTTGGGACACATGGCTTCACAGGCGTTTGTAATTGCCCAGGTGTGTTTAAATGCCTCCTTAATGTAGGTATAAGAGAGCTCACAGCACCTAGTCTTTCCTCCAGTCTTCCCATCACATTTGGAAACTTTTGTGGCTGTTTATCAACGAGGATCAAAGTTGTGTCAATGAAAGACAAAGAAGCCATTATGAGACTGAGAAACAAGAATAAAATTGTTAGAGACATCAGCCAAACCTTAGGCGTACCAAAATCAACTGTTTGGAACATCATTAAGAAGAAAGAGAGCACTGGTGAGCTTACTAATCGCAAAGGAACTGGCAGGCCAAGGAAGACCTCCACAGCTGATGACAGAAGAATTCTCTCTATAATAAAGAAAAATCCTCAAACACCTGTCCGACAGAGCAGAAACACTGTTCAGGAGTCAGGTGTGGATTTGTCAATGACCACTGTCTGCAGAAGACTTCATGAACAGAAATATAGAGGCTACACTGCAAGATGCAAACCACTGGTTAGCTGCAAAAATAGGATGGCCAGGTTACAGTTTGCCAAGAAATACTTAAAAGAGCAACCACAGTTCTGGAAAAAGGGCTTGTGGACAGATGAGACTTATATCAGAGTGATGGCAAGAGCAAAGTATGGAGGAGAGACGTAACCGTCCAAGGTCACCACCTCATCTGTGAAACACGGTGGTTGTAGTGTTATGGCCTGGGCATGTATGGCTGCTGAAGGTACTGGCTCACTTATCTTCATTGATGATACAACTGCTGATGGTAGTAGCATAATGAATTCTGAAGTGTATAGACATATCTTATCTGCTCAAGTTCAAACAAATACCCCTATACTCATTGGCTGGCGGTTCATTCCACAGCAAGACAATGATCCCAAACATGCTGCTAAAGTAACAAAGGAGTTTTTCAAAGCTAAAAAATTGTCAATTCTTGAGTGGCCAAGTCAATTACCCGATCTGAACCCAGTTGAACATGTCTTTTATATGCTGAAGAGAAAACTGAAGGGGGCTAGCCTCCAAAACAAAACAAAACAAAGCTAAAAATGACTGTAATACAGGCCTGGCAGAGCATCACCAGAGAAGACACCCAGCAACTGGTGATGTCCATGAATCGCAGACTTCAATCAGTCATTGCATGCAAAGGATATGCAACAAAATACTAAACATGACTACTTTCATTTAAATGACATTGCTGTGTCACAAACATTATGGTGCCCTGAAATGGGGGGACTATGTCTAAACACTGCTGTAATTTCTACATGGTGAAACCAAATTGTATAAAAATGGCCTTTATTAAAATCTGACAATGTGCACTTTAACCACATGTTTTTTTTTCTATTACAAATCTCAAATTGTGGAGTACAGAGGCAAATAAATAAATGATGGGTCTTTGTCCCAAACATTATGGAGGGCACTGTATCTTGTGTACCTTCTTACTTATTTCCACAAATAAGTGGACGTGCATTCCAAACATTGGATCTATCTTCTACAGTTTACACTTCGGTGTACCATTTATGTGCACATTTTCCAGGTGCCTTCCTGTTATGCATTACCTTGCACCTCTTCCGAATGAATTTTGTTTGCCACATTTATGCTCACAATATACTCCAATCTTTTTCTGCAAGGTGCATCTTTTTTTCCTTAGTATCAACAACACTGATCTATTTCTGTATCAGTACCAGATATTTCTATCATAATGCCTATGAATAAGTCTAAATTGATGATAAATCAGGGAAATCGAGGAGTCTTGTAGAACACTTGCAGAATGCACTTGCAAGTTTCTTCCCACAGGCCGTCAGGACTGTAAACTCTTATCTCACCAGGGACTAATTTACTGTACTAATTTACTGTTGTGTTGTGTCTTTTTTAATTTTTTTTCTAACATGTAAATACTGATTCAGTTCTATTCTGTTCTGTTGTGTTTGCACATTCCGCAGGCATTGCCACTTTCATTTCACTGCACATCTTGTATGTGTATATGAGAAATAAAGTTGACTTGACTTGACAAAGACCCTGAGCAACAGTTGATGATCAAGTTTGCTTCTCACCAATCTGCTGATTTTGGATTGAATTTGCCATTTTCCCTTGTATCTCTGGGGCATTCACTGTCTTGTGGAACCCTATCAAATGCCTTCAAAAATTAATGTAGATTACATCAAGTATATTCTCTCTTTAACTCCATGGTCAATTCGTCCCTTCCTACCCAAACTACCCCCTCCCCGCGTACTTTCCCTTGCAACCGCAGGAAATGCTACACTTGTCGCTGCACCTCCCCCCTCGACTCCGTCCAAGGACCCAATCAGTCCTTCCAGGTGAGGCAGTGGTTCACCTGCACCTCCTCCAACCTCATCTACTGCATCCGCTGTTCCAGGTGTCAACTTCTCTACATCAGCGAGACCAAGTGCAGCCTCGGCGATCGCTTCGCCCAACACCTCTGCTCAGTTTGTACTAACCAACCTGATCTCCCGGTTGCTCAGCAGTTCAACTCCCCCTCCCATTACCAATCTGACCTTTTTGTCCTGGGCCTCCTCCATTGCCAGAGTGAGGCAATAGACAATAGGTGCAGGAGTAGGCCATTCGACTCTTCGGGCCAGCACCGCCATTCAATGTGATCATGGTTGATCATCCCCAATCAGTACCCCATTGCTGCCCTCTCCCCATATCCCCTGATTCTGCTATCTTTAAGAGGCCCAGCGCAAATTGGAGGAACAGCACCTCATATTTTGCTGAGATAGTTTACACCCCAGCGGTATGAACATGGACTTCTCCAATTTTAGATAGCCCTTGCTTTCCCCCTTCCCAGCTCTCCCACAAAGCCTGCTGTCTCTGCCTCTTCCTTTCTTTTTTCCGCCCCCCCACGACATCAGCCTGAAGAAGGGTCTGGACCCGAAACGTCGCCCATTCCTTCTCTCTATAGATGCTGCCTCACCCGCTGAGTTTGTCCAGTATATTTTGTCTACCTTCGATTTTTCCAGCATCTGCAGTTCTTTCTTAAACGTATTATCCTTATTGATCTTCCGTGCATTCTCTTTAAAAAAAAAAAAGAAATTTGTCTGACTTGATGTTCCCTTAAATCTATACTTTTGATTAATCTGTACTTATTTAAATATTATTGCATCCTCGGATTTTTTTCTACTAATTTTCCCAATTCCAATGTTCGACACATAAGACACATATCATTTTTTTCTCTTTCACACCTAATCATCATAATCACGTTTGTAGCCTTTTTGTCCACTGGCATCATTGGATTGAACATGTTGGTCTGAGCCTCTGTTGTACCTCCTTTGCTTCTCCTAAGCACATTTTACCCAGGTCTGCTGATTTATATACTTTTAAAGATGAGCTCTCTATAATCCAGTGGCAATCAATGCTAAGGGAAGATAGACAGCTCCCAGGCAAGTGTACAGAGGAATCAACCAATGGCCTAAAGGTTGTTGCAACCTCAATGGTTACAGATGCTCTCGACTAACTTGATTTGAAAGATCCCTTAACATTTCCTCCCATTGTGTTTATCAAATCCAATGCTTCACTCTCATCCTCCGTAGCTGCATTGTCACTGCTTTATGAAAGTATTCATTTAAAATCACGCTCATGCTTTCCAGCTCCATCACAAGGTTATCGTATTGTGATCTAATAAATCTTTTAACATCCTTTTGTTATCCTCTTGCTTATTTTGCATGTCTAATGTTATTTTGGATTTTCCTTGAATTTATCTCTAGTGGTGTTCTCATCCATGCTCTTTACCTTTTTCACATTAAATTAATTCCTGCTCTTTCTATAGCAGTTATGAATACTTTTTCGGGTGTAAGTTTTCTTGTATTATCTTCTGAGAATCTCCCTGTTACTGTCCACCAGTCATTGACGCTTGGTATGTATATTAGGTGGTATTGAAAAAAAATCCATCTCTAAGTCCAAAATCAATTATCTGTTGGCATACGTTGCCCACAGTTACACGTGAAGAATATCCATGGGGGAGATTTGTATTTCTTTCTTCGGTGTCTTCAGCAGAAATAGAACACTGGTATCACTGGTGTAAATTAGTTGTCTCATGTTCTATAGTTCGAGGCTATCTGCCTGCCAGTTGGGAGATGAAAGGAAACTTGATGGACACTAATGCTGAACAAGACTTAATCCGTGAACTGAGTCAACGGAAACAGAACCTATTGCTTGAACTGCGTAACTATGAGGAAAATTCAAAGGTTGGTTCTTCTGAGAATGTGGTTCTGTCTAGATACATTAATTGTAAATTTCTTTGAACTCTATTAACTGTGGTACGTTGTGAGAATGAGTGGACTAATTATATTTCAGATTTTCTCAGAACATAGATGAAGGGCAGTCAGCTTATTGATCCAAGGCTGGCTGTTATTGCATTCTCATCAGTCCCACGTAATTCCCTGTAACTTGCTCTTTCTCACATGCCCATTAACTCTTTCCACCCTCCCACCCTCCTCACTCTCCCCCTACCATTCCTAGATTTACCTGCCATCCGTCTACACCAGGGATAACGTACAGGGACAAATTAACTCACCAACCTACATGTATTTGGGATGTGGGAGAAAATGGCACCCAGGGCAAATCTATGTGGTCACAGGAAGAACATACAAACTCCAGGTAGATAGCTTGTGAGGTCAGGATTGAGCCAGGGTCGCTCGAAGTGGAAAGACAGCAGATATAACTGCTACATCACCGTGCTGCACATTTCAGTGCTACTTTTCTACTACTTTCGCTCAAGTTATAATAATAGTCTTACCACACAGAAACAAATCCTTCAGCCCAACTCATCCATGCCGATCAATTTGTTCCCTCTAAACCTTTCCTATCTGTGTACCTATTCAAATGTAATTTAAATGTTGTGTTGCGTTCCATATACATATACCCTCTGTGAAAAAGTTTCATCTCAGGTTCCGATTAAATCTTTTCCCTCTCCTAAAATTCCCTACTGTGTCAATCCTATTAGTTTTGGAGCTGTCTGCAATCTCCTGGCATATTTGTTCATCTAATGTTTTGGGGGCCTTTAGTCAATCCCGACAAGGTGCTCATCCCTTGTTTATTTGGACTCCTGCTACAACGTTATCCTTAATTAATAAAACCATTCCCCCAATTCTTTTACCCCCCAACTCTAACCTGTAGAATGTGTACCTTGGAACAAGAGGCTGCCAGTGCTGTCCATTGCTTAGCCAGGTTTCTGTATTGGATATAACATCCCAGTCGCAAGCACCTATCCACGCCCTGAGTTCATCTACCTTACCTGTCATGTCACGTATTGAATTAAATGCAATCTAATCCAACTGTTTTTCCTCACTCCCTGCCATGCTCTTGCCAGTTCTGTCCTCTAAACTTGCTGTCATTGACTTCTACAGTGACCTCCAGCCTCTCACCTGCCTCAGTACCGCATTGAATCCCATCTCCCAGCCAGTCTAGTTTAAACTCTTACGAGTAGCACTTGTAAGACTGCCTGCCAGGATATTGGACCTTTCCAGTTCAGGTGCAACCAGTCCCTCTTGTACAGGTTACTTCACTGAATAGTCCAAAATCTGAATCCCTGCCCCTACACCAACTCCTCAATCATACATGCACCTGTCCTATCTTCTTAATCCTATCCTCACTAGTATGTAGCACTGGGAATAACACTGTGAATTGAAAGGCACTGGAAATAACTCCTCGCTGCTGGTCACTTGCTGCCGAAACAAACTTTAGTTGTAAACATGGTAGTAGAATAAGTTTATCTCTAATTTTCAATCTGCCTTTTTCTGAATTGCAATATATAAAGCAAATATCCCATATTGCTGGTGCAGTGTAAAATAATATTGAAGTCCTGCTGTACCTGGTGTAGGAATGCTCAATACAGATTCAGTATTCAATACAGAGAGCTTTCCTGTATGAAATCAGTGTTTTTGCTTGACTGGGGTTTTCAAAATGCCATACTGTAAACCCTCGTTACAACAGACCATTGGGGGGTGGGGGGGGAGGATGGTGTCCGTTATTACTGATTGTTAGCTACAACCGAGTAAGGTGTTATCATTGTATGTGGTTGAAACAAACAATTGCAGATGATGGTTAATACACAAAAGGGCACAAAGTTCTAGAGTAACTCAGTGGGTCAGGTAGTATCTCTGGAGTACATGGATAAATGATGTTGGGACCATTCTTCAGACTGATTCAATCTGCTGAGTTACTCCAGCACTATGTGTCATTTCAATTTAAAACTAGACACCGATGCAACTGGTCTACACCAACGAGCCCTTCTTCACAAGCTACCGCATGGTCCGGTTGATGCGGCTGTAGTTGCAGCCGACATTGTAGCTCTAGCTGTCAGCCCTTTCTTCAGGCCACTGCCATTGACAAGACACACTCAATCACTGTGGAGCTCCCTCCCCTCTCACCTGCTGCAGGTTCTTCCTGCTGGCTGTTGCTTTGCCCACTCCCCACTCCACAGCCACCGCTTCCTCCTCCTTCCCTGCAGCCACCAAAATCTTCCTAGGTGGAGTATGTCGGCAACTCAGGGGGAGAAGGAGGAGGCAGTGGTGGATGTGGGGGGTGGAGAAGCTGCCGAGTGGACAGCAACAGGAGGAGGAGGCAGTGGTGAAGCAGGGAGCGGACAAAACGACAGCCAGCAGGAAGAAACGGCAAATGGTGAGAAGAGAGGAAGCCCCACGGTGACCAAGTGTGTCCTGTCTATGGTGGCATCCTGAGGAAAGCACTATCCCCAGGGGCTACAATGTGAGCCGCAAACAACAGCTGCGTCATCCGGACCGTGCAGTGGGAGAGGAAGGGCTAGCAGGTGCAACTTGCGAGCCGAGGGTGGCGTTGGAAGCCAGGGTTGTAAACGGCTGGAGAGGCAGTACAAGCCAGAGGTTGCTTCAGCAGGTCTATCCACTATAACCAAAATCCATTATAATGCGGTCCGTTAAAATAACTGTTTACTGTATACGTCAAAAATGCATGTTGCTGCCAGGAAGAGAGAATTACATATGGATGACTGATGATCAAGAAATGTGGCTGCACTACTAATTCTGGATATGCTGCATTTTGTTAGGTTGCATTAAATGCCCTTGGAGGAGATGGGGATGGGCAAATGGGCATTATTCCAGCTAACACACAACTGCAGACAGGCTTGTCTGTTAACATGGGCACTGCTAACCAAAGCCCTCATGTGGAGTTGAACATTTCTACATTCAATGGTAAGTTTACCTTGAGATATGTCGTTATCAATAAAAATATCAAATAATTTATTGCTTTTTAGTCAGAGCTGCAATTGTCATTATTAATACTGAAAATAATTCTAGACTTTTCAAAAAATATTTCTACAGATTATTATTACATTTATGCTTTTAATGTATTTGTGCTTTAGTTTAGTTTAGTTTAGAAATGCAGCTCGGAAACAGGCCCTTCGGCCCACCGGGTCCGTGCCGACCAGCGAACCCAGCATATTAACACTATCGTACGCCCACAAGGGACAATGTTTACATTTACCAAGCCAATTAACCTACAAACCTGTACGTCTTTGGAGTGTGGGAGGAAACTAAAGATCTCTGAGAAAACCCACGCAGGTCACGGGGAGAGCGTACAAACTCCGTACAGATTGTAACCGCAGTCGGGATCGAACCAGGGTCTCCGGCGCTGCATTCGCTGTAAGGCAGCAACTCTAACGCTGCGCCACTGTGACCACCCTTTTTCTTCGCTGTTTAGTTATTTCTGAATATTTCATTCGTTCAGATGTTTTTATCAATGCCCTAATGTTGGGAACAAAAGCTATATTATGAATGGGACAATTTACTGCAGGACCATTTTGGACAAAGAGCATGAGAGCTCTTTCAGATGTCCTGGCCAATATGCACCCCAGAACGAACTTTGCTAAAATCAGAATATTTGGTTATTATCGCATCACTTTCTTGATTGAAAGACTTTGTTGTGTACAATTTGGCTGCCAGTTTACTTGCATTTCATGAGTACTACTTTGCCTGTGCAGCACTATGGGACGTGCTGAGAAAATGTATCAAATTGCACTATTGCAATTTTTTTCCCTTTGTTCGTGAACTTGTGATAGCCACAAAATCATAAATATGTTTTTGGAACATATTTACCTGTATACTTACCAACCACTTTTATACTTAATTGGAAGTCATCACTGATCTTTAATATTTTCTCAATGGACAATCTGCATGCTGCAAAGAGCTTTTGTGAGATAAGCTGACAACTTTTACAGTTATTGAGCCTAACAAGCTCAACAGCAATTGTTAAGTAGTACATCAATCTCACCTGAGGTTGACACATCTGCAAGCTCAATGTACAACTGGTGGATTGCTCAATACAAATGAAGAATATAGAAATGGAACTGGTTGTAGTTTTATCTGCTGTGTCTATGTGGTATTGAGAATTCGGGTTTTTGCTATGTTTTAGTGTTACAACTGCAACATTCATTTACCAGATTTACTGAATGAGACAAACAGGGGTTGTTGGCCAAGCGAGTTTCTATCATTAATAAATCAGTTGACCATCTATTTTTTTAACCAAACATTGTTTAATATTGAGAGTATAAATTAAAGTAGGATTTTTTAAATATGTATTTGCCAGGGACTTTTGAAAGATTATAACCCATTTAAAAAAAATACTAGATTTGAGCACAATATTTTACACATTTATTAACATTTATGTTTTTACCTATCCATATGTTAAAGGAATAATTTTATTAGATATAACCATATTTTAATGTTTTAAAGATGTTTTACATTATTGCTAACCGTAGTTAACACAAATGCTCAAAGGAAGGAACCTTTTGTACCTCCTGAAGAAAGAGCGCAATCCGAAACACCACCTATCCAGGGATGCCACCTGACCCACTGGGTCACCCCAGCATATTGTGCTTTTCCTTAGTAAAACAGCATCTGCAGTTCCTTATTTCTTCAACTTTTTGTATGTTTGGATGAGCTGGTTATGGAAAAAGTAATTGAAGCACTGTGGCTCAAAGGATGAATGTGAACACAGTGTTCTGCAAATAGTCAATGAAGATTTAAAAGGATTTCAAATGCACCCATTGGGACTCCAGTTTGCCATTGGTTGGGGGAGATTGAACATCATGAATAGAAACACATCTATATGGAATTCTAGGTTATTATTCCATGATTGTATAATTAGGATTAGTTCCCACACATGAAGCTCTACAATTGATGCTTTTAAGTTAGATAGTTTGAGTTGTATTTCAGTATCTATGTACCAAAAGGGTGCACCTATGAAGCTGTGCCTCGTACCCATGTCCATCAAGGCATTGGGTTGTGATTGGACCTTCATTCCAGCATAATAGGGCAGGGCAAAGAAACTTGGCACATTTTGATGGAGGTAACCAATCATTAATGTGAGCAGTAGACACAAGGAACTGCAGATGCTAGCTTACAAAATAAGCACAAAGTGCTGAAGTAAATCAGCAAGTCAGGCAGCATCCTTGGAGGACATGGATAGGTGGCGTTTCAGGTCGAAATGTCACCTATCCATGTCCTCCAGAGATGCTGCCTGACCTGCTGAGTTATTCCAGCACATTGTGTTTATTAATGTGAACTATCTTGTATACTTAGTCAACTTTGTCTGGTTAAGTATAGGTCATTTGTTTGAATTTATTTGCAATTCCCTTATATTACAGTCTGTATTTTCATTTAGACACCATCATTCGGGCTGTACTTATCTTCGCTGAGGGTATATTTAATGGAGAATCTCATGTGGTTCATCCCAGTGCACACAATCTCTCTGGACAAATCCAAGTTCCCATCATTCCACCCAAAGATGTACCAGTGGATCTGCACATTAAGGCTTTTGTGGGCTATAGAAACAGGTGAGCAATGAGAGAGAAAACTGGATGAGTACTGTGTAGATTGAATGAGATATAACTTGCAGATATCCTCTTTTTATGACTACTGACAAATGTACCATATTCCACATTCACATCATGATGTAATACATCAACTTGAAATGTAAACTGTTAATGTCTCTGCAGGTGCTGCCTAGCACACAAACACTGCTTTACTTCTAGAGTGGTCTAAGCATTTGTCTTTTTACAACATCTCTGGATTTTACAGTTATGCTCCAGATGTGAAATACATCCTTTCGCAGGATGGTACAGCAAGACAACGCTGTGCTTTGAGCATATAGCCTTGTACTTGTGTACTCAGTTTTTGGTTTAAAAAAGTTTTGTATTTAGTCTGTAAGGTCACAATTTGGTGGTCTCCAGTCAACTAACAAGCATGAAGCATGACCGGCCATCTTTGAGCGCTCCAGTACTTGCTCCATATTCAATTGAGGCTGGCCTTCACCTTGATGTCGTAATTAACTTTCTTGTAAATTAAGAGCGAAAGTAAGCAGATGCTCACTGAGGATGGTAGGATGCCCCTCGCTCCGAGCTAGACGTTTGAAGCTCTGCTTGAGGATTTGAGCATATATTTCACAATTATGTTGTAGTGCACAATAAGAAATTTCTGATTTGAAGAAGGTTCCACCTGTTCAATAAAACATTAAAACTGCCCTTATGTGCTGATGCATGTTCAGGAATGCATGGTGTGTTTGAAGATGAGACTGAAGATGTCCTTATCAACATTTCTTAATTTACTAACTATATCAGAAATAATTTCCCATTAAAAAAAGATTGACATTTGACTGTTCATTTATTAAATAACACATAGGGTAGTGACTTGCGATTAAAAAATGGCAATGCTGTAATTAACAAAATGGTAAGCTTTAGAGGTTGAATAGCATTTTGAGTTCCTATATTCATATTAATCTTGTGAGTTTTATACAATCTAGTGTGCAATATTTGCTGCAGTGCTTGTTTATATCATGATCAGTGTATTTCAGCGTGCTGTGTCTTTGCACAAAAACAGTGTAGGTTACAGATAAATGTTTGCATTTTCTGATTAAAACTGACATGTATCTAATGCCACTGCTTGTTATTAAGCGAGTCATTATCAGATCCATTATGTGACAATGTTCAAATGGCAAACTGCCAAATTGTTCCATCCCTGTGCAAGCGTACATAAGACACAAAATGTGCTGAAAAAACCCTACCAGTGTATTGTGAGGAATCTATTAAAAGACCACAGTGAATTGTAAAAAGGCAATCGTGAGAGACCCCAGGCCAATAATCTGAAAAAAAAAGTGTTGAGTAACCAGGGATTAGTATCTCCTCAATGTCTTGAATTATAGAAATAATTAAACTGTTAACTTTGATGCAGATATTTAGTTTATTGAAAGTGGAGAATGATATTGTAATAATTTTGCTCAGCATTCAGTTCCATGTGTTTGAACTGACAAGACAGCTGCCACGATTCTCAATGTATGCACTACGTACTCCAGGAACTGCTCCCGAAACTCAGAGCTATGTCACCTTCACAATCAGTGATCGTATGCAAAGGGTAAGTTGGCTGCTGGGTCACGAATTAAAGTAAAGGTAGGTTGGAGCACTACATGGTGATACTTTAGTGCGCATCAGTAAAGTTGAAATTACGTTCAAGTAAGTCAGGGTAGTGATTAAGTGTCATCAAAATAGGGTGGCTGGTAGAGCTGCTGCCTCAAAAAGTGCCTGAGACAGGATCAGGAAATTAAACATTCACTACATTTCACACAGCTTCTGACTATATTTATGTGGCTAGTTCAATGAAGTTTCTGATCTATGGTGGCATTCAAGGTACTGATAAAGACTTGGTAATGACATGGTATTGAATTCTAAGGAGAAGTGGTTAGACCCTCTCTTGTTGAAATTGTCACCTCCTATCATTTTTGGACAGTAAATTTTACACAAATTCCATCCCATCAAGGCATTTATCAATGCAGTACCATTTATAACTTTGCTATTAGTGACATTTGCTCTGTAACATATGACTTTCTATAATATTTTCCCTATAACTCATTGGACTGAATTAATATGATTAACACAGCAGTACCCTCTCTCTTAATGTAGCCCTCTGCATGCTTTATTTTCTCTCACTAATTCCTACTCTGTGTATATATGCAGTTAACTTATGCATTATGACATACTGTCATGAAACATACTTCACAAATCTCCGAGAGTTAATCCACCTTGGTCCCAGCCAATTTCTTTTCGTCCAAAGATTTAGCTCTTTCCTGCTGTGTTGTAAAATGTAAATTTCTTTCTCATTAAATTATCAAAATGGTTTCAGTGAAGGCACGAATTCGTAGAATTATTACCCAGTGTTATCAGTAGTTATTAATTATATCATCTGAAAGAACAAGATTGCTTAGCTTGCCTTTTGAATGGGGATGAACGAGGAACAGGAAATATTAGGAAATGTTACCGTACTGGTATCACAGTTGTTGCAGAATATTAATCATGATAACTATTTGTATACACCAGGAGGCGGAAATCCCGGGGGGGGGACGTGTCCCCCCCTGTTTTGAGAGGTGGGGGACATCCCCCCCAAGTTTTTGTAATCCGGATTTTAAAACCCATTGAAATCTCCGCTTTCCGCGAGACAGTGAGGGTGGGACTGCTGATCGAGGGCGTCGATTGGACGAGAGAGACGTCGGTCAGCAGGCAATGGGGGCGGGACATGATGATTCAGCGTGATCATTGGACGAGTAGGGGGGATGGGACTGAGGATAGAGCGCGGTGATTGGAGGAGGGAGACGTGGCACAGACCTGCGCCTCATCCGCAGCCAGGATCGATCCCGGCTCCCCGGCGCTGTCCCGTCCCCACCCGAGTGCCCCGCCCACGGGTGGCCAGAGAGGTCGGGAGTCAGACGGGAGCTGTGCCCCCAGGCCCACAGCCAGTGCAGAGAAGCAGCGCTAAACCCAGCTCAACTTTGCCTGTCCTGCCAAGTTAACCTACAGCCCTGCCTGGACTTGCGGGAAATATGGCCCAGGTTTCCAGCCAGTACGGAGAAGCAGCGCTGGTGCCCCATCAGTCCAGGCAGGGCTGTAGGTTAACCCGGTGAGACATGCAGAGTTGAGCTGCATTTAGTGCTGGATTGAGCCTCCGATGCCTCGCGGGTGTGTGTGTGAGTGTGCGTATGCGCGCGCGGCCGCCAAAAAATTGTGTCCTCCCCATATTTTGATAGCGATTTCTGTGCCTGGTATACACAAATGTATAGGAAGATGTCTAATTGTGATTACTGGACTGTAGTGTGCAGTTGTCAAATTGTTGGTGCTAGGTACACAGTTCTCTGGTGTTGTTTGACCACGAACTGATCATGATTATTAACCTTGTGTAACATGATATGTAAGGAGCTGTTTGTTTTTGGTTACTATGCTCATTCCCCTCTACCATATTTGCTGTTCGTTTGCAGGTTGTAATGTGGATGAATCAGAACTTCCTCTTAGCTGAAGATATTGAGTGTCCAAATGCGGCATTGGAAGTCTGCTTCATGTCCCTGAGAGATGGTGGGCAGCTGAGTATTAGAATGAATATGAATGGAGAGGTAATGTTGTTTTATGTAATTGATAAAATAAAACTGAATTAAAAAAATTGCTTTTACAGATGCAAACTAATTAGAAATTTACACAGAGGCCAAATGTCCATCATATTAGTATTGCTTCCTTGCAAGAGTAATCCAAATTAATCTCTCGCTTTTCTCTCTAACTCTGTGTTTTTCTCCACCTTAAATGTTCCATAAAAGATAGTTGGGTTTTTTAAAAAATGGATTGATCTTTAACATTCCTCTCCATCTGAAACTTGAAGGTTGACGGAGCAGGTCTGTTAAAATTTGAAACTATAACTGAAGTGAAACATTTAAAACTCCACCCAATCCAGCATCCTTCCCGTCCCTGACATGCAGCCAGCCACACATCTGTCCATTTCACCAAGCAGTATGTGGGGGAAACCGTCAGTCTCTTCCCTGTACGGGGACCCGACTTTTTCCCTGTCGGGTCTCCGATGTCGTTGGGCCTAACATCGTGGAGCCGGCGGCGGCCTCCGGCCGGGACCAACCTGAGGGCTCCAGTCGCGGAGCCTGCGAACCTGACATCGCGGAGCTGGCCGTCTTCGGAGTGGGGAGAGCTGTGGTGGCGCTCGGCTGCGATCCGACTTTGGAGTTTCGGAAGCTCCGGCTGCAGGCCCGGTGGACAGGAACATCGGGAGCTCCAGGTCCCTGGTGGGAGACGGCTTTTTGGAGCTCCCGCAATGGCAACTTCTCCCGCTTGAACCGCAGGGTTTAAAGGACATGGAGCCGGGGCCTAACATCGCCTGGCATGGCTAAATGGCCACAGAACTTACCATCGTCCGCCGGGGGCTTTAACATCGGAGCCCCAGTTCGCCTAGACGCTGCAGTTGGACTGATGGACCGTGGGTGAAGAACAAAGGGAAGAGATAAGACTTTGCCTTCCATCACAGTGAGGAGGTGCTGGAGACTCACTGTGATGGATGTTTATGTAAACTGTGTTAAGTGTGGGTCTTGGTTTTTTTTGTAATGTAAAAAACTGTAGTAAATGAAATTTCGTTCAAACCTAGGTTTGAATGACAATAAATAGCATTCCATTCCATTCCAGTATAACCAAGGCTCTCCTCCCCAAATCAAGTGCTGCATCAAATCTGCCCCACCTCTTCCCACATCAAGTGGCTAACTGCTCCCAGATGTCCCCTACTTATCATCACTTTTTGTCATCTCCTGTGATATCTCTTTACCCCCTCCCTCAACATGCCATTTTGTTTCTCCCTTCCTAACTGGGGGAAGAAGATACAAAAGCCTGAAAGCACATACCACCAGATTCAGGAACAGCTTCTTCCCCTCTATTATCAGAATACTGAACAGTAGACTGTAGTTCCAACCTACCTCATTGTGAATATTCAACTTTTTCTCTGTAACTATAATGATACAATGCTGTAAAACTATATTCTGACCCTGACATTTTCCCTTTGCATTATCTATTGTACTTATGTATGGCTTGATTGTACTTATGAATAGTATGATTTGATACTACTCGGTAGCACATAAACGAGGTGAATCGAGGACCAGAGGACATAGGTTTAAGGTGAAGGGGAAAAGATTTAATGGGAATCTGAGGGGGTAACTTTTTCACACAAAGGGTGGTGGATGTATGGAACAAGCTGCCAGAGGAGGTAGTTGAGGCAGGGACTATCCCAAAATTTAAGAAGCAATTAGACAGGTACATGGATAGGACGGGTTTGGAGGGAGAGGGCCCAAATGCTGGCAGGTGGGACTAGTGTAGCTTGGCCGGGTGTGGGCAAGTTGGGCCGAAGGGCTTGTTTCCACACTGTATCACTCCATGACTCTAAACCAAAAATGTTCACTATATCTCAGTACACATGACAATGCAAAACAATACCAATTTGGTATGAAGACTGCTGTGTATCAGAGGGCTGCTGATACATTTGGGTAATTGCTGATCCAAGTCCCATTCCCGACCCTAGTCAAAGGCTCATTTGGGCTGCAGACCATCTTCATAAGCCCAATCTTTGGAGAGGAGGACCAGCCAGCATATTTTTGAGTGTTGAAAATTGTAATACTCAAAAACTGGTGACTATCAAAGTAGAGATTGTTTTCTATGTGACAGCCAGTTTTCAGTTCATCTAAAAAAATATTGCTTATTTATTTTCCCTTTGTGTTTATTGTATACAGCTTCAGATCTGATCCTCTGATTGAGGACTGGATGGTGTTTACAGTGAATATAGTATCTTGTCAAAAACACATTATAACAGTATAACAACATCTCTCATTTAATAAGATCGTAAACGAACCAATCCCTCTTCCACTTTGCTTTTATCCCTTGATTTCCTTAAAAGGAAAACTGTCAGAACTCAACTAAATACATTTCTACTGCACATGGCAAATATATTCTGCTTTAGGCACAAGGACCAAAATACCACATATTACTCAAGGTATCATTTCATCAGAACTATATAAATCCAGTTGGATTACCTTGCAATACTTGCTATAAATTCCTTTTCCCTGATGTATGATTTTGACCACTTCCAATTTTTCCCAACAGATCACCATTAGAACAGAGGATATTGACCTGACTGGTGAAATCATCCAATCTTTGGCATTGTTTCTAGTCATTGAAGACCTCCAGGTAGAAGCAGACTTTCCTGATTACTTTGAAGAGCTGCACCAAATACTTGTTCAGGTAAGTGTATTACTCATTCAGTAAATCTTAATGCCAATTATCATTATTTATTTTAAACTATGGGTCAGATCATTAACATGTTCATGAAAATGTATTTCATTTCCGTTCAAATTGGAGATTCTTGGAATGAACAAAGAGGCATCTTATATCAAAAGTCGCGTCATAGAATCAATAAAACAGGTTACTTTCAACTGCTGTTGGTATAATAACTGAGGTGAGATCTCTAAAAATCACTTTCATGGTGTTTTATTAATCTGCAGAGGAAGTATATATTTTAGGTATCAACAATTCAGCATTAAAAAGGAAAAGATAAAAACTGAAAATTCTGAAAATCCTCAAGCAGGTCAGGCTACCAGGCAAGCTGTCGTTCAGCAATGACCATGTCAATCCATCTCATAGTGGCACATATTATGATGAGATTGCATCTCATTTTTCTAAGCACCCACTCACGCTCTCCTCCTTGTCAAAAACATTGATGGAAACACAAGAGACTGCAGATGCTGGAATCTTAAGCAAAACATTCTTGAGCACTGGAGGAACTCGGTGGGCCAGGCAGCATTCATGGAGGAAAACGGATAGCCAAATTTTTAAATTAAGACCCTTCTTCAGACTGTTGGTCCACAAGCCCGTAGAAAGGTCCCAATCTGAAAGGTCTGTCCATTTTTCTCCACAAATGCTTCCCATCCCCAAGTTCCTCTAGCAGTTTGTTTTTTGCTCGAGAAACATTACTGTTTGGGGTTGCTGATGTTCTGTAGTGGGGACAGGTTGGTAGAGGACAATTGTTTCAACATTGGCAAGAATGGGAAGGCAGATTATTATCTGAATGGTGTCAGGTTAGGACAAGGGGAAGCACGACGAGACCTGGGTGTCCTTGTACATCAGTCACTGAAAGTAAGCATGTAGGTACAACAGGCAGTGAAGAAAGCTAATGGCATGTTGGCCTGCATAACGAGTGGATTGAGTATAGGAGCAAAGAGGTCCTTCTGCAGTTGTAAAGGGCCTTGGTGAGACCACACCTGGAGTATTGTGTGCAGTTTTGGTCTCCTAATTTGAGGAAGGACATTCTTGAGGAAGTGCAGCGTAGGTTCACACGTTTAATTCCCGGGATGGCGGGACTGTCATGTGATGAAAGAATGGAGCGACTGGGCTTGTATTCACTGGAATTTAGAAGGATGAGTGGGGATCTTATAGAAACATAAAATTCGTAAGGGATTGGACACGCTAGATGCAGGAAACATGATCCCAATGTTGGGGGAGTCCAGAACCAGGGGCCACAGTTTAAGAATAAGGGGTAGGCCATTTAGAACTGGAATGAGGAAAAACTTTTTCACACAGAAAGTAGTGGAATTCTCTGCCTCAGAAGGCAGTGAAGGCCGATTCACTGGATGCATTAAAAAAAGAGTTAGATAGAGCTCTTAGGGCTAGCGGAATCAAGGGGTATGGGGAAAAGGCAGGAACGGGGTACTGATTGTGGATGATCAGCCATGATCACTTTGAATGGCGGTGCTGGCTCGACAGGTCGAATGGCCTACTCCTGCACCTATTGTCTATGTATCTATTTAAAGTTAATTTTCTCTAATGTGTCAGCTCAGCTTCCGAGCATGTACAAAGTGCACACTGCAGCTCGACCATCAATGTTGGGTGTCCTTGGTTTTAGAGCAAGTTTGGCTTTGGAATGCAATCATCAAAGATTCAATAGATTCCCATTCATTCAGAATATTAGCTCACTTCAATGGGATGTTTGTTAGAAATAAGGTGCAGTAGTGCAGCGAGAAAGTTTGTTAAATGTTTTGGGCAATGCCATCAGTCTTCATTTAAATTGACTCATTGGTTGACATGTCAATGTGAAACACATTTCTCTGCCAGTTGAATTTCAATTAGGCATGTTATACAATTCAAAACTTAACAATGAATTCAACAATTTCAGATATCTAGCCTTTTAGGTCTGTGCAAAAAAACTGACCATTTCTGATGAAAGGTCACCAACCTCTGTCCCCACAAATGTTCTCAGGTCTCTCTATAGCCGCATGGGTTTTCTCCGAGTGCTCCAGTTACATCCCACTTTCAAAAGACGTACAGGTGTGTAGGTTAATTGCCTTCTGTAAATTGACCCGAGTGTGTAGGACAGGTGATCGTTGCGGACTCAGTTGGCCGAAGGGCTTGTTTCCATTCCATGGTTAGATTCTCACCCAAATCATTGATATAAACCATAAACAGCAATGGCCCAGCATCGATCCCTGAGGGATACCACTAGTCCCGGGCCGAGAAACAACATTCCACCGTCACCCTCTGCTTCCTTACATGAAGCCAATTCTCTATCCCATTGCTAGTTCTCTCTACATCCCATGTGATCTAATCTCCTGGAACTGCCAACCCTGTGGTAACTTATCAAATGCCTTGTTGAAATCTAAATAGGCATTGCCCTCATCAATCTTTTTAGTTACTTTTTCAAAAGACAATCAGATTCGTAAGACACGATCTCTGATGTACAAAATCATGTTAACTGTTCCTAATCAGCCCGTCTATCCAAATGCACATTCATTTTTTGATTGTTTTCACTTTATTCAGAAATTATGAATATTTATTTTTATGATAGCAGATGTGAAGTCATATACAAAACCTAATATGCACGCATATAATACTGATCAACCAGGTAGACTTTATGAGCCAGTTGGGATAGAGCGACAAAACTTATGTTAGTGATTGATATTTTTTTATTTAATGTAAATTGATGTATTTCTTGTACAGCCTTTTTTGTTTCTGATCAAATGGTATCTCACTGCTGTGGCAAACCAATTGAGTGTTTGTTCACACATATATGCTGATTTAAACTATTCATTCCAAACAGTTAGATGGTTATCATTCCGTGCACCAAAAGCTCACTGCAGAGATGGCCGACCATTCCAATCTGGTCCGTAGCTTACTGATTCGGGCAGAAGATTCTCGTCTAATGGGAGACATGTGAGTAATGGATGCTGTGTTGCTACATAAGTCTATCAGTTGAATGATCAATAACATAAAATATTAGCTGTGGTCTTTCTCCCTACAGATGCGTGCCTGACCTGCTGAATATCTCCACCATTTTCCATTTTTATTTTAGATTTCCAGCTTTGAATTTTTAACTATGTATTTCTAATGACATTATCAAAATTGGATTATTTTTGAATAAGGAGCTAACCCGAGGCCTCAGCTGCTATTTTCCGTGTATGTTAAAGTTCCCATGCTTTAATTTGAAGAACAGGTGTATTAGGTTTTTTAATTAATTCATGAGATGTGGGCTTTCTGGGTAATGCCAATATTTATTTCCTGTCCCCAATTGCAGTGCCTCTTCCTCTGAAGCACATTTTAGGGTCAATGACGACTTCCTTCAACGACCATTCTGTGGGGTTTCAGGTTATCAATGAACCAGTGTGGGAACCACAGTCCTATGCACAAATGGGGTAGGTGGTGCTTGATGTGACTGGTGGGTGGGTAGTTCGTGAAAATATGTGCAATAAAAATGAAAATGCTGGACTGGAAACATTAACTCATTCTCTTTCCACATGCTGAGTACTCCCAGTATTTTCTGGTTTTCGTGGAGATGGTTTGTGAGGTGGCGTGCTCCTTTGCTGTTTACTCTGGCCCTCTGATACATGAACTTGCTACTCTGTGCCATCCTTATGCTGGCACTCCTCTTGGGCCAGAGTTTCTGAGGACTCTGGTACTTGGAGTGCTTACACAGCAGAGTCTAGTGTTGGCATCGTTGCTTGGGAATCCTGCTTGGGAAGGACGCTAATGTTTGTGCACTTGTCCTTCTTATGGATGTCATGAAACTCTGTTGGTAATATCTCTGCCGAGCATTTATATGCCTGGTGCAGGTGGTCCCTCAAAAGCATGTTGGAGGGTAGGGAGCACCCACTTTGTCAATTGGTCCCATGGTTCTTGTGCCAGGTCGGGGATCTTGATCTTCAGGTACCCTCTCACAGTTGATCACATGCTGTGCAGTGCACTGTAGTCTATGATAAATCTTGTCATTGTTTTTAGAGTGCGAGATGTCCATCACTTATCCTCCTTTGACCTTAACCATCCATCCTCGGTGAATGGCTACAAATAACCCCAACACGTCTTGCAGCAGGAATGAGATGGGAGCTTGGTTGTGATAGTAGCCAACTGTTGCTAAGTCGGTCAAGTTTAGCAGTTCTCATGAACTGCATATTGAAGGAATGGCACTACAATTCTAGTATAAGACGGTGTACATGTAGGAATGGAATTTGGGTATCCTTGGAGAAGCATTGGCAAGTTGTTCAGTGCATCTTGTTGATGGTTCACACTGTACCAGTGGTAGTTGCTGATGGATGGAGCAAGTATTTAAGTGGTAAATAGAATGTCTGCCAAGCCGAGTGACCCTGTATAGTCTTGAGACTCCACGTCTGAACAGAGTATTCACGGCACTCCTGGCTTGGACTTTGTGAATGGCACAAGGTTCCTGTGGACTGGTGGAGCCTCTGAACATACAATGTGCTTCTTCTAATCTACTCTTGCATCCACAGTATTTTCATGGCTGATTCATTTACACTTCTGATGATGGCTCTGATTCAGTTTGTTATGGTGAGGGACGTACAAAGGTACTGCCAGTTTATGGGTGAGGTGGTCAGACTTGCTCTTGTTGGAAGTGGTCATGCCCAGCAATTGTATGTACAAAGGTATCTTGCCACTTCTCTGCAAATGTTATCCCGATTGTGCTGCATGTAGGCACCAGCTGATTCAATTTTTTGACGTGGTAAATGGAACTAAGTTCTGTGCGATCATCAACAAACATCATCAATTCTAAACTTGAGAAGCAGCTGAGGAAAATCAAAAAACTGCAGTTGCTCATGAATCTGAAATCAAAACAGAAAATACTGGAAACACTTAACAGTTCGGACAACATGTATGGAAAGAGACAGAGACAATCTGTCACTTCAAAGACTCTTCATCAGAACCGGGAAGGAAGAAAGGAAGGAAGAAAAGCAAAGGACACAAAGTGCTGGAGTAACTCAGCAGGTCAGGCAGCATCTCTGAAGAACATGGATAGGTGACGCTTCAGCTCAGGACCCTTCAGATTGATTGGGAGAGAGGAGAGGCAGCACAAAGCATGGCAGGTGGACAAAGATGTGTGTGTGTATGTGTGGGGGGGGGGAGGGGGGGGTGATAAGCAGATGGTTGGAACAAAGGCCAGAGATTAATACAGGTGTGAGACAAAAGGATTTAAGAGTCAGAAATTGTGAAGCCAGATGCACATACAAACTGGAGGAACGTCACCTCATATTCCGCTTGGGTAGCTTACAACCCAACAGTTTGAACATTAAATTCTACAATTTTAGGTAATCTTTAATAACCCATCCGTCCCACCCTCCTCTGTGGCCCACCTGGATTTGCACCTATTTCTCTCCTCTCTCAACCCTCCTCCCACATTCTTTCCTCTGGCTCACAATTCACAAGTTTTATTATAAATCAACAAAATACAAGGACAGCTTTCAAATAATGCTTATCTGTTGTCACTTTTTTTTCTTCTCTAGTCTTTTTTTACTTTCCTCCATTTAGGACAAATATGAAGAAGGGATATATGGAACTTTACGATTTAAATCGAGACTTGGTAAATGGTTACAAGATTCGGTGTAACAACCACACAGAGCTTCTGAGCTGTCTACGAGCAGTAAATCTGGCGATCCAGAGGGCAGGACGCCTGCGAGGTGGGTTAGAGCAGGTTACTGTGACTGAATAAAAAAGGAAATGTGATTCCATCTGGTAAGCCAATGGTGGAGGAGGCATTGAAGAGTTGAGATAGGTTGAAAGTAATGGGAATGAATTGTTGATCTGTATTGCAGTGACGGTCATTAGTGACTTTTGTCATTGTCACTTTTGACTGGTAAAAGGTACAGAAACCAGACTGGTTTGCAGTTGTGGGAAAGCTTGCACAGATATGATACTTGTTAGCACATTAAAGAGTTTGATTAAAGGAAGTTGGAAAAGGTGCACAAGTTTGCAAGGATGGAGGACAACCTGAGCCTGATGTTGGCAGATTGTAATAAAACATTTAATAATTAAATCACTTCCTTTGCTGGCTCTGTGTTAAATAGTCAGTGGTTTAGTAAGATAAGATCAAGGGAGCAGGAGTTAGATCTATACATCAGCTAAGAGAATACGAGGGAAGAAAAGAAACTATGAAAAGATTGATTTTAACGCAAGGCCAGTGGGAATATTAGAGGGCGGGAAAAGGAGGAAACAGGTGATGCAACTGAACAGTTGATCTCATTGTTAGTGACAGGCAATTGTACTTATTGTAGAACGTGAAGATAGAGAAGATATTCATGGGGTTAATGAAGCTAGCTGTTATTTTTGCATTTCAGATGAAAATCTTTGAAGTTATTTCAATAGCACCCCTCCAATTCATTATCTATAATTACAAAGGAAGTAGGGTTTGGAAACAACCCCTAGGGTGCTGGTTCCCCTCCACACCATCTGAACTTGGAAATATTCCTTCATTGTTGCAGGGTCTAACTTTTGGAACTCCCTGCCTAACATTATGGGAGTACCTTAACCAGAGCAGTTTAATAGTTCAAAAAGGTGGGTAACCAGCACCTCAAGGGAAATTAAGATTAGCCAATAAAAAATGCTAGCTTTAACACTGATGTCCACGTATCATTCATTAATTAAAAAATGTTTCAGACCCTATTATGTGAAAACTGTCTGACCTTGAAAACATTAAACTAGTTATGGTTGAATGGGAGTTGTCTTTGGTACATTGATGACATTAATTTTTTAATTGTTTTTTTCTGCCCTTTCAGTTGGGAAACCCAAGACCCAGGTGGTGTCTGCATGCCGAGATGCCATAAAAAATAATAACATCAATGCACTTTTCAAAATCATTCGTGCTGGCAGCACCTCGTCCTGAAAAGGTCAGAGGTCACAACTAAACAGACAGAAGAGCTTGAGTTTGTTCATAAAGAGCAACGACGCAGAGAGGTTACAAATGTGCTGAACTGAGCTTGTCTCATCTCCAAGCCACTGAACAGATCCAGTTGGATTGCCTGGAGTGCCCCAACTATAAACATCTTATTTTAGATATCATGGGATCAGGGAGTCAAGTATGCAATTCAACCGTGTCTTAAAGGAGCACTAGGATTTAAAATGTACCATTGAATGTTTATAGATTGAATACAAGTGATTTACTTTATACATCTCTCCACCCAGTTGAACTCGCCCTTGTCACCACTGGGTTAACCTAATAGATTATTCAAAACTAGAGAGCTTATACTATCATGTGGTCAGTGTCAGAAAACTAGCTTTGAAAGTGAAAATTCTAGCCAAATATGTTCTTTATTTCATAATGCTTCTGGAGCAGCAGATGGCAACACTGCATCATATTTAATGTTTCTGAAGACTATTTCTTATCAATACCATTTTACATTATAAGAGTCATAAACATCCAGAAAAACAACTGAAATCAACCTCATTTCCTATACAAACTCTTCAAAACTTTATAAATTGAAGTAAACTAATATTGTCTATTTAGTATTGATCGCAGAATCTCCATTATACAGAATAAATTCTGATAATTCAGATCTATTCGTGTTGGCTTCAGCATGTCCAATGTTCACCATTAATTTAAATGTTCCTTTCGGTCTGCTAAACCTGGCTATGTCGTAATTCAACGACACTTTTTTATTTCTTCCAGGCTGTTAACCAAATATTACAAATACTACCCCTTAACAACCCATATTTTATGAACCTTGATCACTTCCAACAAATTCCCACCAAACATTCCAAATCCTTTCTGTTCACTTCGAACTACTCTCATTCATATTCCATTTCATACTACAACTACTATCATGCCAATTCCAGTACCCCATGTCAAATTTATAGCTACCGTTACTATTTGTTACCCACTTACACATTTTCAGTATCCCATGGTCACTACATTACCTTTGTACATGCATTGATTCCTAGATGCTACAAATACCTCCGTAGTCCATGTAGACAAATGCCCCCTGGCACCCACCATTCATTGCGCAAAAGGTCACTACGTCCACCCACACCCACCCCCACCAATAGCCTTAAAGAGTTCAAACTCCACCATCTTTTTAGATGTTGCTTTTCCTTCATTATTTATTAATAAGTTACAACAGGTTTCAAACATCCTAAAATCATGGGAAGTAACTATATAAATACTTTTTGTCCTTTTGTTTTACTTCCAAAGAACAATAACTCAATTTTTGATCCCTACCAAAGGAAGGATTTACTTGCCTTGCAGATAATTAATCAGAATAATTCCCAGGATGAAAGACTGTCCTCTGAGGTGAAACCAATAGGATGGGCATTTTTTCTAACCTTGTCATAACCCCTAATAGTGCTGGACTATGGATACTGACAAATTGAATGTCTTGAGAATCTACTTTCCAGAATTTTCAATCACATGATTTTCGATTGGTTACTTAGAATTGAGATGGGGACAAATGTTGTTATGTGGAAGATTCTGGAACTCTGGATACCTAAAGGATATTGACAACACTGGGGAGTGGGCTGGAAAGGGAAGTTGATGTTAATGATCAGCCATGATTTTGTTGGTATGTAGGCTAGTGGGTCAAATGGCCAAAAGGCATTTCATGATCTTAAATTGACATGTTTCTAATTTTATTGCTGTTTTTCAGGTTGTAGATATTATTTTCATTAAATTATTATTAAAGCCTTTGATGGAATGAGTTGTAAATCTGTGTAGGTGGACTTAAAATTAATGTGACCATTTTCTTTTTCTTATTGATTTATTTACTAAATATGTAACCTATTTAGCACTTAGATTGCTAAAACTGTTTCTAATTACAAACAAGACAACACTTCATATTTCAAGGAACTTGTAGCTTGGTAACATTACAAGAGGGACATGGAATACATTTGAATCTGGGCAAAGATATTATGGTCAGTCATACAGCACTATACTGGACCATCTGGCATCCATTTACAGTAATCCCATTGTATTCAACCCACATTCCCATCAACTTTCTCCATGTTCTACCACTTACAACACATATGGGGTAACATACAATGGGCAATTAACCTACTCATCCCTATCATTTTTGAGATGTGGGGTCAACTAAAGCAACCGAAGGATATCCACATGGTCACAAGAAGAATATGCACATTCCACACCAACAGCACTGGAGGTCAAATTTGAACTTGAGTGACTATCAAGCATCATACATGGCAGAAGACATTATACAGAAGTATCAGTAGAATAATTAGAATTGGAAATAAACATGCAAACCTTCAGCAGCGGACAATGGTGGAGGATGATGCGACTGTCCACGCTAGATAAATAATATAAATGCCAAGAAAGCCTGCTTTTACAGTAAATCCCCATTTTAACAGACCTCTTTATAACTGATTTTGGTTATAGCGGACTGACCTACTGATCTTCACCGCCAGTCCCAGTTGCCGACCCTGGCGTCTCCCACCACGATTGTCGGGCCTGCCAGCACCACCGTTGACCATTACCTGCACTCAGGCCACGACCATTGACTCCACTGGTCCTCGCCTCTCCCCTGGCCGAAGCAGGCCGGGGCTGTCAACTGACCTGGATTCCAGGTCCAGTTCCGGATCGAGCATATGAAGAAGGGTCTCAACGTGAAACATCATCTATCCATGTTCTCCAGATATGCTGCTAGACCTGCTGAGTTACTCCAGTACTTTTGGGTCCTTTTGTGTAATAACCAGCAACTGTAATTGTTTGTTTCCACTACTTATACAATGGTAATTTCTTAGTCAGTTATAGCGGGCACAAATCCCCTCCTATGGTCCGTTAAAACAAGGGTTTATTGTATTAGTTCAAGAAACAATACTATATGGCAGCACTGCTAACAAGAGAAGATTAAAGAGAACAAGTGATATCATGAGGCAATAACATGTTCCCCCTTGTATTAAAGCAAGGACCGAGACAAGGCTGGTTTTAAACACTGACTTTATTTTCATAAACGGTTATTAGTGACATTAAGTGAATTAATTATTATTGTATCCACAGCTGTCAAGTATCAGAACAACAACAAAGGATCATTATACTAAAAAAAGGTTCAATAACACTACATTTATCACAAGATCTGAATGAGACTACCATAAACTTTTCACGTCTTTGTTTTACCATTGCCCAAATTCCTGTTAGGGTAGGGGAATGGGAAATAAATTATCTACAAAACATTGAGTAATGGAACCAGATTTACTATATCTACAGTAATCTGAGCAGCTCTTTAGTATCCTGTGTTACAGAAAGCTTAAAGAACAGGCATCTAGGACAATTAGTTAACACACCAATGCTCGGAAATGCCTCTACATTTAAAACTACGTAAAATGCGATGCTTTCCCTTTGCACAAATTAAAATAATTGAATACAAGATTACTAATACATTGGCACAGTCTCTTAATGTGTACCATGACACTGACTGACTGGCAAAAATAAAACGGGTCTTGTGAAAGCCTGCTAACATGTTGGAAGGGATCAGGTAGCTACATTTACCAAAATAAAATTCACTGACTGCAACTCATGCAAGAAAGAAAAGCAGTAGGCAGCCTTTAATCAAGTTAGGCTAGAAAACTGCAGACTGCTACAGTGAAGGAAGGGAACAATCTCTACACTTTTTAATTGCCCTATACCCAAACTAGTAAGGAACAAACATCCTCCAAAGTGGCTAGGGGTAAGCCATGCTTCTTTCTCTACCTTCCACCACCTTTTAACACGACACCTCCATGGTGTGTGACATATTCTGAGTAACCTGGCCAACACTGTCACTGCTGTTGGTTTGGGTGCAAATACGTGGACGTTGCCCGTCGACTGAGCTGGCACTGGTCAGCGAGGCTGTGCGGGAACGAGCCAGTCTTGTCATACTAGCAGATGCCACTGTGTGAGAGAAGAGAGACATCATCATTCATTATGTTATTTAATAAATACACCAGTTCAACCCAAATCAGCCAAAGCCATTTTTAATGCAAAATGTTACTGAAGCAGCAAGATGGGAAAAGTTTTCACTGATCTCAGGTACTGAGGACAGTCACAAGAGGGTTTATTCAGTGGTTTGTAGGAAGCCAGACAATGTATCTCCTATGATCACCCATTGCAATATACATAATCTGCCTATAGGAAAGCACAATTGTGACATGCCATTTGGAATGGTATTCAGAAGTCATGCATTTAATTTCTAATGGAGCTTTACAGGTCCATCATGCGGATGATGATGCTGCTTCTCAGCTTTCACGTGCAATTTCTGGCCTAGACTCAGGTTTAGGTCCAGAGCAGCATCTACATTCCTGGGCAGAGAGCAGGGAGAAGCCAGGGTGGCAATACGCACATATTAGCAAGCAAGCCATGAAACCTACCTTTGGACATGGTATTTATGTAACAACTGGCATAGCTGCTGCAGCTCTCAAAACCTTTCCTGTTTCCCACTATACCAGATAAAGAGTTTTACCACTAACTGCCCCTTTCCCTATTTGTCTCAAACTCTCAAGGCAGCATACCCTAGATTAGCTTGCAAGCAGGTGACGTCCAAGGATTACACCATTCTTGTGATCAAGTGATGACCCTATATTCCTGCATCATCTGCCCTCCAGGGCTGTGCTGTATCTGCCACATTTCACAAAGATTCTGCCTGTGCTTGGGCTTAGGATGATAGAGACTGTTCCTTGATGTATCATGCATGACTTCGGCATTGGCAGGACATTACTTCAATGCTTTGCCATCAGATTTGATGGACAGTACAATTTAATAAGAATGCCTTCTCCCAGTCATGTCAGACAAACAGAAATGGAATTAGGTTTTTTTATTCCATGGCTTTAATTTAACATCTGAAAAGTTTGGAAACCAGTACTTTTTTCAAACTTTTTCTCTAATATTGGATTTATAAGGGCAAGGGTTATGTGGGCTGAACTTATTTTTGATTCCATAAACCAGTTATTATCAATGATTTGTATCTTCTGGACCTAGTTACTTTAAATTGATACTTTGGCTTCATCATATACCAATTACAGTAATGAGTTTTCCCAGTTTCTTCTCATGGCTTAATCTGGTACAACTAAATTCACCAAATAAATGATTCATGCTAAAACAAAAGCAATACTGTAAATCCAATTTCCAATAAATATTTAATTTTTAAAATGCGGGTATCTTACTGTGTGCGTTGTCTCATTCCATTCAGATTATTACACATTTTTACTAAAATGCTCACAAATCATAAAGCAGCTGAAGAGCATCAGAGCTGAATGACTGAACTATAACCACCTACAGTGAGATGCACATCTCATCTCTAAGATCACGGAGATGAATAACTCAGATTTCACGTTGATTTTTGCTCTTAAATCTCCCACCAAGGGAACAATCCATTAAGCTTACCCTTATGCTTGTTGTCAAATAACTCGTATTGAAGTTGGTTTGAATCCAAGATTCCTGAAGCAAATGGCGATTGGGACAATTAAGCATTGTTTGAAAAGCTAATCAGCGTTGCTGCAACACTGATTGAAATCAAAACTGCAAATGGTGGAAAATCTGCCCTCCTCCAGCAAATAACATTCACTAATGCATGTCAGCATCTGAACAAGAACAATCGATTTGGGAAAAAATGATCAGAAATGGTGCTAAACCAAATCAGCCTCGTAATTCCACCTAAGTAATTAGCTTGAGTAACTCAGCGGGACAGGCAGCATCTCTGAAGTGAAGGAATAGGTGACGTTTCAGGTTGAGTTCCTTCAGACTAGTTGGGGAAAAGGGAACGAGAGATATAGACGATGGTGTAGAGAGATATAGAACAATGAATGAAAGATATGCAAAAAAATGATAAAGGAAACAAGCCATTGTTAGCTGTTTATTGGGTGAAAACGAGAAGCTGGTAGACCTGCGTGTGCGGGGGGGGGGGGGGGGGTTGGGGAGAGAGGGGTTCCTTTATCATCGTTACTTTTTTGCATATCTTTCATTCATTGTTCTTTATCTATCTACATCATCGTCTATATCTCTCGTTTCCCTTTTCCCTAAATAGTCTGAAGAAGGAACTCAACACGAAACATCACCTATTCCTTCACTTTAGAGATGCTGCCAGTCCCGCTGAGTTACTTCAAGCTTTTTGTGTTTATTTTCAGTTTAAACCAGCATCTGCAGTTCCTTCCTACACATAAATAATTATTTTTCCCCCCTAGGTTTGTGTTTTTATTTGCATAATCAGTTTTATCCTTACACACCCGACTCCCATAGTAAAATTACTGCACTGAATGCTGATTATTACGTTAGTATTTGGTTGCTCACATTTGTCAATTAAAAGTATGGTGGAATCTTTTAGGCAGATGTAGAAGTCAGCTCTTAACATTAAGGTTTTAAAATCAGATTACCTGTAGATTCTGAGGCAAGAGAAAAGATAGGCAAAGGTGCAATTCCATTTGGATAATATGACTTAGTTCTCTGATTTCCAATTTTAAAGTGTCACAACACATCAACTGAAAAGCATTGGTACAATGTCAAAGAGGAGGTAAAGTTAATTAAATTTAAGGAAAGGTTCACCATAATATTTTGTTCTTTCGTGGTTCAATTACATTGTAATTATAATTGAATAGGATGCTTACTACATGTTTACAATGACCTACATCTGACTTCACTATATTATACACACTATACAATCAATTGGTTCATTTCCCTCAATTCCATCAGATCCATCGTTCACAGAATACAAAGAACATGATGTTGGATTCAGCTATCTAAAAGGTATGCTACACACACATTAAAACTTAATACAAAGTGCTGGAGCAACTCTGGAGGTCAAGTAGCATTTCTGGAGAATATGGATAGGTAGTGTTTCAGGACGGGACTCTTCTTCTGAAGAACGGCCCTGACCTGAAACATTACCTATCCATTTTCTCCAGAAATGCTGTTTGATCCGCTGAGTTGCTCCAGCACGTTGCGTCTTTTTTTGTAAATCAGCATTTACAGTTCCCTGTCTACACATTAAAGCCTTATTGCAACTTGGAAAATGCAAGAGTATTCATGTCTCCCATTGCTCAACTGAGAGTGAACGTCAATGACTTGTCAATATATAGTTACAGCCAAATATTGCAACATATGTGCATTGGCTGTGGGAAGCTGTAGCAAGAAAGAGAACAGTTTTAAATGAAGTATAGAGCACAGATGGATGAGTGCATGCAGTGGCAAGAGAACGGTGCCTTAACATCAAACACAAGCTATAGCACAAGCAATGGAATAGTTCATGAAGAAACAGGAAATGGGTACCTGCTCCACCACTCAGTCGTCTATCCACTAAATATGCAACTGAGCGTGAAATAAGGAAGTAGGAAACGCAGCGTTACAGTCTACATCGAGAGAAAAGCAGACTTACATCCAACTCATACAGGAACGCACATGTATGTATGGTCTCAACCAACTGGGACATCTGTGTGACATGTATGGTCTTACATTTGGTGCCCTGACCCAAAACTCTGTTTTGTTTTAAGGATCTTCCACGTGTTATTCTCATTTTGTTGAACCTATGATCTAAGCAGTCAATAATATCGCTATAAAGGTACAAGAGGGAGTTTTAGTAATCAAGATTATCATCCGGGCAGCTCAATATCCCATACTTCAAGTTTTGTAGGAGAGCAGTTTGCATTTCCACTGTTGAAGCATATTTCAAGCATATTTCAAGCACCGATCCAGAGAGATCTGGATTTCTCCACCGTGTCAGTTTGAAATTACTATATTATGAAACTTGTTCCATTATACAATATTGGATGCAGTTCTGAGAAAACATATTACTGCTTGTACAGAAACTTACACAGAAACTGAATTATTCTGCTAATTTGAATTCACAATATGGACCTTTTCTTTCCCTTTCTACTATATCTAGTCCTAAATACAGATAGAAATACTGTGGCTCCTGCAATCGTGTCTATCTAGCCCAACACTCGTATCACGCCCCTCATTCCCCGCAGCTCCATCTCTCATCTCCTGAGCATCTTCAGCTGCCTTGAACTCATTTCTTCCTTAAACTGTTGCTCTTCTTCCACCAAACTCATCAAACGTGTCTTCTAAAACTCTCTCTGCTCTTATGAAGTTCATAAGGTCATGTGATAGGAGCAGAATCAGGCCATTCGGCCCATCAAGTCTACTCCGCCATTCAATAATAGCTGATCTATCTCTCCCTCCTAACCCCATTCTCCTGCCTTCTACCCATTACCCCTGACACCCGTGCTAATCAAGAATCTATCTATATTTGCCTTAAAAATATCCATTGACGGCCTTCACAGCCTTCTGCGGCAAATAATTCCACAGATTCACCACCCTCTGACTAAAGAAATACCTCGTCTCCTTCCTAAAGGAACGTTTTTTAATTCCGAGGTGTGGACCTCTAGTCCTGGACCCTCCCACTCGTGGAAACATCCTCTCCACATCCACTCTATCCAAGCCGTTCACTATTCGGTACTTTCAATCAGGTCCCCTCTCATTCTTCTAAACTCCAGCGAGTACGGGCCCATTGCCATTAAATGCTCATCATATGTTAACCCACTCATTCCTGGGATCATTCTTGCAAACCTCCACTGGACCTATCCAGGACCAACACATCCTTCCACAGATATGGTGCCCAAAATTGCTCACAATATTCCAGCATTACATCCCTGTTTTTGTAGCCTCTTGAAATAAATGCTAGTATTGCGTTTGCCTTCTTTACTACCGATTCGACTTGCAGATTAACTTTTGGGGAATCCTGCACTAGCACTCCCAAGTACGTTAGGGATATATTTTGCAGTGCTGGTAGAATATAAATCATCGGCCTAATCTTCTACTTAAACATATTCGGATCAGCCACTATTTATCAATTCATTGGGCATCTGCTCAAGACTATACAAAGGCTGCTCTGTTAAAGATTTGCAGTACAATTCTGCTCTGCACTAGTAGATTACTTGGAGCAATGGGGAAATCTTGAGTTTACTGGTGTCCTAGCTTTGAAACATACTTTTTCTTGTAGCATGCTTGCAGGCACAACCTTCCACTAGAAATAAGGTTCCCAGTTGATTGATCAGTCCAGTATAGCAAAGTCTCTCTGGGCATTTGTGTCAGGTCCCAAACTCGCAACAGTGCCCACTGAAGAAGCAATGATCTCAGGCTTACCAGGTATCAAAGCTATTGGTTCAATGATATGCCTCTGGCAATCACAAACATTGAAACACATGTAGACACAGTTACAAAACTGATACATCATAACACTAAACAACACTTGCCACATAAATAATTAAATACATTTATATTAACTTAATTAAACCAAATAAAAAGTAAATTCACATTTATTTATTGTTCTGTGAACAGCCTTTTCTTCCCATTCATTCTGGGAAACCAACCTGCTGAGCCAGAGCAAAGATAAACTCGGTGAGCCCATTAAAATCCATGGGAAGAAACGGCTGTCCACCAAACTGTGAGAATTTGTTGGGAATTAAACTTAGCTAGTTGGTTTGTGTGTGTACACGTGCGTGTATGTATTGATTTTTAAAAATAATTTTAAGCTTTTTAAAAATAGCACCCTTATTCTGATGAGTGCTTCTGAATGTCTCCCATTGCTCAACTGAGAGTGAACTTCAATGACTGGTCAGTACCTTTATGTAGTTGTGTATCTTGTTGTTTTTTAGTATAACTGTATGATAAGTCGAGTTTCACTGTACCTTCATTGGTACACGGGACAATAAACTGTCCTTTGAACCTTTGAAACACAAGAAAATGACTGTGTAGCAAGAATGGTGTACACAAATGGTGTACTTGGATAAATTCATATCTAATCTTTCAGGAAAAATAATTAAATCTCAATGAACTGTGAATAAAGATCTTTAAATTAGTCTTTAATCGTAGACAAGAAGAAACATGGGAACTGCTTCTGCACATCCCTCAATATTGTCAAGTAACAGTTTCTCCAGATGTATCAACAACAAAACTTTGATCTCTGAGTGCAAATGTGTTCATATCTGCTCTTCAACTGCTCCAAGCAGTTGCTTTAAACTACAAAGTGCAAGTACAAAGAAAGCTTAGACCTTGTATATCTCAATTTAAAATATTTTGCGCTCAGTACTAATTCTCACAGGTTTTTCCCCTTTATAAAGTGCACTGTGACCTGTGAACAGCAGCTTTTATTTTTTTAGGTTTGTAAATATTTCATGTTTATTTCTCCAGTTAGTATATAAACTGTGATGCTCTTTTCACATCTTTGAACATGCAAAGCTTGATGGGCCATTAAAAAACTGCACTTCACTAATTTGATTGATCCTTCTAGACATAGGCCTATGGACTATTACTATAAATTATAATGTTCAAATGAGACACCTAAGCAGGCACAGAAATATGCAGTGTTCACAGAGAGAGACTCCGCCACACACTCTGGAAGCATATAAGGATGTGCTCTAGACAACTGACAATGAAATCACTTCTGAATATTACATTGCAAGACAGAATTATGCATGAAAGTCAAAACTATTCCTAAATATCAATCTCTCATTGTTTCCATGCTCTGACTTAGTTATCATGAAATAGAATCTCAGATGTATAAGACGGATCCAATTTAGTGAGAAGTGATCCACATTAAGATCGCAATTTTCTCCAGAGCAATCTCAGCCCGATATCGTTTTACTGGCAGTAAACATGTAATTTTGTATAATTTGTTTACAATTTACGTTTTTGTGTGAATCAATGTGCCTTTGATGCTGTTGCAAACAAGATTTCATTGTACCTGTATCTCACTGTATGTGAGCATATGATAATAAACAAGACTTGACTTGATGTAGAAGATAATTTCACCATGGCAATGCCCCGATGTAGAACAGTCTCACCTCAGCAATGCCCCACAGTAGAACTGCCTCATCATTACTGCGCCTCATGCTGAAATCTCTCTCCTTGAAAACAATCTATGATAAGGAGCCCTTCCTTGGGAACAAATGCGGTGAATAATCTTACCCATGTTTAACAATCCATGTGGAAATAGTACCAACAATTGCACATCCCATGTCAGTCATTATAAGAACAAGCTACAGCCAACAGTCTCACTGTGAGAATATCCATGGCATACAGTTACATTGCAAGAACAACCCATGCCATACAGTCTCAATGCCAGACCAACACCGCCAATCAGTCTCACTGCGAGGACAATCTACGGTAAACAATCCCACAGTGACAACGTCCCAGAGCCAACAATTTAACCAGGAGATCTCCCCAGACCAAACAGTGTCACCATTAGGTGACACCACTAAGTACAATCCTCTTGTCAGTATGTAAGCAATATGCACCGTCCAGAGTTAGATACTTTCTGTTAATAAAGCAGAAGTGAAATCAAAACACATTCATACTTAATGCAGCTCTTCTGATACTTACTGTAGCCCATGCCCTGCAGAAAGTATTTGAAGGCCTCTGTCAGCTTTCCAGGCTGTTAGAAGAAAATGTACAAACTAAAAAGTAGTATCAGCCTGAAGACATACAGTAATAACAAATAATTAACAGAAGTGCACCACCTTATGGCATCTGCTAATTACCACTTTCAGTGGAGTAATAAACATTGTAGGTTAAGACATTGGGAGAAATCTGAAGCTGACAGATGTTGCCATTTTTAAAGACCCACCCTAACCATTAGAATCCATTGACAAGACCTTAAAATCCAAATGTGACACATCAATGCCCCTTGGGAACTTCTTCAGGGCACCTCCTGCCATGCCACCCTAATTTCAAAACAGATCCCATGCTGAATTACATTATCACTTCTAGGAGCACATAAACATGGTCTTCTGTTTTGGAGTGAAAGACACAAACTTAGCAGAAGTTTTGGAAAACAGATCTGTGTAAATGTGAATCTGGACACAGAGTGTGAATTACCCACCTGAGTGATCTGGGGCAAGCCACCACAGTCAGCCATCTAAAAAATAAAACATGGATGAGGGTTACCACTGTGGATGAGGAAATACCAGACGTTTGCCACATTTCTTCAATTAAATCATAATACCACCTGTAATTCACAACGATGTTCACATAACATAGAAACATACAAAATAGGTGCAGGAGGAGGCCATTTGGCCCTTCAAGCCAGCACCGCCATTCATTGCGATCATGGCTGATCTTCCCCAATCAATAACACGTGCCTGCCTTCTCCCCATATCCCTTGATTCCACTAGCCCCTAGAACTCTATCTAACTTTCTCTTAAATCCATCCAGTGATTTGGCCTCCACTGCCCTCTGTGGCAGGGAATTCCACAAATTCACAACTCTCTGGGTGAAAAAGTTTTTCTCACATGGCCTCCCCTTTATTCTAAGACTGTGGCCCCTGGTTCTGGACTCGCCCAACATTGGGAACATTTTTCCTGCATCTAGCTTGTCCAGTCCTTTTATAATTTTATATGTTTCTATAAAATCCCCCTCATCCTTCTAAACTCCAGTGAATACAAGCCTAGTCTTTCCAATCTTTCCTCATATGACAGTCCCGCCATCCCAGGGATCTATCTCGTGAACCTACGCTGCACTGCCTCAATCACAAGGATGTCCTTCCTCAAGATGCCCACAAGATGCTTTTTTTTTTGGAATTAGAAAAACGCTAACATTTAATACTCTAACAATTGATATCCATAATATATTAAATTCATTTGTTTCATTAAGAGCTAAGGCTTGGATTCAGACGATTAATTCAAGAAAACAAGGTGATCTAGCCATTTATTCCTTCATTCCACATTCTGTCGGCTGAGTGTTCTATTGGCTCGAGTCTAACTTGGATAGATGTCCTTTGAACACAATGGCTATATAGATATTTCCCATCCTAGCCTGGCTCCAGCTGGTCAACATCTCATTCATTACAGGGCTGACTGTGTGCCCCGTAGAAACCTGAGCCTGTCTCAATGCACAAGAAATAACAGCCTGGCTCTGATCGTGACCTTAATCTGTTGTGTAATTGTCTAACAGCAATTCGTTTTACGAGTTCCCACAAAGGCTTCACTTTTTTAACTGGCAGGCCTGTGACATACACTATGGATAAATATTCCATTCTGGTATTCCAAATTGTGATTGTTTCATGAATAATGTCCATAGTTCCACTGGTCAAATTGAGTCCATCATTGTGTGTCGGGGTGAATGAAGCATGCAATTGTCTGCCTGTGGTGAATGAATGAATGAATGAATGAATGAATGAATGAATGAGTCCGAGAATTTTCTTGTAGAGGATGAATAGGATTCATCAATGATTTTGTCAAATTAATGTTTCAGTTGATTGCTTATGGGCCTGTCCCACTTAGGCAATTTTTCAGGTGACTGCTGGCGACTATCAAGTTGCCGGCAGTCGCCTGAAAAAACGGCGACTGGAACAGCGACTGTCAGAGTGGAACACACACGCACATCGCTTCCTTCACCAGCCCGTTATGCAGGCGGGGTCATAGCAAGCGGGGGGAGCGCTGTCTGAGTGAAATTCAGTGTACAGGAAGGTTGGCGCTGTAATTAAGACAGTGAAAGCAACCGTCAGCACCGGCTACAACCTACGAGAACCTTTGACCTCCTGGCAACCCACTAGGACCTCCTGGCGACCCACCTACGGCACGAGAATTCTCGCTACACTCCATGGCGGCTTCAATCTGATCGCCACTAATTTTTCAACATGTTGAAAAATTTGCGGCGACCATAATGAGGCCGCGGCCAGTTCCCAGAATGCGGGAACTTCTCACGACCATGAAGGCAACTACCCTGCAACCACCCGGTAATATGTGGCAACAATGTGGTGGCTGCAGAGTGTCCTGCAGTCGCCTAAAAAGTCGCCTAAGTGGGACAGGCCCATTACTCTGCTTGATGAACGAGAACCACGATTACCTAATTTGGAGGGCTGAATATTGAAATTATTTGGTTTTCTTGGAGGGAGGAACTTTTTCCATTAAGTCAGTCAAGGCAAAAAGAGAGCCTGTTTATGAGCAGATATCTTTGGTTCAGGGAATCAACATAATGTAAGGTGCCCAAGTAACAAAGCTGGATGAACCATCTAGAACATACAACAGAGGAAAATACAGCCAGGGAATAAGGCCTTCAGCCCCCAATGTCTGTGTCCAGAACGATGCCAAGATAAACTCATCTGCATGCAGAGGATCCATATCCTTAAATTCCAATGCATATCTTCGTGCCTTTCTTAAAGCCTCTTAAATACCACTATTGTATCTGCCTCCACCATTATCCAGCCAGCACATTACAGACATCCATCACCCTCTGTGTAAAAACCATGTTCCACACATCTCCTTTAAACTTTGCCCTTCTCAGCTGAAAGCTATGCCCTCTAGTCTTTGACATTTCCACCTTGGGGAAAAAGGTTTTGGACTGGAAATGTTATCTATTCCTCTCAGGATTTTATGTACTTCTGTCAGGTCTCCCCTCAACCTCTGGCGTTCTAGAGAAAACAATCCAAGTTTGTTCAACATTTGTTCAAGAATTCCATACGCTTTCCAAAGCCTCCACATTCTTCCAGTAATGGGACAACCACAACTGTACACATTAATCAAAATGCGGCCTAACCCAAATCTTATAGAACTGCATCAAGACATGCTGATTCTTATACTCAATGCCCATGACCAATGATGGTGAGCATACCATGCACTTTTTAGCACTCTATCTAGCTGCGTTGCCACTTTCAATGAGCTATGGACCTGGACCCCAAGATCGCTCTGCATGTCAATGCTGTTAAAGATCTCACCATCAATCTACACTGTTATGGCCCTGTCCAACAGTACGAGTTCATTCCAAGAGCTCTCCCGAGTTTGCCCTGATTCGAACTCGGAGATTTACGGTAATGGCCGCACGTCGGTACTCGGGGCTCTCGTGGACATTTTTCAACATGTTGAAAAATCTTCACGAGTCTTCCCGAGCTTACCTGCCATTAGCGAGTCTTCCCGAGTACCTGCCGTTAACTTTACGAGCCGCTAAGAGACGTCCCCGAGCTCCGACGTACCCGCTACGTTCATTCTCCGTGCTTACAACGAGTTAGATTTTTTTTAAACTCGGGAGAGCTCTTGGAATGAACTCGTACCGTGGGACAGGGCCATAAGATGTCAAGAGGTTTCTCATTGAAGACCAAAAGTAACTGATGTGTTTAACCATGACTGAACCAATCTAATGAATACATCAGGAATGTTGCTGAAGCAAAATGTTTAACAATCAGCTGAATCTTAATATTCTGAAATAATTCCATGTAAACACAGGCTTATCAAACTAGACGCATATGTGAGTATATACTTTAGCTATTCCCTAACTAATAGACAATTGTTCACGGAAAAAAAATCATGGAATATTTACTCCATTCAAGGGAGCCCATCATATCTGTATCAGCCGAGAAAGCTACCTAATGTACTCCTAATTTCCAAGGCAAGGTCCAGATCTCTGTGAACCAACTATGGGACAACCTCTCTGCTGTTGCCTTCCATGCTTTGGCTAACAAAGAAAAGCATCCTAATTAACATTTTTGACCCATCCAGCTGGGTGGAACTGAATTGTCTCCCACACCATTCAATATTCTGTAGTTTATTGTAGATTCCCTTTCTTTGTTGCTCTCGGAAAAGGGGAGTCGACGCTTCTGGGGAACAGGCAGATAATTAGAGCTGAGGCTAAGTTCAGATCAGTCATGTCCTTAATCAATGACAGAACAGGTGTGAGAAGCTGTTTAGTTCAGTGCTCCAAGAGTCATAGAGTGATACAGTGTGGAAACATGCCCTTCGGCCCAACTTGCCCACATCGGCCAACATGTCTCAGATACTCTTGTCCCACCTGCCAGCATTTGGTCCATATCCCTCCAAACCTGTCCTATCCGTGTGCCTGTCTAACCATTTCTTAAATGTTGGGATAGTCCCAGCCTCAACTACCTCCTCTGGCAGCTTGTTCCATACATCCACCACCCTTTGTGTGAAAAAGTTACCCCTTAGATTCCTATTAAATCTTTTCCCCTTCACCTTAAACCTATGTCCTCTGGTCCTCGATTCACCTACTCTGGGCAAGAGACTCTGTGCATCTACCATGCTCCTGTAAAAATGTGGGCCTGTAAGATGTTAATGGGGTGATAATGGGATGATCAACCATAATCACATTGAATGGTGGTGCTGGCTCGAATGGCCGAATGGCCTACTCCTGCACCTATTGTCTATTGTATATAATGGACAAAACCAAAATAACAAGTTCTTTAACATTCATTAGGGAGGGAATCTGTGCATCGCACTAACCTACATATTTTGACACTTATTGCCAATGGGATATTAAAGGATCGACATAAAGATTTCCTTGCTAGATGCCTGAAACGAGAAATGTTGGTTTAGAGATACGGCTTGGAAACAGGCCTTTCGGCCCACTGAGACCAAACCGTGCATCAATCAATCATTTACACTAGTTCCATGTTAGCCCAACATCTCATACACTCCAAACACAATTGGGGTGCTTTTACAGAGGAAACTGGATGTACGGGGAAAATGGAGCAACTAGAGGATTTCTGCAGGGTCACTTGCAAACTCCACACAGACAGCCCTTGAGGTCAGAATCTAACATGGATCTCTGGCATTGGGAGGTAACGATTCTACCAACTGTGCCACCCTATAGTTTTCAATGAAAATGCGTTTGAGAAAATTTGAGTATTTTAATGTTAGAACCCAGTTTAATGCAACCCAGTATCTTTGGCCTTTGCATCAGGAAATAATCCCACCCACTTTAATTTAGGTGCGAATGGCCAATTTAAATCAACTGTGCAGAGATTTGTTTATCCCTTATTTGTCAGATTCCACAACCAGTGCAGGTCATTTAATACCTTCAGGAAAGTTGTCTGAGTTGGGTCCAGCTTGGAATTGCATTCCACCTAGAATGAGACAGCAGTATTAGTTTTACAAAATCAACAATGAGTGATAAAATGAACTGATATTTAACAAAAACAATCTTTCCTAAAATTAGGGGGGAAATTGCTCAGTACATGTAGCAATTTGTCCATGTTTTAGGTTAAGTTTTCATCCATTATTATTTTCAACACTAGTACAAATGCCAGCCAGAGGAAATCTTTACAATACATGCACTGTGCTCCAACTCATATCAACCAGCACAGTTCATACTTCACTCTCAGTTGCCTTTCATTATTTTCTGCTTGTTGTCAATTAGCAGCCATGCATAACATTAAGCATCGTAAGTTTTGATGTGTCAAACGTAGATCTAATGACACTTTTTCATCATGCTCTGTTGATAAGATGTCTATTGTTACCAAACAGCACTGCTTCTATCTCACACTAACTACATGGAAGACATATATAGATATTGATACAGGTACAATTACATAACCAGGACAGCATTTAACTGAGCTCTCTGATTGCCACATTCCACATATTTGCATAAGTGGACTAAGGGTAACTCGAATATAACTTAAGAGCTTCAAAATAACTTGGCATTGCTGGTAGACAGACTCCCAGTATTATTTTAGTGAAAGATTAATCCCATTTAAAAACATGTAGAATAACCGAGTTATGTGCTGTACAGACCTCAAACACAATGAGCGAAAGAGATATTCATAGTAATGCTGAGGTTTGTAGATCAGATGGTAGAAAGTGGAATAAAACTGATGGCAGGAGAATATGAGAGCAACCCAGAGAGATGCAACAATGGATCAATTCTCTCGTTTTTAATTTATGCATCACAGCCTGAAGAATAAAGGACGTTGCAGAAAGTGGTGGACATTGCTCGGTCCATCACAGTTACTGACCTCCTCACCATTGAAGGGATTTACCGAAAGGCAGCTTATACCATCAAAGAATCATACCACCCTGGCCACGCTCTTAACTCGCCATTCCATCAGAAAGAAGGTACAAGAGCCTGAGAACAGTTACCTCCAGATTCAAGAGGAGCTTCTTCCCATCAAACATCAGGCTCTTGAACCACCCTAATCACAACTTTATCTCAGCACCAAACTATTATGAACTTTGTTTAGGTCACACCACATACTTCAGCTTGCACTATTAAATTCTGGTTACTTAGTATGACTGATAATTTATTACATTATCGCTTATTTTATATTTATTATTTATAGGTTTAGTTTATTATTGGCATGTGTACAGAGTTACAGTAAAGCTTTGTTTTACATACTATCCAATCAAATCAGATAATATTATACATAAATACAATCAAACTAAACACAGGTTCGGTGGATAGATTGAAGAGAAATACAGAGTGCAAAATAATCTTGCTTTGTTGTGCTAATGTGCCTGTAAAGATGCAACAAGTAAGAATTTCACTGTTCTGGTCTCAGTGCATATGACAATTAAATGCTCTTGATTCGACTGTTGAATCCTGTGTTCCTAGCTCTTCTAGCCTGCACAATTAGCAATAACTATTCTATCTTCAAGAAGACCAACGCAGAGACAAAGCCTCATATTTGACCCTCCCATCGTGTACGATGCAGTGTTGCACTTCATACTCACCACTCCTTCCTCTGCTGGGGCATTGTCCCCCACCACCAGCATCACTGGACACCTGCAATACACCGTCATCAGTTCACTTTCTCACATCTGCAGGCAGCTCCTAAACAGCCTTCCCCTCCCCCCACCGCATGGAACCTTCTTCTCACATTTTAAACACAAGGAAACACCTTCAAGTCACATGCGAGGCCCCTACCCAACCCATGGGTTGAAGAAATATAGATACGGGGATCAAACTCACAAATAGAAAGTTTAATTAGAGGTCTTATTGGGGTAATGTTAGCACACCCCCATTACAAATGTTGGATATTTAAGGATTAGGGAGAAACTCCTGCAGGTAAGTGGTCAAGAAGTGCACAGGGCATGAGAAGGTTATATCCAGTAAACTGGGAGCTTTCAGCTGTCACCTTTCAGGCACTATCAATAATTCAGTGACAAGGCACTTTCTCATTTGTAACTTGTTCTCATGTGAAGCACCACTGTGACTCACTGCTCAGTGTTAAGGAGGCAAATCCTTCACCATTTCCTTCAAATGTTTCAAGTGCTTTTATTATTGACTCAGGGCATTTGCTGCTTCATAACTGTAACCCAGCAAGGGAGATTTTTGCTCCTGATCATCGGCATAACTTTGTGGGAGCCTGGGCCATTGATCACATTCACTTCTGCACATTCCATCCCATATGATGCAGAGGAGGTGGGATTGAGAGCCCAACTTGCGGTCACATACCCCATTAAGACTGCAAGCATGCTGGTTTACTTGATCCATCTTAGAGAGCAAGGTTGGACAATAATAGCAGTATATGTAGCGTGCTACATCCAGAATGTGCGGGTGTTGCTGAAATACAACATGATCCATGACTACCTCATCTGCAGCGTCTCCAACTTGAGGAATTTCTGACCAGCGTTTTTGAGGGAGAGTTACTTGCACATTTTAACCTAAGAAGTAGTCAAAGCCATTAGGTTGGCAATGGTTCAGACTTGGGTAGTAGCTGGGGCAGGAGCAGGTAACCTCTCAATCTAGTCAGTGAGAGGGATGTAACCTCATAATCTGGGGCCAGAAATGGTGGATGTAACATCTCACACTATGTCAGATACTATGACCAGTGGGGAGCATTTGTCACTCCTCACAGGGATCACCGACTAGAATATTCTCCCTCAGACCGTGTTCAGTGATGGGGAACACACAAGCTGGTCATAAATGGAGAAGAATACAAAAATAAAGAATGATGCAATGTTTTGGAATTTCACAACAATAAAATGTACTGCAACAGGTGAGTGTAGTCAGGTTGTGGTATTGAAGAGGATCCTAATCCATGAGGAAGTAAGGGTGAAGACTTACTGCAGAGTCTTGGCATTGGCCACACTTCCAGGTCTGTTCATTTCCAAATCCCTGCGGCTGTGGAGAAGAAATTGTACAGACAGTTATTTTCAAATTATCATACTTTATTGGTCCCATTAAAAATAGGACTAGCGCAAGCCCGTTCTGAATTGGGACAAGGTGAACTTTAATGGTACTACACAGGAACTTGCTAAAGTCATTTGGAATAGAATGTTTACAGTGGGATGTTTTTAGTGGGATGCTTTTAAAAGAGTGATGGGGATCAAAGCATGCTGGTTCCTGTTAGTGAAGAGCAAGACAGCTGGGAGTAAGGAACCCTGGATGATGAGAGAAATTGGGGCTCTGACCAGGAAAAAGGAGGCATGGGCTAGGTATTGGTAACTGGGATCAAGTGTATCCATGGAGGAGTTTAGGGGCCTGAGGAGCATATGCAAGGAGGAAATTAGAAACACAAAAAAAGGGCAGAATGTAGGTCTGGCAGTTAAAATTAAGGAGAATCCAAAGAGATTTCAGAAGTACATTAAGAGAAGAAGGGTAACTAGAGAGAGAATAGTGCCCCTCAGAAACCAAAGCAGTCATTTACATGTGGAGCCGCAAGAGATGGGCAATGATTTGGATAAGGAAGGCATGATTAGTAAGTTTGCTAAAGTAGGTGATATTGTAGGCAGTTGAAGCTGGTTATTAAAAGTTACAACAAGATCTTGATCAGCTGGGCAATTGGAGGAACAGCACCTCATATTACGCTTGGGGAGTCTGCATCCTGGGGGCATGAACATTGAATTCTCCCAATTCTGTTAGCCCTTGCTGTCTCCTCCCCTTCCTCAGCCCTCGGGCTGTCTCCTCCCATCCCTCAGCCCTCGGGCTCCTCCTCTGCCTTTTTCCTTTCTTCTCCCCACCCCCCATCAGTCTGAAGAAGGGTTTCGGCCCGAAACGTTGCCTATTTCCTTCGCTCCATAGATGCTGCTGCACCCGCTGAGTTTCTCCAGCATTTTTGTGTACCTGTCTATATAAGGTACCACAGTTAACAGTGCATGTCAGAGCAAAAACCAAGCCATGAAGACGAAGGAATTGTCCGTAGACCTCCGAGACAGGATTGTGTCGAGACACAGATCTGGGGAAGAGTATAAAACAATTTCTGCAGCATTGCACGTCCCGAAGAGCACAGTGGCCTCCGTCATTCTTAAATGGAAGAACTTTGGAACCACCTGGACCCTTCATAGAGCTGGCCGCTCGGCCAAACTGAGCAATCAGGGGAGAAGGGCCTTGGTCAGGGAGGTGACCAAGAAACCGATGGTCACTCTGACAGAGCTCCAGAGTTCCTCTGTGGAGATGGGAGAACCTTCCAGAAGGACAACTATATCTGCAGCACTCCACCAATCAGTCCTTTATGGTAGAGTTGCCAGACGAAAGCCATTCCTCAGCAAAAGGCACATGAATAAGTTTATTGGCCAAGTATTCACATTCACAAGGAATTTGCCTTGGTGCTCTGCCCACAAGTGACAACGTGACATACAGTGACAGTTAAGAATGATACATAAAACATTAATAATAAAACATTATTGATTAAACATGTGAATTAAATAAAATACCAGAGTAAAAGGAGGCTACAGATTTTTGGTTATTGAGTAGAGCTACTAGTGGAAAAAAGCTGATTTTATGTCTGGCTGTGGCAGCTTTGACAGTCCGGAGTCGCCTTCCAGAGGGAAGTGATTCAAAGAGTTTGTGGCCAGGGTAAGAGGGGTCAGAGATGATCTTACCCACTCGCTTCCTGGCCCTTGCAGTGTACAATTCGTCAATGGAGGGAAGGTTGCAGCCAATAACTTTCTCAGCTGACGATTCGCTGCAGCCTCCAGGTGTCGTGCTTGGTGGCTGAGCCACACCAGACCATGATGGAGAAGGTGAGGACAGACTCCACGATGTCCGTATAGAATTGGACCATCATTGCTTGTGGCAGATTGTGCTTCCTCAGCTGCCACAAGAAGCACATCCTCTGTTCTGCCTTTTTGACTGTGGAGTCGATGGTAGCCCCCCACTTAAGGTCCTTGGAGATGATGGTTCCCAGGAACTTAATAGACTCCACAGATGTGACTGTGGTGTTGTTGATGGTGAGTGGGGTGAGGGGAGGGGGAGCTCTCCTAAAGTCTACAATCAATTCCACTGTCTTAAGAGCATTGAGCTCCAGGTTCCAGCTGTGACACTTCCTGTCTGTAGGCAGATTCCTCCCCATCCTGGATCAGTCCAATCAAGGTTGTGTTGTCCGCAAACTTGAGAAGCTTGACAGAGGAGTCAGCGGAGGTGCAGTCATTGGTGTAGAGAGAGTAGAGGAGAGGGGAGTGTACGCAGCCTTGCGATGCTCCTATGCTGAGGGTTTGCGGGTCCGAGATGTGCTTTCCCAGCCTCACATGCTGCTTCCTGTCTGTCAGGAAGCTGGTGATCCACCGACAGAGGGGTTCAGGCACAGTCAACTCAGAAGGTTTGGAGTGTAGTAGCTCTGGCACAATGGTGTTGAACGACAGCCCGCTTGGAGTTGCCAAAAGGCATCAGAAACAAGATTATCTGGTCTGATGAAACCAAGATTGAACTCTTTGGCCTGAATGTCAAGCGTCACGTCTGGAGGAAACCAGGCACCACTCATCACCTGGCCAATACGATACCTACGGTGAAGCATGGTGGTGGCAGCATCATGCTGTGGGAATGTTTTTTTTCTGTGGCAGGAACTGGGAGACTAGTCAGGGTCGAGGGAAATATAAACGGAGCAAAGTACAGAGATCCTTGATGAAAACCTGCTCCAGAGCATTTTGGACCACAGACTGGGGCGGAGGTTCACTTTCCACCAGGACAACGACCCTAAGCACACAGCCAAGACAACGCAGGAGTGGCTTCATGACAAGTCTGTGAATGTCCTTGAGTGGCCCAGCCAGAACCTGGACTTGAACCTGATCGAACATCTCTGGATGGACCTGAAAACAGCTGTGCATCGATGCTCCCCATCCAACCTGACAGAGCTTGAGAGGATCTGCAGAGAAGAATGGGAGAAATTACCCAAATACAGGTGTGCCAAGCTTGTAGCATCATACCCAAGATGACTTGAGGTTGTAATCGCTGCCAAAGGTGCCTCAACAAAAATACTGAGTATTTCAGTTATTTCTTTTTAATTACTTTGCAAAAATTTCTAAACACCTGTTTTGCTTTTTTATTATGGGGTATTCTGTGCAGATTGATGATAACAAAAATGAATCCATTTTAGAATAAGGCTGTAACGTAACAAAATGTGGTAAAAGTGAAGGGGTCTGAATACTTTCTGAATGCACTGTACATAATATCCTGAAATTGGCATTACAAATATGATGGTAAATAAGGGTTTTTAAGAAGAAAAGATGATTTATGAGAATGTTGTCAGGACTTGAAGGCCTGAGCTATAAAGGTTGGGCAGGCTAGGACTTTATTCCTTGGATTGCAGGAGGCTGAGGGGCAATCTTATAGAGGTGTATAAAATCATAAAGGAACTAGATAGGGTGAATAGGGGAATCAAAAACCAGGTAGGGGAATCAAAAGCCAGAGTACATTTGCTTAAGGAGAGAGGGGCAAGATTTAATAGGAACCTTAGGGGCATCGTCATTAATCACAGGGTGGAGAGTATATGGAATCAACTGCCAGAGAAAGTAGTTGAGGCAGGTATTATAACGGCATTTAAAGCTGGGATGCACAGGAGGTCGACCACAGTCCTCCGTCCTCAATGGTGTCAAGCGTTTTAATACTGTTAGAACTCTACTCATTCCAGTGAGGGAATATTTCTGAATTCTACACCATGGATAATGTGACAGTTTTGGGGAGCTAAGAGATGAGCCACTCGCTGTGGAATACCTTGCCACTGACCTGCTCACGTTGCCCTCGTACTTACCTTGCTGATCTAGTTAACTTTCAAGATATGGATGGTGGTGTCCTTGCCAACACAAACATTGTTGGATAATTGGCTGGATATTATCTTGTTGCAGAGGGTCATTACCTGAGACCTCCATGCGTGAATATTATTTGCTATTTGACCACCAGGGGCGCCGCACGATTGGCAGCCCCGCCAACAGTCTATCTGTTTTTTCGTCTTTTGACTGTCATGGCAAATGAAATTCCTCGTATATTGCAAAACATACTTGGCTAATAAAGTATTATTGTGATTGTTAGTCCCTGTCTTCAAGTAACCTAGGATGTTAGCACGCATATATCAATTCAGTCATGATCTGAGAAGCTGTGAATGTTAATGAATATTGAGCAACCATCAATGAACTTTCACATTTCTGACCTTACCGGTGGAGGTGGGATACAGGTGAATAAGTAATTTACTTTATGTCATTAAGCAAATAAGGATTTAATGATGGTTGAAACTAGGACACTTTATGATAAACTGTCTGTGACAGTGCACTGAAATAGAGGTAGTTGGTGACACAGAGAGAGGATCTCTGTATTACTAGTGCCTTCCCTGAGATGTGTTAGTGGTGCTATTGTTATACTGAGTACCACCTTGGACAATTACCTATTGTACATGTTCCAGAAGAGCTGCAGATTGCTCTGGTTGATGTTGGCTCCTATCTGCTGTCGCAGGCTCTGCACCAGCTCCGTATTGTTCATTAATTCCTCCTGACATAGGGATGGAAAACACTGTTACACAATACTCTGCTGACCAAATATTAAAGAGCCTACTACTTTTTCCAGAACAGAATTTCTTAAATATTTTCAGAAGGCACCAATCACTGGGAATGCCTGGATGTGATCTACCTGTGGCATCTCACCCATGTATACACTTAGGAACTTCATCATTAGCTTACAATTACAAACATTGCTCTGGGAGAGCGATAAGGGAAGGAATAAAGATTTCATAGAAAACTGTCATCTTTATTTGGTCATTCTGACGGTCAACATCAAATTCAATAAAGGAAGCCCATAAATCTATGTAGTAGCTTATCCAATCTCTCATGCACATCTCAAAATGCTTCTCACACTTTGGATGGCTTTGCTACCTCAGATATTTTGCAGGCAGCAATATGACAAAGCATTAATTTGTCTGCAGAGATGTTAGTCAATATGGATCACCCAAGAGCAGCATTCAGCCTCGTGACCTCACAGCCCACCCCCATCCAAGCCTGCCTTGCCATTCAATAGCATCACTAATGATTTACCCGGGGCATTAACTCTTCTTCTGTGCCAGTTCTTCAAAGTTCTCAATTTCTCGATCTTTCAAAAATGTATCTTCCTGCCCGTTAAATATCTTCAGGGATCTAGCATTCAGAACCTTCTGAGGTAGAGAATTCCAGAGATTTAACACCCTCTGCGAGAATACATTTCCATGTATCTCAGTTTATCTGACCATCCATCTCCTTATCTTGTAACTGTCTCTTTGTTTGAAACTCTTTCACTAGTGGAAACATAGGATCTTTAATCTTTCAATACGTTCAGGACTTCATGACAGGAAAACACTCTTATCCCACAAATTAAATGAATAAAACAAAGCAAACAACAATGGTTTACTGTCATCACTAATATCAATGGAAGAATCCACACTTCTTTCTGAATTTCCTGCAAATTCAACACTCACAGTGTAGAGTTGGATGAACTCTGACATGCACAGCAATAGCCTGCACAGAAGGAGGTAACAGTTCCATGAATAGTAAAACTATTCAAATTATCTATTGTATCCAGATCTTTATTCAATGAGGAGAAACTTGCTGATTTTGTTTTGCCAAACTGATATTGCAAACTGAGCACAGATCTCAGTTGTGGTTCTCAGGATGTGTAAAGTGCTGGTTTTCTACTAATGCACCAGGCATCATGCTGAAGGAAAATTCAGTTTTCATTTCAACTAGCTAAGTAAATAAATCCAAAATCCGTGCTGTTTCAGTCACTTCCAAACATAACTCCTGCAGTGTAACATAATTAATCGCACTATTTATTAACACATACATTTTAACCACCACACCATATTTTAGCTACATCCTAACAAATCACATCATAACACGTAGTAGATAGTGTGATAGGATACAGTGCATGCTTAAATGTACCAAAATAGTTTAACCAAAGTGATTACACTGTTCTTTAATATTCGGACTAACCTGATTATGGTATTGTATCTAATCGCCAAGTACCCACTAATATAATATATCCAAATTATTACACTGCATCAGATTTATCACAATCAATTCTAAATTATTACATTGCATCATATCTCCCTGTCATACTATTTCTCATTCTGGACTTTGAAATACATTTTAGCCTGACTTCAATATAAATCTTTCCCTACATTGTGGACAATGCCCTATCACTTGAAATTTTAAGGCAAGGTGACCTGCCAGACAAAGAGATAGAAGCTCTTAATTTATGTAGATATTAAAACATCAATTTTGAAACCCAGAGTAAATCAAGCAAGTGGACGTTCCATTGCAAGCATTTGATTACATGCTTGGAGGTTGATGCTTTGCTGCCACCGATAACTTAACCTGCAAGTTATGTAACACCTGAAGTACCCCCATTTAAAAAATATATTGTTATTTTTTGCCTGCATGACTCATCAACATTATGATTCGGTTCAGAAGGTAGCCAGGTCAGTTATCTTTGGGAAGGGCAAAGAGGCTATTCCAATTAAAATGTGAAATCTTTTTCATCAAGCTGTCAATCTATAGACAGGAAGTGATCTATCAGATTTCACAAGACAAGCTGATTTCGCCGAACACCTCCGGTCGGTCCGCAATAACCAACCTGAACTCCCGGTGGCTCAGAACTTCAACTCCCCCTCCCATTCCGTATCTGACCTCTCTGTCCTGGGTCTCCTCCATGGCCACAGCGAGCAACACCGTAAATTGGAGGAAATGCACCTCATATTCCGCTTGGGCAGTCTACATCCTGGGGGCCTCAACATTGAATTCTCCCAATTCTGCTAGCCCTTGCTGTCCCCTCCCCTTCATCAGCCATCTGGTTGTCTCCTCCCCTCCCCCAGCCCTCGGGCTCCTCCTCCGCCTTTGTCCTTTTTTCCTTTCTTCTCCCCACCCCCTATCAGTCTGAAGAAGGGTTTCGGCCCGAAACGTTACCTATTTCCTTCGCTCCATAGATGCTGCTGCACCCGCTGAGCTTCTCCAGCATTTTTGTGTACCTTCGATTTTCCAGCATCTGCAGTTCCTTCTTTAACACTGAACTCCCTAAGCACTTGATTTCCCCCCACACCTCACCCATGTCACCACTATCTCCCCTCCATAGAGAGCTTTGCTAAAAAAACCTCCTCAACTTCCCAGCTGTTGAGAACCTTCCTTCGGAACTAACATCCCCAGCTTCCTCTCCACTCAGCCAGCCACCCCAGTTCAGCTGCCCCAGTTCACCAGTTTAGGGCAGGTAGCTGGCCTGTAAAATGTAGACGTGGTCTGAAATTAAAAATCACCTGTGGTCCTTACACCTAGGACCGAGGAGGCATTTTCCATCTGCCTACCCAACTCAAAATCAAAGTGAAATACATCAACGTTCAAAATAATTTTTTAAACCCATATCAGCAAATCTCAGGGGTTGATCATCCTGGGGCTAGGTTTATTGCCTTGGGTTGATGAAGTGTTTTATTAGATGATGTGGCAGGAAGCAGGGCCTCTGGTGGTCATGCAGTATCAACTTACCTGGCTGCAGAGATGAGACAGGACGGTGTCAGGTAGAGAGCTGGTAAGACCCGAGAGCTGTCAACAAACAGAAGAGCAATGAGCTTCATTCTCCACATTCTCCAAAATCTTGAAGGACAACATTTCTCTACACCAATCCATAATCTAAGTTAAACCTGAAGAGGTACCATGAATATGGAATTATACAGTGCTATTTTGAGGAATGCAAAAAAAAAAACCTCTAATTTAAATTGTAAAGATAACTTTCCGAATTTACACAAGCATAATAGGGGCTTGAATTTTTCAGCTGTGACTTTGGTTCACTTTTGACGTCGATTTTTCCATTCTCAGTTCTGTTCAGTAAAATTTTATTTAGACATTTTAGTCATTCAAAGAACATTCAAGAGTATCTATAATGTGCAACTAAACAGGAATCAGTAACAATAATAATTAAGGACTCGGTCATTATTTCTTTGACACCATCTTCACAATTGTTCTGTGTAATTGTGAACACCTTTTAGTTTTTTTTGACACCTTTACATTCAACTTTTACTGGCCTTGTTGTTCCACTGACCTGCGCATCACACAAACAAGCAGGATTGCTCAAGGAATGATACAAGCAATTTCTTGCGTCAGAGATAACGGCCATTCTCACTGATCCTATGCCAGTTTTCAGAACAATATCATCAATCATATTCTCCCACTTGTACCTACAACCCATGTTCTTTTGGACAACATCAACTGCCATCTAATTCTTCTCACACACATAAAGGGAATCTATAAAAGCCAATCATCATGATGCCTGTTTAAAGCACAAAAAGGATATTTCAAAAACAAAATGAATGAAAATGTAAATTCTGCATAGCTATATTTTACGCTGCCATGTGTTTTATCCATAGAACTGAAACTCAAGCTATACAAGTCATAATTTAAACTCATGAATAGGTTCTAGGTCATAAACCATTCCCAGGTACTAATTACTATACCTATTCAGGGTTCCCAAACATTTGAGACTGGGAGGGCCATTTTCAGGTCTGAGTGAAAACAGACCTTAGTGGAGCTGTTATATTGGAGGGTCCAAAGTGTCTGCCTTCCTCCAAGTAGATGTTTGTTTTTATGTTTTCATTGTGATTAAAACAACTCAATGAATGGCCACTGCACTCTTCCCTTTAACCCCTGCCCCTCATTACTCTCAAGGCTTACCTTCCCATATAATTCGTTCAACATCCCTCAATCCTGTCACTACCAACAGTGTATCGCTCTAAACCTAACCCACACCATTGTCTTCACCGACACTCTCTCTAAACCCTGGAAATTCTATCCCCAGTTCACAACTTGCTTTTTGATCTCCAATGAAATTCCTCGTATGTTGCAAAACATACTTGGCGAATAAAGTGTGATTCTGATTCTGAATTACTGCACAGAGCATTTTGTGCCTGGGTGAATATCGGAGCTTCCTCTTTAGGAGTGCTTGTCTTCTGCGACCCACATTAAGATTTCCAATAGGCCACATCCCAAATGTATAAAACGATGCAGTCCTAATTGAAATTCCGAACCTAGGCTCAGAGATTTGTTTGCAAGCATTTAATTTAGTTGGAAAACACATTCATAATGCCTCTACTGTTTTTCAGCTTAAAATAGCAAGATGATGTTATGTTTTATTATTTGTCGCAGTTAAATACTTATGTGCACTGACCTTAGTTGCTGCCCAGTCAATCCAACCCTTTCCACAGGGATCAATATTGATAAGGACCATGCCCTCCACCATATCTGGGAAAATCAACTGAAAGAGCACACAGTCAAAACCAGTGAGAGGGACATTAGATTGAGAGAGCTCACTGCACAAGAGATTCCTGCAATTTAAATTCCATGAGAAGCCTTGCTTGACAGGCCAATTCGAGGCATACCTGCAGAGCTGCTTCAGTTTAAGGGTGTTCGGTACTCAAGAACCAAGAATGTAATGAGTGTTAATATTATCAAGAGACATGTTTATGCATGTCTCAAATTCCTTTGGTAAATCAATTTAAAAAGACAGAAATTATACACAAAACCATCTGTTACTGGTGTCCCAGCAAAGTAAGTCAAAGAGAGTAAACATAGAAACATAGAAACATAGAAATTAGGTGCAGGAGTAGGCCATTCGGCCCTTCGAGCCTGCACCGCCATTCAATATGATCATGGCTGATCATCCAACTCAGTATCCCGTACCTGCCTTCTCTCCATACCCTCTGATCCCTTTAGCCACAAGGGCCACATCTAGCTCCCTCTTAAATATAGCCAATGAACTGGCCTCGACTACCCTGCCTCGACTACCCAATTTGATTCACCCAATCTATATGTAGATTGAAGTCACCCATTATAACTGTTTTGCCTTTGTCGCACGCATTTCTAATTTCCTGTTTGATGCCATCCCCAACTTCACTACTACTGCTAGGTGGCCTGTACACAACACCCACCAGCGTTTTCTGCCCCTTAGTGTTTCGCAGCTCTACCCATACCGATTCCACATCCTCCAAGCTAATGTCCTTCCTTTCCACTGCGTTAATCTCCTCTCTAACCAGCAACGCTACCCCACCTCCTTTTCCTTTATCTCTATCCCTCCTGAATATTGAATATCCCTGGATGTTCAGCTCCCAGCCTTGGTCACCCTGGAGCCATGTCTCCGTGATCCCAACTATATCATAGTCATTAATAGCTATCTGCACATTCAACTCATCCACCTTATTACGAATGCTCCTTGCATTGAGACACAACTGAGTAGGTCACATGAGTAGGTCACATATTCAAGATACAAAACATAAAGGATGTGTGATGGAAAATATCAACACGTCTGTCAATGTATGAGAGATAACGCAGTTTGATTTAAATGAAGTAGACAAAACTTCATTGGAACAATAAGCCATAATTTGGATAAACTGAGTAACATTTCCTGCTCCATAAACTGCTGCATTTTAATTTTCCTGGCATCTGTGAAGTGGCAAGGCTTGCTTCCAGGCCCAAAGCTTACTGCCAAAAGGATTTATCAGGTATTGAGACAATCTGACTTGCTTTCCTATATGGACATGCAGCATTCAGCAAACGCAGCGTCACAACAATGTCACGCAGTGAACAGTCAAAATGACTGAAGAATTCTCACCAAAAGCAAATGAGGAAGTAAAAAGCTCTAAATTTTAGTAACAGTTCAAACACTTTTTAAATACAAAGTGAAATAAGAATTGGAATCTATTCACTCTCCACGCACCCTCTCTCTAACCATTCCCTGTAATCCGCTATACCCACTTCCAAATGCACTGTCCAGTCAAGTACCTCTGCAAGTTCCACAATGGACAGCAATAAAAGATCTTTAACTGGCCACAATACCACTAGTTTGTGGAAAGTGCTGAGGGCAGTTGGTAGAAGGGAGGCTAATAGTGGGGGTTCAGAGTGGAGAACAAATATCGCATGAACAATTTAAATTTAAGTACATTTTACAAATCTCCTGATATCACATTGCATAGCAGTAGCACAATGCTAAGAGACTCACTGCAAACTTGGCAAGGACATAGGCTCCAGCTCCCACTCCGATTCCAACAATACTCTTAAACCTGGAAGAAAGATAAGGAGAAACAAATACAATTATTCATTGGAACTGTCTTTGGAGTTGTAATATCTTAGATTCGATATGAATTACCAAAGAGAAGGTATTGGCGGTTCTAAAGCACATTAAAGTGGATAAATCCACGGGGTCTGACCAAGTGTATTCTCAGACCTTGTGAGAAGCAAGGGAGGAAATTGCAGAGCCCTGCAGAGATATTTGATTTATCTTTAGCCACAGGTCAACTTCCAGAAAACTGAAGGGTGGATAACATTGTACGATTATTTAAGAAGGGCAGATCGGACAAGCCAGGGAACTACAGGATGATGAGCCTGATGGCAGTGGTGGAAAGGTTATTGGAAAGGATTCTTACTGACAAAGTCCATCAACACTTGTATAGGCACAGACTGATTAAGGATAGTCAGCATGGCTTTGTGCATGGAAAACCGTGTCTCACAAATCTGATTGAGTTTTTTTCAAGGTGACCAATGTGGTGCAAATTATTTATATGGACTTTAGCTACGCCTTTGATGAAGTCACATGTGGTAATCTAGCCTGGAAGACAAGAATGCATGAAATCGAAGGTGAGTTAGCCAATTGGATTCAAAATTAACGTGGAGGAAGGAGTCAAATGTTCGTTGTGAAGGATTGGTTTTCTAATTGGAGGCCTGTGACCAGTGGAGCCCTACAGAGGTCAATGCTGGGTCCACCATAGTTTGTTTTCTACATTAATGATTTGGATGACAATGTACTTAAAATTGTTAATAAATTAGCAGATGACACTAAAATTGGTAGTATTGTGGACAAAGACAAAGAACAGAGAGATCTGGGAGTGCAGATAAATGGTTCCTTGAAAGTGGCGAGTCTGGTGACAGTGAGATGAAAGCCTTTGGTGTGCTTGCCTTCATTGGGAAGTATATTGAGTACAACAGCTGGAACATCATGTTGCAGTTGTACAAGTCAATGGTGACACTACACTTGGTGTACTACACAGAGTACTATGTGCAGTTCCTGTTGCCTAGCAACGGGAAGAATGTCATTAAGTTGGAAAAGGTACAGAAAAGTGTCACCAGGATGTTATCTGGACGTTTGGACACGAGTTATATGTAGAGGTTGGATAGGCTCGTCCTTTTTTCTTTGGAGCATGGGAGGCTGAGGGGTGATCTTATTGACGTGTAGAAGATCATGAGATGCATGGATTAAGTGAACACTCAAACTCCTTTTCCCCAGGGTAAAGAATTCTAAAACTAGAATTCTTAGGTTTAAGGAGAGAGGGGAGAGATTTAAAAGGAACTGCAATGGCAACATTTTCACTTGTGTTTGGAATGAGCTGCCAGCGGAAACTATAGTAGAAGATACAATTACAACTTTAAAAAGACATTTGGACACATTTATGAATAAAAAGGGTTTAGTGGGCCATATGCAGCAAATGGGTCTTGCCCAGTATGCCACCTTGGGATGTACAAGGTGGGAAGGGCCTGTTTCCATGCAATATAGCTATGCCTGAAGTATCACGAGGCCACCATGTTGCTCTGATCCTTCAGGAATCTCACAATACTCGCAAATCCACAGTATTGTTGGATACCTGAAGGATCAGAGCAACAGCTAAAGAAAAAGATAGTGGCTTTTTAGAAGCATTAAAAATATGCTTAACAATAAGGCATGCACGATAGTCTGCTTCCAAAATTTGGTCTATTCATATTCTCAGCGCGGAACTTCAGAAATGGGGTTCAAAGCACATATTCCATAATATTAAGTCATTAGTGTTCAAAACCTAGGATGTATTTCTACATCACCTCTCAGAGTCTTAAGAGTTAAGCAGCATAGAAAGAGGCCCTTTGGCTCAACTTGTCCATGTCAACCAAGGTGTCTATCTGCGCTAATCACAATTTCCTGCATTTGGCCATATCTTTCTAAACCTCTCCAATCCGTGCATCTATCACATGTCTTCTAAACATTGTAATTGTACCACCCTCTAGCACTTCTCTGGCAGCTCATTTCATGTACCCACCACTGTAAGAAGAAATTGCCTCTCAGGTACACTTTACATCTTTCCACTCTCAACTTAAACCTATGCCCTCTAGTTTATGACTCCCCTACCCTGGGGAAAGGACTGTTACCATCCACCTTTTCTGTGCCCCTCAGGATCTTATCAACATCTTTAAGGTCATCCCGAATAATCCTTCGCTTCAGGGGGAAAAGTCCCAGTCTTGCCACTCTCTCTTTACAACTCATTTATTAGTGTTATGGATGCTTAGCAAATGCAAGTCATTACAGATATTAGGTGCTTAGCAACAAATTATATTTATTTGATATACTACATTCAGAACAACATAATTTAATTTGAGACATGGTGCTTAGCAACTTACAAGATGACTCACCCAAAATGCTGAACTACACTTGGCAACATGGCAGCGAGTTGATCCATGGTTGGGAACTGGTATCTGAAGGAAGAATACAGTGCATAAAATCAATTGGTATGGACATGGGCCTTCTTTGTATCAGATGGGGAAAAAAAAAAACTAATGCTGGAAACGACAATGAACATTGATATATCACAAAAATTACAAGTACTGGGACTCAAAAACATGACGAAGTGGAGTAGGAGGGAGGAAACATTTTGCGGTGTCAGTGCAGCTCGGTTGGTAGCTCCACATTAAAAAAAGTTGTGGGTTAAAATTTTAGCGAGTCTGAGGCACTGTTAGAGATGCTTATTTTTTATGAGATGCCAGATACCTTATATGACTTTTGAAGTGGATGTAAGAAAATCTTATCAACCTACTTTGAAAAAGAGCAGGCAAGTTATCTCCGGTGTCCTGACTAATATGTATCCCTCAATCAACATCACTAAAATAGATTAATTGGTCATTTGAAACTTACTGTACAGAAAACTGTGTTTTGAGAGATTTTGAATGGGACAGGGATGATGCTCCATAAAAGGAAATGCATTCAATGTGTCAAATGGGATAGTCAAGGACGGAGTTAAAGGGAAAGAGTAAAGGGATAGTTAATGACCCCAGAATTAACGGGAAAGAAAGCTCACAAAGGGATAGGAGAGTATGGCCAAGTGTAATAGGGATCGATGTGAAAGGTGAGATGCGTAAGGAATTAAAAATATTGTATATGAATGCGCGAAGTATAAGAAGTAAAGTAGATGAGCTTGAGGCTCAGTTAGAGGTTGGTAGATATGACATTGTGGGGATTACTGAGATGTGGCTGCAGGAGGATCGGGCCTGGGAACTTAATATTCAGGGTTATACATCCTATAGAATGGACAGGCAGGTGGGCAGAGGAGGGGGGTTAGCTCTGCTGGTGAGGGATGAAATTCAGTCCCTTGCGAGGGAAGACATAGGGACTGACGAGGTAGAGTCACTGTGGATTGAGTTGAGGAATTGTAAAGGTAAGAAAACACTAATTGGTGTTATCTACAGACCCCCAATTAGTAGCCCGGATGTAGAGTGTAAGTTGCAGCAGGAGTTAAAACTGGCATGTAACAAAGGTAATGTCACTGTGGTGATGGGGGATTTCAATATGCAAGTAGACTGGGAAAATCAGGTCGGTTCAGGACCCCAAGAATGAGAGTTTGTAGAGTGCCTCCGAGATGGATTCTTAGAGCAGCTTGTAATGGAGCCGACCAGAGAAAAGGCAATTCTGGATTTAGTGTTGTCCAATGAACCAGATTTTATAAGAGAACTCGAGATAAAGGAACCGCTTGGAGGTAGTGATCATAATATGATTAGTTTTAATCTGCAATTTGAGAAGGAGAAGGTTAAATCGGAAGTGTCAGTGATGCAGCTGAACAAAGGGGACTATGAAGGCACGAGAACGGTCACGGTGGCACAGCGGTAGAGTTGCTGCCTTACAGCAAAATGCAGCGCCAGAGACCCGGGTTCGATCCCGACTACGGGTGCTGTCTGTATGCAGTTTGTATGTTCTCCCCGTGATCTGCGTGGGTTTTCTCTGAGATCTTCAGTTTCCTCCCACACTCCAAAGATGTACAGGTTTGTAGGTTAATTGGCTTGATAAAAATGTAAAATTGTCCAAGCTGGCGATATGCAGAGTACTGCCCTGCCGACTACAAAATACAGAAGGTTCAGAAGGAGAGAAGAGCTGGCCAAGGTAGACTGGAAAGGGATCCTAGCAGGAATGGCGGTGGAACAGCAATGGCAGGAATTTCTGGGCATAATCCGGAAGACGCAGGATCATTTCATTCCAAAAAGGGAGAAAGATTCTAAGGGGAGTAGGAGGCAACCGTGGCTGACAAGAGAAGTTAGGGATAGAATAAAACTAAAAGAAAAGATGTATAACACAGCAAAGAGAAGCCGGAAGCCAGAGGATTGGGAAAATTTCATAGGACAACAGAAGGAAACAAAACGGCCAATACGGGCTGAAAAGATGAAGTACGAGGGGAAGCTGGCCAGGAATATAAAGAAGGACAGTAAAAGCTTCTTTAGATATGTTAAGGGAAAAAGAGTAGCAAAGTCAAATGTGGGTCCCTTGAAGGCAGACATGGGTGAAATTATTATGGGTAACAAGGAAATGGCAGAAGAGTTGAACAGGTATTTCGGATCTGTCTTCACTAAGGAAGACACAAACAATCTCCCAGATGTACTGGAGGACAGAAGATCTAAGGAGGTAGAGGAACTGAAATAAATTTTCATTAGGCGAGAAATAGTATTGGGTAGGCTAATGGGACTGGAGGATGATAAATCCCCTGGGCCTGATGGTCTGCATCCCAGGGTTCTCAGGGAGGTGGCTCTAGAAATAATGGACGCTTTGGTGATCATTTTCCAATTTTCAATAGATTCAGGATTAGTTCCTGTGGATTGGAGGATAGTTAATGTTATCCCACTTTTCAAGAAAAGAGCGAGAGAGAAAACGGGGAAATGGGGCATTTGAATAGAATAGAATAGAATGCTATTTATTGTCATTCAAACCTAGGCTTGAACAAAATATCATTACTACAATTTTTTACATTACAAAAAAACCCAAGACCCACACTTAACACAGTTTACATAAACATCCATCACAGTGAGTCTCCAACACCTCCTCACTGTGATGGAAGGCAAAGTCTTATCTCTTCCCTTTATTCTTCACCCGCGGTCCAGCAGTCCAACTGCAGCGTCGAGGCGAACTGGGGCTCCGGTGTTAAAGCCCCCGGCGGACGATGGTAAGTCCTGTGGCCACTTAACCACGCCGGGCGATGTTAGGCCCTGGCTCTGTGTCCTTGTGGCGAGTGGAGTGCCGCAAGGCTCGGTGTTGGGGCCGCAACTGTTTACCATATATATTAATGATTTGAAAGAGGGGATTAGAAGCAAGACTAGCAGGTTTGCGGATGACACAAAGCTGGGTGGCAGTGTGCACTGTGAAGAGGATGTTAGGAGGTTGCAGGGTGACCTGGAGAAGTTGAGTGAGTGGGCAGATGCGTGGCAGATGCAGTATAATATAAATAAATGTGAGGTTATCCACTTTGGCAGCAAAAACAAGGGGGCAGATTATTATCTCAATGGGGTTAGGTTAGATAAGGGGGAGGTGCAGCGAGACCTGGGCGTCCTTGTACACCAGTCACTGAAAGTTGGCATGCAGGTACAGCAGGCAGTGAAGAAAGCTAATGGAATGTTGGCCTTCAGAACAAGAGGATTTCAGTTTAGGAGTAAAGAGGTTCTTCTGCAGTTGTATAGGGCTCTGGTGAGACCACATCTGGAGTATTGTGTACAGTTTTGGTCTCCTAACTTGAGGAAGTGCAGCATAGGTTCACGAGATTTATCCCTGGGATGGCGGGACTGTCATATGAGGAAAGATTGAAAAGACTAGGCTTGTATTCACTGGAGTTTTGAAGGATGAGGGGATTCTTATAGAAACATATAAAATTATAAAAGGACTGGACAAGCTAGATGCAGGAAAAATGTTCCGAATGTTGGGCTTGTCCAGAACCAGGGGCCACAGTCTTAGAATAAAGGGGAGGCCATTTAAGACTGATGTGAGAAAAAACCTTTTCACCCAGAGAGTTGAGAATTTGTGGAATTCCCTGCCACAGAGGGCAGTGGAGGCCAAGTGACTGGATGGATTTAAGAGAAAGTTAGATAGAGCTCTAGGGGCTAGTGGAATCAAGGGATATGGGGAGAAGGCAGGCACGGGTCATTGATTGGGGATGATCAGCCATGATCACAATGAATGGCGGTGCTGGCTCGAAGGGCCGAATGGCCTCTCCTCCATCTTTTTTCTATGTTTCTATGTTTCTATCCTTTAGTAATTCTGGTTTTCTGATGTTACTTTGGTACGATTGGGAAAAGTAGGTTGAAGTGTCAATTAATCAGGTTGTAGACCAAGGTTACAAAGGGCCATGGGATCATCCTCTATGGATGCCTAAAGTATGACACCAGGATTCTTCTATGAAATAGAAATAGTTCACAAACCTCATAGGATCTCTTACATGTAGATATATGTTTGTACAAGGGCTAGAATTCCAAATATTTGCACTGGGGAGAGAGTGCCACGCTCCATGCATGAGAAACTATGTTGAAGTAATGCAGAAGGGGTCCCAACACTAAGCATCTTGAAGGGTCCCGCCCTGAAACGTCACATATCCATGTTCTTCAGAGGTGCTGCCTGATGTAATGCAACCTCTGACATGTACAAATATTGTCATTTGTTGCCACTGATTCAAAGATCTTGAAAATTCTATCTGATAGCAACATGGAGCTACATTGACTGCAACAGATCACAATAGCAGCCAAAACCACCTGCTTAAGGATAATAAAGAGTGGCCAATAAACCTATGAAAAAAATGAATACAACAGGATTCTGATGAGTTGGTTATCATAATCAAAGGGATCAAATGGTTTATATAGTCATTGATAGACAATGGGGGGGGGGGGGTCACTGGGTAGAATTAATCTAAAGGGTTGAATGATATAAAATATGGAGAGGGAACTATGACCAGACCCTGAGTATTAAACTTCAAATTAAGGATTTTCAGCTGTTCTCAGTTGATACAAATGTCAGTGGGACTCACCCTGCAGGGAATTGTGAGGCATTTGTCTGCTGACCAGGAGCATCCACATGGCACACAACAAAGTGCTTAGTAATCTCCTGCATGTCCTCAAAGTTGAAGAATGTGTTGAAGCAGAGTTTATCTGGAAAATAAAGGAAGATAAGTACTCCATTAAATCTAGCAGTAGCTTTACGACTCCAGTTATAGAGAGGATCCTATGAGTGAGAGCGGCAACAGGCCCGCAGTTGGTTTAGTGTACCAAGGGAATATTGGACAAGGATCCAGATACCAGTACAACCAGCAATTTGTTGAAAATGAAAAAATTCCAGCATGCGCAGTTTCTTGTGCTCCCCAACATAACAAAGACCTTTTTTTTTACTATGGTCATTCCCTCTTCTCCCCTCTCCCATTTGTCGGAAGATACAAATGCTTGAAAGAACATACAACCGGAATTCAGGAACAGCTTGTTCCCTGCTATTATCAGACTGTACATTATTTTTTGCACTCTGTTATTTTTCTCTTTGCACTACCTGTTGTACTTGTATATGGCTTGATTATCCTCATGTATGATATAATTTGATTTGACTGGATAGCAGGCAAAGAAAATCTTTTCACTGAATCTCAGTACAGGTGACAATAATAAACCAATACCCTTCAGAAAGATCATCACCTGGTTTAATGGCAATACCCAGTTTTATGTTAACATCTCTTGTAAGCCCTTAAGGGCCCCAGGTTCTTAATTTTAATTCTGCTATTCATGGGATGTGGTATCAAGAGCAAGGAAAGTATTTGATGCTCATTCCTCAGATGATAGCGCCGTGCCACATTTTTGCACTTTTGCAAACATCTGGGGAATATATTCCCAGATAAAGAATTGCAGGATTTTGCCCTAGAGATAATAAGGGATGGCATAATATGCCCTGGTCAGGAAGGTGCATGACTTGGAGGATAAGGTGTAGAGGTGGTGTTTTTCCTATGTGCTTTCTCTTGTCCTTTTCGATTGTTATATCCCAGGTTTGGAGGGGCAGTTGAAGAAACCTTTAATGAGATACCTCAATGCACTCTGTACCTGATGCAATCTGTAATCACATTACACAAGTGATTGCAACTAATGGCGCAGATGGGGTACTAATCAAAGACATTGCTTAGCCCTGGATTTTTAAAAATATATTCATTTGTCTGGATTTGGGCATACAAGACCGGCATTTATTGATCACCCCTAATTGCCCTTGAGAAGCCAGTGGTGAGGGTCAAACTTCTTGAGTGTTGTCAGAGATGCATATGTGGGGTGTTCCACCACACTACTCATTTGCGTTGTGTAGATGATAGAAGACTTTGAAAATTCGGATGAATCACCCCCTTGCCTGTATTGTCCTACATTGCATCAATGGACTGGTGGGTCCAGTTAAATTTGTTTTGATCCTGAGATCCTGTGTTAATTAAGAATAAGATTGCAATTGAACACTAAATCAAAATGTTTAACCTTATTACAATGGTATGGTGTGAATAGTACTTACCATATTAGCCCAAGTCTAATTGTTGCTTAGGGTTTTCAATGCATCAATACAGACTGCTTCATTATCTGAAAAGCCCAGCTTGTCTGTCATCCTCATAGAAGAACAGTTATGCATTTGGGCGGTTGAAACCATTGCTCTTGCCATTGTCATCAATTCCTCTGCTGATCATACAACCCTCCTGAACAGTCTCAACCCAACACTATATTCACTGTGTGATTAAGATCTTCTAAAGGGTGACGTTTCTCTGTGATGGTATGGGGAGTTGGACAGATGCCACAAAGGAGTAGGGTGAGATAATATGTGAAAGAGTAGTGAGTTTAATGGTAAACACCTTTGTGAATTGCATCAAGGTGCAGAGCAATGCGATTTGATTTGTGTGAGTGATTTCACCAACTGTAAAGTAATAGCTTGATTAGTCTGTCAAACCCCAAATCCCTTTCTACCTCTCCTTTATATTAATGATCTAAATAGTAAAGCATAAGTATGAGTGCTTACATTCCAAAATGCAACTCACGTTGATGTAAATAATATGGGGAGATAAATTTGATTGAGGTCACCTGTAGAAAAGGCATGGAAAAGTATGAGCCATTGAACTGAAGCTGAAATTGGGGAGGTGAGAACAATCACTGGCCAGCTTTCTTAAACATATTTAGTTCTTGAATCCAAGAACAAATGACTCCCTCCTGAAGTTTTATATCCAGAGCTCCTCTTCACAAATGATTGCAGCTGGAAGATGTCCTGGTGATGAGGACAGGATGGAGCCTTAATTCTGTTTCTATATTCACCCCCCTGCCCCTCGTGTTGAAAGCCCTTTCACATTCACTGAGCCATTTGATCGGGTGCTGGAGGTCAATCGGAGGACACTGTGTAAATCTTCAGTAAAATAAAACAAAGCTTATGTGGGTTGCTAAATAGTTAAAGAACTACAACAGAATGTGTTCAGATAAGCCACGTGACGAAGCTGCATAAAGCTGGAGTCTGTATGAGTAAATGGAGTCATCAGTCACCCACCACTACGCTTTGATCAGGACTGTGTGTGTCCTTGGATACTGAAATGTGGCACAGTCACTTATCAGTCACTCACCACATAGAATAGTGCAGATCGTCTGTACTGGTGTACAAGCTCTGTTTATTTGTACAGTACAAAATATGGAACTGTTCCAGTATGCACAACCTACTCTGTCTCTGCAGGTGGTCTCTGTCCACAACAGTAAACAAACTGTTCCTAGTCTATTTGCAGTCTGCAGATGAGTCTATACCAGTATAAAGAATATCCCATTAGCAGTATAAGACTTGTGTCAATATTTTGTTTGCATCCTTAGCGGACAGTAAAGCTGTCCACACCAAAAATATGTCTGTCTGCAGACATTAGACTTGTCTCCCTTTTTAAAAATTGAACCCAATGTACAACCAGCTGATCGATTTTAGTGAATTGCGTCTGCACTTGAGCTTTGTATTCATGACTGTGACTGAGCACTGCACTCATGATCTTCGGGTTTCATCTGCAGAGTTCTCAAGGTGACCCACACTGCACCACAAATAACATTACAGCACCATTAAAAATTAAACACAAAACCCATTATCTGTAGAAATGATCAATTACTGACAACTTGAAAGGACTGGCTCAACTCCCCTTAGCCCAACAACCCCATTTTCCATAATCTTGCAATGTTAAATTCCTCACGGCAGCAGCCAGTCACAAACAGCAGCAGCTGCCCGTGTTCTGCATCTTAATAACCTTCTGCACCAAAGCAGATTTAAGCAATGTGTTCTGACTGCTAGAACAGATTTAAAAGGACAGGAATATACTTGGCCACAATTGTTCCAACAGTAGGTCAGAACTTGTTGGCCAGTGACAATGATTTCACTTCTTCATTTGGCCTATTTGTGGCCAGTTGTAGCCAGCCCAGCAATTAACTCAGAACAGTGCATGAGGAAGCACCTCCCTTGAGTTGAAATTTAGTTGTCCGTAAACAGCCCCGCACTGATAGAATGCTTCAAGTGAATGGTTGAAAATGTATATAAATATCTGTGCATCCAAAAGTTTTTTGTTCCAGTTCCAAACACGATTGCTTACATTTATCCAATATCAAATCCATTTACCATTCCTCAGCCCCTTGCATTAAAGGGACCCCAGCCCAGATGAATGATGCCTAAGATGCATAACTTTGTATCACCAAACTTTCGAATGCTACCAGCAGATTCCTGTCAGCATTGCTCGCAGTTCATCGAGAACCCAAAGTCTGATGATAACCTTGGCAAGGTCATAGTTTGACTCTACTGTAGAATTGAAACTAGGAATTAAGTACTAGGAATCAAAAGTTATTGAAGTGGTGTGGGGTGTTGCAGATGTAGGTTGGAAGGGACTGGACAAGGGTGGACAAAATAGAATCATGATATTTGGATGGGTTTGGCAGGGTAGGAGCAGGCATAAGCAATGGGTCTGCCAAGGTAGTTTTGCTTGTGCATTTTGGGAAGGTGTTTGAAACAGGCAGAGCAGGGAGCCAATGTGATCAGAAATGTTTGGGAGATGGTGGATTGGTACACGTCTATGGGGTCATGTTGAACGGTAGATACGAGGCGTCCAAAAACTGATGCCTAGCCTCAGCACAGTAGAGATCTCCCTGCCAGACTACAATAACACCTCCCTTGTCAGCAAATTTGAAACAAACTCACTTGTATCCCCCTATTACTTGCCAGGCCACGCCCCACCCTCACCTCTCTTTTCCAGCTTCCCCCCAACCCCCACCAAATTATCATCTATCTATTCTCTTCACATATGTTGCCTGACCCACTGAGTTGCTTGAGTACTTTGTGTTTCGCTCTTCCTACTGTTTGCTTGGAAGATATCTCTGCTCATCCGGGAACAGATATTAATGAATCAGCCTGACAGTTTAGAGGCAATGGATGGGTAGGACGGAATACAGTGATTAACATAATTATAAAGAGTATTTTCCACAATCATATAATTTCTTCACCAAAGATCTGTCTCTCTTTGTCACCGCTGGTGATCTGCCACTTCACAATTTTGAGATCTGAATGATCAGAATTTGCACCTGTCCAGATAATTCATAATCATTGGATAACTGGCTGAACAATTGACCACAGAGCCCGCATCAAGTATATCATAAAAAGCTCCCTGTGCTAGTGCAATCAGTTAACACCTCCCATAGAATATTTCATCTCAAATAACATTAATAGTTCTGATCTTTATTCAAAAGCTTAAATAGTAAAAATGAATTTATATTTTCCTTCTACTTGTGGCCCATGGACATTTCCCCTTCTGTAATCACAATTGCTTACAGTCATGATTGAGCCTCACAACAGATGGGTTAGAACTACAACTCTCAAGGTGAACTTCACCCACAGGCATTTGCAATTTGTCAAACAGGACACACAACCTTTCCGCCTTCTGCTTTGCAATTCCCTATTGTATAATATGGGAATTTTAGCTTCACAAAGGCAGGATGGAAACTTCAGTTCTAACACTGTATATCCCTTGCCCCCAGTATAACTCATGCGTCAGATACCTGACTGGGCAATGTACCTCTTTCAGGATTCTTTAAGATTAAAGAACCAATTTTATGAACAGACTAGACTAAGTGGGACCCGTTTGTTAATTAGAAATAAAATGATAGTTAGAAATAAAATGAAGATATTAATTGAACAATTTCACAAGATGGTTTGTAGTAGTAGTGATACTTGCTGAATAGCGCTTTGGAAAAAAGAAAAATATTGATGGGTTTGATTGCTGAGCTGTTTGATGGTTACTAATTCTTTGCTGCTCCTTTGGTTCCTTAACATTTAATCAGTTAGATAAATGGACGATTGAAACCAGTGTGATATTTAACCAGTAGGCATGTGATCCTTTGAGGTGCGCCACCCTGAGGTGTGACACTTTTGATGTAGGGTGCTTAAAAGCTACATTCTCAGTTTTGTTTAAGGTCAGGAATATACAAAAGGCCAAGGACTTTACAGTTGTATTGATATAATCATTGGAAACATTTTATCTATAATATGTTAAAATCTTATATCAACATGTCATATGCGCTTTATGCATGGCACCTCAACCCTGTTCTATTGTAAATTCCTATATCGAAATGGCAAATTAAAATTTTCAACCCTATTTCAACCTGCATCCTGGAATAGACATCGACTTTGTGATCGACTGGGCAAGTGTCTGGTTTTGGGGAGGAGACACACATAAAGCATCAATTAATATGTTGCTGGGCTGTAATTATCTGTAAACTATGCGTTTGTGCAGTCACCACAGTTTCAGTATCGGCTCAACACTGGAACTGGAGATTTTACAATCATAATTGGTGTAATGAAGGTCTGTCTCCAAGGTAACACCTGTGCATAAACGACTTGACAAGGATTAACAGTATGTGGACAAAGTGACCATTAAACGCTCATTCTCTACCAACTGACCTTTTCTGATAAGGTAATTGCTTTCATGATTGGCTCAATATGCCACAACATGTGACTGTGGCAACTTTAACCTTTCACTTCCCAAATACCAAGAAATAAATGCTGCAGAGGACGTCCATTTATATATTTTATGGGTTATTTACAGTATTTAGGCTTACAAACTTCAAAGAAATGTCTTGGGAGTTCAGGAATGAAACATTAATCTGCAGGACACTGCTGGAGCAACCGTAAGGACGTAATATATTTATTTCCTTATCTTTCTATTTAAAAAAAATGTTTATTAGTTCAAAAGGTATCAGTGGTCATAATTGGTGGTCAGAGGTCAGAAGCGGATTCATACTAAGCAAAGAATCATCCAGTCCGGGAATGGAGGGAATTCATTTTCCAGTTGGCTGGGGATGTGGTGCTCCACAGGATAACTTGAAACCATACTCACTGCAAACTCTCTGTTGGACTTACCTATCCTAATCAATATAGACATAAAGGGAGACCTTTGCCTTTGTTCGCTTGCACCAATCATACATTACGGAATGCACTGTATTCTGGTCCTGGCATTATTTTCATTGACTGCTATGAATTGGGATTACATTTCAGAGTAGATGACAATGTTACATCGTACTGGATAAAGCCATCCACTGTTGCCTGTGCTTAAATTACCCCTCTGCAGGGTGGGAATAATTGGGGTCTCAATTCATTGCTGGGGTCAGATTTGGTGTATGTTCAGAGAGGCAGTGCTCCATGTGGAGTTCAGCATCAGAGGGTGACACATTCTGGACTTCCAATGAGCCGTTTGTGTCTCAGACATTATGTTGAAGTGCGGTGGCTCCCTTTGGAACTGCTGGCTCATGCCAGGAAGATTTGTGCCCCTTTGCAATTCATGCTACTGAATTATGAAGGATCTGTATGACTGAAATGACTGGGATAACATGTGTCAAGCTTAGCCAAGACTTAGCAAGTAACAGCAGGAAGGTTTTGCTACAGCACTGTTTGGTCACCAAAGCAGAAATGTATTGGAAGAACAGCCAGCAAGTAGCATCTGTGGAAAAAGAAACCAGTTAACATTTTGGGTCAAGTGTTCTTCCTTAGAACATGAAATGTATCTTTGAACAGCCAAGCCAAGAAGAAATATATCTCAAGCTGCTCAAACAAACACAGGCTCTGACCATGATTTTCCAATCCTTCCTTGCAACAGGAGCAATGGCAGAGGATTGAAGAAATGCTAACATTGTGCTCTTGTTTAAAGAAAGAAGCATGGACAAACCAAACACATACATGGCAATTAGTTTAAGAAGGAACTGCAGATGCTGGAAAATCGAAGGTAGACACAAATGCTGGAGAAACTCAGCGGGTGAGGCAGCATCTATGGAGCGAAGGAAATAGGCAACGTTTCTGGTCGAAACCCTTCTTCGTGGCAATTAGTACAAATTTGGCTGTGGGCAAATGATTAGAATCTGTTCTAATGGACAATATAACCCTTCATTTAGAAAAGCACAGAATAAATCAGGGGCAGTCAATGTGGATTTGTTAAGGAAAAGCCATATCTGGCTATGTAATGCTGAGTGTCAATGATGGTCTGCACGTGTTTCAGCATGGCATTGTACAAAATCCAAAATGGTATTCTGGTCATTAAAACAAAGGCCCATAGGATCCAAACATTGGATTGGATCCAACATTGACTCTGTGCCAGAAAGCAAAGAGGAATGATTTATGGATGATGACTGGTAGGTTCTCAAATATAGGGTTCCATTAGCTCAACATCTGGTTAAATGCTGGTTACTTCAAAAATTAGGTGAATCAAAAATAGTGGTACTGGGGGAAATAGGTCTGTTGGGCCAGCTCAAAGCATGGTGTGCATTTGGATCAATGCCCTCTGAGTGCAGGATCCATGGAATATGGACTTGATGAAGTTAATCTAGCAGTGACAGAGTTAATTAAATTTATTAAATCAGCTAAATCAATAATTTTAAGAAAGGCATGGTAGACTGTGTGTTGAAGCTGCAGTATCTGGGAATTCATAGAAACCATCGTGATCCATGGCAACCACATCTTAAGTATCTACTGCTTGAGAAATTTTGGCTCAGGGTGGATGAGCCAAAGTCTGTGATTATGACATATGCATTCAGAAAGTATTCAGACCCCTTCATTCTTTCCACATTTTGTTACTTTACAGCCTCATTTTAAAATGGATTAAATTCTTTTTTTTTAATCATCAATCGACACACAATACCCCAGAATGAAAAAGCGAAAACAGTAATTAAAAAGAAAAAACTGAAATATCACATTTACATGTATTCAGACCCTTTGCTACGACACTCAAAATTGAGCAAAATTGTCCGTAGACCTCCGATACAGGATTGTGTCGAGACACAGATCTGGGGAAGGGTATAAAACAATTTCTGCAGCATTGCAGGTCCCGAAGAGCACAGTGGCCTCCATCATTATTAAATGGTAGAACTTTGGAACCATCAGGACTCTTCATAGAGCTGGCTGCCCGGCCAAACTGAACCCGATGGTCACTCTGACAGAGCTCCAGAATCCTCTGTGGAGATGGGAGAAACTTCCAGAAGGACAACTATATATGCAGCACTCCACCAATCAGGCCTTTATGGTAGAGTGGCTAGACGGAAGCCACTCCTCAGCAAAAGGCACATGACAGCTCACTTGGAGTTTGCCAAAAGGCATGAGAAACAAGATTCTCTGGTCTGATGAAACCAAGATTGAATTCTTTGACCTGAATGCCAAGCATCACGTCTGGAGGAAACCAGGCACCGCTCATCACCTGGCCAATACCATACCTACGGTGAAGCATGGTGGTGGCAGCATCATGCTGTGGGAATGTTTTTCAGCAGCAGAAACTGGGAGACTAATCAGGATAGAGGGAAAGATGAACGGAGCAAAGTACAGAGAGACCCTTGATAAAACCTGCTCCAGAGCGTTATGGACCTCAGACTGGGGCAGAGGTTCATCTTCCAACAGGACAACGACCCTCAGCACACAGCCAAGACAACGCAGGAGTGGCTTTGTGACAAGTCTGTGAATGTCCTCGAGTGGCCCAGCCAGAGCCGGACTTGAACCCGATCGAACATCTCTGGAGGGACCTGAAAATAGCTCCACATCCAACCTGACAGAGCTTGAGAGGATCTACAGAGAAGAATGGGAGAAGTTACCCAAATATAGGTGTGCCAAGCTTGTAGCGTCATACCCAAAAAGACTTGAGGCTGTAATCGCTGTCAAAGCTGCGTCAACAAAGTACTGAGTAAAGGGTCTGAATACTTATGTAAATGTGACATTTCAAAAAAGCAGTACCTCTCATGACATTTAGGCAATACTTGGATGTGTACTTGAAGAGCCATAATCTACAGGGTTATGGATCAAGTATGGAAGGTGTAGAGCAATATTTTGACTGGCACAGATACAATGTGACAAATGACCTTTCTCTGTCTCGTCATGTTTCCGTTGTTCTAAATGAACAAAGAAAATGTAATATGGTATCATTCACTGATATTGGAATCTATTTTCCAGTATTAAAATAACAATGATATTCCTTTAGCATTTTCAATTTAATTCTTTGATTATTTGTGTTCACACAATTCTATCTCACTGCTGTGGTGCAAAAATACAGTCAATCCCAAAGTGCATTGAAAGACTATAATAAGTGTAATGTGTAGGAAGGAACTGCTGATGCTGGTTTAAACCAAAGATAAACACTGGAGTAAAAGCTGGAGAAACTCAGCGGGACAGGCAGCATCTCTGGAGAGAAGGAATGGGTGACGTTTCAGGTTGAGATCCCTTTCAGACTGGTTAGGGATAAGGGAAACGAGAGATATAGACGATGATGTAGAGAAATAAAGAACAATGAATGAACGAAATGCAAAAAAAGTAACGATGATAAAGGAAACAGGCCATTGTTAGCTGTTTGTTGGGTGAAAATGAGAAGCTAGTACGACTTGGGTGGGGGAGGGATAGAGAGAGAGGGAATGCCGGGGTTACTGTGTTATAATGTGTTTAGTTAGCTTCAAAAATAAAGCCTCTGCTGAAAGGTACTTCAAAGCAGTTCTCATCTAATTTAAAGGAAATCAAGTCACAATTAGAATTAATATCCAAATTACTGGACGTTTGTCATCTATTAAACAACTCCATTTCTACTGCACCAATTATAAATTCCACACAAAAAAAACAAAATTACTGGATCAGTAACATGCACTAGGAAAAGGCAGATTTTCAAAGGGGGAATTTTAGCTGGAAAAAAGGATCCCTCTTTGTTGTGTATTTGGTGCTGGAAACGGACTTTAAATAATACTCAGACACGGGAGTAAACTAACGAGCTACTTTATTTCAGGACGCCACGAAGAGTCTCTGCTGTGCATGCGCCAATTGCACAAGACCTTAAATATGTTAATCATATTTCATACACAACACTCCTCCCCCTTTAACTTGGAGGCAGGTAACATAATTTCTATTTCATACACAACACTTCTCCCCCTTTACTTGGAGGCAGGTAACACAATTTCACCTTCACGGTATATGCTCTTTACCTAAAATATAATTGACTAATACAGCACCAAAATTGTATTATTAAAGTCATCTTACAATACATCCTATTAACCGTAATAATCATACCTAAACTTAGCACTTATAATTTTACATTCCACCCATCTTCCTTAAACCAAATACATATTACACCTTGCTCTATGTGATATAATTTATAAAGAATAAAATCCTCAAATCTTTTGGGTGTTCTTTTTGTCCTATCAGACCTGCGTCTCTCTGCCTGTGTCGGACTTTGCCCGTTATCTGAGACATCAGGCTCTGGTTGTGATGATGTATTATCACTAGGGGCTAGAGGTTCCCCTCTCTGAATTTTCTTCAGGATCTACACCAGCTGTTGGAGTAGGCAAAACTATCAGCGGCTCCTCGCTTGGTTGACCCCCTTCTCTTGGCTGGACGTCGGCGTGCTCGTCACTGTTTGGCCAGTATGCTATTATTTGATCGACATGACGATGCACGATTCTTCCCTCATTCAACTTTACGTTGTACATGACTTCACTGATGACTTCTTCTATCATCCCATAAAGCCAAGTAGGGCCTGAAGTGAAGTTCTTGACCATGACCTGATCCTTCACTTGCTTCCTCGATCTGCTGCCTGTTTCATTGAAGCTTGCTTCCTTCGGACAGCTTTGCTGAGATCGGGTCGCAGACTGTCAAATTTAGTGCGGGTCTTTCGTCTGAACATCAGTTCACTGGTGACTTTCCAGTCGCTTCTCGAGGTGTGACTCTGTACGTCAACAAGAACTTCTGGAGCGTTAGTTCCAGGTCCGATCCTTTCCCTTTTTTCACACCTACTTTCACCGTCTGTACACCTCTTTCGGCTAGTCCGTTGCTGGACGGGTGTCTGGGTGATGTTTGGATATGGCAGATGTTGCTGCTGCTGAGGAACCTGGCAAATTCCTCAGACACAAACTGCGTACCGTTGTCTGTTACCACCGTTTCCGGTAATCCATGAGTTGCAAACAACTGTCTCAGAGCCCTCACTGTTGCTACTGCTGTTGCGTGTCTCATCCGAATGGCTGCAATCCATTTGCTGTGAACATCGACCACAATCAGGAAATTCTCCACGTCCAGGCTGGCATAATCACAGTGATCCTACTCCACGGTTTCTCAGGAAACTCCCATGGATGGATTTGGGCTGCCACCGGACTATGTTGATTCTGCTGACAGCTTGGACAACTTCTCACTTGTTGTTCCAACTCTTTGTGAATTCCTGGCCACCAGACGAATGGTCTGGCCAAGGCCTTCATTTTCACGATGCCAGGGTGCGTGCTATGAAGTTCAAGGATTCTAGTCCTCATCTCCATATTATCTGGTATGACCACTCGTGATCCCCACAGGATAACATCATCCTCCACTGACAGCTCTTCTTTCTTGCTGGCAAAGGGCTTTACTTCCTCTGGAAGATTCATTGCATTTGGCCTCCCTTCCATGATGTGGTTCCTCACCTTTGAGAGAACTCTGTCCTTCTTGGTAGCTCTCTTCACTTCCTGTGCATCAACAGGGCGTGTGTCCAGATCGGTGAGCAAGTTGATGCGTGCCTCTGGTGCTTCATCGAGCTCCGCGAGCTCAGGGTGATTCCATGAAGAGTCCTCTTCGTGGATCAGCAAGCGTGACAACGCATCGGCATTCTGGTGTTTCTTGCCTTCCTGATGGACAACCTTATAACTGTAGGCAGACAGGATCATGTGCCATCTTGCTACGCGGGCAGAGGCCATTGGTTTTGCAGGTTTGTGGTCTCCAAATAGTCCCATCAGAGGCTTGTGATCAGTCACAATGGTGAAAAACCTCCCATGTAACTGCTTGTGGAACTTTTTCAGTCCGAAGATTATGGATAAGCCCTCCTTCTCATATTGTGCGTAATTCACTTTGCTGGGCTTTAGAGTGCGTGAGGCAAAAGCTAACCAGACTGATTCCTGGGATGTCAGGACTTTCATATGAAGAAAGACTGGATAGACTTGGCTTATACTCGCTAGAATTTAGGAGATTGAGAGGGGATCTTATAGAAACATACAAAATTCTTATGGGGTTGGACAGGCTAGATGCAGGAAGATTGTTCCCGATGTTGGGGAAGTCCAGGACAAGGGGTCACAGCTTAAGGATAAGGGGGAAATCCTTTAAAACCGAGATGAGAAGAACTTTTTTCACACAGAGAGTGGTGAATCTCTGGAACTCTCTGCCACAGAGGGTAGTTGAGGCCAGTTCATTGGCTATATTTAAGAGGGAGTTAAATGTGGCCCTTGTGGCTAAGGGGATCAGGGGGTATGGAGAGAAGGCAGGTACGGGATACTGAGTTGGATGATCAGCCATGATCATATTGAATGGCGGTGCAGGCTCGAAGGGCCGAATGGCCTACTCCTGCACCTATTTTCTATGTATCTATGTATCTATCGGACGTTCTTGTCCATCTGAATCCACATGGCTTATCACAGCACCTAAGTCATAGGGGCTTGCATCCGTTTGGACCAGGATTGTTTTGGCTGGATCGTAATGCATCAGCACACTATCACTCTGCAGGAGACGCTTGGATTTCTGAATTGCCTGCTCTTGTTCCTTTCCCCATTTGAACTTGGGATCAGGCTTGCTGCTTCTCCTCCCACTCTTTGACTCAGCTGATCCTTCAACTCATCCTTCAGCATCAATGGTGCAATCTGCTGTGACAGGTTGGGTATAAACTTCCTGTAATACCCCAGTAATCCTAGGTATGCCTGCAGTTGGCTTTGGTTCACAGGTCGCTTGGCTTCACGCACCGCATCAACTTTGTCTTGAAGAGGACGAAGACCATTCTTGTTCAGTCGATGTCCGAGATAGTCGACTGACTCTTGCATCAGTGCACACTTCTCCTTCTTCAGACGTAACCCACTGGTTTCTAGTCTTGACAGGACCGCTTCCAGGTTCCTGAGGTGCTCTTCGTCAACCCTTCTGCTGATGATGATATCATCCAGATACGGCTTGCACATGGGAATATCCGCTAGCAGGCTCTCCATTGTTCTCTGGAACATGGCTGGTGCGCTGGATATCCCAAAAGGTAATCTAGTATACTCGAAGAGCCCTTTGTGCGTATTAATTGTGCTGTACTTCCGAGCGTCAGGGTCTAACTCTATCTGATGATAGGCATGGGAGAGGTCTAGTTTAGAGAACTTCTCTCCTCCTTTTAGTTCCTGCAGGAGATCTTCCAAAGTTGGAAGTGGATACTGTTCCACTTTCAGCACCTTATTTGCTGTGAGGTTGTAATTGCCACAGACTCTCATGCTCCCATTTGGTTTCTAAACAGCTATGATTGGGCATGCGAAATCTGCCGGCTTGATAATGCCCTCCTGCAGCAAGTCATCTAATGTGGCATCTATCTGCTTCCTAGCAGCATATGACACAGGAGCTGCTTTGTAAAATTTTGCCCCACTGTTTCCGTCTTGTGGGTACACTTTGGCTTGGTACCCCTTCAGTACTCCATGGGTGCTGTTATCAAACAGCTTGGCGTGATTGTTGAGTACTGAGCTCAAGGCCTCTCGCAAATTGTGTATCCTACTCGGTGGGCTTAAGCTTGGACCCGGCGTTTGCTGGCTGGCCATATTTAACAGCAATTCAGGGTATTTCCTCAACCAGTCTCTTCCCATTAGGCTTGCACCTTTCTTTACCACCACTAGGGTCAGCGTTTCTGGCTTCCGGTGAGGATGGAGCTGTACCTGTACCGCTGCTTGTCCGATAATGTCCACCTTTTCCCCTGTGTAGGATTTTAGCTTAAGGCTACAGGAATCCAGTCTGGGGTCCTGACTGAGTTTTTTGAAGCCTTCCTCTGCACTATAGTCCATGGACTTCCAGTGTCCACTTCCAGTTGTACCTCCCTGCCGTTCACTATCACAGTGGCCGTATACGGTTCAGAGTTCGACAACTTGTTAATTGATTCATCTTCCAAATGGCTCATTCGATCCTCTGATGAATCCGAATCAGTCTCCTCCAAGCGGTTTGCATTTTTCCGTAATCGTCTCCTCCTCTGCTGATAAGCTCTAACAGCATCACACTGGCTTTTGGTGTGACCCATTCCCAAGCACCTGAAGTACCCACCATCTCGGAATTTACACATCGCCGGCTCATGACTGCCGCCACATCTCTAGCACCTCTTGGAGTTGTGAATCTTGTCTCTGGATGCCCTTGGTGGACTCCATGTCTTCTTCAGTCCCGGCTCCTTGTCTCTGGATGCCCTTGGAGGATTCCTTGTCTCCTTTAGTCCAGGCTCCTTCCTTTGGATCTGATGGACGGGGTTAAAATCATCCTGAGGCCTTCCAATCTTCCTGATTTGCTCTACATCCTGTCTAGCAACCTCCATTGCCGTCGCAGTATTTACTGCGTTCTCGAAGGTCAGTTTCGGTGTACCCAACAGTTTCCGCTGGATGTTAATATCGGCACATCCTACCACCAACCTATCCCTTCGCATATTCTCCAGTTCCTTAAAATTACACCCCTCACTTAACTGGCGAAGCTTTGCTAGGAACTGAGGGATAGTTTCACTTAGTTGCATGCAGGTATAAAAACCGATACCTTTGCACGATTTCTGTTGGTTTAGGTGAGAAATGAGCAATTAATGCCTCCTTACGTATATATATCATTGGACAAAGTCAGCATGGATTTACGAAAGGTAAATCATGTCTGACGAATCTTATAGAATTTTTCGAGGATGTAACCAGTAGCGTGGATAGGGAAGAACCAGTGGATGTGGTGTATCTGGACTTCCAGAAGGCTTTCGACAAGGTCCCACATAAGAGATTAGTATACAAACTTAAAGCACATGGCATTCGGGGTTCAGTATTGATGTGGATAGAGAACTGGCTGGCAAACAGGAAGCAAAGAGTAGGAGTAAATGGGTCCTTTTCACAATGGCAGGCAGTGACTAGTGGGGTACCGCAAGGCTCAGTGCTGGGACCCCAGCTATTTACAATATATATTAATGATCTGGATGAGGGAATTGAAGGCAATATCTCCAAGTTTGTGGATGACACTAAGCTGGGGGGCAGTGTTAGCTGTGAGGAGGATGCTAGGAGACTGCAAGGTGACTTGGATAGGCTGGGTGAGTGGGCAAATGTTTGGCAGATGCAGTATAATGTGGATAAATGTGAGGTTATCCATTTTGGTGGCAAAAACAGGAAAGCAGACTATTATCTAAATGGTGGCCGACTAGGAAAAGGGGAGATGCAGCGAGACCTGGGTGTCATGGTACACCAGTCATTGAAAGTAGGCATGCAGGTGCAGCAGGCAGTGAAGAAAGCGAATGGTATGTTAGCTTTCATAGCAAAAGGATTTGAGTATAGGAGCAGGGAGGTTCTACTGCAGTTGTACAGGGTCTTGGTGAGACCACACCTGGAGTATTGCGTACAGTTTTGGTCTCCAAATCTGAGGAAGGACATTATTGCCATAGAGGGAGTGCAGAGAAGGTTCACCAGACTGATTCCTGGGATGTCAGGACTGTCTTATGAAGAAAGACTGGATAGACTTGGTTTATACTCTCTAGAATTTAGGAGATTGAGAGGGGATCTTATAGAAAATTACAAAATTCTTAAGGGGTTGGACAGGCTAGATGCAGGAAGATTGCTCCCGATGTTGGGGAAGTCCAGGACAAGGGGTCACAGCTTAAGGATAAGGGAGAAATCATTTAAAACCGAGATGAGAAGAACTTTTTTCACACAGAGAGTGGTGAATCTCTGGAACTCTCTGCCACAGAGGGTAGTTGAGGCCAGTTCATTGGCTATATTTAAGAGGGAGTTAGATGTGGCCCTTGTGGCTAAAGGGATCAGAGGGTATGGAGAGAAGGCAGGTACGGGATACTGAGTTGGATGATCAGCCATGATCATATTGAATGGCGGTGCAGGCTCGAAGGGCCGAATGGCCTACTCCTGCACCTAATTTCTATGTTTCTATGTTTCTATGTTTCTATGTTTCTATGTTTCTATGTTTACATTCCTCGTACGTTTTACTCGCAGGCTTTGCTGGCTGCAGCAATGCACGTAAGGTGTGATAACCCTTGCTTCCTAAGCCTGTAAGGAACAATGCTTGTTTCTTCTCTTCTGCAGTGACATCATTTGACCGGTCCATTCCTCAAAAGTATACCCAGAATCTGACAGGGGAACATTTCCTACAATTGGAGTAGCCATGCTACAATGTTGCTTTTCAGGTACACTACATGACTTAATTCTTTTACACACAGAGCAGTTATCCAGCAAAATGGCTATTACTAATTCTTATAATAACAGATTTATGCAGTTATCCATCAAAATGGCTACTACTAATTATTCTAATAATAGATTTATACTAATAACCAACATTTAATGTCAATAGAAAACTAGAACTTTAAGCCATATACCTGCTATGCACACACATTTACTTAATTCATTGATAACAGTGAACAATACATTAAATTCGTACAGTCCAGCTTTTTCTGAGAGGAATTCACCGGTCCGACTTGACTGTCTCTGGACTCCGGTGCCTCAGCGACCTCTTACGTGGCTTACAGTCCTTACGGGCTGGCTGTTGCTGCTTTGCTGGCTTGCTTGCTTGCTGGCTTCACAGCTGGGGGCTGGCTGTGTCTCGCGGCCGGGCTTACTGTGTCTCGCGGCCGGGGCTGACTTGTGTCTCGCTGGCAGGGGCTGACTGTGTCTCGCTGGCGGGGGCTGACTGTGTCTCGCTGGCGGGGGCTGACTGTGTCTAGCTGGCGGGGGCTGACTGTGTCTCGCTGGCGGGGGCTGACTGTGTCTAGCTGGCGGGGGCTGACTGTGTCTCGCTGGCGGGGGCTGACTGTGTCTCGCTGGTGGGGGCTGACTGTGTCTCGCTGGCGGGGGCTGACTGTGTCTAGCTGGCGGGGGCTGACTGTGTCTCGCTGGCGGGGGCTGACTGTGTCTCGCTGGCGGGGGCTGACTGTGTCTCGCTGGCGGGGGCTGACTGTGTCTAGCTGGGGGGGGCTGACTGTGTCTCGCTGGCGGGGGCTGACTGTGTCTCGCTGGCGGGGGCTGACTGTCTCGCTGGCGGGGGCTGGCTGTGCCTGCGGCCGGGGCTGACTTGTGTCTCGCTGGCGGGGGCTGGCTGTGTCTCGCTGGCGGGGGCTGGCGGGGGCTGGCTGTGTCTCACTGGCGGGGGCTGACCGTGTCTCGCTGGCGGGGCTGACTGTGTCTCGCTGGCGGGGCTGACTGTGCTCGCGGCAGGGCTGACTTGGCTTCGTCGTCGGTGGCGGTTGCTGGACCTGGCCGTGGTCTGCACGGCACTGGAAAGCGTTCCAGGTAAGCTGGCCCCATCACTGTCCTGCTGGTTAGGCTTCCAGCTGCGCTCTTCGGTGTACTTGTTTTCTTGTACTCTTGCTTCCCGTTCCGACTTTTCTTTTCTTTGGCGCCAATTCAAATACAATTTGGTGCCAAATCTTTTTGCTTGGTGCCGTTCCAATTTGTGGCGCCAAATGCAAACTCTTTTAAAACTTTTTTTTTTTTTCTTGGCAGTACTTGTTCTTTTCTTTTCTGTACTTTGATCCTCGTCGCCAATTGTTGTGTATTTGGTGCTGGAAACGGACTTTAGATTGAATAATACTCGGACACGGGAGTAAACTAACGAGCTACTTTATTTCAGGACGCCACGAAGAGCATCTGCTGCGTATGCGTCATTTGCGCAAGACCTTAAATATGTTAATCATATTTCATACACAACTCTTATTAAAAAAAACAAAACACTTATTCATCCAGAGAAAATCCATTAATAAATGTATAACATTGGTGTGTTTTATACTGTAGCTGAACAGAACACACTCTATAAAAAGGATCCCACAATTCCCATTCTAATGCCTTTCATCAACTGCTGTTCTTCCAAGCATACATCTCGAGCAGTGTCTAGTTTGTGATGCCAATAATAGGTGTAAAAGTTTGTCTACCTGGGAATTAGACAGGGAGTTATTTTTTAAAGTAATGGTCTTTTCAATATACCACCCAAAATCGTGTTAAAGCAATCATTCTTCATGGATACCAGGCACAAGGTTGCTAAGAAGCACTTGTGGTTAGGGGATGATATGGTAATATGTTTAAGATTATAAAGGGATTTGATAAAGCAAACATGGGCAAACTATTTAATCTTGACCCAAGAATTTAAATCATAACACTACAATTAATAGGAAAGGTAAATCTAAAATCAATGTGCAGCTTGGCATTCCATTAGGCCTATGATCAACCTCTGAAATACATTGTTTGGGTAATTAAACATAGCAATTTACACTATTGAATTCAAATGAAAATTAAATACAGATTTATTCTTTAAATTTTAATTTTAAGATGCAAAATATAGACAATTTGAGACTGTATGGGCATAATGATTGAGAGGGGAAAATAGACTCATGATGTCCAAAGTTCTCCATGATAGATTGTTTTCACTTCAGACCTAGTATGTTGTAGACTATTTGATAGAGCCTCTGATTTGTCGCCAAATCCATTACGACGGCATCATGAAGGCACAAGGCAAACTAGATATTGCTTGGTCTTTTACCATACAGCGATTCTAACGTTCCCATGAGTTTGCACACCAAGGAGCAGCAGAGATCTGGACCAAGTTCCTTCACAGACAATCCTGAATTATGTACAATGCCAAAGAATGAGAATATTTCCAAGTCAATCTGCATAATACACCAGGAGAACCAACTTCCTCTTATTTAACTTTTTATATAGAATTCAAAAAAATAAATACTTTTCTATCCATGCCATTGTAAAGAATTTAAATTGAACAGTCTCTTCCTATTATACAGAATTCTAATATACCAAATCTTTTCCTATTCAGTTACTCCACCTCCCAACCCTCAATTGTATACATTTTTTAAGGTAAAACTTTTCCTTGCTCATTGTAATTAAGTTGAATTCAATTGAGTTAACCGGCTTTCCACTACCTCTTGATACGAGGAACAATTTTAGGTCAAATAATTGCCCATTCATTGCCATTGTGTGTGTAAAAAAAAAATCGATTTCACTAACAATTAGAGCCACATGTGTTTCTTTTATGATAAATAGTACTCACGGTTCATTCCAACATCGTGGTAGGTCAAGATTGCTGGCCGGTTTCCTTTTGGTGCACCACGGATAACAACATGCAACATCCCATAAGGGGTTTCAATGTCATGCTCCTAGAGGGATCAATAATATTAACAGTAAGTGACTTGAAATCTTATTTTTATTTCCCAAAATTCATAATTGTACAGATATCTATAAAAACTCAAGGGCCTGTCCCATTTGGGCATCATTTGCGCATCACGCAGGTGGTGCGCGAGGATTTTGAGAATCCTAAAATCCTGGGGCGCCGCATGCTACCGTGCGTAACTGCCTATGCCACCACACGCCATGCACGCGTCGTGCTTCGTGACGCGTAAATGATGTCGCGTAAATGACACGCAAATGACGCCCACGTGTGTAGATTGATGATGCATGTGAACCAATCACACTTAGCCAGCATCACTAACTGCTGCCAAGTTACTGCTGATTAAAGATGTGTGTAAATCTTATACAGTCTAAAGTGATTTACAACGTGGGACAGGCCCTATAGGCATTACATCTTACCATCTTTTTATCCATTGTACACACAACTTTGCAGACCATAATGGAGCCTTTGTTCAATCATTTTGTATTGTACAGAACCATTCCATGCAGTGTACCTCGCATTAAACTAGACTTTCCAACATATTGTTTAATAACTCTGTGATTGTAAAAACTCCTCAAAACAGTGTACATGTTGAATCAGTGATTATACAGCTCAACCAGATGCATGACTCTTAAATCATTAATGATCTGTAATATGATCTCCAGATCTCTAATAAATAAAGCCATTGCACAGACCCCACCACCCCTGCTCCTCTCAGTCCAAATCACATAAATACACCGATTGAATAATCCCTAGTATTTGGTGCCTTATTATAAAACCAGTGATTATGACATATCCCCTTTCTGATTATCAATTGAATTCACCCTGTCTTAAACATACTTACTGCCCTAAACTAAATACACATTATCTTGAAATATAATATTTATACTACAATCTAAACAGCCATACTACCCTAAACCTCAATAGTCACATTGAGATAAATGCATACTGACTGTCATTTTGCAGGCACACAGAAATAAACATGTTCACACTATCACAAATAGGAACT
>CM075978.1:180536950-180650961 GCA_038087875.1 Malacoraja senta
CCTCTCTGCCTCCGTGCCTCTCTGCCGCTCTCCCCCTCTGCCACTCTCCCTCTCTCCGCCCCTCTCCGCCGCTCTCCGATCTCCGCTCTCCTCTCCCGTCTCTACCCGCTCTTCCCGCTCTGCCCACTCTCCCCGCTCTCGAAGACTCGATGATGTATTTTGGGAAGTATTTTGGAGAAAGGAGATGCATAAAATGTGCACATTTAAAAATCAGGGTTCAGATATACAAACCTTCAAAAGCAAATGAAATGCTACATTTTCAAATGGGAAATAATGCTGAAGAAGCTAATAGAAAACTTGTATAAATCATTGGTTGTGCCATAGTTAGAATATTGTGTTCAATGTTTCTGAAACGATATGTCCTTCAGCTAACAAAAATAATGAATAATTAGTCTGAGTTAGTCAATTAGTTAATGGTGCAGTAACGCTTGGCTAGCAGTCACTGTTGAATAGTATTCGATATACTAGTTAAGAGGGAGAAGGATGAGTCAGAAAACAAGGCTCTAAATTTAAGTAAACTTTGGGAAAGTGAGGCTGAAGAGTAGACTATGCAGAGCATTGAAAAACAATGTGAAATGTTCCAAGATCTTCTTGGTAATAGTCCTGTACATTTTGAATTGAATTGAAATAATTTGTCATTCGGAGGAGTCCAGAACCAAGGGCCACCGTTTAAGAATACGGGGTAGGCCATTTAGAACTGAGATGAGGAAAAACCTTTTCACCCAGAGTGTTGTGAATTTGTGGAATTTCTGCCTCAGAAGGCAGTGGAGGCCGACTCACTGGATGCATTCAAAAGAAGAGTTAGATAGAGCTTTTAGGGGTAGTGGAATCAAGGATATGGGGAGAAGGCAGGAATGGGGTACTGATTGTGAATGATCAGCCATGATCACATTGAATGGCTCGAAGGCCGAATGGCCTAGTCCTGCACCTATTTTCTATGTATCTATGTAAAATGCTGGAATAACTCAACAGAACAGGCAGCATCTCTGGAGAGAAGGAATGGGTGACGTTTCGGGTCGAGACCCTTTTTCATACTGATGTCAGGGATGAGTGGGACAGAGATAGAATGCAGTCGGAGACAGTAAGAGAACTGGGAAGGGGGAGGGGATGGAGAGAGAGAGGGAAAGCAAGGGCTATTTGAAGTTAGAGAAGCCAATGTTCATATTGCTGGGGTGTAAGCTACCCAAGCGAAATATGAGGTGCTGTTCCTCCAATTTGCACTGGGCCTCACTCTGACAATGGAGGAGGCCCAGGACAGAAAGGTCAGATTGGGAATGGGAGGGGAATGGCGTGAATTCCAGTGATGGAAATGGGATTTAGGAACTAGGGGTACTCTAGGAACTAGGGGTACGCTGAGGTTGGGAAGGGGGGGAATTTTTAATCTGCGGTCACACCCATGTAAGAGTACCAGAATGCTTCACTTGTTTATTGTGCATTTATAATAGTTTATTTGTATTATATGTCATAGCTGCTTTCTTGCATATCTCTCTCTCTCTCTCTCTCTCTCTCTCTCCCTCTCCCTCTCCCCTCTCTCTCTCTCTCTCCTCCTCCTCCCCCCCCCCCCCCCCCCCGCAGCCATCGTCTGCTTCGGTGAGAGAAGCAGGTCGGTGATTGATCAAACGGCCCAACGAAACTATGTCTGATTGGCCGCCGAGTGACCAACAATAAAATCGGAATTACGATTTAAATCGGAAGAATATCATGCCTGATCTGCAGCAAAAATACTAATATCCGCACTAGCATCTTTGATCTGCGGTTTCTACCTATTGAAGAAGAACCCTGGCCCGAAACAACTTCTAATCCATTCCTCCACAGATGCCGCCTAGCCCGCTGAGTTCCTCCAGCACTCTGTGTTTTTTATTTAACTCTTGAAATCGAAGTTAGACATAAAGCTGGAGTAACTTAGCGGGACAGGCAGCGATTCTGGAGAGAAGACCTTCTTCAGACTGAACGGAACTCTCGTCGGTGAGAGTATTTGTGAATGTCTGCAGAAGGGTCTCGACCCGAAACGCCACCCACTCCCAGAGCTGCCGCCCGTCCCGCTGAGCCACTTTCAACTCCAGAGCCAAACAAAAAACACAGAGTGCTGGAGGAACATAGCGGGCCAGGCGGCACCTGCAGAGGGAACGTACCAGGAGCCGCCACAGGCCAGGATTCCCCCCCTCCACCCCAACCGGAAGGAACCGCAGATGCAGCCATCCCCGCAAAACGGCAAATGATTCCGGGAATGCTGAGGCAAGAGGGTGAGAGAGCAAGAGAATAACAAAGGATGGATTCAGATCCCAACTACGCCTCGCTGAGACCTCGCCAGAAGTTTCAAACCTAGGGCCCCTGCAAGTTCGAGCCATGTGGACCAAGATACCCCATTAAAAACAACCATGTTTGCTACTTTGACTCGGAGTTCGTGTTCCGCCACAGTCCCGCCAGCGGTTTACAGCTGTTTGATATCCACTTTAGGAAGGAGCAGGTGGTCTACGAGTTGAGCGTCCAGGAGGTGAACTCCGTTTACGACGGAGAGATGCCAGGTCTGATGAGGGCCAAGTTCTTAGACAGTCATTATTGAATTGGGAAAGGTTCCAATGAGCTGGTGAAAGACGTGGACTGCCCTTACAGCGCCATATTCCGTCACACTCTCCATCTCATGGAGACTGCAAACGAAAGATCCTATAGCGGAGCAAGATAGTCCACTCAACGAGAAAGCCGTAGTAGGGTCATGGGTAATCTTCAGCACCATTTCCGTAACCGGCTTCCGTCTCCGCTCTAGTATCATTGCTTTGGTCATGGCTTCTTCATGCACAAATCATCTTTTTTTTCTCAGCTGCAGGTGATCATTCTGATATCCTTGCCTAGTCCTCCTTTTTAAATTTGAACATACAAAATATTGCCATTTGGAAGGATCTCCAGAAAATCCTGCATCCACACAAGCCATCCTCCCCCCCCCCCTCCCCCCCCCCCAGGGCCGGCCTTAGGAGGTGCGGGGCCCAATTGGGAACAATTTTGGTGAGCCCTGGGTCCCAGCCAAGGTCTGTAGAATCATAGCAATCCAAATAAAGTCTATTATAGACTTTATATCTCTATGGTAGAATGGAAGGTAATCAAAATGTGCGCTTGAAAAGTGCAGGCGAGTTAATGGACCAAAACAGATCTAAGCTACATTTTAATATAAAATTGCATACATGTACCTACAAGTAACAAACAAAATGTGTCGATCGCCTTTGAAAAGTACATAAGTTACAAATACCACTTGTTTTAGTGACTGAAATAAAAAAAAAAATTAACTAGATCCTGGAAACCAATAACTATTGGCGAAAAAAAAGTCCAGGCATTCAATTTTGGGCTTCAGCCCCATCTACCCTTTGGGCTTCTACCCCATCCTAACTTAGTTGTGTGTGTGTTAGTTGTCTGTGCATGATGTGTGTGTGTTATGTGTGTGTGAGGGAAGGAAGAGAAGGGAGGGAGGCAGAGAAGGGAGTGAGGGAAGTAGAGAAAGAAGGGAGTGAGCGAAGTAGAGAAAGAAGGGAGGGAGGGAAGGAAGGAGAGAAAGAAGGGAGGGAGGAAAGGAGAAGGGAAAAGAGAGAGGAAGGAGGGACGGAAGGACAGAAGGGAGGGAGGGAAGAAGGGAAGGGATGGATAGAAGGGGAGGAGAGGGCCGCGGCAGGAGCGGATGCCGGGAACCGGGCGGACGGGTGTGAGCTGAGGCCGAGGTTTGTAAACGTTGCTCCAACCCCCGGCCCGGCCCTCCCTGTAATGTTTACCGCGTCTCCCCGGGGAGAGAGAGGGGGGAGCCAGGGCTGTGTGCGTGAAGCATGGCGACTGGAGGGACGGGACTGCGAGAGAACGACCCACCCCCCCCCCCCCCCGCTCCCCCTTCTCATTCCCGCTCACACCCCCTTCCCCGTCAACCCCTTTCTTCCTCCTCCACCCCTCTACTCTCCTCTCCACCCCTCTCTCCCCCCTCCACCCGGGGTAGAACTACCTGAGCCAAGAGTAGATTACTCTGGCGTGGGGCCACCTTACTATAAAGGCCGGCCCTGCCCCCCCCCCCCCCCCCTTCCTTCCGACACGGAAACGGAGCGATCGCCGGCCCCTTTTTTTGTTAAACATCAATTTCCTTCGGGTGTTTTTTTTTTATTTTCCCCTTACCATTTCCGTACTTTTTCGATAGCTGCCATGACCCGTTTTGATGTCATCCTTCTCCCTGCTCCTGGACTTGGCCCGCGGTATCTGCCGGACATGCTGTGTGTGTGTGTGTGTGTTTGGAGGAGTCTGAGGGGAGAAGCGCTGGCACCAAGAGAGCGAACGCGCGGACAGATGGACGAAAACAACGATCATATAGCGGAATAGGTGACATTTCGGGTCGAGACCCTTCTTCAGGCTGACAATCAAGGGAAAGTGAAACGGGAGATATAGGCATATCTTCCATTCATTTGTCCTTAGTACCGTCTATATCTCTTGTTCCTCTTTCCCCTGACTCAGTCTGATTAAGTAGCGCAGGATAAAGCTGCGAATTCATGCACAGGATGGAAACTGAAAACTAGGGGAACGCCGTCCCCCTGCGTACCCTCCCATTTCCATCACTGGTGAATTCGCAGCTTTATCCTGCGCTACTTAATCCAAGGGCAAGCGAAAGAGCGGACAGACGGACGAAAGCAACAATCATAGAGTAGAATAGATGACATTTCGGGTCGAGACCCTTCTTCAGACTGTCAGGGGAAAGAGGAACAAGAGATATAGACGGTACTAAGGACAAATAAATGGAAGATATGCCTATATCTCCCGTTTCACTTTCCCTTGACTGTCAGTCTGAAGAAGGGTCTCGACCCGAAATGTCATCTATTCCACTCTATGATCATTGCTTTCGTCCGTCTAGAGAGAGGGAGATGCAAGAAAGCAGCTTTGACATATAATACACAATAAACTATATTATAAATACACAATAAACAAGTTATGCATTCTTGTACTCTTACATGGGTATGACCGCACATAAAAAATCCTTCCTTCCCAACCTCAGCCTCACGGACCTTAGAGTACCCCTAGTTCCTAAAACACATTCCCATCACTGAGCATAGCCCCACTTATTTGTTTTTGTCATTGCTGTGCTCAATAATCTTTTAAATTAATGGTAGTTTCATGTGTTTTTAGATAGAACACATAATTAGAAGCATTTGGAAACTGCATGAAATGTCAAAAGTACACCAGGGGAGGTTTGTGGGCAGGCCCATTTGGTATGTGGGACTTGCTGCACTTCGTAAAAGGGCTGTAAAAACACCAGTGGGACCTCCAAAATATTTTAATTTTGCAGAGCTGCCTGGGGCAGTCATTCCAAGATGTAGAGATTGGGGTTCAGCATTTTCTACCAGGCTATGACACCTTCTTTTCTGCTGTTTTGCTTACATTTGAGTTTCTGCCACTAAATGAACAGTAGTTGCTTCTGGAATATTCCCAGTGATATCTTTATAATTTAGATGCAAAGCAATAATTTAATATGTTTGATGTTTTCATTCATTTTCATTTACATTATTGCTTAATTTGAAGATTTCTATGTTTTATTTGACAACAGTGATATCTCTTATTATATTTCCATTTGTAGCTTATACGATCGATTTCTTATAGAAAAGTTGTTTGACTGAAATTGGCATTTAGCTCCTCATGTTTATGCCGGTTTTCATTTTCTTTGTATTTTACCTAATCACCATGATCTGAGTCAGATTTTGCTTTCTTGCAAGCATTGCATGTAGGTGTTAGGTTGACCCTTATCTCTTTAATCATCCATAACATTGAAGAAATATTAAGATTATTTAGGGTTCTTCTTTATATCTTTTCCTGTAGTTATCTTTTCTGCAATGTGATTATGAAAGCAAATATTTATTGTGGTTGAAAATTCTTCCTTGGTGCCATCTCAATTGAACTCTTAAAATATTGTAATGACATGGGAGTGAGTAATAGAAATTAAAATATCAAATCATAGGCACACAATACAAAAATAACAACATATAAAATGATTCATTATATCACTGTTTTCCTTTCTCCCTTTTTAATTATTTATGCATGCCAGTTGGATCAGCAATGGTATTAACAGTGCACAGCATCATTTTCATGAAGTTGTACTCGTATCATGAGGTGAATAGGTGGCTTCGTGAAGAATGGGCTCCTTTAGGTCTAAAGTCAGCCATGAAACAGCCAGGTATCCTCACATTTAAATAATCTGAGGTCATTTTATACATTATTTTCTTTTTTTTATGTCATTTTAATACATCAATTATTTTTACAGGTATTACATCATGTGTATTTGAAAATAGAGAACGTAATGGTAATAGGACCAACCTTGATGAAGTAATTACTTATCCAGACAACCTGACAGTAAGAGGTATAGATTTTAACCATGTTATTTTTTGAAGCATATAATGTAATGTAATTATTTAACTTGTTATTATCGAAAAGGAGAGGAATGATTTAATTCATTTACAACCCCATTTTCAATTTATATTGATTTAAATTTTCTTTTCAGCTTTAAAGAGTAAAGCTGTTTTCCAATGGTATAAAAAAATAGCACAGTCCAAGAATAAGATAATAGAATTGCCTCTTCATTTTGAAGCCTAATCTGCAATTTTTTTTAAAGCATTCTTCTGATATGTTCAACGTACTGTGCTCAGTGAGAACAGTTCCAGTCATATTTTCATATTTACTAAGAAAGGGGATTATTTTCAAAGTGGAGATCTGGAATCTTTGAACTTATCGATGAAACGTTCTCTGTCCACCTGGAAATCTTCCCAAATAGATATGAAATATGTCTGTAATGGAAGGCTAGACATGGGCGTGTGAACAGTGTTGCCTCCCTTGTCTGAGTGTAGCCCAGTTCTCAATTCTGGAGGATGCCATGGCCTACGTTAAAACATTGGATTTGAAGTAATAAAATTTAAATTAACAATTCCTGTCAGTCAGAGTACAAAATTATTACCACTCAATATATGACTTCACCCATCTGAGGAAGCCTTAAGTTTTAACTCCATCCTAATTTCCTCCTTGTTACAAATATGCGATCAAAACTAATCACATAAGAAGTAACTGCAGAGCAATTAATGTTCTTCTACCCGGTATGGCACATGTTCTTTTTGGTCTTTCACCTTGCACAAAATAGTTGTTGCAATTTTTTATGCTAGGATTTGAGTTAATGCCTTAATTAAAATTGAAAACAAAGAATCTTCTTATTATAGTATTGGCAGATTCATCACACTTTAAATTGATGCTATTAATTGTTTGTTTCTCAATTTTTCATGCAGTGCTATAGTTTTCCTAGGAAGGTAAACTACACCTAATTTTAGGACATCTTTAATTGTTATCACTAGTCAATGAAATTTAATTTTTTGTGAATTTTCTTTTTAGATATTTACTATTTTTTGTTTGCTCCAACACTCTGTTATCAAATGAATTTCCCAAGATCCGCTAAAATACGCATACGTTTCCTTCTGCGACGTCTATTTGAAATGGTAAGCGGCTGAATGCATTGCTCTGGAAATCAAATGTAGACATTTTTTTTCTTGAGGCATCTAGCATTGTGTTCCACATGTTGCTATGAAGGTGGGTACATGAGAAACAATTAGTTTTTCTAAAGCTGATGTACAGTGAACAGCTACAATTCAGTGTAAACAAGAACAGTCTGTGGGGAATCTCCCTTTAATTTTACAATTTTACCTTATCAACCATAAAGATACAGTTGATTTACAAACTTAAAGCACACGGTATTGGGGGTTCAGTATTGATGTGGATAGACAACTGGCTGTCAGACAGGAAGCAAAGAGTAGGAGTAAACGGGTCCTTTTCAGAATGGCAGGCAGTGACTAGTGGGGTACCGCAAGACTCAGTGCTGGGACCCCAGCTATTTACAATATATGTTAATGATTTGGACGAGGGAATTGAATGCAACATCTCCAAGTTTGCGGATGACACAAAGCTGGGGGGCAGTGTTAGTTGTGAGGAGGATGCTAGGAGGCTGCAAGGTGACTTGGATAGGCTGGGTGAGTGGACAAATGCATGGCAGATGCAGTATAATGTGGATAAATGTGAGGTTATCCACTTTGGTGGCAAAAACAGGAAAGTAGACTATTATCTGAATGGTGGCCGATTAGGAAAAGGGGAGATGCAACGAGACCTGGGTGTCATGGTACACCAGTCATTGAAAGTAGGCATGCAGGTGCAGCAGGCAGTGAAGAAAGCGAATGGTATGTTAGCATTCATAGCAAAAGGATTTGAGTATAGGAGCAGGGAGGTTCTACTGCAGTTGTACAGGGTCTTGGTGAGACCACACCTGGAGTATTGCATACAGTTTTGGTCTCCTAATCTGAGGAAAGACATTCTTGCCATAGAGGGAGAACAGAGAAGGTTCACCAGACTGATTACTGGGATGTCAGGACTTTCATATGAAGAAAGACTGGATAGACTCGGCTTGTACTCGCTAGAATTTAGAAGATTGAGGGGGGATCTTATAGAAACTTACAAAATTCTTAAGGGGTTGGACAGGCTAGATGCAGGAAGATTGTTCCCAATGTTGGGGAAGTCCAGAACAAGGGGTCACAGTTTAAAGATAAGGGGGAAATCTTTTAGGACCGAGATGAGAAAAACATTTTTCACACAGAGAGTGGTGAATCTCTGGAATTCTGTGCCACAGAAGGTAGTTGAGGCCAGTTTATTGGCTATATTTAAGAGGGAGTTAGATGTGGCCGTTGTGGCTAAAGAGATCAGGGGGTATGGAGAGAAGGCAGGTACAGGATTCTGAGTTGGATGATCAGCCATGATCATATTGAATGGCGGTGCAGGCTCGAAGGGCCGAATGGCCTACTCCTGCACCTATTTTCTATGTTTCTATGGTTTCACAATCAACTTTTATCGCATGCCACAAAAATGAAAGCCTTTTGGGAAACACACTTGATTTTATGCCAAGTAATCAACCATTCTTTAGTCCTGCTCACAGAAACAAGCTGATCTTGCACTTCTATATAATATAAGATCTTCTCATTTAAATATTTTAGTGTTACTTCCACTGGTTATTGTGCGACATCTTGAGTGTTGCATAGTCCATTTACTGGTATATTAAGCATTAGGAAATGAAAGGTGAACTGGCTGCTTGCTTTGTGCTGTAATTATTTTCATTCAATGTCAATTAAGTTACAATGACTGATTTAGTTATGGAAAGAGGAATGTAATTGGACTATCAGCTTTGCTGTAGATCAACTTGAAGGGTGGAATAATCCCCTGTGGTGTAACAATTCTATAATTCTAATTCTCTGGGTATGAGAAGCATTGAAATATACTAGCGCATGACTTCAATTCCTCTTCCCATTCCCACACCATCCTAACCTGTCTGTTCTCGGTCTTCTTCACTGTCAGGGTGAGGCCCAGTGCAAACTAGAAGAATAACACCTCATATTCAACCTGGGTATCCACAGCTCGGTGGCATGAAACTGGTGTGTTTCTTCCACTCTGCCTATTCTCTCTCCTTACGATCCTCCCATATTTGTCCCACTCCCCCCTCCAGACCCCATCTCCTATGTTGTCCCTCCCCCCCTCCTTGTTCTCCACCCACTGTGCACATATTCCCTCGACCACTCCCTCCCTCACCACACCTACAATCTGGTTCTGATTTCATCTGAAATTCACCTTTATTGTCATGGTTCCCTTCCTCACTTATCAGATTCTAGCACTGGTAGCCTTTGTGCTCCTATTTATCACCCATCAGTAGCTGTCTCCATCTGATCCCACCTCTCCACTTCCTAGCTCCAACTGCCTCTTTTATTTTTTGGCTGCCTCCATGTATCATGCCTTACCCCTCTCTCCCAACACTACCCTACATCTCTCTTACCTGACAACCTGCCTACACCTCTGTCTACCAATCACCTTTTGCTCCTATCTCACCTATGTATCTCACCATTTTCCCTTTCTTCACACAGGCTGTCTCCCCTCTCCACTGTCAGTCCTGATGCAAGGTTTTGACTCAAAATGTCTCCCATCCCTTCCCCCCGACAGATGCTGTTCAACCAAATGTGTTCCTTCAGCTGATTGATTGTTGTAATGGTTACACTCAGTTGACTCTTTTGGGCAGATCACGTTGTTCACATGCCCAATACCTAACTCCTGTGTATTATCACTGGAAGAAATCACCAGTTGGACAGAAGAAAAGATTCAAGGATGTGCTCAAAATCTTCTTGATGAATTGCAATATTCCCGTTGACTTCTTGGAATCTCTGATCATAATCGTTCAAAGTGGAGGAGGAGCATTTGGGATAGAACAAGTACAGTACGGGAACAGACTCTTCAAGCCACAGCACCTGTGCAGACATGATGCCAAGATAAACTAATCTCATCTGCTTACACATGATCCTTATCCTTCATTCAGTGCATATCTGCATGTCTATCTAAGACTATCCTATATACCACCATCGTATCTGCTTTCACGACCACCCATGGCAATACATTGCTGGCATCCACCACCCTCTGTGTAAAAACTTGCCCTGCACATCTTTTTACCCTTAAAGCTATGCCCTGGTATTTAATGTTTTCACCCTGGGAAAAATGTTCTGATTATCTACCCTATCTATGCCTTTCATAAGTGTGTTACTTCCATCAGGTCTCCCCTCAACCTTTGGTGTTCCAAAGAAAATGATCCATTTGACCAACTTCTCCTTTTAGCTAATCTATCTATCTATCTATCTATCTATCTATCTATCTATCTATCTATCTATCTATCTATCTATCTATCTATCTATCTATCTATCTATCTATCTATCTATCTATCTATCTATCTATCTATCTGTCTATCTGTCTATCTATCTATCTATATATCTATCTATCTATCTATCTTGGTTTGTGTCAAGTTTTGTTCAGATTGATGTTATATTTTACGTTATTTCACATTTAAAACTTTACAAAATCCTGTTTGAGTAAGAAACACTGCAGTGGCAGATGCTGCCAGTTGCTGGCAGCTAGCAGCTATGACATCACAATGGGATCTCATTTACATAAGCTGCCAATCAAAGCTACAATGTTGCTATCCCAGGACCCTGAGTCCTTCAGGGGAAGAATCGGCCAGCCTAACCCAGCACATATGTGATTGCAAAGCCACAACAAAGTTTAAATGCCTTGTCAGTGGCACCTACATCACATTAATTGCTTTTTAAAAAAGTTTATATGAGGGAGGGTGAAAATATGAGCCGACCTGCACAGTTGTGGGCTAAGCGTGAGTGGTGGAATATTGCATTGGGGGAACGGGTTACGTTGGGGGAACGGGTGAGTGATGCATTGGAGGACCAGGCCTCCCGTGGGGACTCTGGGTGAGTGGTCAAATATTGCGTTAAAAAATGAGCCGACCTGCACAGTTGGGGGGTATGGGTGAGTGGTGGAATATTGCATTGGGGGAACAGTTTGCGTTGGGGGACCAGGCCTCCCGTGGAGGCTATAGGTGAGTGGTCGACTATTGCGTTGGGTGAATGGGTTGCGTTGGGGGACCAGGCTTCCCGTGTGACAGGGATCCAACGGGTTCCACTTGGTCTAGTATATTACTAAAACTATCATCTTGTTTGTTTCTATCTATCTCTCTATGCACACATATGTATGTGATCCCGGAACTACGCCAATACGATACACGATAGCGCTAGAATTTTTGCACCACCTTACTCACAATTGTCCTGTGGTGGTTTGTGTCAAGTTTCGTTCAGATTGATGTTATATTTCACAAGTTATTTCACATCGTTAAATTAAAAATAAAAAACAATTGAGAATTTTTTTTTACCTCTGCAGCTATGACTTCACAATGGAAATGTAACTCTACCAGCTACAATGTTCCAATCCTGGGATACTCAGTCCTGCAATGTTGCAATCCTTTTTTTAAAATTCCTGGCAGCAAGTATATTCCCGGCATGGATGGAAGGAGGGTGAATTCTTTAAAAATATTTTAATATCACAGTATGCTGATTTTTTTTTTAAAAGTTTAAAATGAGCGAGGGTGAATAAGGCAGAATGAGCAGCCCCTACACAGTTGGGGGCTATGGGTGAGTGGAGGAATATTGCGTTGGGGGAACGGGTTGCGTTGGGGAAACGGGTGAATGGGTGGACTATTGCCTTGGGCAACGGGTTGCGTTGGGGGACCAGGCCCCCATGGGGGCTGTGGGTGAATGTGGAATATTGCGTTGGGGGAACGGGTTGTGTTGGGGGACCAGTCCTTCCGTGTGACTATTTAGCAATCTGTCATCCTAAAACTCTCATCTTGTTTGTTTCTATGTGTGTGTATGTGTGATCCTGAATTATGCCAAAACAGTACACATCGCCCTACAATTTTTGGACCACCTTACTCACAATTGTCTTGTGTGTTTATCAAAGTTTTGTTCAGATTGATGTTATATTTTACAAGTTATCACATTTTTAAGTTCACAAATCCCCACTTTGAGAAAGATTGTTTCCAATCCGCACTGGCAGTTACCAGCTATGACGTCACAATGAGATTGTAGTCCTGCTCGCTACGATGTTGTTATCCCAGTACAGTTAGTCATTTAGTAAGTGCAATTGCATTTTAAAAAAAAGTTTACAATGAGGAAGGGTAAATAAGGTGAAATGAGCCGGCCTGCACAGTTGGGGGCTATGGCTATGGCTGAGTATGTAATATTGCATTGGGGGAACGGGTTGCGTTGGGGGAACGGGTGAATGGTGTAATATTGAGTTGGGGAATGGGTTGTGTTGGGCGACCAGGCCTCCCGTGGGGGCTATGGGTTAGTGGTTGAATATTGCGTTGGGGGAACGGGTTGCGTTGGGGACCAGGCCTTCCATGTGACAGGGACCCAACGGATCCCACTTGGTCTTGTATATTACTAAAACTCTCATCTTGTTTGTTTGTTTGTTTGTTTGTTTGTATGTGCGTGTGTTCTAGAAACTCCGCCAAAACGGTACACGATAGCGCTACAATTTTTGGCCTACCTTACTCACCATTGTCCTGGCGTGTGCATAAGCCAAGTTTCGTTCCGATTGATATTTTACAAGTTATTGACATTTTAAACTTCACAAAAAACACGTTTCCACTTGCCCTGACCGTTAGCCGCGTTCTACGTCACAATTTGATCCTGAATCTAATTTTTTCTTAAATCGCGATTTTCATCGACATTGATTTTATTCTAACAAAAAACCTTTTAATCAAATTCTTCTGTTTTCATTAACAGTTAACATGGTGTTTAGGTTATTTTAAAGAAAAACGCGATTTTCATTGAGAATTCCATTTAAAAAAAACATTGCGATTTTCATTGTGAGGGGCGGGATGGGATAGGGGGGAGGTGAGGAGTGGGGTAGCAGGGAAAGAGGGAGAGGAGGGGGGTAGGGAGAGGAGAGGGAGAGGAGGTGAGGAGGGAGAGTGGGGGAGGAGGGGGGATTGAGGGAGAGAAGGGGGTAGGGAGGGAGAAGGAGGGGAGAGGGGGTGAGGATGGAGAGTGGTGGTGTGGGATAGGGGGGAGGTGAGTGGGGGAGCAGTGAGATAGAGGAAGAGGAGGGGGTAGGGAGGGAAAGTGGTTATGGAGGGAGGGAGGGAGTGACTGAGGGTAGGGGAAAGGTGAGGGAGGGAGAGGTGAGGGATGGAGTGTGGGAGGGAAGGATGAGAGGGGAAAGAAGAGGGAGGGTGAAGAGAAGGGGGAGGGAGTGCTGGGATGAGGGGGAATGGAGGAGGATAGGGGTCCGAAGAGGGATGGTGAGGTAATGGAGGAGGGGTGAGGGAGGAGGGAGGGAGGGGGTGAGGGGAGGAAGCAGAGGAGGGTTGGTGGAGGGTGGGGAGAAGGAGGATGATGGAGGAGGGCTATAGCAGACCGAAGAGGAAGAGTGAGATGCATTCACATTGATCTTATATTTTGCAAGTTATTACCATTTTGAACTTTAAAAACGTTGCAGTCGCGTTCCCACTTGCCGGCTGCGCCTGCACAATTGGGGGAGGGTTGCCGTGACACACGTCACAACGGGGATCTCTGGCGTCACATCGGGAACCCGTCAGCCACGCCCGCGCAGTTGGGGGCTATGGGTCAGTGGTGGCATATTGCTTTGTGGTCGGGCGCGGTTTGGTGAAATATTGTGTTGGGGAAATGAGACCCAACGGGTCCGTACTTGGTCTAGTACCCTTTAATCCAGGCAGCATTCTGGTAAACCTCTTCTACACTTTTTCCAAACTCTTCATACCCTTCATGTAATGGAGCGACCAGATGCGGCATAACCAAAGTTGTATAATGCTCGATCATGACTTCCTGACTCATATACTCAATACCATGACCAACGAAGGCAAGCATCCCCTATGCCTACTTTCCCTCTCTATCTACTTGCATTGCTATATCGAGGCAGCTGTGGACTTGGACCCCAAGATCCTTTTGTCATCAGTCATGTTAAGGGTATTGCCATTAACTGTATGGTTTCCCCTTACATTCGACCTCAGAATCTGCAACTCCTCATACTTGCTCAGATGAGACTCCATCTGCCATTTCTCTGCCTATTTCTATATCCTACAATTTAATGTGACAGCATTACTCCATACCTGCGACCACCATCAATCTTGGTATTGTTTGCAAACTTACTAACTTAATAATCAACATTTATGTCTCATTTATATAGAAACATAGAAAATAGGTGCAGGAGGAGGCCATTCGGCCCTTCGAGATCATGGCTGTTCGTCCCCTATCATAACCCGTGCCTGCCTTCTCCCTATATCCCTTGACTCCACTAGCACCTAGTGCTCTATCTAACTCTCTCTTAAATCCATCCAGTGATTTGGCCTCCACTGCCCTCTGTGGCAGGGAATTCCATAAATTCACAACTCTCTAGGAGAAAAAGTTTTTTCTCACCTCAGTCTTAAATTACCTCCCCTTTATTCTAACACTTATATATATATATATATACACACACACACAAATATCTTAAATTTGTGAGATATATATCTATATATACAGGTATATCACAAATTTAAGAACTTTGGGTCTGTGCATGGGAATTGCGTAAACAGCTGGAGGAATGCACTACCTCACAGAGTACCAACCTGCCTCATCTACGGAAGAGTCTGCATCCTGAGTCTGCAGCCAGATTGGAAACAAGTCAGCCTGGATCTTAAGGGACTAAAATAAAATGACAATACCTTGAGAAAGGTAAGAATCAATGAAATGCCAGTCGACGGAACTTGCATTTTAGATTCTCCTTTGGGACTTGCACCAACACTGCCTGGCTTGTGGGCAGATGTCTGAATGAAAAGATACTTCCATGAGGAGATTAATATCCCTAAATTGGTGTGCAAACTATTGCAACTAAAATAAAGAATCACTTCTTGGAAAGTGAAGGATTTGTTTTTGCTTCTGATAGATTTAGCTGCACTGTACATTTGTTAAACAGGCTTGTACAAACTACTCGCAGGATCTCTGAGCATTCAGTGTACATTTGCATCATCAAAGGCCTGGATAGAGTGGATGTGGTGAGGATGTTTCCACTAGTGGGAGAATCTAGGAGCATATGGCACAGCGTCAGAATGAAAGGATGTATCTTTAGAAAGGAGATGAGAAATGTCTTTAGCCAGAGGGTGATGAATCTGTGGAATTCATTGCCACAGGGTATTTGGGTATTTTTGACAGGTTCTTGATTAGTAAGATTGTCAAAGGTTACGGGGAGAAAGCGGAGAATGGGGTTGAGACGGAAAAATAGATCAGCCATGATTGAATGGTGGACTGACCGACAGGGCGAATGACTTAATTCTGCTCCTATGACTAATGAACTTCTGAACTTATCACTGCCAGGATTAGAAAGTTATGTTTTGCATGGGAAAGGAAGTTGTAGTAGAGATGAACCCTCTACTTTCAACTTTGGTGGGTTACTCCAGATAGGCCCTTGTGATTTGTTGTAGTGCATCTTAAATACATTATTGTAACTGGATGGAGTGATTATTAAAGATGTTGGATAGAGTGCCCATCACAGGAACTACTTTGTAGATGTTGGGAACTCGACGATGTATTACTTACCAAATTATAACCAACTTTTGACTTGTTCCTGCAACACATAAGCAGATAGTTTCCTAAATGTTATGGTCAGTGTTGGGCACTTCCGGGTTGAACATGAAATGAACAGCTGTGTGCGAGCGTGGCTCCCGATTTCGGACAGTGCAAGATTTTTGGAGCCCGCGCGATGTCTGGACCAGCCCTGCACAACTCCATACGCCTCCACCGATCGAAGTGGGACCGGCCCCGTGAGGCCATTCCCCCCCTCCCTGTTCCCCCCCTCTCTGTCCACCTCCCCTCTCCCCTTCTCTCCCTCCCCCCACCCCCCCTTCTCCCTCTCCCCCTCTCCCTGCCTCTCCCTCTCCCCCCCTCATTCCCTCCCCCCCTCCCTCCCTCTCCCCCTCCCCTCTCCCCCCTCCCTTTTCCCCTCCCCCTCCCTCCCACTCCCTCTCCCCCTCCCTAACCCCTCTCCCCCTCCCTCTCCCCCCCTCCCTCTCTCTCCCTCTCCCTCTCCCCTTCTCTCTCTGCCCTCACTCTCTACCCCCCCCCTCTTTAGATGCACCTGCGAGTTGGGGCTATGCGTCAGTAGATAGGCCGATTATGGGGTAAAAGGAGCAAATTAATAATATTAATATATTAACAAGGGGGGTAGTTAGGATGTGTGCGGGGGGTATTAGTGTGTGTGGGGGCGTGGTTAATGTGTGTGACGCCGCATGCCGCCCCCCCCTCATCCGCACATTGGGGGAACAGACCCAACGGGTCTGCACTTGGTCTAGTATCTCTTAAAGTAGAACAAACGACTGTACAATTTTCAAAGAAGGGAGCCACCCTCAATTGGATCTAAAATTTTAGTTTGGGAACACTTTGGAAGTTTTTTGTTTTGTAATGCCTGCGATCGTCCTCCGTTGGGGAAGAAGATCTAGGTTTTTGGGGGTTAAATGCTTTTTTTTGGTATTGTAAGGGATGAGGGAAAGGCTTTTGGGTAATGGCAGCTTATTCTTTGATTGTTACAAATACACTCGACTTCTTTTTTTCTCTTTTTTCTTTCCCATTGTGGGCTCTCACATGCAGCCTTTGCGTTGTTTTGGATGGCAGACCCTGTGTGTATTTTTGAAATACACATTTTGAAATATGGCTAATGGTGATTTTGATGGAGGCTATACTGTGAGGTTTATATCTTGGAATGTAAAGGGGCTTAATGGTCCTGTTAAAAGAGCTAAAGTTTTTTCTCATCTAAAACAACTAAAAACATACTTTTACAAGAAACTCACTTAAGACTGTAAGATCATAATAGACTGCGTAAAACGTGGGTTAGTCAGATCTTTCCAGATTTAATAGCAGGTCCAGGGGTGTGGCAATATTAATCGCCAAAAGAATACAGTTTACACGTCCGACGTAGTCAGTGACACTAATGGCTGGTTTATTATAGTTTCCGGGTGTCTTTTTAAAAAACCTGTCGTTTTAGTGAATGTTTATGCCTCTAATTGGGATTATGTTCACTTTGCAAATAAGCTTTTGTCATTAATGCCCGATCTGAACACGCACCAGTTAATTTTTTCGGGAGACCTGAACTGTGCTATTGATCCACTGTGCTTGATAGGTCTAGTTCTAAGGGGACACCTTCTGGTATGGCAAAGACCTTCTCATTGTTTATGCAACAAAATGGTTATGTGGACCCCTGGAGATTCCTAAACCCACGGCTGGGCAATTCTCTTTTTTTTCTCATGTTCACTGTTCTTTTTCCAGAATAGACTATTTTTTTATAGACAGCCCCTTCATTCCTATGGTTAAGAAAATTGAATATACTGCTATAGTAATATCAGATCACTCGCCTGTGATACTGGACCTAGGCTTTCTTTTAAACATTAGAGAACGACCTCTCTGGAAACTCAACCCCCCTTTGCTTTCCAATGTAAAATTTTGCAGTTTTGTATCGGCTAACATAGACACATTCCTCGAGATTAATAAAACCGAGTCCGTATCCTGCTCTTTACTTTGGGAAACTTTAAAAGCCTACTTGAGAGGTCAAATCATATCTTATACTTCATACGCCAATAAAGAACGCAAGAAGGAAATGCAAACCCTGTTACAATCCATCTTGGCTCTGGATAGGCAATATTCTGAAGCACCCACCGCCCAATTATATAAAAGCAGTGCTGATTTACAAACAAAATTCAATCTTCTATCTACTAATTAAACAGAACAACTAATTCTCAGGACTCGTGGTCTTCATTATGAATACGGTGATAAGGCGAGCTGGCTTATTGGTCACCAACTGAAGCGTCAATCCGCGTCACGACTTATTCCTCAGATAAGAGACATACACCAAGACATAACAAGCAATCCAAAAGAAATAAACAATACTTTCACAGCCTTTTATTCTTCTCTTTGCACCTCAGAATTCCCCTTAGATACAATGAATATGGAAAATTTCTTAGACGATTTGGAAATACCCACTCTGGAATTAGAAGAGGCAGAAGATCTAGACCAGGCCCTTGGGCAGGAAGAGATTAATAATGCCATTATGGCGATGCAGAGTGGTAAAACCCCGGGCCCTGACGGCTACCCATTAGAATTTTATAAGAAATTTAAGGATAAGCTCACACCAGTTCTTTTAGAAATGTTTCAAGAATCTTTGGAAAATGGTTCACTACCCCCCACCCTTTCACAGGCATCTATTTCACTTCTTCTTAAAAAAGACAAGGATCCGACTCAATATGGATCTTACCGCCCCAATATGGATCTTACCGCCCCATCTCACTTTTGAATGTAGATGCAAACATTTTGGCTAAGGCGCTGGCTTCCCATTTAGAATGCCAACTTCCCAAAATAATCTCAGAAGATCAAACAGGTTTCATTAAAAATCCGCGCCCAGAGGTTGTTATCTCTTTGGACGCGGAGAAGGCATTCGATCGAGTGGAGTGGCCATATTTGTTCAGAGTCTTGGAGAGATTTGGATTTGGCAAAAAATTTGTAGCCTGGGTTAAGTTATTATATCATTCACCTTAAAGGGCCTGTCCCACTTGAATGCGATTGCGTGCGTTTGGCGCGACCGGCCGTAAGCGGAGGTCGCGCGTGACGTCATTTACGCATATAAAGGGGGTTGCTGGCTGCTATTCCATGATCATCATGGAAGAGATACAGATTGCATTGCTACAACAGCAACAGAGACTTCTGTCAGCAGCAGCCCTCATGCTTACAGATCGTCTAGGCAGGAGTACAACAAGGAAGGCTATCAAGAAACCCAAGAAGAGGTCTGTGTGGACGAGGTCTTTGTTCCGGATGAGACCCACTTTGGGCCAGTATGAGATCATGATGACGGATCTGCAGCGGAAAGATGAGGCTGCCTTTAGAAACCAGGATCCCCCCTGACCTGTTTCAGGAGCTAAAGACACGAGTCGGTCCTCTTCTGCAGAAAACGGACACCTTCAAGAGGAAGGCACTGGAACCAGGCCTGCGCCTAGCCATCACCCTCCGCTACCTTGCATCAGGGGATTCCTACAAGAGCCTCTCCTACAACTTCCGTGTGGCTCACAACACCATCAGCAAGGTTGTCCGCGAGACCTGTGACGCCATCAACAATGTATATGAAGAAATGATTGACTGCCCTAGTACACCTGACGAGTGGAGGAGAGTGGCGCATGGCTTTCAAACCAGATGGAACTTCCTGCACACATGTGGGGCAGTTGACGGGAAGCATGTGGCCATCCAGGCGAGGTTCTGTGTACTTTAACTACAAGAAGTTCCATTCCATCGTGCTGTTAGCTGTGGTCGATGCAAACTACAACTTCCTGTTTGTGGATGTGGGCACACCTGGCAGTGCTGCAGATGGAGCGATCTCGAGAGAGACCTCCCTTGGGCAAGCACTGGAAGAAGGGAGAGCAGGCCTTCCTGATCCAGTACCTCTGCCGGGAGAAGACAACCCTGACATCCCCTACGCACTGGTTGGTGATGATGCCTTCACACTCAGGCCATGGATGATGAAGCCATACCTTCACAGGCGGATGTCAAGGATCTTTAATTACAGGCTGTCCAGGGCTAGGAGGGTCGTGGAAAATGCTTTTGGTATCCTTGCGAGCAGATTCAGATTCCTGCTGACTACAATGGAGCAGGAGCCCGAGAATGTGCAGACCATTGTCTACGCGGCATGTGTCCTCCACAACCTGATCCGCACCAGAGGTGCAGCAGCAGCCATGTTGGAGGGTGACATGGTGGACAAACAGACAGGAGACGTCACACCAGGTTCATGGAGAGCTGCAAGTTTTAACATCCGGTGGCGCTGTTGCTAGCTGCCTCCGCCTTCAGTCCGGTATCTTTTTGTTTTTTTTGTTATGTTTTTGTTATGTTTGAAGAACGTTTTTTGTGGGGTTTTTGTCTTTATGTGGGGGGGAAGAGGGTACGGTAAGGGGGATGCCGTCCTTCAGTCGCTTCCTGGAGAGGACGCGACTATTTTTCGAGTCGCGTCCTCGCCCCCCCCCCCCCGCGGCCTACCTACTGGATTGGCGCGGCCTTTCCTGCTGGGACCGACCAGAGCTCCAGCAGCAGCGGCGCAGCGTTGGAAACATCGCGGAGCGGGCGATGCCTTACCGGGGATCGCCGTTTGGAGCTCCGGAGTGCTGGGCCTGCTGCACTGACAGCGCGGAGCTGTGGTTCGCGGAGCTCCCAACGCGGGCGGCGCTGACCAACATCGCGAAGTACTGCGACTCCGCCCGGCTCGGCCTGTGGACTTCGGGAGCCGTGGACTCCGGTGGGAGGTGGCTGATTTGGAGGTCCGGGCCGCTGAGGATGTTCTCCGTCGGGGTTCCACCGTTCCCGGCGAGAGGGCCTGAGCATCGGGCCGCCCGTGGTGGCGACTGCGGGTGCTCGGGAGGCCCCGACTACGGGTGAACATCTGGGAAGATCGGCGGGGAGGCTGGCTGGACTATGGTACCTTCCTTAACTTTGGTGCCGCTGTGGGGTTATGTTCTGTCGTGGACTTCTGTGTTTGTGCTTTTTTATTGATTTATTATTTATTTTTATGATACATGACTGTAAGGAAAATCCATTTCGTTGTCTCTTAATGAGATAATGACAATAAATTGAATACAATACAATACAAAAAGACAGGCTGCACTAATGGTGGCACAAGGCACATTGCAAGGAAACACCAGCAACAAAAGAGCCAAGGAGCAGAGGGACCATCTCTGTGCTTACTACAACTCCGAGCGAGGCAGAGTACCCTGGCAGAACGACATGTTCTGAAGATTAGCAGCAAAAATCCCACACCACAAACAGAGGACCACCACTGCAGGAACTGATCTAATAAAAGGAGGATCTATGTATGTTAATGGAGGATTTTTGTATGTGAAATTAGTAATACTGTGATAATAATAATACCTCACACATCGGACTTTCTTTGAAATGCCATAATTTTAAAAGAGGTTAAATGCTTTTGTCTGCTTTATATGACGTTTCATGACACATTTTGCAATTCAATGCAGTTCAATGTCTGTGTGTGTTTTATTTATCTAATAAATCGAGGCTTTTATATGTGAGATGCATTCCATGATTAGACGTGGTTTCCATATTTGAGAGGGGGGGAAGAAGAAAACAATAATAAACAGAGAATAAGAGGTGGTGGGGTTCTTAAATGGGTGAGCAGAGAAACAGAAGGGTGTAAAATGCGGGCGGAAGCAATAGGTAGCAAGGTGAAAAGTAAAAGTGGCAGACAGACAAATCCAGGGCAAATATCAAAAAGGGCCACTTTTCAACATAATTGTATAAGGGGTAAGAGCGTTGTAAAAACAAGCCTGAAGGCTTTGTGTCTCAATGCAAGGAGCATTCGTAATAAGGTGGATGAGTTGAACGTGCAGATAGCTATTAATGATTATGATATAGTTGGGATCACGGAGACATGGCTCCAGGGTGACCAAGGCTGGGAGCTGAACATCCAGGGATATTCAATATTCAGGAGGGATAGAGAGAAAGGAAAAGGAGGTGGGGTAGCGTTGCTGGTTAGAGAGGAGATTAACGCAATAGAAAGGAAGGACATTAGCTTGGAGGATGTGGAATCGGTATGGGTAGAGCTGCGAAACACTAAGGGGCAGAAAACGCTGGTGGGTGTTGTGTACAGGCCACCTAGCAGTAGTAGTGAAGTTGGGGATGGCATCAAACAGGAAATTAGAAATGCGTGCAACAAAGGCAAAACAGTTATAATGGGTGACTTCAATCTAAATATAGATTGGGTGAATCAAATTGGCAGGGGTGCTGAGGAAGAGGATTTCTTGGAATGTATGTGGGATAGTTATCTAAACCAACATGTAGAGGAACCAACGAGAGAGCAGGCTATTCTAGACTGGGTAATGAGTAATGAGGAAGGGTTAGTTAGCAGTCTTGTTGTGCGTGCCCCCTTGGGCAAGAGTGACCATAATATGGTTGAGTTCTTCATTAGGATGGAGAGTGACATTGTTAATTCAGAAACAACGGTTCTGAACTTAAAGAAAGGTAACTTTGAGGGTATGAGATGTGAATTGGCCAAGATTGACTGGCAATTAGTTCTAAAAGGGTTGACGGTGGATATGCAATGGAAGGCATTTAAAGACTGCATGGATGAACTACAAAAATTGTTCATCCCAGTTTGGCAAAAGAATAAATCAGGGAAGGTAGTGCATCCATGGAAAACAAGGGTAATCAGGGATAGTATCAAAGCAAAAGATGATGCGTACAAATTAGCCAGAAAAAGCAGCATACCAGAGGACTGGGAGAAATTCAGAGACCTGCAGAGGAGGACAAAGGGCTTAATTAGGAAAGGGAAAATAGATTATGAAAGAAAACTGGCAGGGAACATAAAAACTGACTGCAAAAGTTTTTATAGATATGTGAAGAGCAAGAGATTAGTTAAAACAAATGTAGGTCTCTTGCAGTCAGAAACAGGTGAATTGATCATGGGGAACAAGGATATGGCGGACCAATTGAATAACTACTTTGGTTCCGTCTTCACTAAGGAAGACATGAATAATCTGCTGGAAATAGCAGGGGGCCGCGGGTCAAAGGAGATGGAGGAACTGAGTGAAATCCAGGTTAGTCGGGAAGTGGTGTTGGGTAAATTGAATGGATTAAAGGCCGATAAATCACCAGGGCCAGATAGGCTGCATCCCAGAGTACTTAAGGAAGTAGCTCCAGAAATAGTGGATGCATTAGTGATAATTTTTCAAAACTCTTTAGATTCTGGAGTAGTTCCTGAGGATTGGAGGGTAGCAAACGTAACCCCACTTTTTAAGAAGGGAGGGAGAGAGAAAACGGGGAATTACAGACCAGTTAGTCTAACATCGGTATTGGGGAAACTGCTAGAGTCAGTTATTAAAGATGGGATAGCAGCACATTTGGAAAGTGGTGAAATCATTGGACAAAGTCAGCATGGATTTACGAAAGGTAAATCGTGTCTGACGAATCTTATAGAATTTTTCGAGGATGTAACTAGTAGAGTGGATAGGGGAGAACCAGTGGATGTGTTGTATCGACTTTCAGAAGGCTTTCGACAAGGTACCACATAAGAGATTAGTATACAAACTTAAAGCACACGGTATTGGGGGTTCAGTATTGATGTGGATAGAGAACTGGCTGGCAAACAGGAAGCAAAGAGTAGGAGTAAACGGGTCCTTTTCACAATGGCAGGCAGTGACTAGTGGGGTACCGCAAGGCTCAGTGCTGGGACCCCAGCTATTTACAATTTATATTAATGAACTGGATGAGGGAATTGAAGGCAACATCTCCAAGTTTGTGGATGACACTAAGCTGGGGGGCAGTGTTAGCTGTGAGGAGGATGCTAGGAGACTTGGATAGGCTGGGTGAGTGGGCAAATGTTTGGCAGATGCAGTATAATATGGATAAATGTGAGGTTATCCACTTTGGTGGCAAAAACAGGAAAGCAGACTATTATCTAAATGGTGGCCGATTAGGAAATGGGGAGATGCAGCGAGACCTGGGTGTCATGGTACACCAGTCATTGAAAGTAGGCATGCAGGTGCAGCAGGCAGTGAAGAAAGCGAATGGTATGTTAGCTTTCATAGCAAAAGGATTTGAGTATAGGAGCGGGGAGGTTCTACTGCAGTTGTACAGGGTCTTGGTGAGACCACACCTGGAGTATTGCGTACAGTTTTGGTCTCCAAATCTGAGGAAGGACATGATAGCCATAGAGGGAGTGCAGAGAAGGTTCACCAGACTGATTCCTGGGATGTCAGGACTTTCATATGAAGAAAGACTGGATAGACTTGGCTTATACTCGCTAGAATTTAGGAGATTGAGAGGGGATCTTATAGAAACGTACAAAATTCTTATGGGGTTGGACAGGCTAGATGCAGGAAGATTGTTCCCGATGTTGGGGAAGTCCAGGACAAGGGGTCACAGCTTAAGGATAAGGGGGAGTTCGATGTGGCCCTTGTGGCTAAAGGGATCAGGGGGTATGGAGAGAAGGCAGGTACGGGATACTGAGTTGGATGATCAGCCAGGATCATATTGAATGGCGGTGCAGGCTCGAAGGGCCGAATGGCCTACTCCTGCACCTATTTTCTATGTATCTATGTATCAATGCCATGATTAACTAACTGCTTTTTCCACTACACAAAAAGGTTACACTGAAGTATAATAATCAAGTTGTAGGTGAAGTTATTTTCGATAAATACAAAGACCCATGACTTTATAAGAATTAATTTGTTTATTTAGTGCAAGCAAACAAATAACGAATTGAAAAACAAGAAACTAATTTTTAATGTGCAACACAAGTAAACAGAATAGTGAATGTTGGTTAGAGAGCATCATTCTTTACGGACAATTTGCACTGGCCAATCCTCAATCAAATAGTCGGAGAGATTCAGGCTCAAGTTGGCACTTGTGTCGTGACTCTCCAATCGCACCGGGAATTCTGTTGATCCGAGCCTATCCATGCCAGATACCGCATGATGTGGCGTTGAGCTGGCTGCCCTGACGTTGGGCGGGCCTGCCATCCATGGGTGTGCCATAGGCCGTGATCCCATCATTGCCTGTGGGTAAAACACATATGTATGGGAGCCAAACAAATCATATAAAACAAATCACAACCTTTCACAAGCTGTGTGTCACAGACAATCTTGAGTCAGACTAAAGACTCAGAAAGGTTTCACAGTGTACCTGGTGTGCATGCTGTGGTGCCATCATCCCCATATGTTGGTGTGGCATGAATGGCATGTGCTTCATCGGACTCTGCAACACCAAGGAATTCGTAGTGAGTAATTCATAAAAAGCATTAAAGTCAAACATTTTATAAATCCAATAAACTTTGATTAAAAGATTTTACTGGCTGAAGAAATATGTGCGTCCTTGCCAACACTAAGGCCTCCAAGGAGTAGCTGGGCCATTGCGATTCAGGGAACTGCAACATCTCCTCCCTCAAGTACGTTGTGTAGGCATAAACGTTTCTTTCGTGCACCGTCCTTGGGTGCGACAAGACGTTTATTGTGTCAGCAGTAGTCTTAGCGTGTCGCACGATCTGCAACAAAGAGAGTGCAATCCTGGTCAGTATTTTTTGGGAGGCGATGGTGAAACATGGACATAGGGCGGAGTAAATGAGAAATTTGCTGATGGTTCACCCAAAAGCACTTACATCCGCGAACATCTCCCGCTGAAGTTGTTCAACAGGCGCGTCACATTCTGCCGCAGTTGTGCAGGCCGGCCTCCGCTTGGCGTGCACCTGTTTGTCCGCAATGCCAGACCCAGAGGGTCCCTCTGGGGGATCCGTCTCTCCCTCACTCGAGGTAGCGCACAAGGATTTCCCCATGGTAAACTGGAAGAAAGTAAATGTATCAGAAATGTTCAAGGCCATCAGGACGTAGCAAGCAAGGTGACCACCAAGTTATCATTGTCAAATATCATTTTAACTATCTCACTTTCCAACAAATTATAATTGTTACATATTTTCTTAACAATTCACCTTCTTGCCGCTCTCCTTCCTCTCCACTCAAACTATGTGGTTCTGCACGAACCCCATTTCTCCACTATCCATTGCTCTCTGTCAGTCAGTGGCTTACTGGTGGAGCCAGACTTACCAAGACTGTGAGACAGCCTCCCGAACTGTGTCCTCTGGCTCTTGAGCCATTGACACAGTTGGTCATCTGGGAAAACATAGAATAAATGAAGATCAGTGTTGAGCAAATTGTAATCTTAATTGGAACTGCAATTACAACCACAGAAATGTAGACAAACTACAAAGTATGTACTTACAAGAGCAGCCAGAGAACTCCTTCGCCTTGCCTTCAAGCAGCGTGTTGCGAAGATCCGTGCTCCTGAAATTACGATGTGTCTTATCGTAGAGTTCTCGGTGGGCCTGATACCATTCTACCAGGTCTCCCTCTTGTTCCCTGGTAACATCATAAGGCCTTGTGACCATCCTCTTCTTCTTCTTTGATGGCACAGCTGAGGCATCAGTCTCCTGAGCCAAATCCGAGTCCCATTCTGCAGCAGCAGCTGGGGCAGGAGCTGAAGCAGGAGAAGGGACAGGAGATGGGGCAGGAACTGGGGTAGGAACTGGTGAAGGAGCTGAGGCAGAAGATAGGGCAGGAGATGGGGCAGGAACTGAAGCAGGAGCAGGGTCAGGAACAGCAGCATGGCCAGAAGCAGTGGCTGGACCCTCCAGGATCTGTACGTTCTTTATTACCTGCTTTACCTTGTCCTGCATGGATTGCTTCTTGATGTTCTTTGTTCTCTTCGGAGCCATGTGCTCTGTGGATCGCTACAGCTGTGAAGAAAACCGACTCCGTGGCAAGAAACGCGGTGAGTGTGGTGATGATTTTGAAATCGTGCGCGCTTTTATTGCTGACGCGATAAAAGCGGGCCGACTGATTTTGGGCGTCGCGCGGTGACATCATCACGCAATGCCACGCGCTAGGCGTACGACGTCAAGACGCTGCGTGCGACCGCAATGCGCTTGCGTGCGTACGTGGGCCGTTGGCGCGCGAAGATTTTGTTCGCTACAAAAATTTCGGAGCCCCGCGGGATGTCGCGCACAACTACATACCCCTCCGCGCTTCTCAGTGGGACCGGCCCCGCACGGCCATACGATGCCCGTGCGTCTCAACGCGACGATGAGGTCGCGTAATTTGCGTGCCAAGGACACGTAAGTGGGACAGGCCCTTTAGCATGTATACAGACAAATTATTTGCGATCTGATTATTTTCCATTAACACGTGGCACTCGTCAAGGCTGCCCTTTGTCTCCGCTTCTTTTTGCGATTGCAATTGAGCCTCTTTCTTTGCACTTAGGTCAACCACATTATTCCAGGGCATTAGGAGAGGAAACATGGAACATCGTGTGTCTCTATATGCCGACGACCTCCTTCTTTATGTGAGCGACCGTACAGCCAGTGGCCCTGCAATTGTGTCCTTGTTAGATCAGTTTGGAACTTTCTCTGGCTATAAACTAAACCTCCAAAAAAGCGAATGGTTTCCCATCAACCTAGCCCTACAGATCCGACAAGAATCCCTGCCCTTTCCCATATATCAAGAAGGTTTTGTATATCTAGGAATATATATTACCCGCTCTTTCACATCCTTGTTTGAAGCTAACTATACGCCTCAAGTTAGCCAAATGAAGGCTGACTTTGAGAGATGGCATAGTCTACCTCTCACTATGGCTGGGAGAGTGCAGTTGGTGAAGATGACTGTACTTCCCAGATTTCTTTACTTGTTCCAATGTTTGCCAGTCTTCCTATCCAAGTCATTTTTTAACTCAGTTAGCCAATCTATAACCTCCTTTATATGGGATAACAAGGTTCCAAGGGTCAATAAGTGCACTCTCCAAAGGGGTCGTGAAGTAGGTGGACTGGGCCTTCCTAGCTTTATTCATTATTACTGGGCATCCAATATCCAAAATATATTATTCTGGCTCCACCGACCAGATACAGACTGGTGTCTGCTTGAGTCACAGTCTTGTTATTCCTCGTCTCTCCCAGCTTTAGTATATTGCTCCCTGCCATTGAAACCCTCTCGATTTACATCCAACCCAGTCGTACTATCCACCATCAAAATGTTTAATCAATTTCGTTGACATTATAAGTTTACATCAGCTTTAGTTCTGGGTCCCATTCACAGTAACCATTTATTCCCCCCTCTACACTTGACTCAACCTTTAGACAGTGGGGTTTGAATGGTCTTATGTGCATTAAGGATTTATACACTGACAACGTATTTGATAGTTTTGATAACCTACACAGAAAACATGGCCTCCCACATAATCATTTCTTTAAATATCTTCAGGTCCACCACTTTGCCATGAAAAAATGTCCCCCTTTTCCTGATCTCCCGCCTGTCACAGTGTTGGATAAACTCACTCCTACCTTTGCAAATAAAGGACTGATCTCTGTAGTATATTCTCAACTGATGTCCTTAGGAGATCAAAACCTGAACAAAGTTAAAACTAGGTGGGAGGACGACCTTGGTATAGATCTGTCTGAGGAATGCTAGACAGAAGCACTTAAAAGAGTTCATTCCTCGTCATCATGTGCTAGATTGGGGCTCATACAGTTCAACGTTTTACACAGGGATCATTTAAGCAAAGCCAGGCTTGCTGACATATATCCGGGGGCAGACGCTGGCTGTGACAGGTGCTCCTTCTCTCCAGCCAATCTAGCTCATGCATTCTGGTCTTGCCCCAAACTTGGTAACTACTGGGCAGTGGTTTTCAAAACCATCAGTGAAGTCCTTGGGATGACAGTGAGACCTTGCCCGCTTGTAACTGTATTTGGTGTAGCAGATAAAACCTTGGGTTTAAATACAACCCAGTCTGATGTCATTACATTTAAATCACGTTTGGCCCGTAGGAGAATCTTTCTGGTCTGGAAATCTACCACTCCTCCATCTGCTGCTGCTTGGCTGGAAGCCTTTTTTAAGGCTAGAAAAGATTAAATTCACATTGAGGGGGGCTGTGAAAATGATTTATTTGAAATGGGAACCTTTTTTTTATCATACTTTGAGGGTCTAAAGGAGCTACCTATTGACTGAGGGCACTTGAAAGTAGGTGGGGATCCGCCTTTATTCTGTTTTGTTACTTTATTATTGTTAAAATGTGCTTTTGTACATGTGATATGTTTGTATTGTGAACACATTAGCTGCCAAAGGGTGTTTAGGGAGGGTGGGTAAGGGTTATTTTGTTATTATATATAAAAAACAAAATGGAGGGAAACGTAATGCACTACGTCAGATGTACTGGGGTTTTTTCCTCCAATAAAAATAAAAAAGTGTAGGTCCACAAGATGTTGATGCTGTTTTTAATTTTTTTTAATGTCTCTAGACCAAGTGGGACCCGTTGGGTCCCATCATTTCAACGTGCAGTTGTGGGAGGGGGCGGCCTGCGGCGTCACACACACACACACTAACCCCCACTCCCCTTGATATTATATTAATATAATTAATATTAATTAATATTTAATTAAAAGAGAGACAGAAGGAACTGCAGATGCTGGTTTACCAAAAAAGACACAAGGTGTTGCAACTCAGTGGGTCAGACAGCGTCTCTGGAAGACGTGGATAAGTGACATTTTGGATCAAGACCCTTCTTCAGATTTATTTAGTTAGTTAGATTTAATCCCACAGATGCCTCAGAGGGATTTGAACACCACTCTCTGGTTCCCTGCACTATCAAGCACATAGTTTACTGATCAGAAACATTGACCTGTGGAGTAAATCTGACAATTCCAATTTTGGATAATCTCCAATGTTCAAATGTTGTAGTAAATTAGTGGCTTTGGCACAAAGTGACCATGGGGCACTTGGAATCCTCAGCGTCAAAGGTGGATGGTGCTGCAAGGTTTGTAGTATTAAGAGATCAGTTTTCCATCTGCTTGATTCCATTCACATTCTGGAACCTGGTCTATGGTTCTCTTCAAACTGATTTTCCATTGTTTGTTTTATAATCATGACACAAATCCAAATTGAAGTCTACAGACTGTTCATCTAAATATAATATAAACCTGGGAGCTTTTTTCTAACAGCAGTCAGGTTCTGGGACCTTTACAAATGTAGTGTCGATGTCAAATGTATTATAATGGAGCAGGTCAATGAATTAACTCACCTTCCCTTTCCAAAACTGACCTTCTTGTCCCGGGCCTGCTCCGCTGTCAGTGTGAGGCCAAACGCAAATTGGAGGAACAGTATCTTTTATTTCTCTTAGGCTGCTTACAACCCAGGATTTGAACGTTGATTTCTTTCATTTCAAGTAACGCTTTCATTCACTCCTTTTCCCCCATCCCCCGCCCTATCCACTCATGCATAGCCCCCAACTGCGCAGGCGCGGCTGGAGTGGGAGGGGGGTAGAGGGGGAGGGGATGGAGAGGGTGAGGGGGGTAGAGAGGGAGGGTAGAGGGAGATGGAGGGGGTAGAGAGAGAGAGGGGGGTAGAGAGTGAGGGGGAGATGGGTAGAGTGGGAGGGTAGAGGCAGGAGGGGGATAGAGAGGGAGAGTGGTGGAGGGGGAGGTGGTAGAGAGGGAGAGGGTGAGGGGGAAGAGAGGAGGGGGAGGGGGATGTAGAGAGGGAGATGAGGGGAGTAGAGAGGGAGGGGGAGGGGGTAGAGAGGGAGAGGGGCAGAGAGGGAGGGGCTTAGAGAGAGGGAGGTGGAGTCGGGGAGGGAGGTAGAGTAGGGGAAGGGAGGTTAGAGAGGGAGGGAGGGTAGAGAGGGAGGGGGCATGAAAGGGAGTGTAGATGTTTGAACAGCTCTCCCCACTCCTCTCCCTCAATCCCTCCACACTCCCTCCTCAACTCCCCAGGATTTTTTTCCTCTCTTCCACTCCCCCAATCCCTCCCTCACCTCTTCGAGCGGAGCCGATGGAGCTGGGCTTAGCGGGTCCGAGCCGAGCGGGTCCGAGTGGAGCCGAGCGTGCGGGGCCGAACGGGTCCCAGCGTAGCCAAGCATGCGGGGCCAAACGGGCCCCAGCGGAGCTGAGCGGGGCTGAGCGGGTTGGAGTGCTGGGTAGAGAGGGAGGGGGAGGGGGTAGAGAGGGAGAGGGAGGGGAGGGGGGTAGAGGGAGGGGATGGGTGTAGAGAGGGAGAGGGACATAGAGGGAGGGGGTTAGAGAGAGGGAGGTAGAGTCGAGGGAGGGGGGTAGAGAGGGAGAGGGCAAGGGATCCCAGTGGGGCCAAGCGGGTTGGAGTGCCTACCACGCCTGGAGTGTGCGAGAGGATTGTAACGTCAGTCTGAATTTTTTTCTTAAAAATCGGCTTGAAGAACTTTAATTTTTTTTAACTGTTTTTAAAAGATTAGTAACTTGGAAAATATAGGTTGAAATGCGACGGGAAGATATTTATCGCTTCCGCGGGAAAAATGTCAGTAACATGTGTGAAAATGGGAAGGCTGTGGCCTAGCGTTGGGAAGAAGATGGGAATTAAGGAGATTAACAGAAAGCTGGCACAACCCTGGCCCACACAGACACAAGAACAAAGGGAAGAGTTTTAGTATAATAGACAGACAGAGACAGACAGACAGACAAAGATGGTGAGTACGTTGTGTTAAAAATGGACATTGACCTGCACTCATTAATGGTTCCATTTTACTTTGTTGTCACATGTACATAGATACAGTGAAATTCATTTTTTTCATGCTTCAGTTAAAATCTTACATTATATGGGCATAATAGTAAGATTAAACGAGAACTTACCAGTTTGAAGTTTGATCTTTATTTTATGAGGAGTAACGTTGAGGGATTACGTGAAGAAGACCCCGTCCAGCCACACACGCGTCAATCTTCAAAGCAGCGGAGTGAAAATCACAGACGATAATTACAGAAGTATGATAGTAAGATGCATAAAGACTTAGAACTACCAGCTCGATCCTTTTATGAGGGTGGGAGCGGAGGGCACGTAATCCCTCAACGTTACTCCTCATAAAATAAAGATCAAACTTCAAACTGGTAAGTTCTCATTTAATCTTACTATTTTACTTCGGAGTCACGTGAGTGACTACGTGAAGATTTCAAAGCTCTGTGATTTCACACCGTGGATTAAAATCCAGGTGCTCACTGCACTGATTGACTCTATTGAGTAAGCACAATCAACAATGCATAACCACAACATTAAATGTAATCAGTTAATGGTTTTATTTATTTTAACAAATTAACCCATTTATCATAATGGGGGATTTAATACTGAACCCAGCACGGCATCACCAACCACCCAGGGATCTTTAATCTCCTTATGGTAATACTTGTGAAACATCTGTTCACTTGCCCATCCTGCAGCCGCGAGGATAAGGTCTATTGGAACGTCTGAATCCCTGGCCGATGTTGATGCCGCCCTGGTGGAATGAGATTTTAATTTATCAGTATCAATACCTGAATAAATCAACACCTGTTTCAACCGTCTTGAAATTGTCTGTGTTGACACTTTCTTATGAGGACTTTTATGATTAATAAAAAATGCTAATTCTGTGCCTCTTAAGATTCTGTTTGTTTCCATGTAACATCTTACATATGTTACTACACATAGCCATGGATCCGTAGGATATGCTGAAAACTCCAACTTACATCCCAGGTCTACTTTGCTTCAGTAAATCATAGACATAGAATGTAACGGCATCTGCCCCTACTTTCATTCTGTCAATTTAATTTCTGTAATGTTTGAACGCTCTGAGCTGAAACTAATGCCGTCAGCATAACCAATTTCATGGTGATTTCGGCTAATGACAGAGTTTCAATAGGATTCCAATCCCTCAGCAACATCAGTACATCTTTTACATTCCAGATTCCTGTATACCTAGGTCTAGGAGGATTGGATTTGAAAATTCCCTTCATAAACCTACAGACCCAAGGATGTGATCCTATTGGATTTTGTTCTGATTCACTGCTTAATATGCAGAGAGTGCACTTCGTGCAGTATTGTTTGCACTATAACTTAATTTTTAATTCGTAGTAGAGTTGAAAGAAACTCTAATACATCTGAAATTTCTGCTGTGTTATATGCAATATTCTTTCCTGAACAAAACACCTCCTATTTCTTTATATAAGAAATGTACTGCTTCTGGGTACTATTCCTCCAGGCTGCTGCTATAACATCCACCGTACGGTCTGATAATCCTCTTCCAAGATATGGCCTTTTCAGAATCTGCAAATCAACAAACCAATACGATCATGTAAAGGATGTGGTTCATTAGTTACAGGGTTTACAAGCAGTTTCACCTGCTTTGGAATAACCATAAGGGGTTCTTTGATTATGTTTAACACCAGTGGATACCATAGCTGTGTAGGCCAATCTGGTATCACCAAAATCCCCGAGGCTGAGTCCTGCTTAATTTTCTGTATGCATCTATTGATTTAAACAAAATGGAGGAAATGCATACAGAAACATATCACCCCAATGTAGCGAGAAAGCATCTACCGCTACTGCACCATGATCAGGTTCCCATAACACATACTTAGGCAATTGGTGGTTTAGTCTTGATGCAAACAAATCAATCTTTGGCATTCCAAATTGTGTTACAATTTGCTTAAATATTTCCTGATGTAACATCCATTCTGTATTATCATTAAATTTACGTGATCTTTTGTCTGCAATTGTGTTAAATTTTCCTGGTAAATATATTGCTGACAGACAAATTTTCCTGACAATACACCAGGTCCAAATTTCATTTGCCAATCTATCACATGATTCTGATTTGATACCACCCATGTGATTTATGTATGCTACAGCTGTAGTATTGTCAACCTGTACCTGAACATGCACATTTCCCATATTAGTGCAATAAGCTTTAAGGCCATGAAATGCTCCTAACAGCTCTAGGTAATTTATTCCTTAATTTTCAAGCAAAGGTACTTCATCGACATTCCACCTACCTCCACAGCTGGAAATCATGTTAGTTGCGCCCATCCAAGAGCACTTACATCAGTCTGTAGAATGACGGAAGGTGTTTCTACCAGAACATTTCTGGAAGCATTAGAGACATTGTTAATCCACCATTCTATTTCTGTAATGGATCCAATTGTTAATTTCATGGGCCTGTCAAAATGCCCTGTATTCATTTTTAATGCTTGTACCTTAGCCCTCTGTAAACATTGATAATACAATGGTCCAAACCTGACAGCTGGAAACCCAGCAATTAATTTGCCCAGCAAGCTTGCCACTTCTCTAATTGAAGGCTTGTCCTCGTTTATGAGTTTAGTGCAATCTTCAATTACCTGCAGCCTTCTCTTTTGGCAAGGTGATTACCATGTGTTCAGAGTTAATTGTGAACCCTAGCTAATCAATTATTCTTGCTTGGTAACAATTTTGATTTTTGTAGGTGAATAATGAAACCCATTTTTTCAAAATGTATTTGACTCTAGATACTGACAATTTTGTAGTAGCCAAAGTGTCCCGCACAATCAGAATATCATCTAAATAAACCATTAATACATGGCCCTCAGCTCTTAGCAGAGCTAAAATTGGTTTGAGTAATTTAGATAATAATCTTGGTGCTGAAGTCAGGCCATTGGGCAATGCTTTAAATTGCCATAACTGACTCATCCATCTAAATTTCAAATATCTTTGATCATTACCATGCATTGCCACAGAATAATATGCATTTTGCAGATCTGTGCTTGCCATATAGCAATTCTTTGTGACCAGCTGAATGGCATTAGTAAATGTTTCCATTTTGAAATGTTTCTATTGTACATAAAGGTTAAGATTTGTCAGATCCGAAATGATTCTACATCCACCATCCTTTTTTGTTCTAGGAAAATATTTGACACAAACTGATGGTGTTGTTCTACTGACTTTTCTATTACCCCTTTTCCGCATAAAATTTTCAATTCTCCCTTGATCAACTTATTCTCTTCCTTTGAGAAAATCCGTGACCAGTTTGAATTATGCTGAATTGGAGGATCCAAACTTGGAGAGAACTCAATTTTGAATCCTACAATGCTACATAGAATAAATGAATCATTTGTTATTGATTGCCATTCTTTTAGGAGGGATCGTAACCTTCCCCTTATTTGTGAGTGTGAAACATTTGTTGTGTTTCTTACCAGATCAAGCCCCCCTACCTCGGGGTTTGCCACCAGCAATTGTTGTCCCCTTCTAGTAGGCACATTGTAACCTCCACGTATCCTCAGTGCAGCACGTCAACGTGTATACGAGAATGATAGGCTTGTTCCTTCTCCAGCACCAGCATTTCGCCTGTAGGGATACTGCCTTCGCACCGCTCTGCTCAGCATAGGTGATCCTTTAGCTTTGCTAGGTTTTCTCCAAAAAGCAGATTTAGGCATTTGTATATTGGATGGTTTGCAGAGCCTGCATACTTAGGATGAATATTTGGTCTTATTGCATTTTTACGAATACAATTTATTTCAAAGTGCGCACTACACATGAGTGCTAAGGCATTTTGTTGTGAATCCGATATAACATCTTCATCCAATATCACTGGCAACGCCGTAATGCCTGAACCCAGCAATTTCAGCACTCGTTGTAATTTCAATTCTTGTGAGTGTAAACCACTGCTCAAATAACCCATATCCAGTTATTCACTGCTGGAACTGCTAGCAATTCACAATTTTCCGGGGTCTCATACTTTTTGATTGTCTCATCCATAGTTAATTCCTGGGGCTGATGGGAGAGTAGATAATTTATAGTCATAGCTATTTCCTCTCTCAAAGGTTCCCCTGTTACTCTGGGAACAGCAAACTTTTGTGCCAGCCTTGGAACATTTTAGCTCTGATAATGGGCTCTGGTCCTCATATAAATCATCATCTGAATCTAGATATTCATCTTTATGTTGGGTAATTTCTGGCTCCCCTGTTTCAGGTAAGTCTCTGCCAGATTCCCCCTGCGCGGGCTCTCTTGTAGGCCCACGGATAGGCAGCCCTGTTTCAGGTGCTGCTGCCGCTGGCTCAATTCTAGGCCAACGCTTCATTATTTTTTCTCTTTATATTGTCGGTGCTGGCACATTTGTCATTGCACGTTTGTGCTGCCTTTTGTTCAGGCATTTCTAGTACTGGCTCTCCAATAGGCCAACACATATATTGCCTTTTTTCTGGCATTTTGGGGCACTGGCTCTCCTGTAGGCCAACCACTGTAATGTTTCTGCACAGGCATTTCTGATGGCTCTCCTGTGGGCCACCCTTGTGCCTGTCCCATCCAAGGCACCCCCTGTGCTATATCCTCCATTGGCCAACACCGACTTAAATCCTCCTGTGAGGGTTCTTTATAAATCATCTGCCCCATCAGGAGTTCTAAAGTTTTGACCCTTGCAGTGCAATATTCTTTCCTGCCTGAGGAGGGTATACCTCCGGGTCTGACTCATCCGAGTCTACAGGTCGGGCCGACTTTCGTCCAGCCTTGCGCCCCGCCGCCGGCGGTTTAACGGCACACTCGACCGCAACGGGAGTTAATGGCTTCGCTGCCACTGACTCCACTGACTGACGCCCGCTACCCTTAGGATCTGGGGTTTTACTCCGGTGCGTCCCTGGCCGCCTCTCCTTCCCCTTTCTCCATAATAAACTTGTGTGGAGCTCCACCAACAAGTCTGCACGGGAAGGAAATGCTCCTGTAAGTGAAAGTAACCCACTTACCTTCTGACTTTTGCTTTACTTTTGCTTTTACTCACCGGTCGGAGGAGCTCCTGCTCCTCCACACACGGTCATGAACGCTATGCGTCTGATCGATATGACGCGTGTGCGGCTGGACGGGGTCTTCTTCACGTAGTCACTCACGTGACTCCGAAGTAAAATCATACTCAAGTGTAAGAGTAGAGTATAAGAATAGTAGATGACACTGTGGCAACACCCAGGAGTCGCCTTGTTTCCGGTGCCATTTTGTTACCCTTTAAGTTCAATGCAGTGAATTGTGGACCATCACACAAACCAACCTCCCTTCCATTGACTCCATTTATACCTCACGCTGCCTCAGCAAGGCCAGCAGCATAATCAAGGAACAGTCGCAACCTGGCCAATCCCACTTCTCCCCTCTCACATCGGGCAAAAGGTATAGAAGTGTGAAAATGCACATCACCAGATTCAGGGACAGTTTCTTCCCAACTATTATCAGGTAACTGAACCATCCTACTGCAACTAGAGCAGTCGTGAACTGGGCTCAAGGAAAGAGCGTTCACGTCGCGGCCCTGTTTCCACCAATCTTTCCACCACCACGCACAAGAAATGACAAGACAGACACCATTGTATGCAGATGCCGAGAAGTATGTTCTCATCTTGTGTGTGGACTCGATAAAAAGAAGAAGTCATGAACTACCATCTACCGCATTGGTGACCCTCGGACTATCTTTGATCAGACTTTACTGGTTTTATCTTGCTCTAAACGTTATTCCCTTATCATGTATATGTACACTGTGAATGGCTCGATTGTAATCATATATTATCTTTCCGCTGACTGGTTAGCATGCAACGAAAGCTTTTCACTGTACCTCGGTACACGTGACAATAAACTGAACTGAACAAAACTGAGATTTTAAAAATATTAGAGTCCAAACTTGACCATAAAGGCCCTTTGATCTGGTGGCAGCACTGGGTTGGAGTTGCACAGTCAGCCAAGCCAGATGATTTTGTCGATGCCCTCCAACGCTGCTCCAAGCCACTGCAGGCGGCATCTCGGCCACTTGAAGCGTCACCCGTTCTAAATGAGCCCCACGTTGCTGCAGGAGCCCAGTTCTCCTCTAGCGGCCTACTCCACCAACTCAATGATCCAAGCACATCATCCTGCAATCACACTATCCCTCGCCTCACTTGGACACCGTTCAGCCTCCATGCCTCGGGGCACAGGAGGTGAGCCCCCAGCCCACTCACCAACAGCGTTCCTTTCCTTTAGTTTTTTTTTAGTTTAGAGATACAGCACAGAAACAGGCCCTTTGGCCCACCGGGTCCGCGCCGACCAGTGATCTCCGCACATTAACACTATCCTACACCCACTAGGGACAATTTTTACATTTACCAAGCCAATTAACCTACAAACCTGTACTTCTTTGGAATGTGGGAGGAAACCGAAGATCTCAGAGAAAACCCACGCAGGTCACGGGGAGAACGTACAAACTCCGTACAGAGAGCACCCATAATTAGGATTGAACCCGGGTCTCCGGCATTGCATTCGCTGTAAGGCAGCAACTCTACCGCTACGCCACCATGACTGCCCTCTGTCCACCTCAGCTACCTTGAAGGAAACATGTGGGGCAAGGGTTATCCCTTTTCAGTTTAAGCCTGACATTATGTGAGGAGTCAAAAGAAGGGTCCCAACCCAAAATGTCATCTCCAATTCCCTCTGCACTGAGTTCCTCAAATGTTTTTTTGCTTATTATTTCAGGAGTTTGGAATGGAACTGAACTGTGCAATCTGAATGGAGTGCTTCTGGCCTTATTGATCAAAAGAAATGTGTTGATAAAGTTGAAGATGACTGGGCCTAAGGCTGCTGTGGGAAACTTACGCAGCTGAGGATGAGATGTTTACCTCCAGCACCCATAACATTGGGCTTCTTTTGTTTAGGCTGCTAAGGGGTTTACCCTTGATGCTTACTGGCTTCAATTTTATCAGGGCTACTTGATGCCACAATCAATCACATGTTGCATGGATACCAAGTGCAGTTATTTTTATTTCATGTTTGGAATTGCTTTTCGGTTCATGTTTTGACCAATTCTGTCAAAAGATCTGGAACTGAATTGTCTTGATGAAACCCAGACTGAGCATTGATGTGCAAGTTACCGGTGAATTAGTTACCACTAACATTGTAAAAACATTTTCCAGCAGTTTTCTGGTGATAAAGAAAAGAATTGTGGGCTAGTTATGAGCTGAATTTAATTTTGTTCTGCTTTTTGTGGATGCGATGTAACTGGACAAAGGGCTCGAAGGGCCGAAGGGCCTACTCCTGCACCAATTGTCTATTGCAAGGTTGCCACCAGTATTGTAGACGTATTGCACAGTGGTGCAGCAGTTAGCACTGCAGTCTTTCAGCTCCAGTGATCTGGGTTTGATCTTGATGTTAGGTCTTAGAGTGGAATTTTTCACAAACTTTCCCTAACTGTGTGGATTTCTGTGGGATTCTATTTCCTTACATATTCTGTAGGTTATTGGCCACCATTGGTTTTGTGGGTATAGTTAAGTTCCCTGTTTAACTTTACAATAAATCACATTATAGAGTTATTTTAAAAAATGATTTTTTTAAACAATTAGTAAGACAGTTAATTATTGAGTAGTGTGTTTGTGAAAAGCTGTAAGATTGGTGAGCTGAATGGGTACAATATTACCAGTATTTTCAAATGTATTTATTTTGTTCATTAAAAGATAATGTAGTAATTTTAAAATATTTTAAAACTTTCTCCTGTATTCCAGTTTTTTTTAATTCATCTTTTTGTTGGACTGCTTCAGCAGGTAAGACAGAAACTGAGTAGTATGCATTCTATGAAGGCATTTTATAAACATAAAAATTCTAGTATTTCTTCTTTGTTATTCTCAACAGATAAGTTATTGTATTGATATAATAGGGTCGATTTTCATCATGTAGCCAGGAAGCTAAATTGGCATTGCAGATTGTTCACTTCACATCATAGAAGCTGCCATATTATTTTTAGTTTCTCTTCCAAAATACCAATATCTAGTCAATAGTTCTTGATGAAGTTATTTTATGTTCAACAATAAGTTCTTTCTTATGAAAATAGTGCTTTGAAAAGTTCCTTGTATAAATATATGTGAAGTCAATCATTACAGTGCTTGAATGTAATGTTTCATTCTCATGATAAATGTCAGTATAAACTACCTAGTAAGGTGGATAATGCAACCAACAGAAATCTGATCACGAGTGGTGGCGCCATCGAGTGTGGCAGCCTCGCCTGCAGCCTCGTCCTTTCATCCTTTTTTTAATTTTTAGACTGTCAAAAAGTTTTATTTTGGAGGTCGTTTAGTCTTTTTATGTGGGGGGTGGGGGGGGGGAAAGGGGGAAACTGTTTTTCTCAGTCACTACCTGGTTGAGGATGCGTCTTTCCTCCGAGCCGCTTCTTTGCCCCCTCCCCGCAGCCTACCATCTGGATTGGCGCGGCCTTTCCTGCCGGAGACCGGCCAGAGCTTCAGCTTCAGCAGCGGTGCAGCACTGAAGTATCATCGCGGAGCAGGCGATGCCTTACCGGGGTCGCCGTGTTGGAGCTCCGGAGTGTTGGGACTGCCGACTTTAACACCGTGGAGCTGTGGTCTGCGGAGTATCCAGCCACGGGCAGCGTTGACTTTAACATCGCAGAGCCTGGGATCTTTCGCCGAGGATCGTCTATGTTGGAGCTCCGCCCAGCTTGGCCTGTGGACTTCGGGAGCCGTGGTCTCTGGTAGGAAGCGGCCGATTCGGAACTCCAGGCCACTGAGAGTGTTCTTCCAACGCCGGAGTTCCATCTTCCCGGCGAGAGGGCCTGAAACATCGGGCCGCCTCGGCGGCGACTGCGGAGGCCTCAATAGGCCCCGACCACGGGTGAACAAGAGGAAGAGGACTGAACTTTGTTGCCTTGCCTCACAGTGGGAAACGTTGATTCCGCTGTGGGGGGTGTTTTTTTAATGTTTTATGTTAAATTCTATAGTGTTGTGTTTATCTTATCTGTGTGCTGCATGGTAACTCAAATTTCACTGCACCAATTGGTGTATGTGACAATAAATGTCCTTTGTCCTTTATATAAGATTTATTATTGTGTGTTAAAGGCAATCACAGTAATGAAACCAAGTAACCCATCTATTCCAATACGCAGGGAAGAATCCTACATTCCTCTGAGTATGTATATGGTGAATGGTACAGGCACAGTATAGAAGTGAAACATTTGCACTTTCATCATGCTAGCTTCAAAATGCATTATGGGAACATTTCTATATGTTCAATGAAGATATATGTGAAACAAATGCCTCTCTTCACTGTGTTTCATTTCCTGAACAGCTGAGCTTTTCCAAAATTCTCTGTTTTAAATACATTTCAGAAGACTCTTGGAGGGTTGATGTTTAGAGAGCTTGGAGATCAAATAGCTTTGCCCACTGCAATTATATATCATGCAAGTTAACTGTTCATGTAATCTGGTCACATTTTTAATGTTTATCATATCCCTTAATATACTATTGCGAAACAATATAGTTCCTCCTTCAGATTCGCAACCAGAAACATCGCCTATCCATGTGTAAGGAAGAACTGCAGATGCTGGTTTAAATCAAAGGTTGGCACAAAATGCTGGAGTAACTCAGAGGGTGAGGCAGCATCTCTGGAGAGAAGGAATGGGTGACGTTTCGGGTCGAGACCCTTCTTCAGACTGATGTCAGTGGAGGGGGCAGGAGAAAGATAGAATGTAGTAGGAGACAGTAAGATTGGTGGGAGAACTGGGAAGGGGATGGAGAGAGAAAGCAAAAGCTGTCTGAAGTTAGAGAAGTCAATGTTCATACCTCGACGGTGTAAACTACCCAAGCGAAATATGAGGTGCTGTTCCTCCAATTTGCGCTGAGCCTCACTCTAACAATGGAGGAGGCCCAGGACAGAAAGGTCAGATTGGGAATGGGAGCCTACCCATGTTCTCCTGAGATGCTACTTGACCCGCTGAGTTACTCCAGCACTCTGTGTCTTCTCATAGGTATGTTAATTCCCTCAATGACAAGACTTTAGGTACTGAAGCACATTGCCAGTCAGAAAGAGTGATACTCAAATAGATAGCTTGTAAATGTTGCCTAAAATCTTATCATTCAGTTGACAGCAAAATCAAAGGACCTATTTTTCAACTTAACTTCATCTTTTGTTCTACAATTGCTTGAAAGAGATGACTGACACCATACTTACCTATGATTAACCAACATCATTTGAAACCATTAAATTACTTCACGCTGGAAAATGAACCTTTGATTGTTCCATGTTGTTGTATCAATTAGTGTTATACAAATGCATCAAATTAACAGTTTAAATATTTTTCATGCCCTGAATAATATGTAAAACAATATCACTGAGGGACATAAACCTTCTAAGCCCCGTGAGCCACAATACAAAGCAGTGCACAGAAGGAGAGGAAAATGACTATAAGCGTTTTTACTGCAAGAACAGTTTTTTGGTAGGTTTCAGTTACCCAGTTGCCTCAAAAAAGGTTGAAGACAGCACTGAACTTGGCTTAATATCTGTAGTAGCCATTTAGCTTAACTCAGTATGTTATAACTATAACCAGTTACCTTTAAATTTTATCGGCCTGTAATTATTGCGGCTGGGATTCTCACGCAGACTCCCTAGTAGTTAGTTTAGTTTGAAGAAGCATGGGGGAGAGGTCACAGCTTTCGACCATGCACGAATATGACCACGAGTAAGATTAAAATGTACTTATACAAGAAGAGGTTTGGATGAATATCTTACTGTTTTTACTACTAAAATAAAGAAACTATTAATCAAGAGACTGTGTTCGGAAGATTTATCTTTCAACGGCTTTGAATGTCTCGTGAAGAGCTCGTGGGTGCATATCGATTATCTTCTGATCCCCTGTTTTCAATTAGTTACTAAAGGACTAAATCCTTGAAACAATATTATAAATCTATCACCACATTAGAGTCGAAAGCTACTTTAGTAGGTAGAAGATTGGTCCCATAGAAGAGGGACAGAAGATTGGGCTGGATCTCTGTGAGAGATTACTGCCAGAAGAACTTGTTCCGTAGAAGTGGAACTGAAGACTGGTTCCGTAGAAGAGGAACTGAAGAAGCTAGATCTCTGCCAGAGATTGGTTTAGAGCCTGCCTGCCGTTAATCGACACAGCCACGCAACTTATCTGAGGATTGAAAACTTCACCGGACGAAAGCATGAGTAGAACAGCTATTGTATTATGCTGTAAATTTGAAAGCTGGAATGCTTTAATTAGAACAGCTTCTTAACGAGACGCTGTGGAAGGTTTGACTGATTCGTCACATTTAAAGTGAAATTACAGGCTCTAATAAAGAGTCTCGAAATGTAGTAGAAGTTAAAGTTCTGCTAAGTTTTGGAAAGCAGCCAAGAAGCTTGTAAGACTGGACTACTAAGACAGGTGCTCAGCCTTGGTATGTTTTGAAGTTGAGATAAGACACATTCTTTCTGAACTGGTCACTACTATACTTTGAAAATAATTGGATGTTTTCTGAAAGTCCAGTTTTGTTTTGGATTCTTTTGGGTATTTATGGAACACTGCACCAGAATGTTTATCGGTAAAGACAGAAGCAAACTGAAGAGGTCCTGTTTGTCCAATTAGCAGATTTGGCAGTCTGCCAACACCTGTTTAATTCATGCAGCCAGAAGAGGCAGGTAAGCCAGATGAAGGAGTTCCACCAGAGGGAGCCATGGAATCTTTGACAGGTTAGCCAGGCGGAGAAGCAGCCTACCTGGAAAAAACCCAGAAGGATAGAGACAAGTTATGGAAGAATATGGTCCCAAAAACCAAGAGCCAGAAGAAACTGATGGAATCCTCAGAGAACGTAAAGACAGTGCAATCTAATCGGGGCAATTATTCAGCATTGGTCACGAGATTGGAGATAAGTAAAACTCATTGGTGAGTTCACAGCTGTCTCAGGAAGCTCGAAAGACACACCCGGTGGTTCAAAGAAAAGGTGGAGATATTTGATGATTTTATGGAAGATGCGAAGAGATGGTTAGATGAAGTTGAACAAATGACCGTGTGTGCTATAGCAGGAGATGCTACGCAACAAGGTGTCGAAATCGAACAAGAAGTAATGCCACAAGATAGTATCTCAAACGTTTCAACACGAAGATCAAGACTTAAGTCTGGTTCAGAAGCCAGTTCAATTTCAAGAGCCTCTGCTCGTATGGAAGCTGAAGCAACCATGGCTGTTCTTTCGCTACCCGTTGCTGCCTTGATGAGAAAGCATGAGATTGAAGCACAGGAAGAACAGTTGGAACAAACGAAGAGAAAGGCTGAGGTACGTGCGGAACAGATGAAGGGAGAGGTTGAGGAACAAAGAAGTCAGTTAAAGAAAGAGAAGGAACAGTTGGAACTGTATACGAAGTTGGAAGAAGCCAGGATGAACATTGAGATACTGGAGGGCCAAGGTTCAACAGACGGCTCTAAAGTATCTGATGGGATGAGCTCTTATTTGAGAAAAAGAACTGCTCAAAGGGAAACAGCAGCTGAATTAAATCTACAGCCACCAGAGGAAGACTGGTCTCGCCATTCAAATCTAGCACTGAGTAAGTGGATGGTCGATAAAGCTCCATCCCAACCACAGGTAGTTAACCCAAAGCAAATAACCTTTGGACCACCTGTTAAGGCTCGTGATAAGACCTACGCAACTCAACACTCTTTTCAGAGGCTTAATACACAGGCTCGAGCAAGCCAAGATTGGCAGATGCCTGTTTATGATACATTGAGGCCTAGCCTGGGAAGAACAACTAGCCTGGGAAGAACAACTGTGACAAAACCTATCCAGACCAGCACTCTTCTCAGAGGCCTGTTTACTGTTCCTCTGAGTCTAAGGAGGGATTTAGAGAAGAAGTTTGTGATCTGATGTGGAATCAAATGAGAATTAGCGAATCTCTAGCTCAACATAATATCTCTTCCACTTTACCTCCAACGGAAATTCCTAAGTTCAACGTTGATCCTTTGCAGTATGAAACTTTCATAGACCAGTTCGAGGATGGAGTGGAAATGAAAACCACTAATGAAAAGATCGCTTACGAAATCTGGAACATTACACAAACGGATATCCAAAGGAGCTTGTTGGAAGTTGTCGGAAGTTGTCTGCCAGTGAGGGCTATCGAACGGCAAGAAGATTGTTTAGAGAACAGTTTGGTAATGAGCACCAGATCGCAAATGCATACATGAAGAAGGCCTATGCTTGGACAGCTATCAAGCCAGAAGATACAAAAGCATTGCGGGAGTTCACGATATTTCTTAGAAGTTGTAGCTCGATGAAACATCTCAACTACATTCAAGAAATGAATGTTGTTAGCAATATGAAAACTATCACTCTAAAACTGCCCTATGGACTTAGAGAAAAGTGGAGGGATAAAGCAGGTCTGATAGAGGAAAATGAGAATCGAGAGGCCATGCTTCCTGATCTGGTGAATTTCATGGAAAAGGAAGTACGGTTAATGTTAAATTTACGCTATGGGAGTATTCAAGATCCTAAACCAATTGCAACTGTCAAAGGTTCTTCCTTTACTAAAACAAAAGGAAGATCAGGACCTAACGGAAGTAGTTTTGCTACCGCTGTAATACCTGCAGAAACGAAAGGCGAAAAGGAAGGAGATACATCTACTGTTAAGCCAAGATGGTTCTGCTTGTCATGTAACAAAGTTGGTCACACCATAAGGTGGTGTCGGAGATTCAAGAAGAAGGAATATAAAGAAAAGATGGATTTCTTAAAAGAGAAGGGAATCTGTTTTGAATGTTTGAAAAAAGGACACGGTTAAAGATTGTAAGAGTCCTATAACTTGTGATAAGTGCAAGCAAGATCATCCTGAAGCACTTCACATTGAGCAGAAGAAACCGGAGCAAATAGAACAGAAGGAGAAGCCAGCTACAAGTGATGCTGTCACCTCACCTCAGATAACTGCCCATATTAGGGCCAGGGTAGAAACCTGTATCTTCTCTATCTTACCAGTACAGGCAAGGAATAGCAAGGGGAATACAGTGTTGCAAACATATGCATTTTTGGATCATGAAAGTTCGGCTACCTTTTGTACAAAAAGCTTGATGAGAAGGCTGGACATTACAGGAGAAGAGGTTAAGATTCTATTGCATACCATGAATGAAGAGAAGGAGTGCGTTAGTCATCACATTACAAATATGGAAATATCTAGTCTGGATGAAGACAATTTTATACCAATATCTGAGGTGTTTACACATGAGACCATGCCTGTTTGTCATCAAAATATACCCAGACATGAGGACTTGAAACAATGGCCTTATTTGAAGGATGTCAAGATACCTAAAATAAATTCTGGTATCGACCTACTTATCGGAACGAATGCTTTGAAGACATTGGAATCTATACAGACTGTGAGGAGCCAAGGGGATGGACCATTTGCTGTGAAAACCCTACAAGGATGGGTTATCTATGGCTCCTTGAGAAGGAACAACGAAAGCTGGAACCAGAAGAACTACCCTGCTGCTGCTGTTAATCAAATATCTACTGGTAAATTAGAAAAGCTATTGATCAAGCAGTACAATTATGACTTCAATGAAAGTACCAGTAAGGAATCTGAAGAAATGTCCAGTGAAGAGTTAAAGTTCTTGGATATTATGAACTACTCAGTAAAGATGATAGACGGACACTATTGTCTGGACTTAACTTTCAAACAAGAAAGTGTAAGTCTGCCAAATAATCGTCGTATGGCAGAGCAACTCACCCAGAATCTGAAACACAAGTTTGGCAATAATACAAAATTTCATGAGGAATATACGTCTTTCCCAAAGGATATGATTGACAATGATTATGCCGAAATGGTACCAACAAACCAACTAAATCGAAGTGGCAGAGAGCTTTGGTACATTCCTCACCATGGGGTGTATCACTCGAAGAAAGGGACCTGGAGGGTGGTCTTTGACTGTGCTGCAGTCTTCAAAGGAACATCACTTATGTGTCAACTTCTGCAAGATCCAGACCTTACCAACCCACTCATCGGGGTTCTTATTAAATTCAGACAAGAACCGATTGCTTTGATGGCTGATATTAAAGCGATGTTTCATCGTCAAAGTATCAGAAAAACACATTGACTACTTGCCATTCCTATGGTGGCCTGATGGTGATGCACAACAAGGTCTAGTTGAATACCGGGTTAAGGTACATCTCTTTGGAGCAGTGTCATCACCAAGTTGTGCGAACTTTGCATTAAAGAAGACCGCAGAGGATAATAAAGCTCACTTTCCAGAAGAAGTGATAACCACTGTGAAGAATAATTTCTATGTGGATGATTGCTTAAAATCCATGTCTACTGAGCAGGAAGCATTCAAATGGTAAAACATCTGACTTCCCTCTGCAATAAGGGAGGATTCACGCTTTCCAAGTGGATCAGCAACAGCCGTGTTGTATTGGAAAGCATTCCACCATATGATAGAGCCAAGGAGACCAGGAAGTTGGATTTGGACAAAGACAATCTGCCAATGGAAAGAGCATTGGAACTGCACTGGTGCGTTGAAACAGATGTGTTCAAGTTCAGAATCTCGATTCAAGAGCGACCATGTACTAGAAGAGATATCCTATCCGTGATTGGTTCTGTTTACGACCCTTTGGGATTTCTTGCACCATTTACACTGCCAGCCAAGTTGATTTTGCAGGATCTTTGTAAGGAAAAAAATGGATGGGATGAGAGTATAACGCAAACTTCCTCTCACCGATGGACAGAATGGTTAGCAGATCTCAACAAGATCTCGGAATTCTACAAGCTTTGGTAAGATCAGAAGTTCACAGCTGCATAATTTCTCAGATGCCAGTGAAAGTGGCTACGGTACTGTTTCATATCTAAGACTGGAAAATGATGACGAAAAAGTATATGTTGCATTCTTAATGGGAAAGGCCAGGGTGGCACCATTGAAGCAAATGACAATTCCCAGAATGGAACTTACTGCCACAGTCTTAGCTGTTAAAGTTGACATAATGCTGCAAAAAGAACTACAGCTTCAACTGGAAGAATCTATCTTCTGGACTGATAGTACTACAGTGCTTAAATACTTCAACAATGAGAACAAACAGTTTTTGACATTTGTAGCAAACAGAATCTCTTTTGTATTGGGAGCTACTAATGTTTCACAATGGAAATATGTTAACACAAAGGAAAATCATGCGGATGAAGCTTCTAGAGGTCTAACAGCAGACCGCTTCTTAAGTACGCTTGTTCGAGGCGTACCGTGGCCCTATCCCCGAACTCTACCTCCGCTACATTGACGACTGCATTGGTGCCACCTCCTGCACCCATGCAGAACTCACTGACTTCATCCATTTCACCACAAACTTCCATCCGGCACTCAAATTCACCTGGACCATTTCCGACATCTCCCTACTGTTTCTAGACCTCACTATCACCATCGCAGGTAACAGACTACTGACCGACATCTACTACAAACCCACTGACTCCCATGGCTATCTGGACTACACTTCTTCCCACCCTGTTTCCTGTAAGGACTCTATCCCCGATTCTCAATTCCTCCGTCTACGCCGCATCTGCACCCAGGATGAGGTGTTCCAAACCAGGGCATCGGAGATGTCCTCATTCTTTCGGGAATGGGGGTTCCCCTCTTCGTCTATAGATGAGGTTCTCACCAGAGTCTCCTCTATATCCCGTAGCTCCGCTCTCACTCCCCATCCCGCCACTCGTAACAAGGACAGAGTCCCCCTTGTCCTCACCTTCCACCCTACCAGCCGTCACATACAACAGATAATCTTCTGACATTTTCGCCACCTCCAAAGGGATCCCACCACTGGCCACATCTTCCCATCTCCTCCCCTTTCGGCTTTCCGCAGAGACCGCTCCCTCCGTAACTCCTTGGTCAATTCATCCCTTCCCACCCAAACCACTCCCTTCCCTGGTATTTTCCCTTGCAACCGCAGGAAATGCTACACTTGTAGCTTTACCTCCCCCTTCGACTCCATCCAAGGGCCCAAGCAGTCTTTCCAGGTGAGGCAGAGGTTCACCTGCACTACATCGATGTCAACTGCTCTACATCGGTGAGACCAAGCACAGGCTTGGCGATCGCTTCGCCCAGCACCTCTGCTCAGTTCGCATTAAACAAACGGATCTCCTGGTGGTTCAGCACTTCAACTCCCCCTCCCATTCTGAATCTGACGTTTCTGTCCAGGGCCTCTTCCATGGCCAGAGTGAGTCCAACTGCAAATTGGAGGAGCAGCACCTCATATTTCGCTTGGATAGTTAACACCCCAGCAGTATGAACATTGACTTCTCCAATTTCCGGTAGTCCTTGCTTTCTCCCTCCTTCCCCTTCCCTTCCCAGCTCTCCCACAGCCTACTGTCTCCGCCTCTTCCTTTCTTCTTCCCGCCCCCACAATCTGAAGGGTCTCATCCCGAAACATCACCTATTCCTTTGCTCCATAGATGCTGCCTCACCCTCTGAGTTTCTCCAGCATTTTTGACTACCTTCTATAGGATTATCCCTTATCCTCCTACGCTCCAATCATAATCATAATTACTTTAGCCACATATGTTTTTCAATTTGATTTGTCGTACAGTCATTCCAATAACAAGCAACAACACACAAAATACATTTCAACATAAACATCCACCACAGTGACTCCTCAACAAACCTCACTGTGATGGAAGGTGAAAAAAAGTTCAATCTCTTCCCTTCTTTGATCTCCCGTGGTCGGGGGCCTCGAGCCTTCCGTTGATGGGATGATCTTGACTCCCGTCGCCGGCGGTGGGCGCTCCGTGTTGGGGCGATGAAGCTCCTGCATCAGGGGGAATCTCAGCTCCCCACGTGGGGGCGATCTACCCCATGTCGGGGCTGGTCGAAACCTCCAAGGAATAAAGTCCGAACCTGCACAACCTCTCCCTATAGCTCAGGCTCTCGAGCCCTGGCAACATCCTCGTAAATCTTCTCTGCACCTTTTCCAGCTTAACAACATCTTTCCTATAAGAGGGTGACCAAAACTAAACACAATACTCTAAACGCGGCCTTACCAATGTTCTGTACAACTGTAACATGACTTCCAAGCTTCTATATTCAGTACTCTGACTGATGAAGGGCAATGTGCCAAAAGCCTTGTTGACTATCCTATCTACCTGTGACACCACTTTCAAGGAACTAAGTACCTGCACTCCTAGATCCCTCTGCTCTACAACTCTCCCCAGACCCCTTCCCTTCACTGTGTATGCTGTGCCCTGATAAGACTTCCCAAAATGCAACACCTTGGATTTGTCTGTATTAAATGTTCTTAACCATCAACCATTCCTCAGCCCACCTACCAAACCGATCAAGATTCTGCTGCAATTTTTGACAATGATCTTTGCTATCTACAATATTGTGTCATCTGCAAACTTACTAGTCATGCCTTGTACGTTCTCATCCAAATCATTGATAAAGATGACAAACAGTAATAGTCCCGGCACTGAACCTTAAAGCACACCACTAGTCACAGGTCTCCAGTCCGAGGAACAAACTTCCACCATCACCTTCTGCTTCCTTTCATATTCAATTTTCTATCCAGTCGGCTAGCTCTCCTTGGATCCCATGCGATCTAACCTTTTTCTGCTTGGGTTTTCCCCGGGTGCTCTGGTTTCCTTCCACACCAAAGACATAGGGGTTTGTAGGCTAATTGACTGGTAAAAATTGTAAATTATCCCTAGTTTGTAAGATAGTGCTAGTGTATGGGGATCGCTGGTCGGTGTGGACTCGGTGGGCCGAAGGACCTGTTTCTGCTCTGTATCTCTAAACTAAACTAAAAATGAAAGACCGTAATACTGACTGCCGTCAAGACACTTCTATTGACTGCCCCTGGTCCTCATGTTTTTCGCCACAGCACAAACAGGAAAAATACTCATTGAGGACCTTGCCCATCTGTGGCTCCAGACAGATTTGACAGCTTTAATTCCTGAGGGGCTCTATTCTCTCTCTGGTGACCCTTTTTCCCTTGATGTACTTATAAGATCTCTTATGATTATCTTTAATATTATCTGACAGAGCTATCTCCTGTTCCCTTTTTGCCGTTACTGTAAAGTAATCAGTGACATATTTTACATTACTTTACATTACCTTTATGGACCTGTCCCACTTAGGCGATTGACAGTTGCCGGCAGTCCGCTGAAAAACCGGGAACTGGAACGGCGACTGTCAGAGTGGAACACACACACACAAACACATCGCAAAGGCGGGGGCCAGGTCAAGCGGGGGAGCGCTGTCTAAAAAATTCCCACGGTGCAAAGCCAAGGTGATACAGACACACACCGCGATGAACAGGAAGGTTGGCACTGTAATTAAGACAGCTAGCACAGTGTACGGTAAGTCCTTTAAAAGAGGGTGGGAGAGGGGGGGAGAAGGGGGAGAAGGAGTGGAGACAACTTTTAAGAAGCCAGACAACTTTTAATAAGCCAGAGATACACAGCTGTGAAGTTCGGCGGACATTTAACATTGTCCTTGGTTATCCTTGGTTCTGAAAACTCCTGCTTACGTTTTTTCCCCCCAATGAGCCAATGAAAATGATCGGTCAGCAAAGGCGATTAACTAAAACAACCTACGACTACCTCGACATAACTACATGGCGACCCCACTACAACTGCACCTATGACTACAGGATTATCGTTTATCTCCATGGCGACCAATGTGTTGAAAAATTTGCAGCGACCATACTGAGGCTGCGGCTATTTCCCAGAATGCGGGAACTCCTCGCGACCATGAAGGAGACTCACCAGAGACCACCAGCGAACATGTGGCGAGCGCAGAGTCTCCTGCAGTCGCCTAAAAAGTTGCCTAAGTGGGACAGGCCCATTGGAAATTAAAAACTGCTGGCAAGTTCATCAGTTAACCAGTTCTCCAATTTGCAAATCTAATTGCAAATCCAAATGATCAGATTGTTTGTCCCAATCACTGTTACATTTTGATACAGATATCGAGGCTCTGGTCAAGAATAAGAAGGAGGCATGGAGCAGGTAGAGACAGCTAGGATTAAGTGTATCCCTCGAGGAGTTTTGGGATCTGAGGAGCATTATAACAAAGGAAATCAGGAGGGCCAAAAAAGGGGACAGGAGATAGATCTGTCAGATAATATTAAGGGTATATTGTGGCGGCTCCCAAGGGTCGGGCCATTTCCACTATCGAAACCCTTGGCACGGGAATGGATGAGTCCGGGGGCGGCCCTTAGCTACAGGGATAAATGGCAGGGGTTTAGGTGCAACCTCCCTCTTGCAGACTCGTCTGGTCAGGAGAAGGACAGCGATTAAAACACCTCCCGAAACACCTGGCTCCTCGTCTTCATTTCGGGATTATCGTCGCGCTACATTGGTGACCCTGACGCTCCATTGTCGTCATGATGGAGGCAAAAGACAGAGCTGCCCGTCCGGCCGCCTCACAGGCCGACCGGGCCCAGTCTCTCGACGCGGTCTCTATTAAATTACCTACCTTCTGTACCGCCCGGCCTCACGTCTGGTTTCAGCAGGCGGAGGCCCAATTCCTGCTGGGGGGCATTAATAATAATAATAATGGATGGGATTTATATAGCGCCTTTCTAATACTCAAGGCGCTTTACATCGCATTATTCATTCACTCCTCAGTCACACTCGGTGGTGGTAAGCTACTTCTGTAGCCACAGCTGCCCTGGGGCAGACTGACGGAAGCGTGGCTCCTAATTTGCGCCTACGGCCCCTCCGACCACCACCAATCACTCACACACATTCATACACATTCACACACATTCACACGCAGGCAAAGGTGGGTGAAGTGTCTTGCCCAAGGACACAACGACAGTATGCACTCCAAGCGGGATTCGAACCGGCTACCTTCCGGTTGCCAGCCGAACACTTAGCCCATTGCGCCATCTGTCGTCATTACAGCGGATGACACCCGCTACTACTACCTGGTGGGGACCCTCGACCAGGACACGGCCGGAGAGGTCATTCAGTTCCTCGCAGACCCCCCAGCCCACCGAGAAATACCTCGGCCTTAAGGAGCTCCTGCTCCAGGTTTATGGGCTCAGCCGGTTGGAGCGTGCTGCCAGGCTCCTTCATATGGAGGGCCTAGGCGACCGGCGGCCATCAAGTCTCCTCAACGAGATGGTCGCGCTCCTGGATGGGCACACGCCGTGCCTAATGTTCGAGTACACTTACCTGCATCTGCTGGCGGCCTAGATCCGCCTACAACTTACCGACGCCTCCTTCACAGACGTCAGGGCCCTCGGTAGGTGCCCTCGCTGCGGCTGGCGTGCCCGGATGACGTCAGCGCGCTGGCCGTCGGCAGGCAGGCTGGGGTGCTGCAGCACGTCAATGCCGTTCCCGGGAAATGCCGGGGCCGGCTGCCAATAGTCCCCGTGGCGGCCGGCCAGATTCATTGCATCTTCGCCTGCGATCGGCGCTCCGGGAGTCGCTTCCTCGTGGATACCGGGGCAGAGCTGAGCATCCTGCCCCCTTCGCGGGCGGACATACGTTCCGGTAAGCGGGGGCCCGTCCTCACCGCAGCAAATGGCAGCCCCATCCGCACGTATGGGGTTCGCACGGTCCCGATCGTGTTCGGCTCCTGTCATTTCTCGGGGAGGTTTACCATCGCTGATGTCTCCCAGCCGTTGCTCGGTGCCTACTTCCTCCGGGCTCACTCCCTGCTGGTGGACGTCAGGCATCTGCGCTTGGTCCACGCTGCCACGATGGAGCCGATCAAGCTGCGTTTGGATGAGTCGGTTGTACGCCCCCTGTCGTCAGTGGATTCCTGCTTTGCTTGGGTCTTGGCCGCGTTCCTGGACATCCTGACCACACAGTTCTGGTCATCGACCCCCAAGCACGAGGTGGTTAATTTCATACCGACTACTGGCCCACCACTCCATGCACAAGCACGCCGACTGCCACCGGATAAGCTACGTCTGGCACGGCAGGAGTTTCGCACGATGGAGTCCTTGGGGATCGTCCGCCCTTCAAACAGCCCATGGGCGTCCCCACTCCACATGGTCCCTAAGGCAAGCGGGGGCTGGCGACCCTGCGGGGATTATCGGCGGCTGAATGCCACTACCACCGCAGACCGATACCCTGTACCCCACATCCAGGACTTCAACGCCCATTTGGCCGGGGCTACTATTTTCTCCAAAATGGATTTGGTGCGGGGTTACAACCAAATCCCGGTCCACCCGGAGGATGTGCCCAAGACGGCAATCATTACGCTGTTTGGCCTGTACGAGTTCGTGCGGATGCCGTTCGGCCTTAAGAACGCCGCGCAGGCATTCCAACGGTTAATGGACGGGGTTTGTCGCAGCCTCAAGTTTGCATTCATCTACCTCGACGACATCTTGGTGGCCAGCCGCTCGCGGCAGGAGCACTGTGCCCACCTCCGGCAGCTCTGTCAGTGGCTCAGCTGTGAACCTCGCCAAGTGCCGGTTTGGGGTGACCACCATCGACTTCCTCGGCCACCGCGTGACTTCGCAAGACGCGGTTCCCCTGCCGGACAAGGTCGACGGCATCCGCCGGTTTCCCCGTCCATACACTGTGCACGGCCTGCAGGAGTTCGTCGGGATGGCGGCAATTAAATCACTGTCTTGTGCCATCCGCTGCCCACATCATGCGGCCGCTGTATCAACTTCTGGCGGGTGGGCGTAAGGACATCGAGTGGACCGACGAGGCGGTGGCGGCATTTGACGGCGTGAAGGAGGCCCTTGCTCGGGCTGCACTGCTGGTGCACCCGCGGGAAGATGCCCCGACTGCCCTTATGGTGGATGCCTTGGGAGGTTGGTGCCGTGCTGGAACAACTGACGGACGGGGGTTGGCGGCCCCTGGCTTTCTTTAGCCGGCACCTCAACCACGCCCAGACGAAGTACAGCGCTTTCGACCGCGAGTTCCTGGCACTGTACCTGGCGGTGCGCCATTTCCACTACTTCCTGGAGGGCCGCCCATTCACCGCTTACACAGATCACAAGCCACTCACATTTGCCCTGGCAAAGGTTTACGACCCCTGGTCCGCACGACAGCAGCGGCAGATGGCGTACATCTCCGAGTACACCGCCTCCATCTGCCTCATCCAGGAGAAGGAGAACCGGGTGACCGACGCGTTGTCCCGCCCCGCCGTCGATGCTGTTTTTGAGGTGGCATCCGGCATTGACTATTCTGCCCTGGCGAAGGCTCAGCTCATGGACGGTGAGATGCCCGCCTACGGGTTTGCCGTCTCCGGCCTTCACCTTGATGATGTCCCTCTTCGCCCTGGAGGAGCAACAATCCTGTACGATGTGTCGTCCGGTCAGCCGTGCCCCATCGTCCCTGCCGCCTGGCGCCGGAGGGTTTTCGATGTGATCCATGGGCTGGCTCACGCATCCATCCGGGTGACGACGGCACTTGTGGTTGCTCGGTTCATGTGGCACGGTCTGCGCAAGCAGGTTGGCCACTGGGCCCGCACCTGCATTCCGTGCCAGACGGCAAAAATCCAGTGCCATGTCCGGGCGCCCCTCCAGGAGTTCGGTCTACCACGCCAGCATTTCGACCATCTCCACGTGGACATTGTGGGGCTTCTCCCGCCATCCCAGGGCATCACCCATCCCTCTCACGATGGTGGACCGCTTCACGCGGTGGCCGGAGGCCATACCGCTGGCTGATACTTCAACGGCTACATGCGCTCGTGCGTTGTCCGTGTACTGGATTGCTCGCTTTGGGGTGCTGGTAGACATCTCCTCGGACCGGGGGCCACAGTTCACCTCTGAGCTGTGGTCTGGCATGGCTCACTTGTTGGGTGTGCGGCTGCACCACACCACGGCCTATCACCCACAGGCAAACGGCCTGGTGGAGAGGTTCCACCGGCAGCTCAAGGCAGCGCTGAAGGCGCGACTCTCCGGCCCGGACTGGATGGATGAACTGCCGTGGGTCTTGCTGGGCATCCGAACTGTGCCTAAGGAGGACTAGGCCTCACCCTCAGCAAAGCCGTTTATGGGTTGCCACTCACGGTGCCCGGGGAGTTCGTGCCGTCAGCGTCGGGGCAGCAGGGAATGCCCTCATCCACTCTACAGCGCCTTCGTGAGCGAGTTGGCAGGCTCGCGCCCGTGCTGACGTCCCACCATGGGACATTCCGCCCGCATGTGCCATCGGCCCTCCGGGACTGCCCCTTTGTGTTCCTGCACCGTGATGCCCACCGGACGCCATTCCAGAGGCCGTATGAGAGCCCGTTCCGGGTGCTGGAGCATGGACAGGCAACCCTTGTGTTGGACATGGGGGGCCGGCCGGAGGCCATGTCGATTGACCAGTTAAAGCCAGCACATTTGGACATTGCCCAGCCTCGGCCGCGAGGTCGCCCCCCCTTCGCGGCTCCCTCCGCCTGTCCCTCCACCTGTCCCTCCGCCAGCCCCTCTGTCGGCCGACTTCCATACGTGGTCTGGTCGGGTTGTACGCCCGCCGGTGTGTTTCGTACCTCCGGTTCTGGGGGGGGGTGGGGAGGGGGCGGGTCGTCCTGTGGCGGCTCCCAAGGGTTGGGCCATTTCCACTATCGAACCTCTCGGCACGGGAATGGATGAGTCCGGGGGTGGCCCTTAGCTACAGGGATAAAGGGTAGGTTCAACCTTCATTTTGCAGACTCGTCTGGTCAGGAGAAGGACAGCGATTAAAATACCTCCCGAAACACCTGGCTCCTCGCCTTCATTTCGGGATTATCGTCACGCTACAATATATATATTTATATATAGTATTTAATATTGCTAAATTTTACGTACATTAACAATGCTTTGCTTCTATAGTTTTATCTGACAACAATTATAAAAAATATTTATTTTTATCCAGTGGGTTTTACCAGTGACTCAACATCAAATGATGCCGTTTGTTGTGAGTAAGCCTTTCAAATATGCTTTTCTACTTTTAGAATTATTTGATTAACTTAACTTTTAATTAACTTTGTTGTATTTAAACTAATTTCAGGAGATGAAGCTGACTGTAATGATTCACCAGCTGTTTCTGATAGCGGTGAGTAACGTCATCCTTAATCAATTGTGCTTATATTCGGAACCGAGGCAATTCAATGATTCAATTATTCAATTCAATGATACTTTATTGTTACATGTACCTAGGTACAGTGAAATGTTTTTTTTCTATAATGTTTGAAATGTAAATAAGAGACATTATTATGCTAATCAGTATAAATATTTACATTTTATAGTGGACAGCTAAACAATAATGATTTTAAGAAGTTTAATCTCATTTGTAATACTACTGTTTCTATAATATTGTGCAGCTCAGTGACTTAATTGATGAGTAAGCCAGTGATTAAGAAGAAAATGATCAATTATGGAGAAAACTAGAGTATTTTCAATTTTGGCACTCCCAAATGTCCAACAAATCTAACCTATCATAGTGAGGGCAATTATATGTATTTGAATGTATCAAAATGAACCATAAAAGGTGAAAAAAAATCATCTGGGCACAACTAGCTTATTAAACAAAGTTAAATGTTGGTTTGAGACCTGGTCTAAGCGGAGAAATGCAGAAAACTATTTATCAGCTATCTTGACTTAGACTTAGACTTAGTTCCTCCAACACTGTTGCGTGCATTGGGCAGCAAGCTTTCTCCGTGTCTGTTCGGTCATGTGCGACGTGTTCCACCCTCGATAGGTTAGCGTCCCGGGCTTCCAAATCCTTCTGGAATGTTCGCCTCCATGTGAGTTTTGGTCAGCCTCTTTTCCTTTTCCGTCAGGTTGCCATGTCATTGCTATCTTAGGTGCACGTTCTGGTGACATTCTGAGTACATGTCCTGCAAATTTCATCCTGCGTACCTTTATGTCCTGGCTGAGAGGCTTTGTTGCAGTTTCCCGGTGGATCACCTCGTTTGTGATGTGGTCTCTGTAGCTAGTCTTCAGGATCTTCCTCAAGCAGCGTTGTTGGAATGCATCCAATTTCTTTTTCATCTTCACATTGATTTTCCATGTCTCACTGGCATAGAGGGCTGTAGGGTGGACTACGGACTGGAAGAGCTTGACTTTTATTGGATATCCTGCCACTAGACCATATTGGCTGCATTCTTCTGAAGACTGATGCAGCTTTACCAATTCGAGAGTTGATGTCGACGTCTACATCTCCATCTGCTGTGAACATGATGCCAAGATAGGTAAATCGTGTGGCGTTTTCTACAGGTCCCCATTGATTAGCAGGGTCTATTGGCTGCTGGTCTCCAGTCTGCATGGTCTTAGTCTTCTGGTAGCTGATCTTTAATCCAACCTTTGATGCATACTCCTCCAGAGTGGTTGTCATCTCTTGAAGAGTGTGTCTCGACTCTGCTAGTAGTGCAATGTCATCGACAAAATCTAGGTCTGTGAGGCGTCTTCCTGTTCTCCATGGTATTCCAAAGTCAGGTTTGTTCATTGTCTTCCGCATGACATAGTCGATCGTGACAATAAACAGTATGGAGGATAGAAGGCAACCTTGTCTGACCCCTGTGACAATGTCAAAGAATTCTGTGTTTCCTGAGTCAACCTTGACGCAACAACTGGATCCCTCGTAAAAGTTCTTGAGATGTTGATGAAAGCCTCTGGGATGCCATACACTTTAAGAATTTGCCACAGGGTGTCTCTATGTACAGCTATCTTGACAGGTAGTCAAAACTAAAACTCTGCTCATGAGAGCATCGGGTAATTTAGATATGTTCCTGTTTTGAGTCGACAGGGCTTGTGTTCAAAGGAATTCAGAAGGGTGAAAGGGAATCTTATAATAATAATAATAATAATAATAATAATAATAATAATAATAATAATAATAATAATAATAATAATAATAATAATAATAAACTTTATTTCGGACTCAAGGTCCAAACAAGGGACAACATTACATAAGAATACATTGCATATTAAAAACATCATAAAATACATATAAAATCTTAGTCTATCTATCTATCTGTCTGAAGAAGGGTTTCGGCCCGAAACGTTACCTATTTCCTTCGCTCCATAGATGCTGCTGCACCCGCTGAGTTTCTCCAGCATTTTTGTGTACCTCCTATCTATCTATCTATCTATCTATCTATCTATCTATCTATCTATCTATCTATCTATCTATCTATCTATCTATCTATCTATCTATCTATCTATATCTATATCTATCTATCTATCTATCTATATCTATCTATCTATATCTATATCTATATCTTCTATATACTTTTAAAACTCTCTGGCTGTCGTCCGTCTGTACGTCTGTACGTCTGTACGTCTGTACGTCCGTACGCCGCCTTTGATACCGCCCCTGGCCCACACAGCGCGCGGAAAGACCCATATTTTTAACCATTTCCAAAGAGATGACATTTATCTTTACGAATAGCCACTCCTGATTAAATTCGGTCCTGTTTATGTACACGTTTTTTAATAAAATCCATCCCCCCCCCCACCCCCATGTGATTTTCTCCGATTTTCTCCGATTTTCTCCGAAAACGACGCCATCTTTTTTTCCCCCGATTTTCTCCGAAAACGACGCCATCTTTTTTTCGCCGATTTTCTCCGATTTTTTCCAAAAACGACGCCATCTTTTTTTCAGCAGATTTTCACCCCGGGGTCTGAAGCACGTTCGGGAACAACACACCGGGGTGTCAAGCACTTTTGGGGACCAGACCCAACGGGTCTGCACTTGGTCTAGTTATACTATTAAAACTCTGTGGCTGCCATCCGTCCGGCGTCAAAATTCCCCTTTGATACCGCCCCTGGCCCACACAGCGCGCGGAAAGGCCCATATTTTTTACCATTTCCAAAGAGATTACATTTATCTTTACGAATAGCCACTCCTGATTAAATTCGGTTGTGTTTATGTACACGTTTTTTAATAAAATCCATCCCCCCCCCAACCCCACTCGATTTTCGCCGATTTTCTCCGAAAACGACGCCGTCTTTTTCCCCCCGATTTTCGCCGAAAACGACGCCATCTTTTTTTCGCCGATTTTATCCGTTTTTTTCCGAAAACGACGCCATCTTTTTTTCGCCGATTTTCACCCCGGTGTCTGAAGCACGTTCGGGAACAACACCCCGGGGTGTGAAGCACTTTCGGGGACCAGACCCAACGGGTCTGCACTTGGTCTAGTCACTTATAAAAGCATCATAAATTATATATTAAAAAAAACCACAATACATGAATTAAAATCCAGAATAAAAAAAGAATGATCAATGTCCTACAACGAGACAGCGATACCAGTGTCTGCACAACTGGGATTCGTAGCGTGTAGTGCTAAACCTTATGTTTGACAAGGCCACAATAATTATATTTTTAGAGTCATTTATCCTGCAAATGAATTTATACATATGATTTCTTAGGATAGCTTCTAAAGTACTGATTCCTGCAGCCACAAACATGTTACTAGCACTACACCATATAGGTTTCCTTAGCAGTGTTCTCATTGCATCATTATAGGTCACCTTTAGTCTCTGCAAACATGTCTTTCCATAGTTAGACCACAGGTGTGCAGTATAGAGTGGTGTGCAATATGCTCTAAACAGCGACATCTTCACCACATCTGTACACGCACCAAACTTACGCAAGAGAATATTCGCCTGTACATACAGCATGCGTTGTTGCCTATAAATATCCTCATCATCTGTCATTTGTTCTGTAATAAAATGCCCAAGATATTTTACCTTATTACAGACACTAAGATTATTGTTTAAAATCATGAAATTTTAGACATTTATCCTCTTTGGTTCGACAGATCATAACAACACTCTTACAAGCATTATATTTAATAACATGTTCCACACCATGCAGAGAACATATAGTAAGGAGCTGCTGGAGACCAGCGCTAGATGGACTAAAGACCACAAGATTATCTGCATACATAATATGGTTCACTAAAATATTACCAATCATGCACCCAGTATTACAGGCTTTCAATTGTTTGGACAGATTATCAATGTAAAGATAAAAAGGACTGGGGACAAAATCCCCTCTTGTCTAACACCATTGCTAACCCCAAATGGGGCTTAGACCCTATTGCCCCATTTTATTTGCATACCAGTAAGCCAGAATTCTCACAATGACTCATTTTAACAAACAGTTTCTGTGATTAACACGATCAAAGGCTTTGGAAGCATCAATAAAGTACATAAGAATTGAAGAGTTTTTGCCTCTATATTTGTTTACAATCTCCTTTAGGGCATATATGCACATGTCAGTGCCATGTTTAGCTTCAAAACCAAACTGGTTATCTGTGGAGTTAACAAACTCATTTACACTATCCAGCACAACTCTTTCTAAGACTTTTGACAATATGGTAGCTAAAGCTATGGGCCTGCAGACATGGCTCCAGGGTGACCAAGGCTGGGAGCTGAACATCCAGGGATATTCAATATTCAGGAGGGATAGAGAGAAAGGAAAAGGAGGTGGGGTAGCGCTGCTGGTTAGAGAGGAGATTAACGCAGTGGAAAGGAAGGACATTAGCTTGGAGGATGTGGAATCGGTATGGGTAGAGCTGCGAAACACTAAGGGGCAGAAAACGCTGGTGGGTGTTGTGTACAGGCCACCTAGCAGTAGTAGTGAAGTTGGGGATGGCATCAAACAGGAAATTAGAAATGCGTGCAACAAAGGCAAAACGGTTATAATGGGTGACTTCAATCTACATATAGATTGGGTGAATCAAATTGGCAGGGGTGCTGAGGAAGAGGATTTCTTGGAATGTATGCGGGATAGTTATCTAAACCAACATGTAGAGCAACCAACGAGAGAGCAGGCTATTCTAGACTGGGTATTGAGTAATGAGGAAGGGTTAGTTAGAAATCTTGTTGTGCGTGCCCCCTTGGGCAAGAGTGACCATAATATGGTTGAGTTCTTCATTAGGATGGAGAGTGACATTGTTAATTCAGAAACAACGGTTCTGAACTTAAAGAAAGGTAACTTTGAGGGTATGAGACGTGAATTGGCTAAAAATTGACTGGCAATAAGTTCTAAAAGGGTTGACGGTGGATATGCAATGGAAGGCATTTAAACACTGCATGGATGAACTACAAAAATTGTTCATCCCAGTTTGGCAAAAGAATAAATCAGGGAAGGTAGTGCATCCGTGAATAACAAGGGAAATCAGGGATAGTATCAAAGCAAAAGATGATGCGTACAAATTAGCCAGAAAAAGCAGCATACCAGAGGACTGGGAGAAATTCAGAGACCAGCAGAGGAGGACAAAGGGCTTAATTAGGAAAGGGAAAATAGATTATGAAAGGAAACTGGTAGGGAACATAAAAACTGACTGCAAATGTTTTTATAGATATGTGAAGAGAAAGAGATTAGTTAAAACAAATGTAGGTCCCTTGCAGTCAGAAACAGGTGAATTGATCATGGGGAACAAGGATATGGCGGACCAATTGAATAACTACTTTGGTTTCGTCTTCACTAAGGAAGACATAAATAATCTGCCGGAAATAGCAGGGGGGTCAAAGGAGATGGAGGAACTGAGTGAAATCCAGGTTAGTCGGGAAGTGGTGTTGGGTAAATTGAATGGATTAAAGGCCGATAAATCACCAGGGCCAGATAGGCTGCATCCCAGAGTACTTAAAGGAAGTAGCACCAGAAATAGTGGATGCATTAGTGATAATTTTTCAAAACTCTTTAGATTCTGGAGTAGTTCCTGAGGATTGGAGGGTAGCAAACGTAACCCCACTTTTTAAGAAGGGAGGGAGAGAGAAAACAGGGAATTACAGACCAGTTAGTCTAACATCGGTAGTGGGGAAACTGCTAGAGTCAGTTATTAAAGATGGGATAGCAGCACATTTGGAAAGTGGTGAAATCATTGGACAAAGTCAGCATGGATTTACGAAAGGTAAATCGTGTCTGACGAATCTTATAGAATTTTTCGAGGATGTAACTAGTAGAGTGGATAGGGGAGAACCAGTGGATGTGTTGTATCTGGACTTTCAGAAGGCTTTCGACAAGGTACCACATAAGAGATTAGGATACAAACTTAAATCACACGGTATTGGGGGTTCAGTATTGATGTGGATAGAGAACTGGCTGGCAAACGGGAAGCAAAGAGTAGGAGTAAACGGGTCCTTTTCACAATGGCAGGCAGTGACTAGTGGGGTACCGCAAGGCTCAGTGCTGGGACCACAGCTATTTACAATATATATTAATGATTTGGACGAGGGAATTGAATGCAACATCTCCAAGTTTGCGGATGACATAAAGCTGGGGGGCAGTGTTAGTTGTGAGGAGGATGCTAGGAGGCTGCAAGGTGACTTGGATAGGCTGGGTGAGTGGGCAAATGCATGGCAGATGCAGTATAATGTGGATAAATGTGAGGTTATCCACTTTGGTGGCAAAAACGGGAAGGCAGACTATTATCTAAATGGTGGCCGATTAGGAAATGGGGAGATGCAGCGAGACCTGGGTGTCATGGTACACCAGTCATTGAAAGTAGGCATGCAGGTGCAGCAGGCAGTGAAGAAAGCGAATGGTATGTTGGCCTTCATAGCAAGAGGATTTGAGTATAGGAGCAGGGAGGTTCTACTGCAGTTGTACAGGGTCTTGGTGAGACCACACCTGGAGTATTGCGTACAGTTTTGGTCTCCAAATCTGAGGAAGGACATTATAGCCATAGAGGGAGTGCAGAGAAGGTTCACCAGACTGATTCCTGGGATGTCAGGACTTTCATATGAAGAAAGACTGGATAGACTTGGCTTATACTCGCTAGAATTTAGGAGATTGAGAGGGGATCTTATAGAAACGTACACAATTCTTATGGGGTTGGACAGGCTAGATGCAGGAAGATTGTTCCCGATGTTGGGGAAGTCCAGGACAAGGGGTCACAGCTTAAGGATAAGGGGGAAATCCTTTAAGACCGAGATGAGGAAAAACTTTTTCACACAGAGAGTGGTGAATCTCTGGAACTCTCTGCCACAGAAGGTAGTTGAGGCCAGTTCATTGGCTATATTTAAGAGGGAGTTAGATGCGGCCCTTGTGGCTAAGGGGATCAGGGGGTATGGAGAGAAGGCAGGTACGGGATACTGAGTTGGATGATCAGCCATGATCATATTGAATGGCGGTGCAGGCTCGAAGGGCCGAATGGCCTACTCCTGCACCTATTTTCTGTGTATCTATGTATCTATTTAGGCTGCCTACTTTACCAGCTTTGTCCTTAATGACCGGCACTAACAGAACAGACAACATTAAGTCTGGTAAAATGCCATGAATCATAAAGCCAGTAAAACAAATGGCAAGGAGAGAAGCTATCCTCATTCTCCCATACTTAAAAGGTTCAGCAGAAATATGATCCAAGCCACTTGCTTTGTTGTTGGACAGCTTGTTCATGGCATGATACACCTCATGTGACATAATCACCATTGAGTCATTAGTCTCAATATTGTCCACCCTATACAAATCACCTTGGACACAGTTGAATAAAGTACTATAATGTTGTCGCCATAACTCCGCGATATTAGCTGTTCCGGAGATTCCATCTACAGTGCATGGTAAAGATGTTTTGCAACTGTTAAGACCTCTCACTTATTTCCAAAAATCAGTAGCATTGTTACTTAGCAGCTTCTTAGCCATGGAATCAGCCCTCATAGCTTGCTCATTTTTACAGATGAAGCGAACAGCATACTTATATTTTGCATTAGTGAGCTTCTTGTACTCAAACACAGGCCCCTGTCTGGGTCTACCTGCCATAGCCCATGATTATAGAAATATATACAATTCTTTTGGGATTGGACAGGCTAGATGCAGGAAAAAAATTCCCGATGTTGGGGGATTCCAGAACCAGGGGTCACAGTTTAAGAATTAGGGCATTTAGGACTGAGATGAGGAAAACGTTTTTCACCCAGAGAGTTGTGAATCTGTAGAATTCTCTGCCACAGAAGGCAGTGGGAGCCAATTCACTGGATATTTTCAAGAGAGTTAGATGTAGCTCTTGGGGCTAACAGAATCAAGGGATATGGGGAAAAAGCAGGAAAGGGATACTGATTCTGGATGATCAGCCATGATCATATTGAATGGTGGTACTGGCTCGAAGGGCTGAATGGCCTGCACCTATTTTCTATATTTTTACATGGGACAATGAAATAGTATTAAGTTTAATATTCTTAACTTATTTTCCTATAGATTAATCACCGTAAGATAAAACTTATGTTAACTGATCACAATAGCATAAATTTATATCGTGTTTTTGTTCATTTATGAATCAGTTGGTAATCCTTTTCCAGGTTATGCTGAGTATTCTATAGAAAATGACTTACTCCTTGACCCTCTATTGCCTTTCCACCTTCTGCAAATTATGGGCCTGTCTCACAAACACGATATTTTCGGTGACTTGCCGGCACCCGTCATAGTCGCCGACAATTTTCAACATGTTGAAAATCCAGTGGTGACCAGAAAAAGGTGCGACTCTTTGGGCGATTACTCACGACCATATAGGCTTCACCCCGCGACATGTCGCCAGGGTGTCGCCTGTATGGTCGTGAGTAATCTCCTCAGTCGCCCAAAGAGTCGTAGTGTTTTGCTGGTCGCTGCTGAATTTTCAACATGTTGAACATTTTCGGCAACCTGCAACAATCTGTGACGGGTGCCGGCAGTCGCCGAAAAAGTCGCGTAAGTGGAACAGGCCCTTAAGATGTGTATTGGAATGCATTTCACTGACCTGAAGGAGTGTAGCTATAATAACACTAACTCCATACCATCCAGGACAAAACAAATTCCATGACTGTTATTCGCTATTCACTTACTACACCATGTCATGTCATGTAAAAGCTGCATGATAGCAATTCACTAATGCTTAAACTATGACAGTTATCATCCAATATGGATTTGACGATGCTCACTATATTCCCCAATTGACAAAAGCTTAATTCGGCAATAGTGTGAAGAGATGTTTAATGGAGACTGCTATGTTATTAAAAACTTGGAAATCATGTCAAAAAGTATACATTCCATAAAAAAGTGTGTAGAAGACTTTGCATTAGGCTTTGTTCAGAGTTTCCTGATCATCTTTTCATGCATATGTGATAGCAATGATGAATCTTTCATAAACATCCAAAGATGCAAGGCGTCATCGAGACTTAGTCATTCCTTCTTCTTTATCCTCCTCCTTGTGTTCCTTTTCCTTTTCCTGTAATTCATTATGCCACTGTCACTTCACAGTAAAAAGGCTGTACATCACCAAGACAATGATCCTTTAAATTATTACAGATTCCAGAGTATCTAAGTAAGGACAAAACTTCAACAAGTCGACTGTCCACTGTCCACTCTGCTACGTTATACGGGCCATCTGTCTTTCATTGAACGAATTTTACACATATTTTTTTTCCTCAAAGCCATGAGCCACATTGTCCCTGAATAGTCCTTGACACCTTCAAGCCACTGTGGTTTACTACCTCAAATACAAACATAACCAGTTTATGCAGAATTAAGACATTGTGAGCAGTGCGTATTCAGGTATTCAGGATACCTGCATAATTTGCTATCTATAGTTACATTTCATGAACATTGAGAGAATGAAATCTGTTTTGGTTCTGGTATAAGGCAGAGTGGATATGCAATACGTGTGAAGCGATGTGTATGGTCAGTGATATCCTGCACCATGGGGAAGACTGCAACTATTGTAATGCTATTTGATCATTCCGGCAGGTTCTCTCAGTCAAGGGTGAATTAAATATATTTTGCGGTCTTTGAATAGAGAGCGACAATATCCTATCTTACACAAATGGGAAAACGGGAAATGGTCCAACGCCAACCTGTAAAGAGCCAAACACATTGACGCAGCTATGAGCTTAATTATAATCTTTAACTTTACTCTAATTGCAGATGTGACTGAATTTGGTGTCAGATTTCAATGAGAATGGCCTTATTTAAACATGAACAATTCATATAATGTTTCCCTTACATGGTGATGTAGGAGCATTGCACCATACCACTTACTGCAGAGGCAGCTTTTGCTATACAACTCCCTGCAGACGTAACGTGAAACAATTGTAGGAAGAACAAATACATATAGTGCAGCAACAATGAGAAGAAATTAAAGTCCCTGTCCCTCTTTCACGACGTAATTCACGACCTCTGCCGATTTTGCCCTTGACTCATACTCGCAGCATGGTCGCCATGAGGTCGTAGGAGGTTGTAGGTGGGTCGTAGTAGGTCGTGATGCTAGTCGTAGGTACTCGTGGCATCAAGTAGGTCGCGCCGTTTTTTCTAGCCTGATAAAAATGTCCATGAGAAAAAAAAGGTTGGCATGGAAAAAATCGACCCTTTTTACTCTATGGTAGGTCGTAGGTAGGACGTAGTAGGTCGTGATGCTAGTTGTAGGTAGTAGTAGGTGGTCGGAGGTAGTCGAAGGTAATAGCTCCGGGGTGAAAAAAAGGTCAGTAGAAAAAAAAGGTTATTTAAACAGCAGAACGTCACCTCTGTCACTCCAAGGCATGTTCATTCACAGCTGGAGAGTTTTTTGGAGAGGAGACTTGTGTTTTAGAGATGGCACCAAAATGGCAGCAGCGCAGGGGGTGGGCAAAATCCTAAAAAAAAAACGCCCATGCAGGTGTTGCCCACCCAAGAGGAGGAGTGGCGGGAGGCGATGCCACAGGAGTGCAGGAGGAGGTAGCCCTGCATGAGAGACCCCTGGAGGAGGAGACCAGGGTGGTAGTGTATGTCCCCACCAACACCCCATCCTTCACTGCCTCATTTGAAGGCAGCAAAGCAGCCCTTTCTCCTGTGTCTGACACAGCATCAGAGGCAGATGCCCCATTGGTGGTGAGAGAGGGCTGAGGAAGGTTATACCCTACACCTTCACCAGGCAGCAGGAGGGGGGTCTTGAGGAATGGTTCCAGCAGAATGCCATCCTGTACAAAAAGGAAAATGAGGGGTACAGGGACAGGGACAAGAATGGCATGCTTGCCATCCACTACCCCACATGTGTGCTTAAAGTTCCATCTTTTGTCAAAGCCCAGCGCCACTCTCTTCCAGTCATCTGGTGTACTGGGACAGTCCATCACATCATCTCCATTCACCCATTGAGACCTCTTCTTGTGCTTCCTCTTCACCCTTGCTCTTCCCCTTCTGCCTAGCAAAAGGGGTACTGCAAACAGCAATAAAAGGTACATGGTCGAAGCCAGTCTTCAACATAATCGAAGGAGGTCTTCTTCATAGTCGTGGGAGGTCCTCAACATAGTCGTGGGGGTCTTCAGCATAGTCGTGAGAGGTCGTAGACATAGTCGTGGAAGGTCGGAGGAGGTCGTACACATAGTCGTGGAAGGTCGTAGGAGGTCGTAGGTTACCGCGACCTTGATTTTTTTAGGTCGTTTAAGGTCGTCAGAGGTCGTGAATTAGGTCATGAAAGTGGGACAGGCCCTTAACCTATAACTAACATGTAATCAGCCCTCCCCTAGTAAGCTGTGGGCCGAGGAGCTTTTTCGTTCAAGTTCGTGACCCAACTCACGGAACTACCTGAATTTTTAACATATTGTGTAAAAAATTATATAAATCATACCTGAAACTTGTCAAGAACAAAATGCAATTTTTTTTTAAATATGACAAAAACTTCAAATTTTCTGAGTAGTAATTGTCCAATCAATGCACGTTTGACATTGAGGTCGGACGCAAATTGACCAATCCCTCGATTTGTTTTATGGTCGCTAGGCAGCGAGGACCCTGGGATCATGGTTGCCTCCTCATTACATCAAAACAATAGCAAGGTTTCCAAGGAATAAAGGTAATGCTCACCTTGCTGATCATTTTGTTATTCAATTAATTTATCTTTATAAAGTTATGATGTGAACTGTTAAATAAAAATGATATATAGCAAATGTAGAGCTAGGGTTAGGGTCAGGGTCAGTCAGTCATTCTGTCGGTCGGGCTTGTCAGTAGGCCGATGGATGCTGTGGAGGATCGGTTGGGCTGTCGGGCCATCAGGCCGCTGGTGGGTGGTGAGAGTGGCCGGGCCGCCGGTGGGTCGTGAGATTGGTGTGCCGGGCCGGGCCGGGCCGCCGGTGGGTCGTGAGATTGGTGTGCCGGGCCGGGCCACCGGTGGGTCGTGAGAGTGGCTGGGCCGCCGGTGGGGCGTGAGAGTGGCCGGGTCATCGGTGGATGGTGAGAGTGGCTGGGCCGCTCGTGGATGGTGAGAGTGGCTGGGCCGCCGGTGGATGGTGAGAGTGGCCGGGCCGCCGGTGGATGGTGAAAGGTCTGTCTCACTGTGCGAGTTGACCCACGAGTGACCCTGAGTGAAAGACTCGTGGTTGCGTACGAGACTACAAGTTTATGATCCAGAGTTTAACCGAGTTCCCACGGGTATGTCTAAGTTTGCCGTTTACTTCTCATTTCTGCGATGTTCCAAGTTCGTCTCCCGAGTGTACCAAGTTCCTCTCCCGTTAATCTTGAGGCAACAATGTATATCGAACTGTTGAAAAATCATCACATGTTAAAAAAAATGATGTCATGCCAGCCAAAGAACGTAGAGACTATTGTGTTTGCTGCATGTGTTCTGCACAACCTGATCCGTATCAGAGGTGCAGCTTCAGGATCAGCAACAGCCATGCAGGACGGTGACTTAGTGGACAGTCAAACAGGGAGAATAACACTAGGTGCGTGGAGGAGTGGTACAAACGACGAGACTTTGGTGCCACTGCAGTGTTTTCGAGGTAACACGGGGACCAACAGTGCAAAAGAGCAGAGAGACCATCTCTGCTCCTACTATAATTCAGAATTGGGCAGTGTGCCGTGGCAGGACAGCTTATTTTGAGCGGCTGCCGACCACAGGTACATCACTGCATGAGGAGAGCTCACATGCAGAAATATCCAGTTAATTTCATGTTTAGTTTAAATCCTGCTGACTTTTCATTGTTTAACTTTAAGTGTGGATTTTATTTTTTATTGTGGTGTAAAAGTAATTTCATTGCATCTGTCTTTCCTTTAAAACGTGGTTATCATGCATCTGCTTATCTGATTGTAGATCTCAAAACTTGTCATTTAGCGCATTGCATTGTATCTTTTATTGCCTGAATTTAGACTTGTGCATTTCTCAGCTGAATTAGTATATAGTGGAAATACTTTTATTTGTGCTTCATTTGTTGATTTTCATGTATGAGAAGCCCTTTTCAGACAGTGGTGTTTGCTGTCGTGCTACTTTTCTCAATATGCGCAAAAACGCGTTTTTTATATTGAACAAGAATAAAGACTTTGTTTCACATTCAAGACATTTGTTTCACATAAGACTTTGTCTTATTTTCTGATCTACTGAGAGGTGACAATTTTAAACAGCACAGCATATGAGGCAGCTGTCCTTAAATCTCACAAATGATTGTGAGAATCAAGATGTGAATATATTTTGCCTTCCTCTATTTTGTGTTTTATGATGAAAGGAATATTACATTCAATTCATGGGTCTTTGTAGTGATATTAAAATGAAGACTTCCAGACATCAATTTGATCTTGATAGCAAAGAACTCTCTTTTATTGTGCAATGAAGTAAACAAACAGTGAGAATCAAACGGATCAGCAAAAAGCTTTTCAACACAACACAACACAACACAAATTTATATATAAACTTCAAGCAATTTTTTCTTTTCAACCCACTCTGTCACCTTATCAATAACTTGCTTAACTTTGTTAAGCAGAATTTGTCTTTAAAATGTCTAAGTAACTGATATTTCTGTCCCTGATTATTGTTTCTAAAAAGAGTTCCCACGGTAGAATCACGAGTCACAAAGTTAAACGCACAGGCCACTACGTTCTTACAACGAGTTTAAACGTTTCAATTTTTAACCACAAGAGTACATTTTACTCGTGGAAAAGTTCAAACATGTTTGTACTTTTGCAAGAGTTAACAAGTTTCACGTGTACCTCCCGTTAGCACCAAGAGTTGCCCAGTCCCACTATGGCCGTGACCCCCACTCTGCAAACTGGCAGTCAGTGGGGTTCAGTAAACGGGGGAACCCAGATGAACTGCTCAACCATTAAGGAGCTGTTCAGGAGTCGGACCTCTGCGGCAGTCTCATTCAAAAAACACACTCACAATTATATTAATTATTATTTTTATATAATATAATTATACATAATTATATATGACTACAGTCATATTCACAAGTCATATCAGGGCTCTCACTTAACTTTTTTTCCCTATTGCCAGCCGGGCAACCTCGGCAGCTTTTTAAGTTGCCAAATGAGAATTTAGGTGGTCATTTAAGACGGCTTGCATGACGTGTGCGATAATGTGCTTGGACGAAGTGCGTAGTTACCAGTCGGAATTATGGTCAATGAAGCATTCACATGTTATTTCTGCTTCAAATAAAGTCGCAAACTAAACATATTCACCAATCAAGACATGATATATACCACATTGACATGCACCAAAAATACAATACAGTATCTCACCTCTTTTTACACGTTGCCATGAATGCAATATCTATTATCTCTTTCCACTTCCAAACAAAAATGTGGTTATTCAACGTATGATCAACCTTGGTGAGACCAAGCGCAGGCTTGGCGATCGCTACGCACAACACCTCCACTCAGTTCACAATAACCAACCTGAACTCCCGGTGGCTCAGCACTTCAACTCCCCCTCCCATTCCGAATCCGACCTTTCTGTCCTGGGCCTCCTCCATGGCCAGAGTGAGGCCCACCGCAAATTGGAGGAACAGCACCTCATATTTTGCTTGGGTAGTTTACACCCCAGCGGTATGAACATTGGCTTCTCCAATTTCAGGTAGTCCTTGCTTTCTCCCTCCTTCCCCTCCCATTCCCAGCTCTCCCACAGCCTACTGTCTCCGCCTCTTCCTTTCTTTTTCCCGCCCCCCACCCCTCCCGACACCAGTGAAGAAGGGTCTCGACCCGAAACGTCACCTATTCCTTCGCTCCATAGATGCTGCCTCACCCGCTGATTTTCTCCAGCTTTGTCTACCAACGGGATCCCACCACTGGCCACATCTTTCCATCTCCTCCCCTGTCGGCTTTCTGCAGAGACCCTCCGTAACTCCCTGGTCAATTCGTCCCTTCCCACCCAAACCACCCCCTCCCCTGGCACTTTCCCTTGCAACTGCAGGAAATGCTACACTTGTCACTTTACCTCCCCCCTTGACTCCATTCAAGGACCCAAGCAGTTTTTCCAGGTGCGGCAGAGGTTCACCTGCACCTCCTCCAACCTCATCTATTGCATCCGCTGCTCTAGGTGTCAGCTGCCCTACATCGGTGAGACCAAGCGTAGGCTTGGCGATCGTTTTGCCCAACACCTCCGCTCAGTTCGCAATAACCAACCTGATCTCTCGGTGGCTCAGCACTTCAACTCCCCCTCCCATTCCGAATCCAACCTTTCTGTCCTGGGCCTCCTCGATGGCCAGAGTGAGGCCCACTGTAAATTGGAGGAGCAGCACCTCATATTTTGCTTGGGCAGTTTACACCCCAGCGGTATAAACATTGATCTCCAATTTCAGGTAGTCCCCTGTTCTCTCTGCTCCCCAGGTCTCCCACAGCCCACTGTCTCCGCCTCTTCCTTTATTCTTCCCGCCCCCCCCCCTCGCACCCTCACATCAGTCTGAAGAAGGGTCTCGACCCGAAACGTCGCCTATTTCCTTTGCTCCATAGATGCTGCCTCACCTGCTGAGTTTCTCCAGCATTTTTGTCTACCCATTCACACAAGTTCTGTTATCCCACTTTCCTCACCCACTCCCTGCACATTAGGTGAAATTTTACAGAGGCAAGTTAACCTACAAAGCCAATGCGTCTTTGGGATGTGGGAGGAAACCCACATGCTTGCAGGGAGAATGTGCAAATTCAACACGGACAGTGCCCAAGAACAGGATCGAACACAGATCTCTGGCGTGTGAGGCAGCAAGTCCACCAGCTGTGCCACTATATTTTATTTTCCAACACACAAAAAATTATACGTTGATAACTTTGGTTACTAAAAAAAAAGAAACTATCCATTTTCAGTCTTAAATCTCTAAGTGACGCGATGTCCCCCTTTATAGCTACTATATGTTTTAATTCAGTTCAAGGCTATGGGGCAGTACATTGGTCAAAAAGTTGCTGCCTAAAATTGCCAGAGACCCGGAATTGATCCTGAATATGGGTGCTGTCTGTATGGAGTTTTGTTTTCTCATTTATAACATTGTTTACAGAGTTGCTTGCCTGCTTTGAAAATGCTAAAGTGTTGCTTGCTTGCTTTGAAAATGCTAAAGTGTTGCTTGCTTGCTTGCTTTGATAATGCTAAGGTGTTGCTTGCTTGCTTTGAAAATGGAAAAGTGGTGCTTGCCTGCTTTAAAAATGGAAAATTGCTGGTTGCCTTATTGAGGGGGGGGGAGGGACTATAAAACACGGAAGTGTGGGCATGGCTCAGTCTCTGCAAGATGGGGGAGGGAGAGGTCACGACTCTCTGTCTCTGGTGGCCTTCCACCCTGCTTGAAATGGTATGAAACTGCATTTGAATTTGGTGGCCTTGCACCCTGCTTGAAATGGTAGGAAACTGCACTTGAATTTGGTGGCCTTGCACCCTGCTTGAAATGATATGAAACTGCACGTGAGTTTGGTGGCCTTGCACCCTGCTTGAAATGGTATGAAACTGCACTTGAATTTGGTGGCCTTGCACCCTGCTTGAAATGGTATGAAACTGCACTTGAATTTGGTGGCCTTGCACCCTGCTTGAAATGGTATGAAACTGCACGTGAGTTTGGCGCACTTTGCACCCTGCTTGAAATGGTATGAAACTGCACTTGAATTTGGTGGCCTTGCACCCTGCTTGAAATGGTATGAAACTGCACGTGAGTTTGGTGGCCTTGCACCCTGCTTGAAATGGTATGAAACTGCACTTGAATTTGGTGGCCTTGCACCCTGCTTGAAGTGGCATGAAATTGCACTTGAATTTGGTGGCCTTGCACCCTGCTTGAAGTGACATGAAACTGCACTTGAATTTGGTGGCCTTGCACCCGGCTTGAAGTGGCAGGAAACTGCACCTGAATTTGGTGGACTTGCACCCTGCTTGAAGTGGCAGGAAACTGCACTTGAATTTAGTGGCCTTGCACCCTGCTTGAAGTGGCTTGAAACTGCACTTGAATTTGGTGGCCTTGCACCCTGCATGAAGTGGTATGAAACTGCACTTGATTTTGGTGGCCTTGCACCCTGCTTGAAATGGAATTTCAAGGAATAGCCGTGAGTCAACTGCCAGCCCACCAGCCGTGAGTGAGTGAGCTGCCAGCACACCAGGCTTGAGTGACTGAGCCGCCAGCCCAAGAATCCATACGGCCCACAATGTCCATACTAGCCCTCTGGAAACCAGTCCCTTCAGCCCACAACACCCGTACTAGAGCTCCAGAAAGCCCTCCCCCCCCCTCCCACTGGCCACCAGAATTGGTGGAGAGATGGAATATTGTGTTGGGGGACCAGCGCTCCCGTGTGAAGCTGGGACCCAACGGGTCCCACTTAGTCTAGTATATTACTAAAACTCTCATCTTGTCTGTGTGTAAGCGTGCGTGCGTGCATGCATGCGATTCATGCCTGGAACTATGCCAAAACAGTACACGATAGCGCTACAATTTAGGACCACCTTACTCACAATTGTCCTGTGGTGTGTTTTCAAGTTTCGTTCAAATTGATGTTATATTGTACAAGTTATTCACATTTTCAACTTTACAAAATCCTGTTTGAGAAAGAATGACTTGAACACTGCAGTGGCATTTGCTGACAGTTACAGCCATGATGTCACAATGGGATCTCATGTACATAAACTGCCCATCAACAGTGTTCCACCCAGTGCAATGAGAAATTTGTTACATTGTTGTAAGGAGTGGGAGGGAGTGGGGGAGGGGAGGAGAAATGTTATTTAAACATTGTGTTTAGTGGGGGAGTGCGATAGGGGAGAGGTGAGGAGTGGGGGAGCAGGGGGAGGGGAGGGGAGAGGAGAGAGAAGAGGGAGGGTGAAGTGGAGGGGGGAGTGTTGGTGGACGAGGGCAAATGAGCCGCACCTGCGCAGTTGAGGGATATGGGTGAGTGGTGGATAATTGTGTTGGGGAACAGGTTGGCTTGGGGGAACGGGTGAGTGGTGGAAACGGGTTGCGTTGGGGGAATGGCTGAGTGGTGAAATATTGCGTTGGGGGTATGGGGCCCAAAGGGTCCCACTTGGTCTTGTATATTACTAAAACTCGCATCCTGTTTGTGATTCTGTGTGTCTGCGTGTCTGTGTGCATGCCCAAGTGCTCCCGGAACTACACTAAAATGGTACACGATAGTACTAGAATCTTTGGACCACCTTACTCACAATTGTCTTGTGGTGTGTTTTTATCAAGTTTCGTTCAGATTGATATTATATTTTACAAGTTATTCACATTTTTAACTTTACAAAATCCAGTTTGAGAAAGAAACAGCAGTGGCAGTTACAGCTATGACATCACAATGGGATCTCATTTACATAACCTGCCCGTGGGCTGTGTTCCAGCCCACAATCACATCACAATGGGATCAGCAGCTTCCACCTCAAGGGGGGTAGGGAGGGAGGGTGAGATTTAAAAAAAAAATCAGTTTTAATCAAATTGTTGGGGGGAGGTTCAAGTTATAACCCCCCCCCCCCCACATAGCGACGATTGATCATGGAGCGCTGACGCCGCCCCCAATGTGAGGTTTAATTTAAAAAACATTGCGATTTTCATTGTAGAGTGGTGTAATAGGGGTAAGGTTTCATTTACAAAAAAAAATCTAAATTTTCATTGCGGGGGGGGGGGGGGGGGGGGGTGGGATGGGGGGAGATGAGCGCTGAAGCGAGCTGGATGACGTCACAATGCCTCTGCTCCTCGCGGCCAGCTGCGCAGAATTTTCAATGCGCAGCCTGCTGGGCACTGTTTTCCACGAGCTTTGAGTTACGTGGCACAGCCGCCCCCTTCCCCCCAGGGCTCTGGATTGAAGCCGCTAAACATGTGCGCAAGTCGTGTTGCGCGCTCCGCTGGGCTCCTTGAAGTTCTACAACATGGTGGCGGCAGTCGTTATCACGGGCGCGGGGAAGCGCGGTGGAAAAGTGGCCGTGGCGGCCTTCACAGGGGATGACCTCTCTGTCTCCACTGCCCGATCGTCTGTCATGCTGGTGGGTGGGCTTCCCCTTGCAGAAGCCACAATCAGCCGGCCCTCCGCTGCTTTTGACCGTCCACAGATCGCTCTGGGCCTCGCTCTGGTCCACGCCGGCCACTGCCTAGCTCGGGCCCGGCGCCTGGTGGGGTGGCAGAAAAAGAGAGAGGGAGAGAGGGGTGGTGGAGGGAGGGGGTTGAGAGGGGGGAGATGGAGAGGGGGGAGGAGAGGGGGAGGAGAGAGGGGAGGAGGAGGAAGAGGAGAGGGGGGAAGAGGGAGGAGGAGAGGGGGGGTTGGGGAGGGGGGAGGGGGCCCTCTTCCCTCTCGGCCCCCCTTCTTCTCTGCCCCTCCCTCCCTCTCTACCCCCCCTCTCTGCCCCCCCTCCCTCTCTAGGGAGTGGTGAATATTGGGACCCATGGGTGAGTGGTGGAGTATTGCGTTCGGGAACCAGCTTCCCCCACCCCTCAATCTCTACCCCCTCCCTCTCCCTCTCTACCCCTCTCCCCCTCCCTCTCCACCCCCCCCCTTCTCTAGCCGCGCCTGCGCAGTTGGGGGTTATGCGTGAGTGGATAGGGCGGGGAATTGGGTAAAAGGAGTGAATGAATAAGATTAGATCAACCTTTAATAATCCTTTACAGGAAATTACAGTGCCACGACAGCTTCAAGACAGACATAACACCACACATTTCCTCAAATAGCTTCCATACTTAACAAGTTAAAATACAAGTTAAAATACAAGTTAAAATACAATTAATGAAAAAAAAAGTGCAGTTATTTATGCGCATTATATAACCTTATAGCAGCTGGTAAACAGGACTTCCTATGTCTCTCAGTTTTGCACATTGGTGCAATCAGTCTCTGACTGAAGATGCTGCTCTTGATCACCTTCAGGGCATGGAGTGGGTGAGTGGGGTTGGTCATTTTTGAACCCAGTATGTTCAGAGTTCTGGCCTCTGCCACCTGCTGGACCGTTCGTTGCTCAGCCCTGACCACTGAGCCGGCCTTCCTGATCAGCTTGTCCAGTCTGATTTTGTCCGCTATGCGGGCGCCATCTCCCCAACAGGCCACAGCAAAAAACAGAGCACTGGCCACCACTGAATGGTAGACACTGCACAGTAGGGGTTGGCAGATGTTAAATTACCTCAGCCTCCTTAAAAAATACAGTCGGCTTTGTCCCTTCCTGTACACCGCCTCCATATGACACTTCCAGTCCAGCTCACTGTCAAGCTGCACACCAAGGTACCTGTGGTTAGCGACCACCTCCACCTCAGTGCCCTTAATGGTGATTGGTGTTGCTTGAGTCCTCCTCCTCCCCCTCCTGAATTCCACAACTATCTCCTTGGTTTTTGTGGTAAGATGGAGGTTATTGTGTGCACTCCACTCCACAAAGTTACTTATTATGTCTCTATACTCCTCCTCATTGCCCCCTTTAATGAGGCCGACAACAGCTGTGTCATCCGAAAATTTCTGCAAAAAGCAGCTGTTGGTGTTATATTCGAGATCCGCTGTGTAGATGGTAAACAGGAATGGAGCCAGCACAGTTCCTTGTGGAGCCCCTGTGCTGCTCAGGATGGTGCTTGAGACATTGTTCTGTAGGCGCACGTACTGTGGTCTGAGGGAGTAATATTAATATAATATCAAGGGGGGGTAATGTGTGTGTGGGGGGGGGTGGTTAGTGTGTGTGTGACGCCGAAGGCTTTCGCCTTCTATGTGTGTGTGACGCCGAAGGCCGAAGGCCCCCCCCAACGGGTCCCCCTTGGTCTAGTATATTACTAAAACTCTCATCTGGTTTGTGATTCTGTCTGTGTGCCCATGTGCTCCCGGCACAATGGGATCCCGAATCTCATTTACATTAAAAAAATCACGATTAAAAAAAAAAAACACGTTTTAATCAAAATCGTCCATTTTCATTAACAGTTAACATTGTGTTAGATTATTTTAAAGAAAAATCGCGATTTTCATTGTGGGGGGGTGGGATAGGGGTGAGGTTTCATTAAAAAAAAAACATTGTGATTTTCATTGTGGGGGGGGGGATGTGGGATAGGGGGAGGTGAGGAGTAGCGGAGCTGGGTGATAGAGGGAGAGGAGGGGAGTATTGGAGAGGTGAGGAGAGTGTGGGAGGAGGGGGATAAAGGGAAGTGGGGAAGTAGGGAGTGGGGTATAGAGGGAGAGAGGGCAGTGGGGGGGCGAGGAGGGGCGAGGAGGGAGAATGGCAGAGTAGGATAGGGGGGAGGGTGAGGAGTGGGGGAGCAAGGAGATAGAGGGGAGGAGGGGAGTAGGGAGGGGAGAGTGGTTATGCAGGGAGGGTACGAGTGACTGAGGGTAGCAGAAAGGCGAGGGAGGGAGAGGTGAGGGATGCAATGGGGGAGGGGAGGATGGGAGGATGAGAGGGGAAAGAGGAGGGAGGGTGATGAGGAGGGGGAGGGAGTGCTGGGGGATGAGGGGGAATTAGAGGAGGCTGAGGGTAGGAAAGGGGGATGGTGAGGCACAATTGGGGAGGGTTGCCATGACTCGCATCACAACGGGGATCTCTGGCGTTACAATGTCCAAAGTTTGTTTTTTAAAAGCAGACAACAACAAACTGGTTATAGGTAAACCAAGCCAATCTTTAATCGATTCATCAGACGGGAGCGGAAAAATCTACATAGAGCACAAACGTTGCTCAGTGCATCTCGGGCTCCACTCACAGAACAAAGGAAAATTAGTGCAATTATATATTTTTCTTATCAGTAATACACTCCTACCAAGCCTGAATATGGCATGATTGAAATATTCTATTGCCTTTCAGAATATAGGAAAAGCTGGGTCCAAATCAAGCTCATCCAATAACAAGTTATTGCTTATCTCTGGAGCGTCAGCTATTTTTTCAATCTTGGCTTCTTAATGACTTTGAAAGAAGCACATGTCATTACGCAGGTTTCCATCTTAATGTCTTTATTAAAAAGACAACCTGTCCTCCATATTGTGTTCCTTGGTACTGACCCATTCTTTTGTTCCACTAGACCATGCTTTTGTAGAAGAACGACTCCAATTTGTAAACTATATTAGATTTGACTATTAGCTCTTTCACAACGGGAACCCCTCTGCCCCGCCTGCGCAGTTGGGGGCTATGAGTCAGTGGTGGAATATTGTCTTGGGTGACGGGCCCAATTGGTCCACACCTGGTCTAGTTCAAAATAAAGTTGATTAGGTAATTCTTTATCAATATTTTTCTTATTTCATTAAATTTTAATATGGCAGGCCTTTAAATAATTTTAGAAATCTGTACAACTTGGTTTTTGCACAACTCAGTAGAATGAACAGTAGTAAAACAAATGAAACTGTCAATTTATGTTATTTTATGAACACTATTTTTTGGATACTATTTTGTCTATGGATTGCTACATTCATCAGTCATTGGTATCACACTAGCAGTAGGAACCCACACCCACTTCATGCCACTGACAACTAAACTTTAAAGGAAAACTGATATAGAAACCAAATGACTTTGAGTCCCATTGCTCTTCATCTGCAGAATTTGAGTCAGTGTTGATTCATGCCCAGTCTCTTTGTCTTGACCTATTACGCCTCACTTTATCAAGCTTTGCAGTAAAGATTCTGATGTGTCTGGCCCTTCCTTGTATCTTACTCATCCAGGGGGATCCCCTGTTCATTCAGCGCTGCATGCATGACAAACCAATCTGGCAGATCGTGGATCAGTGCCAGTAGAGGTCAACTGATGCACAATGAAGTGCAATTAACATATTCCCAATGGCATGGTAAGGAACCAATGAGCAGGTGGTCAGAGGAATGCCAACTTGGAAATAATTCAGTCATTCGGCACATCTTCTGAGGAAAAATAACATAAGACAGTTACAATTTTGGACCAGAATATACGATCCACCAACCAGTAGACAGTTACAATTCTGTCTACTGGTTGGTGGATCATATATTCTGGTCCAAAATTGTCTCTACAGTGTGAAAAATTACTAATTTGTTAATTGAGGAATATTAATTGATATTTGGATCCTTCCACAGATACCAAATCACTTCATGTGGATCATATTTTTCCATGGCTTCTTTCATTCAACTTTGAACCTTCTTGCTGAGCTGATGCGATTTGGAGATCGGAGGTTTTATCGAGATTGGTGGTGGGTGTCTAGTCACACAAAACATCCTGTGTGAAGAGGAATTACCAAATACTGTTTAAATTGAAGACATTTTTTACCTTTGGCATTTCAGAATGCGATTAGGTGGTTTTGGAAAAGATTTCTATATTAACTGGTAACCTCTTGTGGGCCATTTTCTCAGATTGCATTTGAAGCATTCAATTGATTTGAATATTTATTGTCACATGTGACAAGTCACAGTGAAATTATTTGCTTGCATACTCAAGGTATGCAAATAGTCACCATAGAAAGGATGCTGACAAAGTTACAAAGTATCCCACGCCAGGTCCATCCTTGTTTCCACCCCCCCCCCCCACCCCCCACCCCCCACCCCACCCCACCCTTCTCTCCTCACGGCAGTTCCCCACGCCGGTTTCTCCTTTGTTCTTCCCAATCCCTCTGACATCCATTTTCAGCACAAAGTCAAAACCTACTGCAGAAAGTGAGAAGGGAAAATATTGGGAGTAGAAAATCGACATAAGTAAAATATTAGTCACTAATTAACAAATGAGACTTAATTCTTTAGACTTAAATTGTACTTAAGAATTGTTGAATTTCCTGAAAATGGGTATGGGGAACTCTGATTCACCTGTTCATTATGTTTCAAGCAGTGGGTTAAATTTGTGGTGTCTGATTGCATCAGGCTGCCAGTGAACCCCTGCTGTTTATAATTTGCATGCTTCATTGGAAGCCTGGTGTCATAAATGGCCATCACTGCTTAACAGCAGTCTGATTTCTTGAATAGGAGGTGCATTATGTTTGTAGGAGCCATTTAAAAGTAAATATGGTGCTTTGATACTTTTAACAATGGTTGCAGATACAAGTGAGTGTTTTTGATAATTAGTCCAAGACATGATGAGTTAGATACTAAAGCCACAGAAGGTAAGAAGAGCCTTCAGATATGTGCCCATGAGATTGAGCATAAGGTGCTGCCAATGTTAATGACAGGTGATATTTCAAGAAATGAAAAGCAATCCATGAAAAGGATTCCATAAAATATGAGTTGTTAACATTAGTCAGCAAATGCTGCATCTCTACTAAATGAATTACAATATTTATCTAATGCTCAATCCATTGCACTCAATTACTCTCTTTGAAGAATCTATCAATTAGTACTCAACCCTTTTGAGGTCTTTCCTCACCATTACACAAATTATCATGTGGGAGAGCTCCACGGTAACAACTCGCATGCAAATACAATGATGAATTCACACAAAATATATTCACAGAACTTTTATTGGCACAAAAACAAATTTCCATGCATTTTCTAATAGAAAATAGGTGCAGGAGGAGGCCATTTGGCCCTTCGAGCCAGCACCGCCATTCATTGTGATCATGGCTGATCATCCACAATCAGTAACCAGTGCCTGCCTTCTCCGACATATCCCTTGATTCTTCTAGCCCCTAGAGCTCTATCTAACCCTCTTTTAAATTCATCCAGTAAATTGGCCTCCACTGTCTTCTGTGGCAGAGAATTCCACAAAATTCACTGCTCCCTGGGTGAAAACTTTTTTTTCTCATCTCAGTTTTAAATGGCCTACCCTTTATTCTTAGGGGAGTAATGTATTGTATAGGAACAGGCACTGGCACATGATTCCTCCCCTTGGAGAAGAAAATGCGAATCATGATAAGAACAGGTACCACTGAGGCTGCTGGTTGGGATTATAATGATGGGTTTTCTGCATCTCTTCCCTTTTCACTCAGAATCTTTTGATTCAGCTTGCTGAGGGTATAAGTACACACTTACCAATTCCCTCCTCTAGACATTCAGCCTTAGTTTCTTTTTCATTTTTCTGCCAAAGTACTGGAATCTTTTCAGCTATAAAGTGAGAAAATGGAAGATGAAGCAACATTATGTCCTGATCTTACATTTGGAGAAATCAGCACTGAGATTAATAATGCAGAGCCTGGTAGAGGAGCGGTCTGAACACAATGAGGCAACTTTTAGTTTACAGAGTAAAAACATAGTGTGCTGGAGACCGAGATTGCACATTAGTTCTGTTGCACAGAATTATGTTCTTGGGGGAAATAACAGAAATCCAACCTGCCAGAAATCCAACACATAAATTCAAGGAGCATAGTGGAGTCTGGTGTCAACATTGGAAAAGGACTTTGCACACAAATTTGGCCTCTATCCTTTAAAATAATCATATGTGTGGTGATTTCCATTTGCGCAGCTGTAGTACTCAACGGGGAGGGTCTGGTGGCCAATACCAAAGCTTTCATTGCAACACAACAATGTACATCAAAGGCCTGATTGATGCAGGGGAATCTCTCTTGTGATTCTGGATACATTTTAAATAAAATTCCAGGGCCACATATCAGTCCATCTAACCGAACTCTAGCTATCAGAAGAATTGCTGAAGTACCATCCAGATAAATGGCAGTTGTTCCGTAGAGCATGATGCTTATGTCCATTCCTGTCAGTCACCAGTAGTCCAGCTGTTGCCTATCAGCCAACCAGCCCTGACCATTTCAGCCCAAACAGATTATTGCAATTTGAGGCCGTCTATCCCAGGCCCAGCAGCTCAGCCTCCTCTCATCTCTCTTGCAGAGAGGCTTAGAATCATAGTCATGGAGTGATACGCCATGGAAACAGGCCCTTTGGCTCAACTTGCCCACACCGGCCAACATGTCCAAGCTACACTAGTCCCATCTGCCTACATTTGGTCCATATCCATGTACCTGTCTAACTGTTTCTTAAAACGTTGGGATAGTCCCTCCTCAACTACCTCCTCTGACAGCTTGTTCCATACACCCACCACCCTTTGTATGAAAATGTTACCCCTAAGATCCCTATTTAATATTTTCCCCTTCACCTTAAACCTATGTTCTCTGATCCTCGATTCACCTACTGTGGGCAAGAGACTGTGCATCTCCCCGATCTATTCCTCTCATGATTTTATACACCACTTTAAGATCACCCCATCCTCTTGTGCTCCAAGGAGTATAGTCCCTATAGCTCAGACCCTCTACTCCTGGCAACATCCTCGTAAATTTTCTCTGTATCCTTCCAGCTTGACAACATCTTTCCAATGACATGGTGCCCAGAACTGAACACAATACTATAAATGCGGCCTCATCAATCTATCTGTTCCCTTTTTCTTGTTATTCCCTCCAGCTACTCTCATCTGGCAGCACAACCCCTATCCTACTTGTTCTCCATAATCCAATCCTACTCCCAAATTTCTCAGCCTAGGAATCTCAAATTTAGCTGCTGATCCTGTCTCAATCCAGTATACTTAAACGTTGCAAGTAAGTTTTCCATATGGTGTTTTTTTCTGCTTTATTCCTACTGTATTGCATTACGTTCTTGTGTGCGAATCCATGCCCCAATATAATTTACTCAACTGTCATTTGTAATAGCTGCATTTGTAATATCTATCATCCACCATAATGAGAAGTACATATTATTCAACCCATGCTCTAAGAAAAGTGCATTTTATTTGAAAAAAAGAGGCATTGATCTTTAGAAAATCACACCCTGGTGATAAACCTGAAAATATATTGCTGTATGATATGGGTTTACTCAACAGATTATTGTTGGATAAGTCCTTAATTTATTTTTCACTTCCTATGGTCAATATATGATTTTATGAAATGTACTATTATCTTACTGTAACCTCAATGTCTTTGTGAATAGTAACAGAAATTCTCCTCAAGTCAAGGTAAAATTGAAGCTTTCAAAACTTTTATATTCTGTGCAGGAACTCGGAGACTCTCATTTACTTCTGGTCAAATTCAAATATTATATTTCACACCTGGTGCATGAGGTAAGATTTAAAACTGAGTTTTGCTAGCTATAGTTTCAACTTATCTGAAAGTCACTGTCAGTCTGAGCTCTCATCTATGAAATTTTGAACGGCCACGGCACATTCATTTTGATTGCAGAAATAAGAATTATACTTTATTTTATCTCATCCTTAGGGTTGTCCAAAATTTATACATGCAATGAATTGCTTTCAAAGTGCAATCTTAGTATAGAAACATAGAAACATAGAAAATAGGTGCAGGAGTAGGCCATTCAATATGATCATGGCTGATCATCCAACTCAGTATCCTGTACCTGCCTTCTCTCCATACCCCCTGATCATTTAGCCACAAGGGCCACATCTAACTCCCTCTTAAATATAGCCAATGAACTGGCCTCAACTACCTTCTGTGGCAGATAATTCCACAGATTCACCACTCTGTGTGAAAAATGATTTTCTCATCTCGGTCCTAAAAGACTTCCCCCTGATCCTTAAATTGTGACCCCTTGTTCTGGACTTCCCCAACATCGGGAACAATCTTCCTGCATCTAGCCTGTCCAACCTCTTAAGAATTTTGTAAGTTTCTATAAGATCCGCCCTCAATCTTCTAAATTCTAGCGAGTACAAGCCGAGTCTATCCAGTCTTTCTTCATATGAAAGTCCTGCCATCCCAGGAATCAGTCTAGTGAACCTTCTCTGTACTCCCTCTATGGCAAGAATGTCTTTCCTCAGATTTGGTGACCAAAACTGTACGCAATACTCCAGGTGTTGCCTCACCAAGACCCTGTACAACTGCAGTAGAACCTCCCCGCTCTTATACTCAAATCCTTTTGCTATGAATGCTAACATACCATTCGCTTTCTTCACTGCCTGCTGCACCTGCATGCCTACTTTCAATGACTGGTGTACCATGACACCCAGATCTCGTTGCATCTCCCCTTTTCCTAATCGGCCACGATTCAGATAATAGTGTACATTCCTGTTTTTGCCACCAAAGTGGATAAGATCACATTTATCCACATTATACTGCATCTGCCATGCATTTGCCCACTCACCCAACCTATCCAAGTCACCTTGCAACCTCCTAGCATCCTCCTCACAGCTAACACTGCCCCCCAGCTTCATGTCATCCGCAAACTTGGAGATGTTGCATTCAATTCCCTCATCCAGATCATTAATATATATTGTAAATAGCTGGGGTCCCAGCACTGAGCCTTGCGGTACCCCACTAGTCACTGCCTGCCATTCTGAAAAGGAACCGTTTACTCCTACTCTTTGCTTCCTGTCTGCCAGCCAGTTCTCTATCCACATCAATACTGAACCCCCAATACCGTGTGCTTTAAGTTTGCATACTAATCTTTTATGTGGGACCTTGTCGAAAGCCTTCTGAAAGTCCAGATATAACACATCCACTGGTTCTCCCTTATCCACTCTACTAGTTACATCCTCGAAATATTCTAGAAGATTCGTCAGACATGTTTTACCTTTCATAAATCCATGCTGACTTTGTCCAATGATTTCACCACTTTCCAAATGTGCTGCTATCCCATCTTTAATAACTGACTCTAGCATTTTCCCCACTACCGATGTTAGACTAACTGGTCTGTAATTCCCCGTTTTCTCTCTCCCTCCCTTTTTAAAAGGTGCGGTTACATTAGCTACCCTCCAATCCACAGGAACTACTCCAGAATCTAAAGAGTTCTGAAAAATTATCACTAATGCATCCACTATTTCTGGGGCTACTTCCTTAAATACTCTGGGATGCAGCCTATCTGGCCCTGGGGATTTATCGGCCTTTAATCCATTCAATTTACCTAACACCACTTCCCGGCTAACCGGGATTTCACTCAGTTCCTCCATCTCATTTGACCCCCAGTCCCCTGCTATTTCCGGCAGATTATTTATGTCTTCCTTTGTGAAGACAGAACCAAAGTAGTTATTCAATTGGTCTGCCATATCCTTGTTCCCCATGATCAATTCACCCATTTCTGAGTGCAAGGGACCTACATTTGTTTTAACTAATCTTTTTCTCTTCACATATCTATACAAACTTTTGCAGTCAGTTTTTATGTTCCCTGCCAGTTTTTTTTCATAATCTATTTTCCCTTTCCTAATTAAGCCCTTTGTCCTCCTCCTCTGACTCAGTCTCCCAGTCCTCTGGTAGGCTGCTTTTTCTGGCTATTTTGTATGCTTCATCTTTTGTTTTGATACTATCCCTGATTTCCCTTGTTATCCACGGATGCGTTACCTTCCCTGATTTATTCTTTTGCCAAACTGGGATGAACAATTGTTGTAGTTAATCCATGTAGTCTTTAAATGCCTTCCATTGCATATCCACCGTCAACCCTTTAAGAATCACTTGCCAGTCTATCTTGGCCAATTCACGTCTCATCCTCTCAAAGTTACCCTTCTTTAAGTTCAGAACCCTTGTTTCTGAATTAACAATGTCACTCTCCATCCTGATGAAGAACTGAACCATATTATGGTTACTCTTGCCCAAGGGGCCACGCACAACAAGACTGCTAACCAACCCTTCCTCATTACTCAATACCCAGTCTAGAATAGCCTGTTCTCTCGTTGGTTCCTCTACATGTTGGTTTAGAAAACTATCCCACATACATTCCAAGAAATCCTCTTCCTCAGCACCCCTGCCAATTTGATTCACCCAATCTATATGTAGATTGAAGTCACCCATTATAACTGTTTTACCTTTGTTGCACGCATTTCTAATTTCCTGTTTGATGCCATCCGCAACTCCACTACTACTGTTAGGTGGCCTGTACATAACTCCCACTAGCGTTTTCTGCCCCTTAATGTTTCGCAGCTCTACCCATATCGATTCCACATCCTCCAAGCTAATGTCCTTCCTTTCTATTGAATGAACACATTTCTGTGCAGCAAGATCCCTTAAGCAGAAAATTAGTTAAACAACAAGTTTCAGGTGACCTTATAAAAAAAATAATTTTAACTATTTCCTCAGTAGAACTTTCTTTTAACACCATAAAGATCCATGCATCCTAGTAGAGACTTTGTTTAATAACTTATCTAAGATTTCCAGGCCAAGTTTTTGGCTTGCCTGATCTATTTTCTTCATTGATTGGGGTTCCATTTCCTCCCTTATGTTCTATCTCCCTTAAAATGTATTAATGAATGGAATAATAAATAAATGTACTAATAAATGTAAAATTACTAAATATACTAATACTGAGGCACTGGTCAGACCACATTTGGAGCATTATGAGTAATTGGAGTTTTGATCCCCATATGGGAGGATATGCTAGCATTGGAGAGGGTCCAGAGGAGGTTTACGAGAATGATCTCAGGGATGATTACATGTAGGTTAACATATGATGAGCGTTTGACTAAACTGGGCCTGTACTCGCTGAAGGTTAGAAGGATGATGAGGAACCTCATTTAAACTTGTCGAACAGTGAAAGGCCTGGGTAGAGTGGATGTAGAGAGGATGTTTCCACTGGTGGGAGAGTCTAGGGTCTAGGACCTGAGGCCATAGGCTCAGAATAAAAGGATGGATGTCAGGGGTTATGGGGAGAAGGCAGGAGAATGGGGTTGAGAGGGAAAAATAGATCAGCCATCATTGAATGGCGGAGTAGACTTGATGGGCCGAATGGCCTAATTCTGCTCCTATAATTTATGATCATAATAATACAAATTCTAGTGGAAATACAGTATTAAGACATAATGATCGTTACTGGGGAAGAAGCAATAAAGTTGTATGGTGGATTTCCTTTTTTATTATGCCTGTCTATATAAGTAACAACATTATTTCCCCTAATACACATCTACATTTTGGCAAAATTCAGTATTAAATCTTTCCTCATGCACCACTTTCCAATATTGAAATGGTCTGATACCACTACATTTAAATTTAATCCTAGATTACCTGCTTATTACTCTGAATAGGGTTTAGAAAGTACAACCTTTTTTTCAAAGGCACTTAGTGATATCTCAGAGCACTAAGCCAAACCATACACGTGCATTTGCGTAAATAATGTTACTTGTATAGACAGGCATAATCAGAAAGAAGTTTACCATACAACTTTATTGCTTCTTCCCGAGTAACGATCATTATGTCTTAACATTACTACGAAAATTTGTATTATTAGTTTAAGGAGGATATGATATAAGGGAGCCCCAATCAATGGAGGAGATCAATGGGGTGATCCAACAATTTTGACAAGATGTCTCAGAGGAGAGGAACATTGAATATGTAAGGCAGCCAATGTGAGATTGATGACCACAGATGACAGTGTGACCCCCTAAATCTGTGGAGAAGTTGCTTGGTTGGTTATGTTTGTACAGTATTGGTCAAACCATTAGCTTCTCTTCCTGAAAACACCTGGACCAATTTTATTTAGAATAACCAGGAGATCCAAGATCTAATTAACAATAAATGCAAGGTCTTCTAATATTCAAAACTTCCTCTTGCTTCAATGAAGGCAAAAATAGATTTACAAGCACCTGAAAGGTGAGATCCAAAAAAATAAAGTGACCTGAGGAGGAATAGGTGAAGAGAGTGGAAATTATAGAATTACACAATCTTACTGCATCAAAAGAGCGCATTCAGCCCATTATGTCCTTACCAGCATTATGTAAACAATCTCGCAAGTCCCACCTCCCCACATACCCCCAAAGCACTGCAATGTTTTTCAGATACTTTTCCAGTTCCCTTTTGGATACAACAATTGAATCCATCTTCAATATTGTTCCAGCTTCGCTATTATTCCAGATCCTAACTACTTGCAACCGAAATAATTTTACCCTCATGTCATTTTTGGTTCATGTACCAATGGCATTCATTCCGTGTTCTTGATTTTCATGTTAATGGAAAAACCTTATCACTACATAATCTTTTATAGTTTGAAAAACATCTATAAGGTTTCCAGGCAACTCCTCTGACTTATAGAGAACAACCAATCTCTACAGACAATCAACTTAAGTAAATTATTTCATATTTAAAATAATTTTGGTAAAACTCTTCTGTATCCATATTAAATATTGTGTAGCGCCCAAACTGAACACTATATTGCAGTTGAGGAAGAACCAGTGTTGTATAAAGCTTCATTACAACTTTGAGACAAAAGGAACTGCAGATGCTGGAATTTTGTGTAGAACACAAAGTGCTGGCGTAACTAATAAACATGTTGGGATGATTGACTTCCGTCCTATAACCATTCTGATTCTTTTGATCTTCAGTAAAAGTAGCCTTTTTCTTCATAGAATGCATGTTTCTTGCCTGAAACTAACCCCAGAGTTTTTAGCAATTTCTTTCCTGTATAGCTCTTTACTCTGCCTGTGCTTAGTTTCTTCTCGAGCCACAGAGTCATACAGCACGGAAGCAGTCCCGTCAGTCCAACTTTTCCATGCCGACCAAGATGCCCAATCTAAGCAAGTCCCATTTTCTTGCATTTGGCGCATATTCATAGAAACATAGAAAATAGGTGCAGGAGGAGGCCAAATGGCCCTTCGAGCCAGCACCGCCATTCATTGTGATCATGGCTGATCGTCCCCAATCAATAACCCGTGCCTGCCTTCTCCCCATATCCCTTGATTCCACTAGCCCCTAGAGCTCTATCAAACTCTCTCTTAAATCCATCCAGTGATTTGGCTTCCACTGCCCTCTGTGGCAGGGAATTCCACAAATTCACAACTCTCTGGGTGAAAACGTTTTTTCTCACCTCAGTCTTAAATGGCCTCCCCTTTATTCTAAGTGTGGCCCCTGGTTCTGGACTCTCCCAACATTTGGAACATTTTTCCTACATCTAGCTTGTCCAGTCCTTTTATAATTTTATATGTTTCTATAAGATCCCCCCTCATCCTTCTAAACTTCAGTGAATACAAGCCTAGTCTTTTCAATCTTTCCTCATATGACAGTCCCGCCATCCCAGGGATCAATCTCGTGAACCTACGCTGCACTGCCCCAATCACAAGGATGTTCTTCCTCAAATTAGGAGACCAAAACTGTACGCAATACTCCAGATGTGGTCTTACCAGAGCCCTATACAACTGCAGAAGAACCTCTCTACTCCTATACTGAAATCCTCTTGTTATGAAGGCCAACATTCCATTAGCTTTCTTCACTGCCTGCTGTACCTGCATGCCAACTATCAGTGACCGGTGTACAAGGACACCCAGATCTCGCTGTACCTTCCCCTTACCTAACCTAACCCCATTGAGATAATAATCTGCCCCCTTGTTTTTGCCACCAAAGTGGATAACCTCACATTTATCTATATTATACTGCATCTGCCACGCATCTGCCCACTCACTCAACCTGTCCAGGTCACCCTGCAACCTCCTAACATCCTCTTCACAGTTCACACTGCCACCCAGACAGTTTACACTGCCACTAACCCACTAACCCTTCCCAACCATGTTTCTGTCCAAATATCTTTTAAAATGTCTCTACTAAAACAGTTTTTTTCCTGCAGGCTACCATTCATTTTTATAGCTTTTAGGGCTAACTCAAGCACAACATACTTACAAGAATGATCCAATTTATTAAACCATAATTTTCTGTATGTTGATGGAAAACATGTTCAGAGAAGGAAGAACCATGGATAAATAATCAAATATTTTGAATCTCTCCTTCAGAATACTGATGGAGTAGTTAATCATTATCCAACCATCATACCATCACTGCAATTATAATTTGCAGTGACATTGGACAATAAGCATGTACATGATGTAGTCTTATTTTTGGCAGGTGTAAGGTTCCACCTACATTAAAAGTTAAATACTATTAAGTGACAAGCTGATAATTGTAACTTTTAGTGCAAAGGTAGTTGCATAATCAGACTAATAAGTAGTTTGCTACAACAATGATTATTATTTTTGTTATTCAACAGACATATTTATAGACCACTGGTTGAGAATGGTTATTCAAAATGGAAGGACAAGCCTCAGTATTCCTAATATCAACATTATACCACGAGGTAAATGAAAACCGTTGCACAGGGTTAGTGAAGGTGCATAATGTTTAGGCCATCTTTCTTTTGATCCATTCTTGGCCTCTAATTAACTGTCCTTCCAATTTATCCACTAGGAATGGATTATAAAATTACCAGGTGACTTGTGAGGCTTTATCTTCCCAGTGCCAACATTAGCAGTCCTGCACAAATAACACCTAGAAAGAACAAAGTGTTGCATTTACATTGCACCATTCATGATCTCAGGATGTGCCAAGGTACTTCTCAATCAATGAAGTACTTTTGATATAGCTCCTGTTTCGTATAGAAAAACATGGCAACCAAGTTGTATTTAGGAAACTCCTGTAAATGACCGGTGATATTGACCATATAAACAGTCATAGAGCTATACAACATGCAAACAGGCCATTTGGCCCAACTCCTCCAAGCCAACCAAGTTGCCTAAATGAACAACTCTCGTTTACCTTGCCTGACCCCTATCCCTCTAACTCTTTCCTATCAAGTTCTTATCGTTGATACAAATACCTCTGGTTTGTGGCACCACAATTTCTTCTCTATCTTTCCACAATGTCCCACGATACACTTGATCCCATTTGTATCTGGAAAGTTAAAATCTCCCAGTTACCAACATTTTTCTTGCAGCTATTTGTGATCTCCCTAATATTTATTTCTCTAATTCCCACTGACTGTTGGAGGCCTTTAGTACAATCCCATTAGAGTGAACACCCTATCTTATTTCTCAGTTGCACGCACATAGCCTCACTGGATGATCCATCAGAATGTTAAAACAACAATCGTGCTTTTCTGTAAAATATTACAGCAAAATTTTAAATATTAACCTTAGAGCAGAACATTACATTCTAACCTAGCTTTATTTGGTGCCACATGAATCTCAGATCCATCTATTCATGAAAATTGAGCCCTATCCTAACAAGGATCCTATTATCCAAAGATCCCAATTCCTATTACTCGTCCATCTACACTTTACACTGCCTCGGAAAAGCGACCAACATAATCAAAGATTTGTCCCTCGCTGTCAGTCCTTCTTCTCCCTGCTTCCATCAGGAAAACATTTGAAAACGTGCATCACCAGACACAGGAACAGCTACTTCCCCCTCTGTTATCAGGCTCCATAAGCTAGGGTACTGTCTGATTCACCTCTGAACATATTGCGGACATTGAAAAAGTTACCCCTCGGGTTCCTATTAAATCTTTCCCCCCTCACCTTGTACCTATGTCCTCTGGTTCTCAATTCCCCTACTCTGGGCAAGAGACTCTGTGCGTCTACCCAATCTATTCTTCTCATTATTTTGTACACCTCTGTAAGATCACCGCCCATCCTCCTATGCTCCAAGGAATAGAGCTCTAGCCTGCTTAACCTCTCTCTATAGCTCAGGCCCTCGAGTCCTGGCTACATCCTCGTAAATCTTCTCTGCACTCTTTCCAGCTTGAGAATATCTTTCCTACAACATGGTGCTCAAAACTGAACACAACATTCTAAATGCGGCCTCACCAACGTCTTTTACAACTTTAACATGACCTCACAACTTCTATACTCAATGCTCTGATTGATGAAGGCGAATGTGCCAAAAGCCTTTTTGATCATCCCATCTACAATAGATGCCACTTTAAACTAACTATGGACCTGTACTCTACAACACTCCCCAGAGCCTACCGTCCACTGTGTAGGTTCTGCCATGTTAGTGCTCCCAACAATAAACCTAAACCTAGGCTTCAGGCAGCAGATTCTAGGCACAGCCCCTGGATGGTCTTGATAGTAGTATTTTATAATACTTTACACTACCAGAAATTAAATTAATACATAAGGAACATAATAAATAAACCACTGAGTACATTTACCTTTTCAATCAAGATTTGTGATCTGTTCAAATAAATGGAATCATGCAACTTATGGCAGCCAAGGCTGGCATAAAGCTCAAGACTGGTTATGAAATGCATCCTGCCCCTCAGTTTAGGATACGTGTTTTGTGCTGGATTCTGTGGCAACAACACCGACATCGAATAGTATTTTGCCTCCCTGGTGCCAGGGACCAAGATCTGGGGTCCTGCAGGGTGAATATAGAGAGTTAGGCAAAAGATTTATAAGCAGGACCTCGAGGGTAGTGTTTAAGAAGGAACTGCAGATGCTGGAAAATCGAAGGTAGACAAAAGTGCTGGAGAAACTCAGCGGGTGCGGCAGCATCTATGGAGCGAAGGAAAGAGGCAACATTTCGGACCGAAACCCTTCTTCAGACTGATGTAGGGTGGGGGGGGGGGGGGGGGGCGGGAAGAAGAAAGGAGAAAGGAAGAGGAGGAGCCAGAGGGCTGAGGAAGAGCTGAGAAGGGGAGGAAACAGCAATAGCTACCTGAAATTGGAGAAGTCAATGTTCATGCCGTTAGGGTGCAAACTGCCCAAGCAGAATATGAGACGCTGCTCCTCCAATTTCCGGTGGTGCTCTGAGTGAAGAAGGGGGAGAGGGAGATACAGGGATAAGGAAGTTTAAGGTGTGAAAACAAGACAGGATGGAGATCAAGGAAAATGTAAAATAGATCATTGTTAGCAAGGAGAAGGTAACAACAAAGCAAACAGATAAAATGTAAACGAAGACAGTCAGATGTCGGACAACTAGGAATAGATAATAGACAATAGGTGCAGGATTAGACCATTCAGCCCTTCGAGCCAGCACCGCCATTCAATGTGATCATGGCTGATCATCCACGATCAGTACCCCGTTCCTGCCTTCTCCCCATATCCCCTGACACCGCCATCTTTAAGAGCCCTATCTAGCTCGCTCTTGAAAGTATCCAGAGAACCGGCCTCCACTGCCCTCTGACGCAGAGAATTCCACAGACTCACAACTCTGTGTGAAAAAGTGTCTCCTCATCTCCGTTCTAAATGGCTTGCTCCTTATTCTTAAACTGTGACCCCTGGTTCTGGACTCCCCCAACATCGGAAACATGTTTCCTGCCTCTAGCGTGTCCAAACCCTTAATAATCTTATATGCTTCAATAAGATTCCCTCTCATCCTTCTAAATTCCAGAGTATACATGTCCAGCTGCTCCATTCTCTCAGCATATGACAGTCCCGCCATCCCGGGAATTAACCTTGTGAACCTACGCTGCACTCAATAGCAAAAATGTCCTTGTTCAAATTTGGAGACCAAAACTGCACACAATACTCCAGGTGTGGTCTCACTAGGGCCCTGTACAACTGCAGAAGGACCTCTTTGCTCCTATACTCAACTCCTCTTGTTATGAAGGCCAACATGCCATTCGCTTTCTTCACTGCCTGCTGTACCTGCATGCTTACTTTCATTGACTGATGAACAAGGACCCCCAGATCCTGTTGTACTTCCCCTTTTCCCAATTTGACACCATTTAGATAATAATCTGCCTTCCTATTTATATACCTCACTTTTATCCACATTAAACTGCATCTGCCATGCATCTGCCACTCACCCAACCTGTCCAAGTCACCTTGCATTTTCATAGCATCCTCCTCACAGTTCACACTGCCACCCAGCTTTGTGTGTTCTGCAAATTTGCTAATGTTACGTAATCCCTTCTTGTAAATCATTAATATATAGTGTAAAGGGGGAGGGATGGAGAGGGAGGGAAAGCAAGGGTTACTTGAAGTTAGAGAAGTCAACATTCTTACTGCTGGGAGGGGGTGGGGTATAATCTTGTATATTCCAAGCAAAATATGAGGTGTTGTTCCTCCAATTTGCGCTGGGTCTCACTCTGACAATGGAGGAGGCCCAGGACAGAAAGGTCAGTGTGCGAATGGGAGGGGGAGTTAAAGTATTTAGCAACCGGAAGATCAGGTAGGTTTAGGCGGGCTGAGCAGAGGTAATCAACGAAATGATCGCTGAGCCTGCGCTTGGTCTCGCCGATATATAGGAGTCCACACCTGCAACAGATGAGGTTGAAGGAGGTACAAGTGAACCTCTGCCTCACCTGAAAAGACTGTCGGGGTCCTTGGACGGAATCAAGGAGGGAGGTATAGAGACAGGTGTTGCATCTCCTGCGATTGCAGGGGAAAGTACCTGGAGGGGGTGGTATGGGTGGGAAGGGTCGAGTTAACCAGGGAGTAGTGGAGGGAATGGTCAGGGTCACTGTTTAACTCATCTAGTTTTCACACCTTACACTTGCTTATCTCTGTATCTCCCTCTCCCCCGAGTCAGTCTGAAGAAGGGTCTCGACCCGATGGGCCGAATAGCCTAATTCTACTCCTATCACTAATGAATTTATGAAAACAACAGGGCTGGCGTAGTTGATGACTTTAATTTCCCCAATATTGACTGGGAATTACAGTGCTAAAGGCCTAGACGGGGCAGAATATGTTAGGTGTATGCAAGAGGGTTTCCTATAACAGTTTGTGGACAGTTGAACTGGAGGAGGGATGATACTGGACCTGGTATTGGGAATTGAGCCTGGCCAGGCCAGAAACATTTTTGGGATAGTGAACATAACTCGCAACATAAATATTAAGATTGTTTTGAATGGGAATGAGTCTGGACCTTTGGGAAGGTACTAAAATGGATTAAGGCAGGTTACAATATTGTTAGGCAGGAGCAAGGGACAATTAATTGGGATCAGTTGTTATTGCATAAATCCACATCTGGTATGTGGGTGTTGTTTGAAGGCCAGCTGATCAAAATACAACACCAGCATGTTCCAGTAAGGAGGAATAAGGATGTCAAGGTATACAAACCTTGGATGACCAAAGAGGTAAATCGCATCAAAAAGAAAAAGGAAGGTTTAAGAAGATGAAATCAATGCTTAGAAGAGGCCATGAACCGTCTTCGACAAAAGATAGACATATAATGCTGGAGCGGGACAGGCAGCATCTCTGGATAGAAGGAATGGGTGATATTTTGGGTCGAGACCCTTCTTCAGACCACACTGATTAAAGAAAATCCCAAGGCCTTTAACACCTGCATTAAAAACAAAAGGATAGGGAGAAGGTAGGACCTCTCAAGGATAGAGGAGGGAATTTGTGCTTGGATTCTGAGGATGAAGACGAAATACTCAACAAATACTTTGCATATGTAATCATCAAGGTGAAAGATATGGAGGATAGTGAAATCAGTGTGGAGAATACTAATATTCAAGGGCAGTTTGAGATCAAGGAGATGGTGTTGGGGGTCTTGAAGAGCATCAAGATGGATAAATCCCCAGGGCCTGGGGATCCATCTATTCAAGGATATTAAGAGATGAGATTGCAAGGGCTTTGATGAAGATCTTTGTATCTACTCTAGTCATACACAAGGACCAGAGGACTGGAGAGTATCCAGTGTTGTTCCTTTGTTTAAGATGAGAATTAGAGGGAATCCAAGGAATTATAGGCTGGTAAGCCTCTCGTCAGTGTTAGGAAAGCGATTGGAGAGGATTCTTTGAGATTGGATTTACTCCCATTTGGAAAAGAATGGGCTAATTGGGGACAGTCACCATAGCTTTGTACATGGCAGGTCATGTATTTTTAATTTGATCATGTTTTTTAAGATGAGAAAGACGATCGGTGAGGGCAGGACAGTGGATATTGTCTACATGGATTTTAGTAAGGCATTTGATAAAGTCCCCCATGGTAGGCACGGGATTCACAGTGACTTGGTCATATGGATTCAGAATTGGCTTATTCATGGAAGACAGAGTCTTATAGGGGAAGTGTGTTCTTCTGGGACCATTGGAATTCCACTGGGATCTGTGCTGCCACCTCTGTTGTTTGTGATATATATCTTCTGTATACTTTTAAAACTCTCTGGCTGTCGTCCGTCTGTACGTCTACGTCTGTACGTCTGTACGTCCGTACGCCGCCTTTGATACCGCCCCTGGCCCACACAGCGCGCGGAAAGGCCCATATTTTTCACCATTTCCAAAGAGATGACATTTATCTTTACGAATAGCCACTCCTGATTAAATTCGGTCCTGTTTATGTACACGTTTTTTAAAATAAAATCCATCCCCCCCCCCACCCCCATGTGAATTTCTCCGATTGTCTCCGATTTTCTCCGAAAACGACGCCATCTTTTTTTCGCCGATTTTCTCCGAAAACGACGCCATCTTTTTTTCGCCGATTTTCTCCGATTCTTTCCGAAAACGACGCCATCTTTTTTTCCACGATTTTCACCCAGGGGTCTGAAGCACGTTCGGGAACAACACCCCGGGGTGTCAAGCACTTTCGGGGACCAGACCCAACGGGTCTGCACTTGGTCTAGTATATATATAAAAGTGACTTGGACATAAATATAGATTGATTGGTTAGTAACTTTGCAGATTTCAAGATTATTGGTGAGGAAGGCTGCCAAGTAACAGCGGGATATAGATCACCTTCAGAAATTGGCAGAAAAATGGCAGAGTTTAGTTCAAGCAAGTTTGAGGTGTTGCACGTTAGGAGGTGGAATGTACGCAGAAAGTATACAGTGAATGACAAGACAATTAACAGCTTTGATGTACAGAAGGATCTTGAGGTCCAAGTCCATAACTCCCTAACGGTGGCAACTCAAGTAGAAAGGTAAAGAAGGTATATTGTATGTTTGCCTTTAGTGGTTGGGGCAATGAGTATGAGTCGGGAATTTGTGATGCAGCACTATACACTTTGATTAGGCCACATTTGGAATATTACACGTGGTCCTGTTACAGGAAGATTAGTGAAGGCATTGGAAAAGGTGCAGTAGAGGTCTACCAGAATGCTGCCTGGATTAGAGGGTATTAATTATAAGGAGTGATTGGACAGACACAAATAATTTTCTCTGGAGCATCGGAGATTGAGGGAAGAGGTTGACCTGATAGAAGTATATAAAGTTATGAGAGGCATAGATAGGGTAGACAGCCAGAACATTTTTCTGCAGGGTGGAAATGTCAGACTAGAGGGCATAGCTTTAAAGTGAGAGGGGCAAAGTTTAAAGATATGTAGGACAGGCTTTTTGCACAAAGGGTATTGGGTGCCTGGACCATGTTGACAGGGTGGTGGAAGCAGAAACGATATTGGTGTTTAATGGGTTTTTAGATAGGTACATGGGTATGCAGAGAATTAAGGGATATGGGACGTGTGCAGGCAAATGAGATTGGTTTACAGTGGCATCATGTTTGGCACAGACATTGTTGCCGAAGGGCCTGTTCCTGTGCTCTACAGTTCTATGTTCTCTCTGTTCTTTGACTCAGTGGTGAGTGCGGTGATAAAGGAGGAAGATTAAGTTGCATATGGCTTCCAATTTATCTCTAATAACTGTTGTATGTATGTTTTAGCTGTTAAACCTTGAATATTTTCACAGATATTTCATCTTAAACCCACATGAATAAAAATACCCTAATTGCAATGAATGAAAATACTTGTTGGTTATTTTACTCATTTAGTCAGTTTTGTGGCAGAAGCTGCAGATCATTGAAGATGAATTTGCTCAACGAGAAATGACAAAAACATTCCATCAAAAATTAACAATATGAAGATTCAGTGGAAAAAACAATGGTTTTCTGTCTCTACAAAGAACTGTAATTGATATGATTATTACTACTGGCAAGAGCTGGCTTTAGTATAAATAAACTTTTCTAAATGTGTTTTTTGAACTAAACTAAATATAAATGAATTATTTCAGCTTATGTAATAAATAACTATACTTTACATATTTTATTTGGATATAGTATCTGATTGCAGCGCCACTTGGCATGTTCCGTTTCTGGATGTTTCTGGAGATGATATTGCAGGTAAGGCTACTTAACTTTTTTGTGATCTTTGTTATATGTTATTCATTATTTTAGTAAACATCAGTAACTTCCAGTTGTAAATTACACCTAAAGTCCTATCACCAACATACACACCAAGGGTCCAGGACAACTAGACTGCAAACATAATCATAAGTAGTGCCAGGATTTTCCCTTAAATGCCATGTGCCTTTTCATGCCTTTTTTGATGATTTCACCAGGATAATCATAAAAAATAATTGAGTGTCTAAATCAGCCTTTTTTTGCCGTTTTGCTAAAAGGTCGTGCTATTTTCTCTAGTTGTACCATGATTACAATGATGTTCTCTATGCTAACATGTTAATATTAATCAGTTATCATTAACTTGTTAACATAGTATAACTTACAACAAAAAATTCACCACCGGGGGGCGCCACCGTCGGTCGTTCATTCGTTCGTGCTGCTGCCCACTGGTTCAGTCTTCTCCAAGATCTTTTTAAGAAAGAACTGCAGATGCTCGAAAAATCGAAGGTAGACAAAAAATGTTGGAGAAACTTCTACTTCTTGCATATGGCGTGCACAGCCTAAAGTTGTAGGACAACTTGTTCTATTTGATCTTATTTGATTGTGCACGCCGGGTTGATTGCATTCGTCAAAACAGGGTGGACCACGTGAAGGTTGCAATCTTTCACCCCCTGGAGAAACTCAGCGGGTGACGCAGCATCTATGGAGAGAAGGAATAGGCGACGTTTCGGGTCGAGACCCTTCTTCCAACTGATATGGGGGGGGGGGGAAGGAAGAGGCGGATACAGTAGAACTAGAAAGAGAGCTGGGACGGGGAGGGGGAGGAGGGGGAAGATAAAGTGTTATCTAAAATTAGAGAAGTCAATGTTGATACCGCTCGGGTGCAGACTACCCAAGCGAAATACCCAAGCTTCTCTCACTACATTTACTGCTGGCTCCAGTCGCAAATCTGAGTTTTCGAGTGATCTGTGCAAGGCATTCATTGATGCTGGAATTTCACTGTGGAAATTGGAAAACAAATCTCTCAGAGTTTTTTTTAGAGAAATACACAGAGGAACATATACCAAGCGAGTCATCATTACAGAAAAATTATGTTGACAGCAACTTCAACATTGTTGTGCAGAAAATTAGAGATGAAGTTGCATGCAACAAAATATGGATCTCAATAGACGAGACAACCGATGCTGTGGGGAGATATGTTGCCAATGTGGTCATCGGTGCACTGGAGGCAAGTCAACCATCAAAGGAGTTTTTGTTGACATCGGAAGTATTGGAGAAGTCAAGAGCTCAACTATTGCTCAGTTGTTTACATCTTCAGTTGCTGTACTTTGGCCAGAAGGTATAAAACACAAGAATGTTCTTCTGTTTGTGACTTACAGTTTTATTCCCCAAAATGTTGCATTTGTCATGCTCAGCTCAAAGACTTCATAAAATTGCCAAGCACATACGTAGCTTGTTTCCAAATGTTGATCGCCTAGTTTCCAATGTCAAGAAAATCTTCCACAAAGCACCGTCACGTGTGCAGTTGTTCAAGGAAATGGCACCCGAGATTCCGCTACGTTCTCAGCCCGTTTTGTCTAGGTGGGGTACATGGCTCTCTGCTGTACTCTACTATGCTTCAAATTTTGAAAAGATAAAATAAATCTTCAACTGTTTTGAAGAAGAAGATTCTGCTGCAGTCAGGATCGTCAGTGAAATCATGCAAAAAAAGTACCTCCACCGCGATTTTGTGTTTACTGCTTCTAATTTTGCAAACTTCCCACAATCTATCACTTCTCTTGAGAAACGTGGCGAAACATTAGTGAATAACTTGCAGGTTTTCAACTAAGTAACTGACGATATTCGTAAAGTTTTCATTAATTTATTTATTTTTAATTTAATTCTTTATTTCGAACAGAATAAAAAATAAAAGGAAAGTATGAAAGCATACAAAAAAACAAAACAAGAATATTTATAAAGTGTCATAAACAATATTTATAAATAAATGAATCGTATGTGTCCGAAAAGGAGCAGGAAGAAGCCAAAGCTTATTAATTCCCACCCCTTATTCAACTGCTTATAATTATCTTATACAAATTTAGCAGCTACTAGACTAAGTGGGACCCGTTGGGTCCCAGAATCACACGAGAGGGCTTGTCCCCCAACGCAACATTCCACCTCCACCAATTCCAATATTGATGGCCAGTGAGGGGGGGGGGGCTTTCTGAAGTGCTAGTATGGGTGTTGTGGGTTGAAGGGACTGGTTTCAAGAGGGCTTGTATGGATATTGTGGGCCGAATGGATTCTGGGGCTGGCGCCTCAGTCACTCAAGCCTGTTGTGCTGGCAGCTCACTCACTCACGGCTGGTGCGCTGGCAGTTGACTCACGGCTATTCCTTAAAATTCCATTTCAAACAGGGTGCAAGGCCACCAAATTCAAGTGCAGTTTCTTACCACTTCAAGTAGGGTGCAAGGCCACCAAATTCAAGTGCAGTTTCATACCATTTCAAGCAAGGGTGCAAGGCCACTAAAGACAGCGAGTCGTGACCTCTCCCTCCTCCATCTTGCAGAGACTGAGCCACGCCCACACTTCTGGGTTTTATAGTCCCTCCCCCCTCCCACCAGAAGGGGCGTGGTATTCATGGCATGATTGACAGGAGAGAGAATCTAAACATTTTTTAAACACTAATAACTCTTTTATTTTTCATCGATGGGGAAAATCCTCGGCACCTGATGAGCGGAGGAGGACTCTGAGTAAGATGGCCAAAAATCGCAGCCGTACGTGGTAGCATTTTTTCTAAAATCAATATAAAGCGCAAACAGGAAGTGGTCAAGATTAGACTTTTAATTATATAGAAAGCAAGGCAACTTTAATTAGGCAAGGCAACTTTAATTAGGCAAGGCAACTTTAATTAGGCAAGGCAACTTTAATTAGGCAAGGCAACTTTAATTAGGCAACACAGCTTTAGCATTTCCAAACCAAAGGCAACACAGCTTTAGCATTTCCAAACCAAAGGCAACACAGCTTTAGCATTTCCAAACCAAAGGCAACACAGCTTTCGCATTTCCAAACCAAAGGCAACACAGCTTTCGCATTTCCAAACCAAAGGCAACACAGCTTTCGCATTTCCAAACCAAAGGCAACACAGCTTCAGCAATTCCAAACCAAAGGCAACACAGCTTTAGCATTTCCAAACCAAAGGCAACACAGCTTTTGCATTTCCAAACCAAAGGCAACACAGCTTCAGCAATTCCAAACCAAAGGCAACACAGCTTTAGCATTTCCAAACCAAAGGCAACACAGCTTTAGCATTTCCAAACCAAAGGCAACACAGCTTTAGCATTTCCAAACCAAAGGCAACACAGCTTTAGCATTTCCAAACCAAAGGCAACACAGCTTTAGTATTTCCAAACCATATTTTCAAACCACATTAAGGGCACTGACAGGTCAGTAAAACCACTCACAGTTTAGTAGACATGTGTTCAGTGGTATTCACAGCTCAGACTGAGAGACGTGACCCTCTCGCTCCCCCATCTTGCAGAGACTGACTGAGGCACTCAACACTTCTGGGTTTTATAGTCCCTCCGTAAGGGGCGTGGCTTTCAGGAGAATCTCAACATTTTTTAAACACTAATAACTATTTTATTTTTCATCGATGGGAAAAATCCTCTTGTCCTGCGCAGCAGAGGGGGACTCTGAGTAAGATGGCCAAAAATCACAGCCATAAGTGGCAGCGTTTTTTCTAAAATCAATATACAGAACAACAGGAAGTGGTCAAGATCAGACTTTTAGTAATATAGATAAACACCTATTTCCATATGTACACCAAATTATTTACATTTATACACTAATCAAATATTTACAAAGCCATACAAAAAAAGGGAGGAAAAAAAAGAAAAAATCCTCATGTACTATACAGTAACTCTTAGTCATATATACAACCCATCACCCTATAACCACCCTTCCCAATACAATCAGTATAACAAATATCCCACTCAAAATCACCTATCCTCATACCAATATCCTTTAAAAAAGTGTTTTTGTACATCTTTTTAAACTGAATTGTGTTTGTGCTAAGTTTTATCTCCTGTTCCAAACCATTCCACAAATTCACCCCACAAATTGCTATGCACCTACTTTTAAGAGTTGTTCTGACATTGAGTTTTTTTTAATTAAGTTCCCATCTCAAATTATACCCGCCCTGTCTTTCCATAAAGTTTTTGTATTTCCCGGAAGTAAATTATTTCTTGCTTCGTACATGATTTGTGGGGTCTTAAATTTAACCAGATCGGTGAACTTCAGTGTATGTGACTTTAAGAATAATAAAATGGTATGTTCAAGATATCCAACGTTATTGATGATTCTTATTGTTCTTCTTTGTAATGTGCATAACGGTTGTAGGTTGGTTTTGTTCCTGGCGATGTAGATAAAGACATACAAGGAAAATGTGAGAGAGTGATTTTAGCTAACAAAGATTTTGAAGAAATAGAAAACATAGCTAAAGTTCTCAAAAGTAGTTGTAATGCCACAAGATATCGACATGAATATAGAGTCTGTAGCTTGTTTCGGGTATGCACCAGTGACCTCAGCTAAGGTAGAAAGAAGTTTTTCACAACTGAAGCATATTCTGCATGACAGACGGCATAGTTTAACACCAGATTATTTGAAAAAAATGCTTGTACCTTTGTGCAACCAGGCAACTTTGGTCATTTAATGCAGTATGCCTTTATATTATCATTTTTAACCATATTTTGGTGGTGGAAATAAATGCCTGATGCCATTTTTGTCAATAAATGCCTTTTTCGTGCCTTTTTTGTAATTTCATTTTGCCTTTTTGCCTGCATATTTCAGTTTTTTAGTGCCTAAACATCCTGGCTCTAATCATAAGTCAAATGCAAAAATAATGATTTGCATTTGTACTGCATTTTCACGATCACAGTAAACATAAAGATTTAAGAGTCAAGAGTGTTTAATTGTGATATGTACTCAAACGGAACAATGAAATTCTTACTTGCAGCAGCGCAAGTTTGTAAACACAGTACTCAATAGATAACATAAACAAAAAAATTAAATAAATAAAAAACTCAATATAGTGCAAATCAAAACAAACCCCAAAGTCCCTAGTTGCAACCAAGTTGAACTAGGTAGTTCAGAATTTAGTTAGCGTTTGTAGTGTTCAATAGCCTGATGGTTGTTGGGTAGAAGCTGTTCCTGAACCCGGACGTCATGATTTTCAGGCTCATATACCATCTTCCCGATGCCAGGAGTGAAATGAGAGTATGGCCAGGGCGGTGTGGGTTCTTGATGATGTTGGCTGTTTTTGAGGCAGTGCCTCCTATAGATCCCTTTGATGGTGAGGTCAGTACCCATGATGGACCAGGCAATGTTCACCACTATTTATAACCTCTTTTGTTCTTTCATCATTAAAAAAACAAAAAACAACCAACACCCAAGAAAAGCTCAAGATCTTTAAATACAATTAATTTAGTATTACAATAAATTTAAGATAACATTTACAAAATCTAAATCACAGGAAAAGTATTCATCTCTCTCTGAACCATTCTTCTTTATTGAAATGAGTCATTGAATGTGTACTAGATCCAAACTGATATGGGTTTAGCATGCAGATTTCCCAAATAACTGCTGGGAAATAGCAGTATGTTGATAGTTTGCTTTTGAATTCCATTAGTCCAATATTGCTGTGACAGAGTACGACACAGATGAAGATCTCTCAAGAGGTTTAGAATTCCATGCTTGTGTAAGTGGTCATCAGAAATGTTTTGTGTTGCCAGTCTAACCTCTCTGCAGAATCACACACCACTGGTTGGCACTGTCTCAGATTAGGTGGCTGCTATTGTGGAACGATTTGAGAAGAATTACATTTCTTTACACGGGTTGGAAAACTTTGCAATCCTCTGCTGCAAACGGCTGTCAATGTTCCATCGCTGAGTATATTCATGGTTAATATAGATAGACATTTGAACAGAAATGTAATCAGTCAATATGGTGATTACATAGGGCAGAATCAGCATGGAAATTGAATTGGAGAGTAGGGCTAAAGGCCATTTATTCATAAAACTGAATAAAGCTTTGCCAAAATGGAAGTTTATGTTGCAATGATTTATGACTGTAGATTTTGATCTTCAGAAGATAATCTAGCTGTAACATTGGCTACTTTTAATGTACTTCTAGTGATGGCTTTTTTTCTCGCTGAAGATCTTCCATACTTGACTAATGCTGTTTTTGACTTATTTCCACAGGTTCCCACTGCATGGATTCTAAATAAATATTTAAGAGGACTCTATGGAAATGCAATTGTGTGGATTTGCATTATTTTAGGCCCTCCTTTACTAGTGCATATGTACATTCATGATTACTATATTTATCAAGAACGTAAGGCAAATGCATAACATTCATTATTAAAAAGAGAACTTTATTTTATTTTATGGTTTTTGTTTTCTATACCATGCATGCTTTCCTACTGCACATCCACTCCTGTCGGCAGGTGTCGGCTTGATTTTCTCTAACTTCCTCAGTAAGTTGCATTTAGGATTTTGCTCGTTGTGTTCTTTGAGTTTACCAAAATCCTTACTTAATTCAACAGGGCAATTTTGGAGTATGCTGATCACAACTCTGATATGGCAGTAACCAGAGTGAAACACAACCTGGATTTAGTGCAGTAAAGGTGGCTTCAGTCACACAGTGCATTCAGAAAGTATTCAGAGCCCTTCACTTTTTCCACATTTTGTTACGTTACAGCCTTATTCTAAAATGAAATAATTTATTTTATTTTTTATCATCAATCTACACACAGTGCCCCATAATAAAAAAAGCAAAAACAGGTGTTTAGAAATTTTTGCAAAGTAATTAAAAAGAAATAACTGAAATATCACATTTACAAAAGTATTCAGACCCTTTTTCAGTACTTTGTTGAAGCACCTTTGGCTGCAATTACAGTCTCACGCCTTTTTGGGTGTGACGCTTCAAGCATGGCACACCTGTATTTGGGTAATTTCCTCCTATTCTTCTCTGCAGATCCTCTGCGTCGATGCACAGCTATTTTCAGTTCCCTCCAGAGATGTTCAATCGGGTTCAAGTCCGGGCTCTGGCTGGGCCACTCAAGGACATTCACAGACTTGTCATGAAGCCACTCCTGCATTGTCTTGGCTGTGTGCTTAGGGTCGTTGTCCTGTTGGAAGTTGAACCTAGGCCCCAGTCTGAGGTCCAGAACGCTCTGCGGCAGGTTTTCATCAAGGATCTCTGTACTTTGCACTGTTCATCTTTCCCTCAATCCTGACTAATCTCCCAGTTCCTGCCGCTGAAAAACATCCCCACAGCATGATGCTGCCACCATCATGCTTCATCATAGGTATGGTATTGGCCAGGTGATGAGCAGTGCCTGGTTTCCTCCAGCCGTGACGCTTGGCATTCAGGCCAAAGAGTTCAATCTTGGTTTCATCAGAACAGAAAATCTTGTTTCTCATGCCTTTTGGCAAACTCCAAGTGGGCTGTCATGTGCCTTTTACTGAGGAGTGGCTTTCATCTGGCCACTCTACCATAAAGGCCTGACTGGTGGAGTGCTGCAGATATAGTTGTCTTTCTGGAAGGTTCTCCCATCTCCACAGAGGGATTCTGGAGCTCTGTCAGAGTGACTATCGGGTTCTCGGTCACCTCCCTGACCAAGGCCCTTCTCATCCGATTGCTCAGTTTCGCCGGGCGGCCAGCTCTATGAAGAGTCCTGGTGGTTCCAAAGTTCTTCCATTTAAGAATGACGGAGGCCACTGTGCTCTTCGGGACCTGCAATGCTGCAGAAATTGTTTTATACCCTTCCCCAGATCTGTGTCTCGACACAATCCTGTCTCGGAGGTCTACGGACAATTCCTTTGTCTTCATGGCTTGGTTTTTGCTCTGACATGCACTGTTAACGGTGGGATCTTATATAGACAGATGTTTGCCTTTCCAAATCATGTCCAATCAATTTAATTTACCACTGGTGGATTCCAATCAAGTTGTAGAAACATCTCAAGGATAATCAATGGAAACAGGATGAACCTAAGCTCAATTTTGAGTATCATAGCAAAGGGTCTGAATACTTATGTAAATGTGATATTTCAGTTATTTATTTTTAATTACTTTGCAAACACTTCTAAACACCTGTTTTCGTTTCTTCGTTCTGGGGTATTGTGTGTAGATTGATGATTAAAAAAAAAGAGTTTAATCCATTTTTAAATAAGGCTGTACTGTAACGTAACAAAATGTGGAAAAGATTTTTTTTAAATTTTTAAAAAAAATGTTTTTATTTATTAGAAGTACATTACATTACAACCACATACATTAGTACTCGTCACACATATCTTCTTACAATTAATGTACTCCGTTTGTTTTTTACACTAGTAAAGGGAAAGGATGAGATTGAGAGAAAGAAGAAAGTGAAGGAAAAGGTGAAAGTGTAGAAAACGTGACAACAAGAAAGAACGAAGACCCTATAAGAACAAAATAAAAAAAAAATAAAAAGAGTTAAGAAATAGACACTAGAAAAGAAGAAGAAAGATAAAGAGGGAAAAGAGAAAAACAAATAGTTTTTGTAAGCATCACGCAAATGGGACATACCAACTCTCCAACTTTCATCCCCCCTTACCTGACCTCAGTTTTTTTTAAAGGTACTTTTGCACCCTATATTTGTAATAATTCTATAAATGCAGACCACGTCAGGTGGAAGTGATCTGGTTTACCTGCCAGGAGGAGTCTTATCTCTTCTAGGTGTAATGTTTCGAACATATTTGAAATCCACATGTTTATAGTTGGTATTGGAGCCTTTTTCCAAAATTTTAGGATTAGCTTTTTTCCAGTTATTAACCCATAGTCTATTAGTTTCTTTTGGAACACATTTAGTTCTGGACCATCTTCCGTTATTTCGAAGATAATTCATTCTGCTTTGGGTAAAATGTGGAAAAGATGAAGGGGTCTGAATACTTTCTGAATGCACTGTATTCTTAGGCAAATATCTGTTTTCTGTTTGACTGACCACTGATCACAGTTCGGAGATCGTAATCAAACATATCAGATATTCATATGTAACCATTTAACTGATGCTATGGATAGCAAGACAAACTATATACAATACACACATTAAGATAATGACAGCTGATACTTTACGACAAAAGTTTACTACCCAGTAAATGGAAGACATGAGTGACTTATTTGAAATAGTTGTGCCAAAGTATGTCGACCTGAGGTGTCGAAAACAACTTTTATTGAAGGCACAAAAGAAATATGATAAAAGCATCTTATGAAGCAGTCAAGGACCAGGGGAGCTGCTTGAGAACTGATGAAAAGTCAAAAGTTATCAATGAATTGTGCTACATGTTGATAAAGCATTCATTCAATCTCTCTGATTAAGCAGTGGTGTCGATTTAATGTACCCTCAATAAGAAAAAAACCCATTAAGTGATGGTACTAACATTATAATTCATTGAAGAGTAGGAGTTAACTTTTAATTTTGAATGTGCTTTATAAAGCAATGCACTTTGCCAGCCTGAACTTCACGTATATTTTCCACAATATCAGTTTATTTCTTCTTTCGTGTGGCGTGCACAGCCTAAAGTTGTTGGACAACTTGTTCTATTTGATCTTCCGTTTGTGCACGTCGAGTTGATTGCATTAGTCGAAACAGGGTGGACCACGTGAAGGTTACAATCTTCCACCCCATAGTTTATTTGAAATTTAAATATCTAATAGGTAATCTCGGTTAAAATGATGGCAGCCTCAACCAACAGTCTGTCTCGTCCTTTTCTTCTTGTTGTTTTTAGTCTGTTGTTAAATGTATGTTTTAGTGTATCTTTAGTTCTGTATTACGTGTGGGGTGGGGGAAACTTTTTATCTCTTTCCTCGATATTTTCCGTATCGTATCTCCATTCGCACTAACATCGTGGAGCTGGCAGTCCATTTTCCTGGGATCAACTTCAGGAGCTCCAACCGTGGGAGCTTACGGACTTAATATCGTGGAGCCTGTGATCCCTTTGTCAGGGATCGACTTCGGGAGCTCCAACAGCAGGAGCTTCGACTGCCCCGATAGCGGGAGCTTCGATCGCCCCGACCACGGGTGGTTCGACTGCCCCGACCGCGGGGCAAAAGGAGGGAAGAAGATAATACCTTGTTGCCTTCCATCACAGTGCGCTTTGGTGGATGTTTATGTTAATTTTTATGTAGTTGTGTGTCTTGTTGTTTTTTTGGTATAACTATGGCAAATCAAATTCGTATATTTTACATACTAATAAATTAATTATTATTCCAAAAAGCAATATTTTTGAGCACCAACAAGTCAAAATAGATACAGGTCAAGTTTCTATGGGAACATGGCTACAATTATTCTGAATATTTACAGTTTACAAACATTCAAATGTATTTATTTGCTATATTCCATGCTTAATACATATAGATTGATTAACTGGAAATTGGGTATAAAACCAGAACATGAAGAAAGCATGAAAATAGTTGGATATTTGCAGTTGGATATTTAGTAAACTATACATAAAATGACACTTATTTGAAAAAAGTATCCGTTTGTTACATTTTATTAATTTGACTGTTTCTCACCATTTGTTGCATTATAGATTCTCTAAAGTTATTATAGAGGCATTACTTTCACCAATAATTCATAATTTGAAGAAATGTCAATTGCTATGTTGAAAAGGAACAATCAGTAATTCTTATCTTTAAATTTGGTGCAGTTAAAAAAAGAAAATTCCGTCAGTCAGTTTCAACAATATTCCAAGATGGATAATTAGAAGTACATTAACTTTATTGTAATTTCAGTTTTGAAACAAAGGGTTGAGTCCAACTCAGGATGGTGAGGTGAAATTAAAATTAAAAATCCGAAATATACTCAACAGCTCAGGCAATAGACAATAGACAATAGGTGCAGGAGTAGGCCATTTGGTCCTTCGAGCCAGCACCGCAATTCAATGTGATCATGGCTGATCATCCCCAATCAGTACCCCCCGTTCCTGCCTTCTCCCCATATCCCCTGACTCCACTATTTTTAAGAGCCCTATCTAGCTCTCTCTTGAAAGTATCCAGAGAACCGGCCGCCACCGCCCTCTGAGGCAGAGAATTCCACAGACTCACCACTCTCTGTGAGAAAAAGTGTTTCCTCGTCTCCGTTCTAAATGGCTTACTCCTTATTCTTAAACTGTGGCCCCTGGTTCTGGACTCCCCCAACATCGGGAACATGTTTCCTGCCTCTAGTGTGTCCAAGCCCTTAACAATCTTATACGTTTCAATGAGATATCCTCTCATCCTATTAAACTCCAGAGTGTACAAGCCCAGCTGCTCCATTCTCTCAGCATATGACAGTCCCGCCATCCAGGGAATTAACCTTGTAAACCTATGCTGCACTCCCTCAATAGCAAGAATCTCCTTCCTCAAATTAGGGGACCAAAGCTGCACACAATACTCCAGGTGTGGTCTCACTAGGGCTCTGTACAACTGCAGAAGGACCTCTTTGCTCCTATATTCGATTCCTCTTGTTATAAAGGCCAACATGCCATTCGCTTTCTTCACTGCCTGCTGTACCTGCATGCTTACTTTCATAGACTGATGTACAAGGACCCCCAGATCCCGTTGTACTTCCCCTTTTCCCAACTTGACGCCATTTAGATAGTAATCTGCCTTCCTGTTTTTGCTACCAAAGTGGATAACCTCACATTTATCCGCATTAAACTTCATCTGCCATGCATCTGCCCACTCCCCCAACCTGTCCAAGTCACCCTGCATTCTCACAGCATCCTCCTCACAGTTCACACTGACACCCCACTTTGTGTCATCTGCACATTGTGTCATCAGGCAGAGAGAGTGTTAATATTTCAGGTTTCATCAGAACCAGAAATTAGAAATTAAACACATTTTGTGTTACAGAGCAGGGGACTGCTAGAGGAAAGGAAAGAAGAACTAAATAGGTTGGAGATTAAGAGAGTGAATTGCAGAAATGGTGGTGATGAAAGAGAGTGATGAAGACTAGCGAATGACAACATTTATGTTTTGAGTTAGTTACAAAATGGATATATGAATGAAATCTGAAATTAGAGAAGTAAAAGTGAATGCTAGAACGAGCAACAGAACTGGAATTGCTGATCATCATAAATTGTTGAATTTAGCATTGAATTAACAATGAGCCAAATTGGAAGATTGCATACTTTCTCCCTAAGTTCAAACTCCATATCCCAAATCTCAAATATTACCATATAAAGGAAAATTTTGAAAAAAAAATAATCTATTATCGTTCCCAGCAACTTTAATGCAGATTAATTGAGGGCATTGATGATGAACGGTGAAGGTTATTTGATCCCATGCTTAAGATCTAAATTTAAACTCAATTATCCTTAGGTCAAACAACAATCAGAATAATAAAAGGTAAACTGTGAGTCATCTTAGTCATAAAACGCTTTAAAAATGTTTTTCAAATGCTTTAAAACATCTGAATGCCTCCTGATTTTGCCTTTGGTGCCTTGGTGACTTCTGAAGACATCTGAATGCCTATTGAGATTTGTAAAATATATGAAGCAATGAAAGGTGAGCAAAGGCTGCTCAGTATCACAGGATCAGCTTCTTCCCCTCTTTTAAGGCAGAGTATAGTCCGATCGCGAGACACAGAGGTCTATAAGAAGTCCAGATACGACCTTGACAAGGCCATCAAAAAGGCTAAAAGGCTCAAAGCTGGAGGATGGGGCGGAGGTTCGGCAACTGTGGCAGGGCTTGAATGCCATCACCTCCTCCAAGGCAAAATCAGGAGGCAGCTCAAGCGACACCAAAACTCCCTGATGAGCTCAATGTGTTCTATGCACGTTTTGATAGGGAGAACGCTGATGTGCCTTCCAGAGCCCCCATACGCCTGATGGTATTACAGTCACAGTCACAGAGGCCGACGTCAGAAGATCCTTCAGGGGGGGGGTGAACCCTCGGAAAGCGCCTGGACCTGATGGTATACCTGATCGAGTTCTCAAAACCTGTGCAGACCAACTGGCCGGGGTTTTTATGGACATTTTCAACCTCTCACTGCTGAGGTCTGAGGTTCCCACCTGCTTTAAGAGGACATCAATAATACCGGTGCCCAAGAAGAGTGAGGTGACGTGCCTCAATGACTATCGACCAGTGGCACTAACGTCCGTGATGATGAAGTGCTTTGAGAGGTTGGTCATGGGGCATATCAACTCCTACCTCAATAGGAATCTCGACCCACTACAGGTCACCTAGTCACAATAGGTCCACAGAGGATGCAATCTCACTGGCTCTCCACTCCGCACTGGACCACTTGGACAATAAAAACACTTACGTCAGGCTGTTGTTTTATAGACTACAGCTCGGCGTTCAATACCATCATTCCCTCCAAACTGGTTACCAAGTGCCCCTTTTCCGGGGATACGTCCGTGCCCAGGTGCAGTTAGAAAGGGAATACGCCCTGTCCACGGGCACCCTGGGGGATTTCCGGGACCGCTGGGCACCGCGGGGGGTTGAATGCATCCTCGACAAGGAGTGTAATATAGTTATATAGTTTATTGTTTGTCGTGTATTATGATGGTGGGTTCTGTTTTGGTTTTTACTGTGCTGTATATATTATTTTCATATTTGAATAAATATATATATATTTTTTTTAAAAGCATCTGTGAACAGCAATTTTCAAGTCTTGCCAGAGATTCTCAATTGGATTTAGGTCTGCTTTGACTGGGCCATTCTAACACATGAATATGCTTTGATCTAAACCATTTCATTGTAGCTCTGGCTGTATGTTTAGGGTCGTTGTCCTGCTGGAAGGTGAACCTCCGCCCCACTCAAGTCATTTGCAGACTCTAACAGGTTTTCTTCCAAGATTGCCCTGTATTTGGCTCCATCCATCTTCCCATCAACTCTGACCAGCTTCCCTGTCCCTGCTGAAGAAAAGCATCCCCACAGCATGATGCTGCCACCACCATGTTTCACAGTGGGGATGGTGTGTTCAGGGTGATGTGCAGTGTTAGGTTTCCGCCACACATAGCATTTTGCATTTACGCCAAAAACTTCAATTTTGGTCTCATCTGACCAGAGCACCTTTCTCCACATGTTTGCTGTGTCCCCCACATGGCTTGTGGCAAACTGCAAACGGGACTTCTTATGGCTTTTTTTCAACAATGGCTTTCTTCTTGCCACTCTTCCATAAAGGCCCGATTTGTGGAGTGCACGACTAATAGTTGTCCTGTGGACAGATTCTCCCACCTGAGCTGTGGATCTCTGCAGCTCCTCCAGAGTTACCATGGGCCTCTTGGCTGCTTCTCTGATCAATGCTCTCCTTGCCCGGCCTGTCAGTTTAGGTGGACGGCCATGTCTTGGTAGGTTTGCAGTTGTGCCATACTCTTTCCATTTTCGGATGATGGATTGAACAGTGCTCCGTGAGATGTTCAAAGCTTGGGATATTTTTTTATAACCTAACCCTGCTTTAAACTTCTCCACAACATTATCCCTGACCTGTCTGGTGTGTTCCTTGGGCTTCATGATGCTGTTTGTTCACTAATGTTCTCTAACAAACCTCTGAGGCCTTCACAGAACAGCTGTATTTATACTGAGATTAGATTACACACAAGTGGACTCTGTTTACTAATTAGGTGACTTCTGAAGGCAATTGGTTGCACTGGATTTTATTTAGGGGTATCAGAGTAAAGGGGGCTGAATACTTTTGCACGCGACACTTTTCAGTTTTTTATTTGTAAAAAAATTTGAAAACCATGTATCATTTTCCTTCCACTTCACAATTATGCACCACTTTGTGTTGGTCTATCACATAAAATCCCAATAAAATACATTTACATTTGTGGTTGTAACGTGACAAAATGTGGAAAAGTTCAAGGGGTATGAAACTTTTGCAAGCCACTGTAGTGATATAATAGTTTATTGTTTGACGTGTATTATGGTGGTGGGTTCTGTTTTGGTTTTTACTGTGCTGTATATATTATTTTAATATTTGAATAAATATTTTTGAGGAAAAAAAACTGGTTACCAAGTGCCCCTTTTCCGGGGATACGTCCGTGCCCGGGTGCGGTTAGAAAGGGAATACGCCCTGTCCACGGGCACCCTGGGGGATTTCCGGGACCGCTGGGCACCGCAGGGGGTTGAATGCATCCTTGACAAGGAGTGTAATATAGTTATATAATAGTTTATTGTTTGTCGTGTATTATGGTGGTGGGTTCTGTTTTGGTTTTTACTGTGCTGTATATATTATTTTAATATTTGAATAAATATTTTTGATTAAAAAAATAAAAATTAAAAAAACTGGTTACAAAGTGCCCCTTTTCCGGGGTTACGTCCGTGCCCGGGTGGGGTTAGAAAGGGAATACGCCCTGTCCACGGGCACCCTGAAGGAGTTCCGGAACCGCTAGGCTCCACAGGGTGTTGAATGTATCCTCAATAAGGATTGTATCATAGTTGTATAGTAGTTTATTAAGGATATTTGTTTGTATTGTATTATGATGGTGGGATCTGGTTTGTTTTATTGTAGTGTAATATTATATTTTAAATAATTGAATACATTTTTTGAATTAAAAAAACAACAACTGGTTACCAAGCTCACGGAACTGGGTCTCTGCACATCCCTCTGCAATTGGATCCTCGACTTCCTCATCCACAATCCATTCTATTCGAATTGGCAGAAACGCTTCACCCTCAGTAATAATCAGTACGGGACACTTCAAGGCTCCTTGCTCAGCCCCCTGCTCTACTCACTCTATACTCATGACTGTGTAGTCGGACATAGTGCGAACTCCATTTTCAAGTTCGCCGAAGACACCACCGTTGTGGGACAAATTACAGATGGTGATGAGTCAGAGTATAGAAGTGAGATTGACCGATTGACCAAATGGTGCCAGCACAACAACCTGGCTCTCAATGTCAGCAAAACCAAAGAACTGATTGTGGACTTTGGAAGAGGAAGGTTGAGGAC